>CAUJRU010000190.1:0-1269676 GCA_963277665.1 Viscum album
AAGAGAGAGTGATAAAAAGAGTCACCGACATAAGGAGACACTAACTTATGATTAATTGATAGACTGTTTAATTTTTCAATTGTTAATATTATTTATAACGGTCATATTAGTGTCATTTAATGAAACTTAAATATTTTATAATCTTATTTATGACATTTAGAAGATAGTATGAGGTACGATGAACCTATGCATGTGGAATGAACATCCATTTCATCGAGCCTAAAAAATATGATGCATTTTTAATGAGATAAGATTTACATTAGAAAGGAAGTAGAACATGCCTGTGTGTGAGAGAGAAACATACTGAAGAACATATGAAACTATCCAAAAACCACTATGAACTGAAGAATTAAAGGAATAGAACACAAGGAAACATAAAACGATCTGAAAATAAATTTTTCAAACTACATCAACATATCAAATAAAGAGTGGAATATACCTACATAATCATACTATTACCTATAATCAAGAATAAAACACTCTGTATTTGTGTCAATTTCTACAATATGGCATAGAAATCATCTTAGCTATACTTTAAGTGTCAATACATTCATATCAAGACACACAAAAATTTCTAAATAGTTTCTAATTTTTTTCTCTATTGTTCTAATTTTTTCATCCTTTTTCCTGGTTTGTGTATCTCTCTATTAAGTGAAAACTATCTCCAGTATCAAATAGAAGGATATAAGATATCCTTCCACTTATATCTTGTAACATCTTTTTACTCCCATAGATAAGTGTAGAAGAGGTCCATGTGTGACCCGGTAGTTTGAATCCACAAAGAAATGTGGTAGTGGTTTTGTGACACGGGCAACCTGCTTGTTATTGTGGACCCTGATCTTGGGAGTGAATCAAACTATTTATTAATATAAAATACTTGGAGTTAGGTTATCTCCATGTTGAATGGATTAAGTATTTTCCTGCAGATGAACTTCATGTTTTATCTCCACTTTTTTTACTATTTAGTTTACTCTGTTTTATAACATATTTCATAAAACAAAAGTTAATTATGCTAGTTATTCTTATCATTTTTTTATAAAACTATTTACATTCAAAAGTTGTATTTATTATCAAATTAATACAACTAATAACTAATCAATCTTTTGAGAAATTAATCGAATAGTAAAACTCTTATATATTCACTACTTGATAATTGGGCAATTGAATTTTATGTATTTGGGAAGTTAAAATTAATTTTTTAAGAGAAATTTTTATATATACTCAATTCACCCCTATTGAATACATTACTATGAAGAACAGTTTTTATAATACTATTTATGAATATTTAGTTTTCAATGATTATTTGATTTTTTTCAATCGTGCTTTTATTTGTATCTCAAAGATCATAAATTTTCTGTTAATACTAAATTTTTATAACTGTAAAATAGTGTTGTAAAATTTTATTATGGATAATAAGTTATAAGCTACAAATACCAACAAACCACAATTCATTAGTGGAACCAATTAAACACAATGGATAATTAAAATGAAAATGCACTTATAATGTATGGGTTTTGAAATTTGGTCGTAAATTCTAGATGATTGTGAGATTCCATCCACTAATAGAACTACATGAGATTATCCAACTATTTCAAATTATAACAATAATGACAATGTAATGAATGCAATATATAGTTCTCTATGATATGAGAAATTTAACATAATTTTTGAATGTAGAACACTATGAGATTTGGGATACATTATATGTTTCACATGATAGAACTTGTAGTGTTAAGGAGATAGTACTGTACTCTGATACTATTAAAAAATAAAATCCTAATATGAAGATGGGAAAGAATATTTATGACATGTATCATCGGTTTAATGAAATTATGAACTCTAAAGTCTCTATTGGAAGATATGTCACTTGCAATGAAAAAATTATGAGGATTCTTATATGCATACATGATAGAGGGAGGGGAACTTCTTTATCAATTAGAGAATCATGTGACAACTGAAAACTACCAATCAATGAACTCATTATAAAACTGATGATAGATGAAGAATATATGAAAGTAAAAAAAAGATTATGAGGATGAACCTATGAGTAAATATGAAGTCTTCATGACTACTAACACTAAAAATAATTTAAAAGATAATGTGAGAGACTTTGTTGAAAGGTATAGTATTGTTGAATCAACACCAGATAGTGATGAAGAAATGGCCCAACAGGTAAGAAGATTCATGAAATTATATAAGAAGAAAATGTTTTTCTGGAATCCCAATTAGATAGGTTGTTATGATAAAAAGAGATGCAAGAAAAAGTACAGGAAACTAAATGAAAAATCAGAGGATATTTTCTACTATTAATGAAAGAGAAGTCGAAATTTCAAAGATGAACATCCAAGATTAAAATACTAATTGAAGAATGAATATAAAGAAAAGAAGTATATGAATGATAAAAAGGCCACCTGGAGTACATCTCAGTATAGTTCCAGTGAATCATCATTTTCTCTTGATGAGATATATTACATGGAAAATATGCGTACTATGAAAAACACATGTGGGTTAACCTTAGATTCTCCTATACAGAATTCATAGTATATTGAAAATGATAGTGATTGTGAAAATACAAAAAAAATGAACTATTTGAAAACTATATTATGAGAGAAGATACATGAAATGATAGAAAAGGTAAATATAAATTTTTAATGAAACAAAATGCACTTATTATAGATATTTAGTCAGAACATACTACAGAAAATGAAATGAATGTTCAAATATTCAAGTAAAACAATGAATTAAAAATTTCTATTGATTAATTGAATATAGGTCTAGAAAATGTTACCAATATGAATAATACTCTTACATAAATGTTTCAGTAAATAGAAAACTCCTAATTAATATTATAGTATTGGATATCAACATTGAAAGAGAAACCTATCTAAAAAATGATTTTGTAAATAAATCTGGAAAATATGTTATTCTACATAATAATTAAAATTCTTAAGCTAGTTAAAGTTCATGAAAATCATTTACTACCACTAATTTTTCTAGACCGAATAGAGTCTATTTTTTAAATATGTTACATAATGATTATAGGAATCACATAAGACAAATCTGGGTACCTAATTAATTAATTACTAATGCCACTAGACCCAAATAGTTGTAGGTACCAAAATCTGTTTTTGTTTTATTATTTTGTAGGAATGAAGTTTAAAGAGATCTTGTAAGAGTCAGTGGTACATGGATATTGGATGTTCAAGACACATGACTGTAGACTATTCAAGATTCAATAACCTAATCAATAATGATGTTGGATATATCAACATTGGTTACATTGCTACCTTAAAAATAATTTTCTTATTCCAGAATGGAATCTCTATCCCAGTTTTATGTTCGGAAGTAATTTTTATTGATGGATTGAAATATAATTTTCTACATATATCACAATTATATTGTGATGGATTTCATGGTAAATACTATAATTATGATTGTAATGATTTTATCTCAAAAATTTATTAATATATTATTCATTTAGAAATGATTATGTATAATCTGGTAACATAGATTCTTTAGTTTCTCAAAATGTTTCTTATTTATGTGCCTTTTATAAATAGTCTTTTCGTTGGAAGTGGAGATTAGGACACAATAATATAAAATACCTTATAAATCATACAAAAAAATAATAGTCAATGATCTATCCAAACATGAGTTTTAAAATTATTTTTTTAATCCATGTCAAAATTTTAAACAACACAATAAATAATTCATAATAATTAATGAGGTTTCAACTTCTCATCCTTTAGTGTTGGTTCACATGGACTTGTTTGTACCCTCTCGAGAATCTATTTTAATAGAGAATACTATGCCTATGTTCTTGAAGGTGAATATTCTAGGTACACATGGACTTATTTAGTAGATTATAAAAGTGAAGCATGTACTAACATCATCAAGTATGATTAAATAGTAGAAAATCAAAGTGGAAATACAATAAAATCCTTAAGAAGTGTTCATGGTTGTAAGTTAGAATATACAGACATGAAATATTTTGTATCACACTATGGATATAGTCATAGATTCTCTTCCCCTAGGACACCTCAAAAATTAGAGTTGTGGAAAGAATAAATAGAACCTTACAAGAGATAGCTCGAACAATGCATAATGAATTTGATATACCTATTTACATTTGGGTTGCGGCCAAGAATAAAGCATGATACATTATTAATAGAGTGTTAATTGGATATATCCTTGTGATGAATACCTATGAGTTGTGGAAAAATTTAAAACCAAAAGTTATTTATTTAAATTTTTTGGTTACAAAGCCTATATCCTTAATAAAAAGGACTATCTTGAAGAATTTCGCATCCAAGAGTGATGAAGGAATGTTCATAGGTTACTCAACCTCTGGTAAAGCCTGTAGAGTATTTTATAATAGAACCGTGTGTGCGGATGAATCTACACCTCTCTAATTTGATGAAACAATTCAACATGAACATAAGACCTATCTAGATAACCTCAGAGATGATATGTCAAACATGGACATAAATGAAAAATCATAAAAAAATTTTTCATGAAATCTTTTAAGTCAAACTATTCATGAAATTTTAGTGATTCTTAAAATGATGAACCTGAAGCCGTAGATGATCTTGAGGTTACAAGCCTATCCTTTTCTAGACCAACTTGAACCCTCCAAAAACATCATTTAGATGATGTTGTGGGATACATATATAAAGGTACACAAACTTGAGCTTCTCATAGAAATTCGGTTGAACATCAAGTTTCATGGAATATTCTGACCCCAAAAACATCAATTATTCTATTAAAGACGAATTTTGGGTGATGGTTAAGAATGAAAAATGTAACATATTTGAATGAAATATTGTTTTTGAAACTTTTTGATATTCCCAGAGTCACCATGACCATAGACACTAAGTGGGTTTTTTGATCAATGTAGATGAATATATCAATATTGATTTAAATAAATGCATATTAGTTTCCCAATGAAATATTAAAGAAGAAGGAATTGAATTTGGAGGAATTGATTCACCTATTTCTATACTTTATACCATTATAATCTTGATCTCTTATACTTCCCATCATAATTTCAAACTTTATCAAATGGATGATAAAATTGCATTCCTAAATGGATATATAGTTGAGGGTATTTTTGATGAAAACCCCCATGTCTTTTAAAAATCCACATTTTTTAAATCATGTTTACAAATTAAAAAAATCGTTATATGGTTTAAAATAAGATCTAAAAGCATGGTATAATAGACTAAGCACTTTTTCTTATTACAAAACGTTTTACAAAGTGAATTCCTGATTCTACACTTTTTTTAAAACAATATTTGAATGAGGTTTTAGTAGGTAAAATTAATGTAGATTATAATATTTTTGGATCTTTAAGAAATTCATTATATATTAATTTTTCCAAAATGTTGCAAAATGAATTTAAAATTAGTTAAATTCGTGAACACAAATTCATTCTTGGATTTTATATTTTTCAAAATAAAGAAGGTATAATTTTAAATCACAGTAAATACACAATATATCTTTTAAAATTTTAAGTTTTTTATAGAATAAAATGTATTTACAATAAAATTAGTAATAATTTTATGATATATCTTGATTAATATGGTAAATATGATGATCAAAACACAAACAGAGGAATGAATTGATGTTTGATCTGTGTAACAGCTAGTTTTCTAGATATAATGATTAATGTCTATATATGTGCCCGTTTTCAAGCTAATCCCAAAAAATCTTAGATAAATTATATTAAATTAATTTTCAAATACCTCAAACATACTATCAATTTAGGTTTTTTACCCTAAAGGAAAATCATTTGATATAGTGAGTTATTCTGATGCTAATTTTGGTGGATACAATAGAAAGAGAAAATATGGGACATGTCCCTTTTTGGGGAAGATTTTGGATTCAAGGTGTAGTAAGAATGAAAATTCTATTGCATTGTATATTTCCAAATCAACATACATAGCTGCTAGTAGCTATTTTGCTTGGATTTTGTTGATGAAACTCGTTGTTCGAGACTATTGATATCAATTTTGATATGTACCTATAAATTTACACAATACAAGTGTTATTAACATTTCAAAGAACCATGTTTCTCATTATAGAACAATATTTATTGATGTAAGACCTCGAATTTAGAGATATGATTATCAAAATGGTGATATCACTTTAGAATTTATTGGCAATAAATATCAGTTTAATGAGATATTTACTAATAAATTGAACACTTAATGAATGAATTACATCAGACATGATTTAAGAATGATCAATCAGTAAGAGATCATGCTCTTATTCCTTTGATCATTTCATGTCTTGTTTTCACACAGAAATCATTAAAATGATGACACCATTTTCTTGGTTACATTGTTTTCATTTTAAGGCCATTGACATGCCAACACTGTTGTCGTGCTGAAACTACTGTCATCTTGACACTGTTGTCATGTAGAAATTATTTTCATGATGACACTATCATCATACAGACACAGTTGTCATGTCAACACTGATGCCTTTTCATGATGTCACCATTAGTATTATGAAAAATCTATCATGCCGACAAAAATGACTCAATGTTTCTTTATGTTTTATTTTTTTTATCGAAACGGCCTAGTTTCATTGATTTTTTTGAACCCAGTTCATGTTTTCACCATTACATAATATCAAAATCCCTAAATGATATAAATTTGAATTGATCCACTCTACTCCTTTACCGTAACACTCGGTCAACCACCACACTATATCGACACCCCCCAAAACTTCAACATAAAATCTATAAACTGTATTGGTTGGAATGGTGAATGTGATGGGAGCTCTGGAAGATTGTGTGTCCCATGCTTCTAAGAAATAGAATGGTGAATTGAGAAAATATTCAGCTTTTATAAATTCTATTCTATAAAACCATTTTGTAACCTTAGATAAAGATGTACTTTTGGAATGGCTCTTAGGGATCCTGTCATTATTGTTATAAGTAATGAATGATCAAGGATGGCATTGTAGATTCACAAACAATGACATAGTCTTCTACCCGAAGTTGGTACATGAATTTTACATGAATATGGAACATCTATTGGAAGGAAGTGATGTCACATGGGTCATGTCGATTGTAAAATGAATGTGATTCTCTTTCTCATCAAGAAATTAGGCTGACTATCTTAGGCTTCCTCACTAAAAATGATTGATGGTTATCAAGGTACTTGTCCTCTTGGATGTGAATTATTTTTCTATGAGACAACTCTGAAAGAGATAAATGGAAATTAGGAACATAGGAGGCCCAGTGCCTCAAAACTAAATGGCGAGTCCATAATTTTATAAATGTTTATTTAGCACCATATTAGTCCCAGGAAAGAAGACATTACTTCTCTCAAGTATCAAATATGTTTAGATGGTATATTTTATATAGAAACGTGACTAATTCTATCTATTCAGATATCTAATGGTGGACATAAATGAGATGATAAAACCCACTTGTAAATCAATTATATGTTCTACTCTAGAATTATTTCAGCAATGATAAAGGAGAAAGGATGTGCATGTGATATTGATGATGTTGATGTCACTAAATGTAGTGTAATTTTCTTAAGATCTTACATCTACAATAGAATGAAAATTAACAGGAACCCATAGAGGAAGTTATAGAATTATTATTAAGATATACTATATGAAAAGTTGAATACATTAAATTATCTAGACTGATCAATGGATCTAGTGGATCCTATCCTCAATCCAAATGCTCAAATGATTTATTCTTCAGATGATGATGATGAGTCTACTACTCTTGTTAATGATGTGGGGTCTGTAATTGATGATTGAAGTGAACCAAATACAACTGGAAAAACAAAAAAGAGTTTCTATTGGATATCCAAGTCCACCTTTGAACTTACGTTCTCAGAAACCAATTCTCCAATCTAATGAATGTGAAGAAACATAAGTTTAAGGATGTGTATAATATGTTAATGAATATAGTGAAAAAGAAGATAATGAAGTTGAAGCTGGTAGTGGTGAATGTGGTTCAGAATCATGTAGTTTAGAAGAATATGAGAAAGTTGATGATGAAGATAGTGATAAAATGGATGAAGATGTTAATAATGAAGAAAAGAGTGAAAGTGGCAGTGATAGTAAACCTGTTAATCCCAATGAAAATCCAAATTATGTGAGTATAAAAAATGTTTGAGCAAAAGCTGGTGTATCTGTTGAGGGTGTTCTTCCAGATAAAAATGTTGCGTTAGTAGAACCAGCTGCTCAAGATGTATATTCTAATAATATAACTCTACATAAGGCTAATTGACCTATATAGGAAGAATTAATTGATGGGGGAAAACTGTTAAGAATGATGACACTGAAGGGGAGCCTCAAGAATAGTTTCTCAAGGTGAAGAAGAGAATCAAATTAGAAGTCTAAGAATTGATACTTGTACTCCTCTTGATTTTTATATATTTAATGAATGGGAAAATAATCCTTGGTATCGGGCACTGGGACTAGATAAAGACGATTTAGATGATGATGTATTTGTACCTACTGCAAGGGAACCAGTGGTTGAGACCTCATCACGTTACTATGTCACTATGACCAATTTTGAAAACATCAAACTGGGAATATGTTCCTCCATAAGAAACTCAGTAAAAACATAGAAGAGATATGAAATTGTTGATGTTGGGAGAGATAACATTGAGTTGAATGATAATTTAAATGCAATTCTATCTATAGATGCTAGTGTAATGCTAGTCGGAACATCCAATTCTACTCCTACCTCATCCAGTGTATCTGACGTTGATGCTTCATCAGTTTCCATTATGGTGATAAAATAAATTCACCCAATTTGGATTACAACTATAGAAAAAAAAATTATTAGACAAACTAAGATTGGGAATGAGAGAAAGTATTTTCCCACTTTCATAAATGCTTTAACCACAAAGTAATAGAATTTAATGGAAAATGTCATGAAAGGAATTGAAAATATTTTTTCTCCTTTTAATGCACATGATTTTTTTAAATAGAGAAAAAAAGTTAAAGAACATTCCTCCATTTTCCATTCTTCATCCTCTTCTAAACCTGTTCAGCCATCACAATCTGTGTATATTTCTAATATTTGTTCAATTTTGAAATAAGAGTTTCACGTTTTAATTTCCAATATGGTCATGGTTAAAGTCCCTTCGGATAAGGTGCATGATCATGGGATGTATTATAGATGGATTTTTTCCCACACTCAGGAAAACATGAACAAAAATATTAATGATTTTTTCCCTAAACTCATCCCAAAGCATCAGATAAATATTATCTTTATGTGTTTGGAAAAGAATCTTACCCTTCCTCCTATGACCAAAGATTTTAAGGATCAGATTCAAAAGCAAAGAGAATTCACTAACTTGTATGAAATGTTCATAAAAAATGTTGATTTTGAAAATAAAATAAAATATAGTGGTGAAATTATTGAAGAGTTAATCAAGAATTATAACCATATCTCCATGTCCAATGTGAAACAATTCTTATGAATCCTGCTGAACAACATAGTCATGCTAGTTCACTGCCCTCTCAAGCTTAGATTCCAGTCTCTCAATACTTATCTCTAATTAAACCCATCATTATAGAGCATGTTCTGCCTCAACATGGTTCTCCACAAAGACATCACTTATATTCTATAGTTCCTAAAGTAGTGCCTCGACCTCCTTTGAAAATATATTTATACCCTCCTTCTTCAAAGTATATAATTTATTCTAAACCATCAATTTATTCTTCTAATAAGGAGAAGGAACCCATGGACCCTATTATGTAGTGTGGAGTGATCTTTTTTCAATGGGATGAAAGCTTGTACTTTTGGTACATCAATATCATTTTCTTCTCAATGAAATTTCATTGTTTCTACTTTTCTGTTTTCAGTGTTCTTTTCACCTTCCACTTTTTGGTAATCCCAAATGTGGGAGAACACTATATTTCATGATTTAATGGGGGTGAACATTATTACGAATTACTATGGGTTTAAGAATTATTTCGTGTTTATGCATTCTTCTATCAAATACATTATTTTATCTTTATGGGAGCTAATAAGGATATTATTTACATTAATTATTATCTAATGGTACATAAAAATGTATTGATTTGTTATCATAAAAAATGGGGAGATTGTTGGCCTATAAAATGTTGCAATCTATCTCTAAATATATTGGTTTCAATTATCACAAATCATGTCATATATTAACATATATTCTACCTCATTTCATATCCTATATTATGTAAAATAATTTTCATAAATAATCATATCATTTCAATCATATAACTAATTATTTGTGATTATGCCTAAACAATCTTGTAACTCATTATATATGTGAAATTATGGTTATTAACATTATCTGACCGTTTTCAAATGTAATATAGAGAGAAAATCTAAAAATTATATAATTATGAGTCACTAACACTGATGTAGATTACTTACCATTGTACATGACCCTGACACAGATGACTCACCATTGCATATGACCAACCAATGTAAACGACCTTCTATCAGTCCAAGTGACTTACAGTTCCATGGTACTACCGACACTAGGACTCCCTGATAGTTGAAATGATACACTAATAGATCAGATTATTCACATAAAGAATGAAGTACTTTCCTTTTAAATGAGTCACTGATAGATCAATTGTCTCACTGATAGAAGGAAGGAATCAATTCTAAAACAAATTATCGATGTAGTGATTCATTGACATATGGCCAGACTGACACAATGAAAAAATGAATTGTTGGGTCACCATTAGAAAGGGACAGCAACAGAAAAAGTCATTGGAAAAAGGATACACCGATAGACATGTCACTAATAGACTATTTAAGTCTTTATTTACTAATATTTTTTCTAACAATCATATTTATGTCATTTAGTGACACTAACAGGTTTTATATCTTTTTTATGATATTTAGTAGACAGTAAGAGGTACAATGAACCTATGCACATGGAAAGAAAATGCTCTTTATCAGCCATATAAAAAAAGAATCATTTTAAAGAGGGAAGATATATAAAGAATGGAAGAAGTTCATTCTTGTGACTGAGAGAGAATTATGCTAATGAAAATAAGAAACTCTCATGTAACCACTGTGAACTAAAGAATTAATGTAAGAGGACATGAGAAAACCTCATCCAAGCTAAAAAAATATTATAAAAACTACATCAGTGTATCAATTAAGGATAAGAATATACCAATAAAATCATAAAAGTACATGGAAGCGAGAATAACACAATCTTATTTCATGTTGACTTCCAGAAGAGGACTCAGGCCCCATATTCACTACACCAGAAGAGTCATGAGCTCCCTATCAAGACACACCGATCCTTCTAATTCCATTTTCATATTTTTTTGCTCTGTTGTGTGCATTTTTAGATACTTTTGAGCAGTGTGTGTATATGTCTATTAATCACATAGTCTCTTATATCAAACTAAATGATACAAGATATCCTTCCACTCAAATCTTATTACATCTGTTTAATCCCATGGGTAAGTGTAAAGGGGTCCTTCTATGTCTTGGTTGTTTGTACCCACAAAGAACTGTGGTATAATTCTTGTGATCTAGACTGCTATGTGCTATTGTGAAGACAGATATAGGGTGTGGATCAAAATGTTTATTAATATAAACTGCATGGTGGTATTTGATCACCAATGTGAGAGGATTACATCTTTTCATGAGACTGAAGATCCGGTTTTATATTTTCTTGGTTTTTACCTATTAGGTTTACTCTATTTAATCACATATTTCATGAAACTAAATTTAACTATGATATTTTGTCTTAGAATGTTATTTTTATATTATTGACTAATTTTGTTTAGTTTCAAAAGATTTATTAATTATTAAATTGATACAATGTAGAAGCTATCAATCTTCTGGGAAATTAATCAAACTGGTATGCTCTTATAAATTCACTACTTGATTACTGGGAAATTGAATTTTAAATATTTGGGAAATTAAAAGTATACATTCTAATATAAATTTTTATAGAGACTCAATTAACACCACCACCTCTTTTGTAATCTACTCCAAACAACATTTGGTGTCAGAAGATTTTGGAATTTACCTTTTTCAATGTTTTTTCAATATTTTTAAACAGTGATTTTAGTTGTATTTCAAAGACCATAAAATTTGTATTAATATTAATTTTTTACCACTTTAAAATCTTGTTCTAAAATTTTAGTATGGATAATAGACTGGATGGTGCAAACTACTAATGGACCTCCATTCTATAATGGAAGCAATTATGAACAATGGATAATTATATTGAAAATGTTCTTAGAATGTATAATTTTTGAAAACTTTTATCCAATTATAGATAAATATGACATGTCTACTATTTCTAGATATACTTGGGATGATCCAAATAAATGTTAATATAAAAATAATTATGATTCCCTGAATTCCTTATACTGTTCTCTAGGAGATATAAAATTTAACATAATTTCTTCATGTAAAATATCCAAAGATGTTTGTGATATTTTGTTTTTTTCACTTGAAGAAACTTCAACGGTTAAGGGAATGATAACTAATACACATACTATAAAATATGACTATTCCATGGTGAATCATAATGATCCTATTACTGACAAGTATCTCTGGTTTATTGAAATTGTGAGCACTATGATATTTATGGGAATAGATGTTTCTTCCAAAGAACAAATTTTTAGAATTATCAGATGCATTCAGGACAGATGAAGAGGAACTTTTATCTCAATTATTGAATCAAGTGATATTTGAAAACTACCAGTCAATGAATATTTGGAGAACTGATTAATTATGAAGAAGATTCAAATGTCAATAATGATGAATATGATGAACAAAAGAGAAAATTTGGAGCCTTCAATATTACTACCTCTAAAAATAATTAAAAAGATTAGGTGTTAGCCTCTGTTGAAAGATTTAGTAATGATGAATAATCATCGAATAATGTTGAAGAAATGACCCAGCTGGAAAGATAATTTAAGAAACATTATAAAAAGAAAATGTTTTTCAGGAAGCCCAATTTTAAGGAAATATATGATAACAAGGGAAAATAAATGGAATAGAAGAGAAATAAAAAATAAGATGATGTTATATCTTATGAATTCCATATCAGAGGACAAATCAAAGATAAATTTGAAAAATTAATATAAAAAATTATGCATGTAAATAAAGACAATAATTATATGAAAACTATGATGGCCACTTAGAGTGCCTCTGAGGATAGTTCCTATGAATTAGTATTATCTCATGATGGGAAATATGACATGGATAATAAATAAAGTCTAATGAGAAAATGAAGAATGATATAAAAATGTTTTCCAATGAGAAAAATACACTTAATCCAATCCATGGAAAACAGGTAACTCTTAAATACACTTATGGTTTTGGATATCATCCTCGATAGAGAAACCTATCTAAAACACATTTTGTAACGAAATCTAGAAAATATGTTCATCTACATAAAAATAAAATGGTAGATACTATTTCTTGTTTTGGAAAAGCATTTATTACCTCTAATTTTTTGTAATTAATAGTGTCTATTTTTATATATGTGACTTTATTCTTATAGTAAACCCATAAGAATAATGTGGGTGCCTAAATAATTTATTGCTAATGCCACATGACCCAAATAGGTACGGGTATCAAAATATATTCTTGTTTTGTTATTTTTGTAAAAATCTATTTGAAGAGCTCCTAGAAGAGTCAATGGTACATGGAAAACGTATGTTCAAGAAAAATGACTGAAAACTATTCAATATTTAAGAAACTATTCAATATTGATGGTGGATATTCCACCTTTCGTTACTATGCTAAACAAAAAATAATTGGCTCATGCCTGATTGGTAACTCTATCTTATTTTTAATTGATAAAGTATTTTTTATTGATTGAATGAGATATAATTATCCGAGTATTTCACAATTATATGATGATGGATTTCTTGTTAAATTTTTTGATGATTCTTATAATATTTTAAAATCAAAAAATGATTTATTATTTTTTACTTTTAGAAATGAAACTGTATATTCTGTTAACATAGATACTTTAGTTTCTCAAAAAGTTTCATGATTATGTGCCTTTTATAAGGATTCATGGATTTGGAACATGAAAATATGACACTATAAATTACACTCTAATAGATATATTACTCAAAAAGAGATTATCAAGTATCAAACCAAACATGTGTTTTTAAATGACAATGACTGTAATCCTTGTAAAAAAGGTAAACATCAAAAGATAATTTTCAATTTAATGAAAAAGTCACAACATCTAAACCATTAGATTTTGTTCAGATGGACTTGTTTTGACCCTATCATGTTTCTCATTTAAATTTGAATCTCTATGTCTATGTTCTTGTAACTTACTATTCTAGGCATACTTGGACATATTTCTTTTCTCAAAAAGGTAAATCAGGTTCTTAATTCATTATGTATTCTAAAAATGTTGAAAATCATAGAGGACATATAATAAAATCCTTATCAAGTGATTGTGTACATGATTTTGAAAATCAGGACATTGCATATTTTTTATCAAACAATAGCTATAGTCATAACTTCTATGCCCCTAGGACACCTTAGTAAAATGGATTTTTGGAAAGAAGAAATAGAACATTACAAGAGAAAGGTCGAATAATGCTTAATTAATATGACTTACATGATTAATTTTGGGATAAGGCATTGAATACAGGTTGCAACAGAATTAATAGAGTCCTAATTAGACTTATCCTTAAGAATAGTCCTTATCAGTTGTGGAACAATTGAAAACCAAAAGAAAGTTACTTTAATGTTTTTGGTTGCATAGTCTATATCGTAAATAAAAAATACACCTTGAAAAATTCACATCCAAGATTGATGTTGGAATATTCCATGATTACCCAACCTATAGTAAAGCCTAGAGAGTCTTTAGTAAAAGAACCATGTGTGAAGAAGAATCTATGAATATCTAATTTAATGAACGATATCCACATGACCCTAAGACCACTCTATACATCCTTGAATATTATATGTCAAACATGAAAAAAAGTAAAATCATCTTATCCTTTTGTCACACAATCTTTAAAATAAAAAATTTCTAAAAATTCATCAGAATATGAACATGATTAAACCAAAACAGTAGATGAACAAGATGTTACTAGACCCTCCTTCTCAATACCAATTAGAACCCTCAAGAACCATAATTTAAATGATTTCATTGGAGAGTTAGATAGAGGGACACAAAAACGAGTTTATCATAGAAATGTTTTTGGATATAAATATTTCATGTCAAAACTTAAACCTAAAAACATCAATGATAAAATTAATGAGGAATTTTGGTTGATGGATATGTATGAATAACATAACCAATTTGAAATAAATAATGTTTGGAAACTTGTGGATAAACCCAAAAACACCATGACCATATAAACTATGTGGGTGTTTAGGAAGAAAGTATATAAATTTGGTAATTTTGTTATAAATAAATCATGATTGTTTTCACAAGGTTATAGTCAATAAGAAGCAATTAACTATGAAGAAACCTTTTCACTAGTTACTATATGTGATACCATTAGAATCCTTCTCTCTAATGTGGTCCATCTTAATTTCAAACGTTATCAAATACATGTTAAAAGTGAATTCATAAATTGATGTAGAGTTGAGGATGTTTTTGTTGAAAAGACACATGGTTTTACAAACCAATATTTTGAAAATGATGTTTATAAATTAATTAAATATTTATTGGTTTGGAATCAAGCTCCAACAACACGGTATGATTGACTAAGTAATATTTTTATTACAAAAGTTTTTACAAAAGGAATTAGTGATCCTACTATTTTTATAAAACAAATTTCTAATGATGTTTTAGTAGTTCAAATTTATGTAGATGATATTATTTTTGGATCTTCTAGAAATTATTTATTTATTGATTTTTATAAAATAATTCAAAATGAATTTGAAATTAGTTTGATGGGTGAACCAAAATACATTCTTTGATTTCAGATTTTTCAAAATAAAGAAAGATTAATTTTAAATCAATGTAAATACAGTAATGTTATATTAAAAATATTTTGCTTTGATAGCATTAAAATTATTGAATATTTAGTAAGTACTACTTTCAAGATGGATCTTGTTGAATATGGTAAATTTGTTCCTCAAAAAACATACAGAGAAATGATTAAATGTTTTTTCCAATTGATTTATAGTAGGAAATATATAATGTTTAGTTTTTGTATGTTTGACCATTTTCAAGATAATCCCAATGAATATAACTTATATCCTGTTAAAATAATTATCAAATATCCCAATCAAACTATCAATTATAGTTTGTTTTACCCTAAAATAAAATAATTTCATATATTGAGTTATTTTGATATTTATTTCGGTTGATTCAAGCTTGATAGAAATAGAATCTCTATGACATGTCACTTTTTGGGAAATTATATGGTTCCATGGTGTATTAAGAAAAACAATTATGTTGTATAATTACCTGCATAAGTTGAATACATAGCTACCAGAAGATTTTGTTCTCATATTATTTATATGGAGAAAACTATGCTAAACAATGGATATCAATTTAGACGTGTACCTATAAAATGTTACAATATAGGTTCTATCAAAATTTTTAAAAACCCAGTTTATCTTTTTTGGACAAAACATATTAATTAAAGACATCACGTTTTGAGAGAATATTATGAAAATGGTGATATCAACTTAGAATTTATTGGCACTAGATATCAACATACTAACATATTCAATAATCCATTGAACTCCGAATGAATGAATTACATTAGAAATGAGTTAGGAAAGATCAATTAGTGATACCTTGTACTGCTATTCCTTTGGACCTTTTAAGTGATGTTTTCACATTGACACCATTTTCATGCCGACAACATTGTCATGACGACACCATTGTCTTACTGAATCCATTGGTATGCCGACACCAATGTCATGACGACACCATTTCCATGCTGACAATGTTGTCATGGTTACCCTGTTTTCATACCAATATTGTTTTCATATCGAAACCTTTTTCATGTTGTTATCGATGCCCTCCCATGATGACACTGTTAGAGTAATGAAAAATAATTTATACCGACCCTGATGACTCAATTTTTCTATATGTATTATGCTTTTTTTCAAAATTATATTGTTTCCTTAATTTTTTTGAACCTGGTTCATGTTTACACGAGTGTTTAATTTCAAAATACCTAATGATATAAATTTGAATCGATCCACTCTACTCTTTTACCACTGCACCCTCTCAGTTGTCGATCTCTCCCTCTTTTCCCCCAACCCTTCACCTTATTACCTCTAGACTGAACTAGCCTGAATGTTGCCTATGAAGTGAGATCTTGAAGATGGTGAGTCTTGTGCTTCTATGAAATAGAAAGTTGAATCTAGTAAATCTTCAGCTCTCGTAAATCCTAGTCTGGAAACCTTTTTGTATCTTCAGAGAACGAAGTACAGGTGGAATGTCTCTTAGTTAGCAATTCAATGTTGTTAAAAATGCTTCTAGATCAAGGATGTCTTGACTAGTTCCAAACAATGACAGTGCCTTCTACCAAATGTCGTTACATGAATTTTACTTGAATATGGAATATTTGTTTGGAGGAAGTGATGTCGATAGGGTCAAGTTGATTGTAATATGAAATAGAATTTCTTTTTCTTCATGACATTGGGCTGAATGTCTTATGGTTCCTCACAAAGCAATGCTTATTTATTATCAAGGTACTTATCTTCCTGAAAGTGAATTATTTTTTATGAACCATCTCTGAAGGAGCTAATATGATATCAGAAAATTTGGAGGCCCAATGCCTCATTATAAAATAGATATTTCAGAATTTTATATAACTATATTCCCCACCAATTTATTCCCAAGAATGGGGACTTTACTTTTCTTTACTATCAGAATGTTTACATGGTATATTACCAATAGAAATTAGTTAAATAGAATCTATGTAGATAACGTATGGTGCACATTAATGATTGATAAAACCCTATTTTGAGTCAAATTATGTGTCCTACTCCAGAATGATTTCAGCAATGATAAAGGGGAAAGTTTGTGTATACAATGTTGATGATGTTGTTGTTACTAAATGTAGTGGAATATTATTAAGATTTCTCATCTGAATGAGAATTAATATTAATTGTATCCCAGAGTCGAAAGAATGGGTTGGTGATGAAGATAGACTATATGAAATTTCAATCCTATATAACATCATGTTAGGCAAAGGGGTATATTGGATCTTGGCCTCAGTCCAAATGCTCTAGTGATTTATTCAGCTTATGAGGATGAAGATCCAACTACTATTGTTAGAGATGTGGGATCACCAATTTATTATATAAGTGACCCAAACACAACTAGTAACAAAGAATGTTTCTATTGGACCACCTATAAAGACCCGACCTCAAACATTACTTATTATTTAATTAAATTAATAACTCACATTGAGGATCATTTCAGGTTTAGAGTTTTAGAGAATTAAGACATAAATATTACATCTCATAGATTACAAAGTAGACAGATCTACTCAGCCTCCATTTTTTTCACAAAAAAAAACTCATTAACAAAAGAGTCATGTCTAGTTCCTTGATTTAGAAAGCCTGACATTTCCTTGATCCCATCCTTGACCCTATTCAACTATATGTCCTATGAAAACATTTCAATAACTTTGGATGAGCATAAAAAGCTCAGTAATTGTTATAACAGTACAAAAAGAAAACCTCAGTCCATGTATACATAAGAATCAATGAAATCATACTTTACTCATAAAACATAATCAATTTAACATACCTCATAAAATCATAAGATTTATGCATAACTCAATAGAAATAATAAGTCATAAAGGTAACTTGAGGCATTAATAAAATTCTTACGTTGGGAGTAACCCTCATGGTTACGTTTGGAATACCCATCATAGTATATTCCCTAAATCTATTTGGAGAAACCATAGCGTTTAACTCCTTCACATTACCCAATGTATTTGAGAGCTATATCAGCCTCACCCGCCCGGATTTTATCACAGAACAACCTGTCTTCATAAGAAATGCCCAAGAAACATAACATAATAATAGAAAATAACATAAGCATAAAGGAAAGATAACATTCCCACATTGTAATAACAATATAACATTTTAAGATATTTAAATAATGAATCCATTCTACAAACCATTTTCACAACCATTTAAAACATTAAATAAAGAGATTTATGAATAAAAGTGTCCCATACCGCTTTGAAGTTTTTAGAATTTCAAACCATTAATATCCAAAAAATTAAATCCTTAAAACCATTTTGAAAACCTGGATATTAATGAGAAATATTTATAAGAATAAATCATGAAAAAATTTATAAAATATATTTTAGTTTAAGGGTTTTTAACAAAATGGGAGATACTTGAATACAATAATTGAAGAATAACATTTAATCAGAACTTTATAATATCATGAGAAAAAATGGATTGATGATATAATATGCCAAAGGACAGTATATAAACCATATAAGAGTGAATTGGTGCATAACAACAATGATGTCTCAATAGAAATGTAAAATGAGATGAAATCCCTTATAAAGAAGGTATCCTTAAATTAAGGACAAATCAATCTCATAATTATGTGTGAAAAATATAAATACACCCAATATAAGTGGATATTAAGTGTAAAACAATCAGATTCATTCACACATATTCATAGCATTACATGTTCAAGGAGTAAAAGTTTAACCCAATGGATTGAAATTGAGTTAAGAAGATCCCTCGCAAGAATTTGTCAGCCTAATGGCATTACTTTAAAATTAATAAAATGACTTGATGAGAGAGAAAATGGTATCTCATCACTTGGACATAAAATTTACATCAATAAGGATATATAAGAACATATCCCAACATAAAATGATGAAAATTAAAATACATAACAAAATAAGTATTTTTAAAAGAGGAGTGTGAATGGTTCCCTTACCGAGTTGGGAAACTTTCCAAATGAGCACCCCATGAAAGAAGGGTCATATAATGAAGATGTAAATACCCATAAATGAGAGTTTATTAAAAAAATAGTAAGATAATGGGCAGTACATACACCAAACAAAACGAAATAGTGTCCATTGTAGCATGAATCTCGTGGGAATAAAAAGTGAGATGAAAATCCCCTTATGAAAATTCAGAAGCCTAACGACGCCATATAAAACATCCAAAAATTTATTGATGAGATCAAATAGGGTCTCTCATAATAATTAAATAAAATTTACAACAATAGGAATATAAAATAACATCCCTAAACATAATAATTATGATCTTAAAGTAAGTTACATAAAAAGGAGTACTTAAAAATAAAGATAGAGGATGGATCCCTTACGAAAACTCGGCCGCCTAACGACGCCACTTAAAAATTCTAAAAATGAATTGATGAGAGTAAGAGGGGTTATATCATCATTTGAAAATACAAATTACAGTATGGTTAATTTAAAATAACATCCTCCAACATAAGAACATGGAGCATAAATGAAATGACATAAAAGAGGGTACTTGAAAAGAAAGAGAGAGGTCGGATCCCTTACCTCAAGTCCGACTTGTCTTGTTCGTATCATTATATTCTTGAATAATATACTTTGTTCAATTTATAATTTAATAATGACCTACTTTGAAGATTATTAGTCAGTTCATATCACATATTTTAATGTTATAATAATGGGTTAATAATGTGAGTTCATATCAGACGTTTTTTTCGATGTTTGGTACATGAATCAAAAATGAACTTGTTTGAAAATGATTGTCCATGTATTTATAAGTAAATCATCTTCAGATTAGTATTAATGATTTAAATATAATATATATCAAGTGAATATTAATTTTATACTATTCCATAACATTTTTAGATTAAAAGAAATAAAATGCACCGTTCATGGAGACGGTAGGTCGTACGTATGCATGAACGCTACTTTTATTTCTTTGACATATTAATGGAATTAAAAATAATTGAGATATATGTATATTATAATTCCAGTATAATATATATTTAATATAGGTACATAAGTTCATTAATTTAATTCTTTATACATTCCATGTATTGCATGAACGAGTCACATCACTTGAGGGGGCGGTAGTCCACACTTCCTCATATGAAATTATCACATTTTCACAACCCGAAAAGCATAAAGGTATGTTTTAAATATAAAATACCGAATCATATGGAAAACATAAATACCATATGTATCATATATAAAATACAGTGACATCATAATGGCCACCATGATATGTGTTAAGAGAATATTGAACAATCATCGTTTCGTGAGGCAGTAATTCGCCATCCACCGAAATAGTATGTTCCTTAACCATTAGACAAAAGTGTGTGTAAGTGTAGCTCGAATTCTTCACATAAAAACATCCTAGTATATTTAATATACTTTTTTTTACAAAAGAAATTAATAAAAAGAGTTTAGGGGTTTGGATAAGAAAAATAAAAAAAGAACATAAATGAAGACATTACCTTTAAATCAGGTAACTCCTCTTGGTTGGAACCAAAAGGTATCTTGAAGAGAATTATGCCAAAGTTGAGGCTTCAATGATGAAGATAGGGATGTGGAGAGATGAAATGGGCAGGGTTTGGCTGAGACAAAGGCTTTAAGGGTGTGGGTAAGGTGGTAGAGGTGGGGTCCTTTTATAAGAGAAGAAGAGGGGAACACTTGGAAAGTTATAAAATTTTACTTTATAAAAAATTATTTTCGGATTTTAAAGTTCCCAAAAGGATATATTATGAGGATAAAGTGATACGGTTTCTAAATCCACCCATCCAATAAGTTTTGGACCAGTTTAAGACTTATATTTCACCCTATCTTATAATTGTATTTAAATCGTTCATTTATGAGGTAATCACTACATCACCACGGTGTCAAAAATAAAAATTTTATTTAATGTCGAAAAAATATCATGATGTAGGAAATATTTTTATATTTCCAATGAATATTTATAGTTTAAGATATCATTTATGTAGACAAAATTAAAATTATTTTACTTAGCTGTTACATACTTTGGTTACATTTTCCTTTATTTAAAAAAATATGATAAAAGGTCACTATCACAATAATGTAATTCCATGGGGTCCCAAGGATTGCACAAGGCATACCATGGTATTCCATGACACCACCAATAGCATTAGGACACATGTTAGGGTAATTTTATATTTTTATGATATTATTTTCTTACACTTAATTTCCCGATTACTAAATAAACATGATAATTAAAGATAATTACCGTCGTTACTATTCATAATGTACAAAAAAAGAGTCTTAATTACATAATTTTGACCTTATTATTCCAAATATTGAATCAATTTCATCAAATTCAAAACACATAAATTGTAGTTATTAATTTAAAAGTCAATCTCGTTGTCAAAACTAAAGACAAATTTTTAAGAAGTAAAATTTATCAAAAGATTGACTTGTTTTTATATCCAATTGAAAAGTGAAATAACTTCCAATTAACAAAATTTTATTAAGTGATAAAAACATAATTCAATTATACTTTAAAAACTATTAAAATTAAAATCTAAATATATAAATAAATCAGATGAAAAGGCAGTTTTGAATTAAAAACTGTATGTTTCACTATTCATTAAAAAAACATTATCAGAAAAATACCAAAAATTAACCCTACTCTATATTTGATATTTCCAATTCCGAAATGATGTAAATTTTACAAAATTAAAAACATAGATGTTTCATTAATAAATCATATAGTTAATTCCCACTGTCAAAACAAATAATAGGTTTTTTGGAAGCAATATCTATGAAATTCTTGGCAATTGTTTATGTCCATTTTCGAAGTAAAATTATTTATAATTAAAACCATTGAATTAAATTGTAAAGATATATTCTAATTAAACATTAATACCAATTAAAAATTTAATATACCCATATATTTAAATTAGATGAAAAAACAGTTTTAATGATAAATGCAATATTTTTCACTATTCATTAAAAAGAATGAACATTGTCAGAAACATACCAAAAATTCAACCAAAGTAAATTTCAATATCCCAATAATAAAGAATAAGATTATTTTGAAAAATAGATCTTATAAAATTGTAAAAATATAGATTTAAAAAAGGTTCTTCATCAAAAGGCGATAAAACAATCTTTCAAAAATATTAGAGTACTTATTCTTAAAATTGGATTCATTTGGATTTTAAGCCTCTAATATTTATTGGATAATTGTAAAAATATTTGACAAACCTATTTAATCATTTTTAGTTATTTATATTCATTTTCTCCATTACAACGGCTTGGCATTAACTATTATAATATTATTATATTATTATTGTGCAACATAAGATTTCAAAAAAACTCATTGTTGCGTATTGGGTACGCCATTGAGCATAGCATTCACTTTAAAGTAGTATTAAAATTTTATTTTCAAATACTGATAAACATTATAATGTAATATTATTTATTTACCTGGGATGTTACATCCTTCCCCCCTTTTGGGAATTGCGTCCACGCAATTTTAAAATTGGGCATGGAAACATCATTGAATGTCCCACATCGGAACAAGAGTCAGTAAAACTATCACTTTAAAAGAAAGGGAGAGAAGTAAAAAGGTCACCCGACATAACCCATACTAGGATTCCAAGTATGAAAATATGGATAAGTAGGAGAAAAAAAGGGTCATGTTCTAATGGAGAGTGATAGTAAACATGTCTAGGAGAAAGTTAACCTCAATAAAATCACAAACTTGTGATCGGTAAAATGGTATTTGATTCCCTTGTAGGATAATTTAACAGAAAACATTTTTTTTAAGTTACTCTTCATTGAGGAATTTATTTTTTATCTTAACTAAATCAAAATAAACCATACTAACTTTTCATGTAGACTTTCAATTTTTACTAGATTCCTTAATCGAACTCATATTTTCTCCAAAAGAAGAGTATTTAGGAAGACTTGTTCACATTAAGAGTATTATAATCAACTTTTTGAGAATTGCCTGATCCAAAAAGAGAACTATATATTTCCCATGTCTTTAGATCTCAACCAAAACCAGACCAAAAAGTTTAGTACGAGATCAAATGATACCCAAAAAAGATATATTTTTTACAAAAAGAAAAACTACACCTGATCCCCAAAATTTGTCAAACAAAACCAAAATTTCAACAAAGACCATTCAATAAACATCTATCCATAAAATTCTTCAATGTAAACCCAACTAAGATTGAAACACAAATATTTTAAGGATTTAATCACATAGTCTCCCAAGGTACAAATTAACATTTGTCTCCAAATAATATCAGTTTCTCATAAAGTCTCATACTGAAAAGTAATTAACCTAATCACATATCCTCCATGATAGGTTAATAATTTCCATAGATAATCCAAAATCAACTTACTCTTGATTCATAAAATCATCCAACTAAAAATATAATTAGTCAAACTAACTAGGGACTTCACGTAGTCCTGTGGTAGGCGATAAATACAAGTCGCACTTTGGTTGTGGGTTTGATCCCACAACTTTGTCCGATGTGAAGAGTTGTCACACGGTCTGTGTGTTGTCCTTTTTCCAAAACTATATAATTCTTAAAACATTACCCAAAATGAGATAAAATCATCAAAAATAACCATAACATGATTTAACCTCATGTTTATCTCATGTTGTTTATATTCCATCATAATGTATTATAACCCATAATTACCTCAAAAGTAAGGATCATTTAAACCCTAATGGTTAACTTTATAATTATTACCTGAACTTCCATGTCGAGTTGGTTCTCTCGTACCTGATGCATTAGAGAACTCACCAAGGTTCAAGTGGTTATTCATGACACCAGATAGTTGGTTTAGAATAGCCATGAGATTTCTCATTGAATCCCCCATTTCATCCAGTATCTTAATAAGAGAACCACCACAGTTTCTTTCAAACCCATTGTCACTTTGGTTCCTGCTAGAACCATCCATTTACTAAAACCAAAAATGTTAGTGTGAGTATATCAACAAAATCATTATGTACTAATGAGGAAGATAAACACTAAGATATACTTATCCAAGTTATCTCAAACTCATTCCAACCTTCAAAAATAACAATGACTTTATCTAATATAATAACCATTGTGGTTATACACAACTTGTCACATAACACTCTGACATATAAAGTTATCTAAACCATCCTCTGATACCAACTATAAGGACCTGACCTTAAACATTACTTATTATTTAATTAATTGAATAATTCACATTGAGGATCTTTTCAGGTTTAGTGTTTTAGAGAATTAGGACATAATTATTACATCTCAAACATTACAATGTAGATGCATCTACTCAGCTCCCATTTTTTCACAAAAAATAAAAACTCCTGAACAAAAGAGTCATGTCTAGTTCCTTGTTTTAGAAAGCCTGAAATTTCCTTGATCCCATCCTTGACCCTATTCAACATTATGTCCTGTGAAAACATTTCAAAAACATGGGATGAGCATAAAAAGCTCAGTAAGGGTTCTAACAGTATGGAAAGAAAACATCAATCCATGTATACATAAGAATCAATGAAGTCATACTTTACACATAAAACGTAATCAATTTAACATACCTAATTAAATCGTAAGATTAATGCATAACTAAATAGAAATCATAAGGCATAAAGGTAACTTGAGGCATTCATAACATTCTTACGTAGGGAGTAACCCTCATGGTTACATTTGAAATTCCCATCACAGTATATTCCCTAAATCTCTTCGGATAAACCTTAGCGTTTAACCCCTTCATGTAACCCAATGCATTGGAGAGCTATTTCGGGCTCACCCGCCCTTAGTTTATCACAGAACCACCCGTCTTAATAAACAATGCCCAAGAACCATAACATAATCATACCACATAACTTAAGAATAAAGGAAATATAACACTCCCACATTGAAATAACCATATAACATTTTAAGATGTTGAAATAATGAATCCATTCTATAAACCATTTTCACATCCATTTAAAACATATAATAAATAGATTTTTGAATCAAAGTGTCTCATACCACTTTGATGCTTTAACATTTCAAACCATTATTATCCACATAAGTAAATCCTGAAAACCATTTTGATAACATGGATATTAATGATTAATACTTATAAGTATAATTCATTAAAACATATAAAATGATATTTTAGTTAAAGGGTTTTTAACAAAACGAGAGACACTTGAATACAATAATTGAGAAATAACATTTAATCAGAACATTATAGTATCATGAGAATAAAGGGATTCATGATATAATATGCCAAAGGATAGTATATACACCATATAAGAGTGAATTGGTGCGTAACAACAATGATGTCTCAATAAAAATGTAAAATGAGATGAAATCCCTTATAAAGAAGTTATCCTTAAATTAAGAACAAATCAATCTCATAATTAAGTGTGAAAAATATAAATACACCAAATATAAGTGGATATTAAGTGTAAAACAATCATAGTAATTCACAAATATTCATAACATGACATTTTCAAGGAGTACAAGTTTAACCCAAAGGATCGAAATTGAGTTAAGAAGATCTGTTGCAAGAATTCGACAGCCTAACAACGTCACGTTAAAATTCATAAAATGAGTTGATGAGAGAGAAAATGGTATCTCACCACTTGAACAAAAAATTAAAATCACTAAAAATATATAAGAACATATCCCAACATAAAAATATGCATATTAAAAGACATAACAAAATAAGTCTTTTTAAAAGAGAAGTGTGAAAGGGTCCCTTACCGATTTGGGCAACCTTCGAAATGTGCACCTCATTAAAGAATGGTCATACAATGAAGATGTAAATACCCATAAATCGGAGTGTATTACACAAATAGTAAAATAATGGGCAGTATATACACAACACAAAACGAAATAGTGGCCATTGTAGAATGAATCTCACGAGGATAAAAAGTGAGATGAAAATCCCCTTATGAAAATTCAGCAGCCTAATGACGCCACATAAAACATCCAAAAATGTATTAATGAGATCAAATAGGGTCACTCATCATATTATAATAAAATTTTCAGAAGTATGAATATAAAATATCATCCCTCAACATAATAATTAAGAGATTAAAGTAAGTTACATAAAAAAGAGTACTTAAAAAGAATGATAGAGGTATGATCCCTTACGAAAATTCGGCTGCCTAACGACGCCACTTAAAAATTATAAAAATGGATTGATGAGAGTAAGAGGGGTTACATCATCATTTGAAAATAAAAATTAAAGTATGGTTAATATAAGATAACATCTTCCAACATAATAACATGGATCATAAATTAAATGACATAAAAGAGGGTACTTGAAAAGAAAGAGAGAGTTCAGATCCCTTACCTCAAGTCCGACTTGTCTTGTTCGTATCTTTATATTCATGAATAATAAACATTGGTAAATTTATAATTTTTTAAGGTCCTCATTTGAAGATTATTATTCATTTAATATAACTTATTATAATGTTATAAAAATTGGTTAATAATATGAGTTCATATCAGATGTTTTTGTCGATGTTTGGTATATGAGTCAAAAATGAACTTGTTTGAAAATGATTGTCCATGTAGTTATAAGTAAATCATCTTCAGAATAGTATTAATTATTTTATATATCATATATATCCAGTAAATATTCATTTTATACTATTCCATAACATTTGGAGATAAAAATAAATGAAATGCACCGTTCATGGAGACGGTGGGTCGTACGTACGCATGAACGTTACTTTCATTTCTTTGACATATTAATGGAATTAAAAATAATTGAGAGATATATATATTATAATTCCAGTATAATATATATATTTTATAGGTCACGTATGTTCATTAATTTCATTCTTTATAGATTCCATTTATTGCATGAACGAGTCACCTCACTTGAGGGGGTGGTAGTCCACACTTCCTCCTATGAAATTATCGCATTTTCACAACATTCAAAGCATGAAGGTATGTTTTAAATATAAAATACAAAAGCGTATGGAAAACATAAATATCATAAATATCATATATAAAATACAGTGACATCATAATGGCCACCATGAAAGGTGTTAAGAGAAAATTAAACAATCATTATTTCGTAAGGCAGTAATTCTCTATCCACAGAAAAAGTATGTTTTTTAACCATTAGACGGAGGTGTGTGTATGTTTAGCTAGAATAATTCACATAATAAAATCCTAGTATATTAAAGATACTGGTTTTGTTACAAAATAAATTAATAAAAATAGTTTAGGGGTTTGGAGAAGCAAAATAAAACAAAAGAACACAAGTGAAGACATTACCTTTAAATCGGGTAACTCCTCTTGGTTTGAACCAAAAGGGTTTCTTGAATAGCATTATGCCAAAGGTGAGGCTTCAATGATGAATAGAGGTATTTGGAGAGATTAAATGGTCAGGGTTTGGCCGAGCCAAAGGCTTGAGAGGTGGGGGAAAGGTGATATATGTGGGGGCCTTTTATAAGAGAAGAAGAGGGGAACTCTGGGAAAGTTATAAAATATTACTTTATTATAAAATGATTTTCAGATTTTAAAGGCCCCAAAATGATATATTTCAAGGATAAAGTGATAAGGTTTCTAAATCCACCAATAAAATAGGTTTTTGAAATGTTTAAGACTTATATTTCACCCTATCGTCTCATTTTATTTAAATCATTCATTTATGAGATAATCACTGCATCATCACGGTGTCATGAATAAAATAATTTATTTAATGTCTAAAAATTTGGAAAAATATCATAATGTAGGAAATCATTTTATATTTCCAATGAATATTTATAGTCTAAGTGTTCTTTTATTTAGACAAAATTAAAATTATTTTACTTAGGTGTTACATAATTTTGTTAAATTTTCCTTTCTTTAAAAAAAATTGATAAAAGGTCACTATCACACTAAAGTAATTCCATGGGGTCCCAGGGTTGTCACAATGCATTCCACGGTCGTCTGTGACACCAAAAATATAATTAGGACACATTTTGGGGTCATTTAATATTTTAATCATATTATTTTCTTACCCTTAATCACCAGATTACTAATTAAACATGATAATTAAAGATAATTACCATCATTACTATTCATAATGTCCAAAAACAAAAGATTCTTAATTACATAATTTAAACCTTCTGATTCAAAATATGGAATCAATTTCATCAAATTCAAAACACATAAATTGTATTAATTAATATAAAAGTAAATCTCATTGTCAAAACTAAAGACGGGTTTTTAAGAAGTAAAATTTATCAAAATATTGACTTGTTTTTAAATCCAATTGAAAAGTGAAATTACTTCCAATGAAGAAAATTGTATTAATTGATAAAAACATGATTCAATTATACATTAAAAACAATTAAAATTACAATCTAAATATATAAATAAATTGGATGAAAAGGCAGTTTTGAATGAAAACTGTATTTTTCACTATTCATTAAAAAAAGTATTTTCAGAAAAATACCAAAAAATTAACCCTGTTCTATATCTGATATTTCAAATTCAGAATTGATTTCAATTTTACCAAATTCAAAGAATAGAAGTTTTATTAATAAATCATATAGTTAATTCCCGTTTTCAAAACAAATAGCAGGTTTTTTTGGAAGCAGTATCTATGAAAAGTTTGGCACTTGTTTATGTCCATTTTCAATGTAAAATTAATTCTAATTAACACCATTGAATTAAATTGTAAAAATATATTTTAATTAAAATTTAAAACCAATTAAAAAGATAATATAACAATATATTTAAATTAAATGAAAAATTAGTTTTGATGTACAATGTAATATTTTTCTCAATTCATTAAAAAGAATGAGCATTGAAAAAAACAAACAAAAAATTTAACCAATATAAATTTCAATATCCCAATCATAAAGAATAAGTTTATTTTGACAAGTAGAGCTTATAAAAATTCCAAAAGTTATATTTAAAAAAGGTTCTCCATCAAAAGGTGGTAAAAAAATCATTTAAAAATATTAGAGTACTTATTTTTAAAAATGGATTCATTCGGATTTTAAGCCTCTAACATTTATTGGATAAATGTAAAAATATTTGAAAAAAATATGTAATCATTTGGTTGTTATTTCTGTTCATTCCCTCCATTAAAACAGCTAAGCATTATATATTATAATATTATTATATTATTAGTGTGCAACGTATGATTTCAATGAAACTCATTATTGCGTATTGGGTATGCCATCGAGCATAGAATTCCCTTTAATGTAGTATTAACATTTTATTCACAAATATTGATAAAAATTAGAATGTAATATTATTTATTTACTTGGGTTGTTACAACACCAAGACCACCTATGGACATACCATCTCATGAACCTGTTCTCCAATCTATTGTATGTGATGAAACTGAGTTTTATTGAAGTGTATAATATATCAATGAATCTAGTGAAGAATAAGATGAAGAAGATGAAGATGGTATTCGCGAATGTGGTTTAGAATCAAGTATAAATGAATGAGAAAATAATGATTGTGATGAAGATAGTGATGAAAAGGATAAAGATGTTAATAATGAAGAAATTAGTGAATGTGGTCATGTTACTGAATATGATCATCTAGATAGAAATATAGATGCTATTAGTATTGATATTATTGATGCTAATGCTAGTGTATCTATTGAGGTCAATGCTCAAAATATAAATTTTTCTCCTACTGAAACAGTTTATCATGATGTATATACTAGAATAATAAATATACATAAGGATATGAAACCTAGACAGGAAGCATTAAGTGAGGGTGAGGAAACTATAATGAAATTTAAAAATGAAGGGGACCCTCAAGAAAACGTTTCTCTATATGATAAAGAGCATAAAATTGGAAGAGTAAGTATTGATACTATTAATCCTCTAAATTCTGATATGATGGCTGAATGGGAAAGGAATCCTAGGTATGTGGCAATACGACTAGATTGTGATGATTTGGATGATGAAGTCTGTGTACCTACTACAATGAAACTAGTGACTGAGACCACTTCTAGTGAATATGTCACTAAGGATGATTTTGTAAACAATGAGACATACATATTTTCCACTATAATAAACATAATATAATCTCATATGAGAAATTAAATTAATCAATTTAGAATTGTGAACACATAGATGAATGAAAATTGGAACTAAATTCAGTCTATGGTAGTAGGTGTAATGCAAGATTGAACATTGAGTTATACTTCTACATCAACACATGTATCTATAAATGATACTTCTTTAGTTTTCGAGATGGTGATACAAAAAATTCAGGCAAATTTGATTATAACTATAAAAAAAATGTTGCAAGATACACCATGTTTGGTAATAGGATAAATAAGTCAACCACTACCATATATAATTTAACAACCGAGTAGAGGAATTCAGTGGAACGTTTCACGAATAGATATGATAAAATTGTGTCTCATTTTAATGCTCTCCATTTTTGCAAACAAAGAAAATAAATTATGGAACATTCCTCATTTTCACTTACTTCAACCACGTTCCCACCAATTCAGCCATAACCATATGTGGATCTTGAAACTATTAGTCATTTTTGAATTAATTATGGAAAGCTTTAATTGATATTATGTACAAGGTTGAGGAATCTTTATATAATGTTCATGATCATGTGATGTATTTTACAAGGATCACTTCCCATACACCAGATGATCCGACACAAATTATTAATGAGTTTTTAGACAAATTCATCAACAAGCATCAAATGAAGAGTATCTTTATGTATTTGGCCCCAATTCTTATTCTTCCTCCAGTGAAAATGGATTTTATGGATTAGATTCAGAATGTGAGAGAATTCACTCCCCTGATGGAAAAATTCATAGAAAACAATGATGATTTCAAAAAGGAAATGAAATATGGTTGTGAGATTATTGAAGAGTTCATCAAGATATTAAAACCATATCGCCATGCCAAGAGTGATGTCATTGTGGTATCTCCTAGTGCACCACATGGTCCTACTAGTTAAGTTCCTTCTCATGCTTATATGTCAGTTACATATGCCATTTCGTTGGTCAATCCCATCACTGTAGAGTGTATTCAGCCTTAGCTTAATTCTAAAAATTGGCATGCCCTAACTTCTACCATTAATAATGTAGCGCCTCTAACACCTTTGAAAATCCATTCAGACCCTTGTACTTATCACTATAACTCAACAGTTGAACCATCCATTGATCATTATGATAAGGGGATAGAATACAATGACCCTATCTTGTAGTGTGGAGTGGTATTTTTTTGATAGGACTGAATGCTTGTACTTTTGATACATCAATAAAATTTTATTCTGAATGAAATTTCACCGTTTCTACCTTTCTATTTATAGTGATTTTAACCTTCCAATTTTTCCTAAACCCAAAAGTGGGAGAACTTTATGAAGAATTAAAATAATGGGGAGAAAATTGTATCAAATTATTATGAAATTATGATTTATTTTATTTTTATTAATTCTTATCTAAGATACATTATTCGATCATTATGGGGGATACTAATTAGATTGTTCACATAAATCATTCTTTAGTGGTACATAACAATTCAATGATATGTGATCACCCAAAGGGGGGAGATTGTTGACCCATAGAATTATGGACAATATATCTGACTATAATGATTTTAATTATCACAAGTCATGTCATATATTAACTGATTTTTAATATCATGTTATATCCTTAACTTTGTCAAAGCATTATCTTGAATAATCGGATCATTTCAATCATATAACCATTTATGTTTGTTTAATTCTAAAAAATAATATAACTAATTATCTATGTGTAATTATGGGTATTAACACTATTTTACTTTACTATACTTTAAGACAAACAATAAATCTTAATATTATGTATGTATGATTCATTAACACTGAAGAAGATGACTCAGCATTACACATGACACTAATGCAGATGACTCTCCATTTCATATGACTCACCATCAAATATTACCTACCATTAGTCCATCTAACCTACCATTTATTGTTTCTACCAATTCACGAACTCGCCTATAGTTTAAATAACTCACCGATAGATCAACTGTCTCATTGATATAATGATGGAATCACCATTGAAATGAGTCACTGGTAGATCAATTGTTTCACTGACAAAAGGAAGGCTCCCCACAGAAACAAGTCATTGATGTAATGAGTCACCAATGTATGGAATGATTGATCAAATGACAAACCGAGGGGTTGATTCACCAACAAAAAGATACAATGACAGAAATAGACACCGATTCGAGGAGACACCGATAGATGAATTATTAATAGTCTATTTAAATCATCATTTGTTAATATTATTTCTAACGGTCATATTTGTTTTATTTAATAACACTTACTTATTTTACATGTTTTGTAGGACTTTTAGGAGACAATACATGGTACAATGAACCTATACATGTGTAAATAATATTCTCTTTTTCGGTCCCCAAAAGTATGAATTGATTTTAAAGAGATAAGGTATATATAATAAATGATGTAGTGCATTCTTCTTAACAAGATAGAATCAAACTTAAGATCATAAGCAACATTCATGAAACAATTGTGAAATGAGAAATTAATAGAATAATTCATGAGAGCACCTCAACCGTGTTGATTATAGAATTGAAATGGTACTTCAGTATATCTTAGAAGGACACGAATATAACAGTAGAATATTACATGTACTTGGAATCCATAATACAATACCCGATATTTCCTTCAGCATCCAGAAGCGGACTTAGACCAAATCATGGCTACCCCTGAAGTGTCAAGAGTTGCATCACATGATACATATATCCTTCTAAATCCCTTGTCATATTTATTTTCTCAATTGTGTGCATTTGTACAATCTTTTGAGTAGTGTGTTTATCTATCGGTCATGAGAACGTTTCCTCTTGTTTCAAACTAATGGATAAAAGGTATCCATCCAGTCATATACTCTTACATTAGTTTACTCCCATGTATATGATTGGAAGTGGTCCTTGTCTGACCTTGTAGTTTGTACCAATGAAGAACTGTGATAGTGTTTTTGTGACCTAGATAGCTAGTGTGCTATTGTGTACCCTGATCCAGGGTGTAGATCACACTATTTATTTATGTAAACATCTGGGTGGTAGGTGATCACCATGTAAAAAGGATTAAGTCTTATCTTGAGACTAAACCTCATGGTTTATCTCTTGCTATGGTTTTACCTTTAATTCATACATTTTTTATCACCTATTTCATAAAAACTAAATTGAACTATGATATATCGTATTAAATTTTTTTAAAACATCATTGACTTATTAGGTTAGTTTCAAAAGTTGTAATAATTATAAAATTCATACAACTAATAACTAATTAATCTTTCGAGAAATTAATAGAATATTCAAGATCTTATAAATTCACTAATGGATAACTATAAAATTGAATTTTAAATATTGTGGAATTTCAAAATTATTCTTTTTAATATAAATTTTTATAAATAATCAATTCACCCCTATTGATTAATTTACTCTGACCAAAACCGATTCATTTAAAATTAAAATTATTAAATATTTTTTAAGGAATTAATTTATTTTCATATTTTATATATTTAGTGAAACAGTTATCTCATAATTAGTATTTTTCTCTAGGATTGATATAAAATAAATCCCATTTTAATGTTGAAACATTGATTTCTAAAAATTTGTTTCGTCATATTTTTGACATGTAATAGAAAATTAAATTTTACCAATTATAAAACAAATATATGAAAAAATGAAAATAATTTTTTAATAAACTAGTCAATGTAATCATTTACTTAATTTTTAATTACTTTTTAAGAAGTAGTATTTTTCATGAAATTGTATAAAATATTTAATTTTATTGAAAATTTTATTTTTTTCGAAGAACATAAAAAGATCAATTTATTTTACTTTCTAATGTAATTAAATTTGTTTAGTTATATTATTATTATTTAAATTTAGTTAATTATAATCAATTTTCACTAAATTTTTATCATTAATTTCATTTATAATTAGAAAACAATTCTTTAAAACCAACTTTTTGTAGCGTTATATATATAAATTTAAATTAAATTCAAAAAAATATATGAATTGAATTTTATATAATGGATTCCATATTTAGAATTATAATAATTAATATTAAGGAAAATATAAAATTTATTTTTGGTTATTATTAATAGTATAAAATATAAAAATCTATGAACATGGTAATGGTTAAAACATATACATTAGGGGTTAAACATTTGAGATAATGGCTAGAATAACATATGAGTATGTATAAATTATATTTTTTTGGAAATATTTATTCCCTCTATAATCTAAACTACAATAATTTTCCATTTTGGATCCATTTTGAGTGATTAAATCACCAATGTATTTTATTCATTTCAAAAATTCCTTTTCTGTACTCTCCCCTAGATATATAAGGTCACCCCATATCATATCATCTCTAAAAATCATGTAACACTACTATATTTTTTTGATATATTCATTTTTAAATATATTTTTAAATTTGAAATTTACTTTACCCACGACATTGAGTTTAGCCTATGTTACATGAAAAGCTATGTTTTATGGAAAGGTGTCCTATAATACAAATATTATGATACAATATGAAACATATCTAATAGATATTAGAATTTAATTTTTGACATTGAATAACAAAACTATGAATATATATAGTTTATGGAAACATAAAAGGAATTATTTGGTTTTAAATTTTTTTTTAAATGAAAAATAAATGAAAATGATAATTACTGGAAACTTATATTGAAAATATATTTTATACAGACAAACATAAATAATTCAATTTTTTATAATGAATCCAATTAAATTTATATATATTCAATTAATATTTATAACATTTATCTTATGTGTTTTCTGGGAATTAGTTAAAAAGATTTCTCATTTTACAATAAAGAAATATATTATACTAAAAACCAGTTTTGCGGAATGCTTCACACATATATTTATAATAATACTGTTACAAATATTGAAAATGATTAAGACAATATTTAGAAATTTATTTAAATAATCATGAAATTGTTATCTTCAGATGAATATTACATAATTTTATGAAATGTTTAATTTTTTATTGAATAATGAAAATAATTGGTTTTCATAAGAATTGTAAATAAATTAAATGAATTTGAAAAGTAAAAATTAATTTCTATAAATATTTAAAATTATTATTACTTAATACACATATCTATTAATCCTATTCGGTTCATTGAAATCAATAATATATTGAATTTTTTTTTGTAAAAACATTTTAAACTTTTGAGACAGTCTCATTGGATAACAACATTTCCATCATGTATTAAATATTAATTTTAAATTACATATAACATGTTTTTTGAATGAAATATGTAAAAATTGATTCCATATTTTTAATTTTCATAATTTACATTATCTGAAAAGCTGAAATTAGTTTTTAATCCTAATGAATATTTAAATAATAAGAAATTATTTTTTCATGGTTAATATAAATATTGGTTTACTATGGTGTTAAAATAAAAATATAGATGATTAAAATGATGAAAAATTAATATAATTATGATTTTTAGCCATATTTGAATATTATCCATCCAAATTTCTAATCTAGGGTTATTGTGAATCTTTATTCGTGTAAATTCCTTTTTCATATTTCTTTCTTTTGGGTCACTTCCATGCAGCTTCCAAGTGGGTTCATAGACCTATCAATAGAAGGAACTATCCTTTAATATCATATTCAAAATTCACAAAGTCCATGGATTGGACATTATCTTCCAAAATCAATTACTTACTTCACTCATCTTATCTAATATTCCATAATTTTTTCAAACATCCATCATAAGAATCATTTTATTAAAAAAGAAAAGAAGTTTGAAAAGAAGTTGTATCTTTTCCTAAACAGGATTTTTATTTCATTTCCTCATCCACCCACATAATGTATTATAAATCCCTTTTTTATTATATGGTCAATACCTATAACCATATCCACATCCATTAAATCTAGTACGAAATCATCATTTGTGTGTATGGTGGACTACAGCTTCACATACATATATTAATAGTTTTTTTATAACAAACCCTCACAGATGAGAACAATGAAGGTTTTAATTTTTATGTATGATATTTATGATATTACTATTCTTCTATAATCATTATATTATATATTAATTCTAAATTTCCAATCTATTGTAATATGATATCATCGCTCATTGGAACAATAAATATCCACCTCACAAAGATATATGAAGCATTCACACATTAAATGGATGGTGATAAACAAGGGATAAATGAACATATGTTATATATATTAAAATATATATATTATAATGATAATATTATATTTAAATATCATTCGTTCAACCTATTGAAAAATATGGAATTTTTTTCCAGGCATACGTACAACTTACCATCTCCATGAATGGTGTATATCATTTCTGATCTCAAACATTTATGGGATAATATAAACTCATATATAATTAATATATATTATGATTATATATATTTTAACAATCTTTATATTATGAAAACATGAAAAATGAAGAAGTAATAAAATTTACAAATGAAAACAAACACGAAAACAAAAGTAGATATTGCTAGAAACATGAAATTAAAGTGAAAATTAATAATAAAATTGTATTGATGGACATAAGTAAATAATATATGGAATTATATATATATATATATAATATTAAATAAATCATTATTATAAATGTTGATTGAAGGAGTACAAAGTATGTTGATACATTAGTTAAGGGATTTCAATATCACATTGTACTATTGTGATACACATCGCATATTCACCATCTATTCATTTTATTCAGTTTTTATATGTACCATTAATTTAATATATATATATATATATTATCCATGAAAACAATTCATATATCCAATATAGGATCACTATTTCATCGAATTATATTTCAAAATTTACAAAATAGGTAGGATATTTTCGTCTCCATTGTCTATATTTATGAAATAAGGTAGATTAAGAACCAATATTATTCTTGGAGGTGTGTATTCTTCACCATTGGGATGTTATAAAATGAATATAATTCTATTAATTATATTAAAATATTATTTTTATGATACTCTACAATTGATCTTATGATTCAAAAGATACCATTATGGTAATGGTTGATGTTATAATGTAATTTTTCATTGAGATTGTCAATGTTTACACTTCCAATAACATAATCATATAACCCATGTACTGAGAATTTTATCAATATTATTCACCAATTGTTATTTAATGAAAATAAATGTTTCTTTTCATTTTATCTTGATATATACTCATTATTTTAAAATAGTGTTTTTAAAAAACCCTCTTTCTTTCTATTATTGGTCAAAAACCCATTTCTCTTTTACAATCATTTTTTCTAAACAAAAATTCCAATTAATTTTTTAAAATCATGAATCATATTTATTAAATAAATTTTACCAGTTTTTAAATTTTTATAAAATCGTTTCAATGAAATCATGATTTAATCTCCAAAATAGTATCTTTTCAATTTTTCTAAAAATGTTAAAGGAATAATTTTTTACAGTTGATATAATTTATGGTACATTACACCATCATAACTAATTGTTTTAAATATTAATATATAATTTCAAAATTTTATTTTAAAAAATAATTTGAAAAATTATTAATGGATCTTTAGTTTATGAAAATGAAATTTCAAAATGGAAGGGATATATTCCTCAAAAAAAATTATTTTTAATACTTCCTTTGTATGTTTTCAATGTTATAATTAAAGAAAAATATATTGAATGGTTATTATATTCTATAATGTATTTTTTAAAATGGAAACATAATTTTTTTATAGTACATTCATGTGATTTTCCATTCAAAACAATTTCCATTTTTGATGATATCCAGTGATGTTACTTATTAGTTACTATGGATATGATCAAATGATACTATTAATATTCATTCTCTAAAAGGTATGTGATTATGATGAAAGTTTGTTTATGAATCACTATTTCTCATCCAAAGGATATTTCTATGAGAGATGTTTTTTTTTTCTTCCCACACATGTATGATTTTCCGAATGCGATATTTTTACCATTACAATATTAGAAAGTATATATATTATATCAATGAAGCAATGTAGAGTGAACCCAGTTCTATAAGTGACCATGTACTCTATGATATCATTGGGGATAATCTTTTAGAAATTAATAATATTATTTTTTGAGCGAACGTATTCTATTATGGTAGTTGTTTCCGACGCTTTCGTCGGGGCGCGCGCCCGTCCGTCCGCGGGGGAGGACGCGAGGCGCTTCTGTTGCCCCGCATTCCCGCTTTCCAGAGGCGGGCGGCATTCACTCCTTATTCAGGTACGTCTTCTCCTTGATTGAAACGGGATGATGGGATGTCGGTTCTTCCTCCTGTGGATTCCTCCTCAGGACTCGTCACCTAGTCCGGGTCTCCCTTATAGATTTAATACGTAGTTCGTGAAACCCTTCCCAGTGCCATGTTTCCATGGACACCGGTTAATTACACTGCTTCTGTCGGGACATTCCAAAGGGTCCAGTCAGGGCAACAACCTTCAGTCAGGGGAGTAGTCACGTTGAGGCATCAGTAGCGTGTCTGGATGCTGGGGTACCTGGCATGTCTGTCTGTTATCCTTGACCACAAGGCTTCTCGAGGGCGTGGAGGCCCGAGGCATCCCACATCGAGCGTGGGGAATTATATGTCGTAGACACATATCTGAGGTTTTCCTCAGCTTCCTGTGCTCAACACAGGGTATGTCGCAAGTTTAACGTCCAGCGGAGATGGATCAACCCAACCAGAGCATTAGCTAGGATAGATCGGATTGAGGGATCCTCCTTGAAGGGATATCAATACCGGGGCCAGCCCGCAGGCGATAGTGAAGGAGAGCGTGCCGACATGGTCTCACCAGGATAAGATGGTCCGGGCGAGAATCGGAACGGTCGGTAGGTTGATGAATGTAGTGGAAGGAGAGTGAAGTGGGACCATCGCAGGGATGACAGTGATGTTGGGATTGAGCCTTGATGAGGCTTCCTACGTATCCCCATGGCAGGGAATCAAAGTCCGCGTAGTTCGGGATGGTGTCGATAAGATGACGTGAAGGTGGACCTTGGCCCGATAGGGATCGTCAGCGTACCGACGTGAGAGTAGACCCATGGGTCCACTAATGGTGGGCTTGAACCTTGTGAAGGCTTCCTACGTACGATGCCTTGACATGGATCAAAGTCCTCGTAGTTTAGATTAGGGAATACAGTTTAGCGTCGTGCGGGACGATAGTGAACCCTGACGTGAATAAACGACGGGCATTGGGTGTCGGTGAAACGACGTAAATGAGGGACCTTGGACCAATGGGAGATGGGGTCTTGGCACACCGACAAGGAGACGGTCTGGGCCAGTGCTCGTTGGTCTTGAACCTTAGGGAGGCTTCCTACGTACCATGCCTTGACACGGATCAAAGTCCTCGTAGTTCGGATTGGGGAATACAGTTTAACGTCATGCGGGACGGGGTGAAACCCGACGTGAAAGACGGGTGGGCTTGAACCTCGTGGAGGCTTCATACGTACCATGCCTTGACATGGATCAAAGACCTCGTAGTTCCGGGGATGAGTCCGTCGGTGAACCGACGTGAAAGTAGACCCGGGGGTCCACTATTGGTGGGCTTGAACCTCATAGAGGCTTCCTACGTACCATGCCTTGACATGGATCAAATTCCTCGTAGTTCACAAGGGAATGCACAGTTTAACGTCATGCTGGACGGGAATGAGACCCGACGTGGAAGAACGACGAGTGGGCTTGAACCTCGTGGAGGCTTCCTACGTACCATGCCTGTAACGCCCCGACCCCAGCTACCCAGAGTCAGTGCATTAATTACATAACATTGGCATGATCACAAGAAGATCAAATCTCGAAAGACTGATTGGTTTAGTAGCCTTGGAAACACTAGATATAATCATAAAGTTTTACATTACATTTCAAAGTGAAAAACTACTACAACAACAAAGTCATCATATCCACACTATTAACCCCTCATAATATCCCTGCAAGTCATTCATAATTTACTTCTTCACTACCTGGGAAAAATAAAACATAGAAAAGGGGTGAGCTCAAATGCCCAGTAAGGATAACAATATAGCGGAACATTCAAAATAAGCATAAACATTTAAGGCAATGAATTACTAAAACAAAAGCCTTTTAAAATTGAACTTCAACATAGTATGGCAAAAGTAAAACGAAATAATTCCATTTACTTGTTCACATGGATATTCTACTAATCGAATAATCACATGAAATATCAATAACCACTTTCATAATGTTGGAATGCATAATGCCAGACTATCATAACCATATAGCCAAGGCCTCGTGCCAAGACTACAAATAAGATTTTGTCAAGGCCTTGTGCCAAGACACTAGTTTGTCTCATGAGACCTACCGATGCATCGAGGAGCTATAGCGGGCTCCACCCGTCACTTATTAAGTCCAATGCATTCCCATATGAAAAGGTTTAAACATAACATAAACATTCTTATTAAAACTAGCATACGAAATGTCAATAATTTCACCATAAACTATGAATGGTATAAAAATAGCACATCCATAGTCAAACATATCACAAAACCTTCAATACAATATAGAAGTTTTGTATCATAATAAATCAACTTCAAATAATCTTAAAATCCATCAAAGGATGTTGACGTAGATGAAATCAAAATTCTTTTTAATGAAATATCTCCTTTTATTTTGAAATCATTTAAGATCCATATAAAATAAAACATTTTCTTTGAAAATATTCTTATAAGCTTGTAAGGAAATCTTTGAAGATTTTATAACGGTGTAAAATAACTGCACCCGCCGTATAAGTTAAAAAAACATTCTTACCTCAATTCTGTCGAAAAGGTTAAAAAGGACCTTGTTTTGAAAACGACGGAAAGATTCCTTTATAAACCTCTTATAAAAAGTCAAAAAAGGGTATAAATGACTTTAACCCATATTCTTATAAATAGTAAAAATGTTTTGAAATACATTTTTAAGAAACATGGATGTGGATGATAAAGATATCCCAGTAGATTATTACGTATAAACAACCTCGGATAATGAAGAGATTGTGAAATAACCCTTACCTTGTACTTTTCCTTTGTTGGGGTAGGTTAACCTCCTGTATAATGGTGAAATAATTGTTATTAAATTATACAAGAATCATATACATTAATATGATATCATATATGATCTTTTAACATTTCTTTATTAATAATATCTTAGTATTATCGTCGTTTCGGGTGATAATCGATTCGTTCTTCTTAAATGTTTGGTTACGTAAGACATGTTTGTAATGGATATATTATATCTTATTCATAATGAGAATGATATTAAAATTATTTTTAACCCTAAAATGATAATAATATTTGAATGGATACGATGGAGAATGAATCTCATCGCGTTCGTGGAGACGGCAGTCCGTACGTACGCACGAACGCTACTTCCATTTAATTTTTATTTTAAAAGAATCGAATACAAATGATACATAGGTATATTACTATTCCAGTATAATATAATATTTTATATATGTTACTTAAGTTCATTAACACCATCCTTTATACGTTCCATGTGTGGTATGAACGAGTCATATCATTTTAAGGGGGCGGTAGTCCGCACTTCCTCAAATGAAATTATCGTATGTATATACAACATGAAACGAATAATGATATGAAATAAAATGGAATTACAGAAGCTTATATATAAAATATATATCATTAATATCATATTTAATTACAGTTCCATCATAATGGCCACCATGAGAGGCGGTAAGATGTATTTGAACAATCATCGTTTCGTGAGGCGTTAATTTGCCATCCACAGAAACATTATGTTCATCATCCATTAGATGGAGTTGTGTGTATGTGTAGTTTGAATCCTTCTTATAACAACATCCTAGTATATTGATGATACTGGTGTTGTTACAAAAGAAAGGAAAAAAGAGTTTGGGGGTTGGAGAAGCAAAATAAAGGAAAATAATTTAAGAGAAATCGTTACCTTTAATTTAGGTAACTCACTTTGGTTGGAACCAAAGGACTTCTTGAAATGATTTCTCCCTAAGGGGGAGCTTCAAGGAGGAGGAGAGGGATGTGGGGAGCTTAGTTGGGCAGAGTTTGGACGAGAAAAGTGGCTTGAGAGGTGTGAGGAATGAGTAGAAGTGGTCTCCTTTTATAAGGGAGAGGAAGGGCTCTTTAGGAAAGAGTGAAAGTATTACTTTATAATATAGTTATATTCGGTTTATAATGGTCCAAAAATCATTTAGGTCGAAGATAAGATGACTCATATTCTAAATAACATCAACCAATAAGAATTGGACAGGTTTTAGATAATATTTTAAACATTATAATCTTATTTATTTAAATGATTTATTAATGAGGTAAACATTGCATCATTATTGTGTCATTAATAATTTAAATTATTTGATGTCTAAAAATTATAAATAAAATATCATTATGTAGGAAATATTTTTAGCTTTCTAATTAATATTTATAATCGAAAATAAAACATGTATAACCCTATGTAAAAATTGTTCTTCTAAAAGATGTAAGCTTATGCCATTTTTATTTTTATTTTAACTTTATTAATATAAAGTGTCCCTACCACATACAAGTGGCTCCAAGGGGTCCCCAAATTGACCCAAGGATGCTCATGGTCGGGTATGTGTCCACCAATAAGGTTAGGACACGTTTTAGGGTAATTTTGTATTATTATAATATTATTTTTTTAATCCTTATTTACCGGATTTACCCTTAACCATGGTAAATAAAATATTTACCACAGTAATTATTCAAAATGTCTAAAAATAAAAGTTACCTATTTACACAATTTGGACATCCTGATTCCAAATATGGAATCCATTATTCTAAATTCAAAACACAGAAGTGGCAGAAATTAATTTAAAATTAATTCCCGCTGTCAAAACAAAAAGCGTGTTTTTAAGAGGTAATAACTATCAAAAGATTGACACTTGTTTATGTTCGGTTTAATTGTAAAATTATGTCCAATGACCAACATTATATTAAATAGTAAAAATATATTCTAAATATACTTTAAAACCACTCAAATTCATAATTTATTACTATTAATTATTTTGATTAAAAAAGTTGTTTTTAATTAAAATTTAGTAATTTTCACTATTCATCAAAATATGAAAGTTATCCGAAAAGTACCAAAATTTCACCTTAGGCTAAATTTGATATTCCGAATCCAAAAATGAAGTCCATTTTAAAATATAAAATATATATAACTTCAAAAAGTAGTTATTACTATTCATAACAGCTAGTTTGATTGGTTACGGTGTGTTAGAACTCGAAGTTGCGTACAACACACGCTACTGTTTTATTCAAAGGAAAGCGTACCGTGGAAGCTTGGGATGTTTCATTTTAAATTTTTTGATGTCTCCATTTAGTCAAAAAGTTTAAAATATTGTATTTAAAAAGGTTTCACTATCAAAAGTTGATAAAAGTGCAATACTGAAAATGAATCTGTTCTTGCATTATGACTAAGAAACTCATAATATGGATTCTAAACTTATAAGGATTATATAAAGTTTAAAATTTAGTTAATACTATTCATGACCTCTTTTAATGGATTTTTTTGGTAAGTCATGGTGCAATTGAACTCGGTGTTGCGTGTAGTGCAAGTTATTGAATTATTTTGAAGAAATAACACACTATGAAATCTTGGGGTGTTACATTCTCCCCTCCTTCAATAAATTGTGTCCTCGCAATTTGAAATTGTTCTTCGAAAATAAAAGGTTGAAAATAGAAAATATATTTGTGGGAAAACCCACATCGGAAATTGGGTTACTAAAATTTAGTCTTAATATGTGGAAAAGAGAAATGAAACGGTCACCACCAAATTATGATCTTGATTAGGAGAACATTGGTGGAAATTAGAGACATATAATTGGAGGAAAAACGTAAATATTTATAGGTAGTGATTGAGGTCATCAATCACAAACAAGTATAAAATTGAGGTTCTTAAATTCATCAATCTATGATGATTTGAAATACCATCGGTTCAACCAAACATAGGGTATTAGGATAACACATTTTTGACGTTTCAAAATATCTTAGTTGAAATCCCACATCGAAAAATGAATTAATGAGGCCTATATTTAAAATAAAGAGTGGAAAGTATGAAGATTACCGAAAATAACACATACTAGGGTTCCATGTAAGAAAATATGGATATGGAAGAGAAATGTAACCATCAATTATCTGATGGAGAGTGGTAGAGAACATGGCTATGAAAAGGCCAACAATCCCAAAACCATGAATTAGTGATGATTTAAGGTACCATCTAGGAAAACATTTTTGTTCTAAGTTGCTTTTCTTAATGTTGAGGAATTTATTTATGAGATTGGCTAAGATCATAAGGAGATATACTTACTTTATAATTAGAGTTTTATCCATTAATAAATTTCAACCACAAACTCATCTTTCACTCTAAAAGATAATAGAATGTAAAAAAAATTCTATTTACACTATTCGTATAGGGTTCCAAAATAAACGAATTTATAATTCATCTACAAGATCTTTTAATAAAAACTACATTATTTAATCCAGGACATCTCGTGGGCCAGTGGTAGGTGATACACCCTTGTCGCCCTTCGGTTGCGGGTTCAAGTCTCGCAGCCTTCCCGGACGCGACGGGTTGCCGCCCGACCTCCGGGTTGTCCTTTTATGGCAATCCAAAATAGTCCAAACTATAACTATCCAAAATACTTCTATCCAAACTCACAGTACAACATTTATAAGTAAGGTAAACATAATGCAGACCCTTTTTACCCTGTAATAGCATATGAATACCTTCATCATGTATTCTTTTAATACACTGAAACATCCTGAATTACCATATTTTTTATTGATTACATTCATGCTCCCTTATTCCATATAGAAAGCTGGATATACTTCATTAATCCAAAAATGTTTTAAACCCCAAAAATGATGGAATATACAAATCATTAATCAGTTCGAAGGTAGTTAAGAATATCCAATATAATTTATCCAAAACAATCATGTATTATTCCAAAATCACTACTTCGGTATCAGAACTATATTATGGTTTATCATTCTCTCAACCATATATTTTCCAAAAATTTAACCTCCTATTGAGTCACTTTTCTTTTTTCCACACAATCTCAAGTCCTTAATGAAATATTACTGCAGTACAATCCTTATATACTCCATGATTATTGTAACAAATACATTGTTGATACAACACTCAATTGACATAATCAACATAAGAACTCAAATCATTCCTCTTCATCTGTGGTAGTATCATAACTTGATTATTATCCAATAACATCATTTGCGGCATAGTCTGATGACTGGGACATAGGTTCGCGTAGTGTCCAAACTCCTTGTAAATGAAGCATTGTACATTTAAAACCATTTTCTTACCCTTGCAGTCACGTACTTTGTGCCCTTTTCCTCCACACTTATAACAAACTCCCATTCCTTTCAGGCAAGTTCCAGGGTGTTTCTTTCCACAGTTACCACATATGGGAAAATTCTTCTTTTCCCTTTTCCCTTTATCCATCTTTCTCTCTTCCATCCTTTTCTTCTCTTGATTCCCTTCAAAGCCATAAGACTCAGTAAACTCTTTACTTATCTTATCAACACATGATATTATTTCTTCATATGATGATAATACATGGGAGACTATTTCTCTTATAAATTCTAGCTTAAGACCATGAACGATATGATCCTTCCTTCTCTTTGAATCATGTGTATTTCTGGAGTTCTCATTCCTTCTACTGGGCGCCATTTCTAAACAATGGCATACACTAGATCCGTTTATGAATCAAAATACATAATCCCATACTTATAAAACACTTAACATAAATTGAACTATTTATGGATATAATCCATAATCATAAGAATGTTTTCTTTGAGGAAGTATATACTCATAATCCCTTCAAAATGATTTGTAAAGAAAATGAGAGTTATCCTAAGCATATCCCCCGGGAGTGTCGTAACCAAGAGTGCAGCAAGGCCCGTTGTCGTGCACCAGTTCCCGTTCGAGTCTAGCTCAAAGCGGTGTTTTCGGGTTTTACCCCTAGGTACATCTGTGCCAGAGCCGCCTCTACCTGCTCATATCCAGACAGAGATGTATTGCTCGGAAAACTCACAAAATCACTACAATACCAAAATTCTAGGAAGTTCTTCTATACTAATCCTCAAAGTTAATCTTAGGTCTATGTGCTCTAATCAGAGTTTATCTAAATCTAGCTTCCAAGGTTTGTACTAAACTTCCTCTGATACCAACTGTAACGCCCCGACCCCAGCTACCCAGAGTCGGTGCATTAATTACATAACATTGGCATGATCACAAGAAGATCAAATCTCGAAAGACCGATTGGTTTAGTAGCCTTGGAAACACTAGATATAATCATAAAGTTTTACATTACATTTCAAAGTGAAAAACTACTACAACAACAAAGTCATCATATCCACACTATTAACCCCTCATAATATCCCTGCAAGTCATTAATAATTTACTTCTTCACTACCTGGGAAAAATAAAACATAGAAAAGGGGTGAGCTCAAATGCCCAGTAAGGATAAAAATATAGCGGAACATTCAAAATAAGCATAAACATTTAAGGCAATGAATTACTAAAACAAAAGCCTTTTAAAATTGAACTTCAACATAGTATGGCGAAAGTAAAACGAAATAATGCCATTTACTTGTTCACATGGATATTCTACTAATCGAATAATCACATGCAATATCAATAACCACTTTCACAATGTTGGAATGCATAATGCCAGACTATCAAAACCACATAGCCAAGGCCTCGTGCCAAGACTACAAATAAGATTTTGTCAAGGCCTTGTGCCAAGACACTAGTTTGTCTCATGAGACCTACCGATGCATCGAGGAGCTATAGCGGGCTCCACCCGTTACTTATTAAGTCCAATGCATTCCCATATGAAAAGGTTTAAACATAACATAATCATTCTTATTAAAACTAGCATACGAAATGTCAATAATTTCACCATAAAATATGAATGGTATAAAAATAGAACATCCATAGTCAAACATATCACAAAACCTTCAATACAATATATAAGTTTTGTATCATAATAAATCAACTTCAAATAATCTTAAAATCCATCAAAGGATGTTGACGTAGATGAAATCAAAATTCTTTTTAAAGAAATATCTCCTTTTATTTTGAAATCATTTAAGATCCATATAAAATAAAACATTTTCTTTGAAAATATTCTTATAAGCTTGTAAGGAAAGCTTTGAAGATTTTATAACGGCGTAAAATAATTGCACCCGCCGTATAAGTTAAAAAAAACATTCTTACCTCAATTCTGTCGAAAAGGTTAAAAAGGACCTTGTTTTGAAAACGACGGAAAGATTCCTTTATAAACCTCTTATAAAAAGTCAAAAAAGGGTATAAATGACTTTAACCCATATTCTTGTAAATAGTAAAAATGTTTTGAAATACATTTTTAAGAAACATGGATGTGGATGATAAAGATATCCCAGTAGATTATTACGTATAAACAACCTCGGATAATGAAGAGATTGTGAAATAACCCTTACCTTGTACTTTTCCTTTGTTGGGGTAGGTTAACCTCCTGTATAATGGTGAAATAATTGTTATTAAATTATACAAGAATCATATACATTAATATGATATCATATATGATCTTTTAACATTGCTTTATTAATAATATCTTAGTATTATCGTCGTTTCGGGTGATAATCGATTCGTTCTTCTTAAATGTTTGGTTACGTAAGACATGTTTGTAATGTATATATTACATCTTATTCATAATCAGAATTATATTAACATTATTTTTAACCCTAAAATGATAATAAGACTTGAATGGATACGATGGAGAATGAATCTCATCACGTTCGTGGAGACGGTAGTCCGTACGTACGCACGAACGCTACTTCCATTTAATTTTTATTTTAAAAGAATCGAATCCAAATGATACATAGGTATATTACTATTCCAGTATAATATATTATTTTATATATGTTACTTAAGTTCATTAACACCATCCTTTATACGTTCCATGTGTGGTATGAACGAGTCATATCATTTTAAGGGGGCGGTAGTCCGCAGTTCCTCAAATGAAATTATCGTATGTATATACAACATGAAACGAATAATGATATGAAATAAAATGGAATTACAGAAGCTTATATATAGAATATATATATCATTAATATCATATTTAATTACAGTGCCATCATAATGGCCACCATGAGAGGCGGTAAGATGTATTTGAACAATCATCGTTTCGTGAGGCGTTAATTTGCCATCCACAGAAACATTATGTTCATCATCCATTAGATAGAGTTGTGTGTATGTGTAGTTTTAATCCTTCTTATAAAAACATCCTAGTATATTGAGGATACTGGTGTTGTTTCAAAAGAAAGGAAAAAAGAGTTTGGGGGTTGGAGAAGCAAAATAAAGGAAAATAATTTAAGAGAAATCGTTACCTTTAATTTAGGTAACTCACTTTGGTTGGAACCAAAGGACTTCTTGAAATGATTTCTGCCTAAGGGGGAGCTTCAAGGAGGAGGAGAGGGTTGTGGGGAGCTTAGTTGGGCAGAGTTTGGACGAGCCAAGTGGCTTGAGAGGTGTGAGGAATGAGTAGAAGTGTTCTTCTTTTATAAGGGAGAGGAAGGGCTCTTTAGGAAAGAGTGAAAGTATTACTTTATAATATAGTTATATTCGGTTTATAATGGTCCAAAAATCATTTAGGTCGAAGATACGATGACTCATATTCTAAATAAAATCAACCAATAAGAATTGGACAGGTTTTAGATAATATTTTAATCATTATAATCTTATTTATTTAAATGATTTATTAATGAGGTAAACATTGCATCATTATTGTGTCATTAATAATTTAAATTATTTGATGTCTAAAAATTATAAATAAAATATCATTATGTAGGAAATCTTTTTATCTTTCTAATGAATATTTATAATCGAAAATCCAACATGTATAACCCTATGTAAAAATTGTTCTTCTAAAAGATGTAAGCTTATGCCATTTTTATTTTTATTTTAACTTTATTAATATAAAGTGCCCCTACCACATACAAGTGGCTCCAAGGGGTCCCCAAATTGACCCAAGGATGCTCATGGTCGGGTATGTGTCCACCAATAAGGTTAGGACACGTTTTAGGGTAATTTTGTGTTATTATAATATTATTTTTTTAATCCTTATTTACCGGATTTACCCTTAACCATGGTAAATAAAATATTTACCACAGTAATTATTCAAAATGTCTAAAAATAAAAGTTACCTATTTACACAATTTGGACATCCTGATTCCAAATATGGAATCCATTATTCTAAATTCAAAACACAGAAGTGGCAGAAATTAATTTAAAATTAATTCCCGCTGTCAAAACAAAAAGCGTGTTTTTAAGAGGTAATAACTATCAAAAGATTGACACTTGTTTATGTTCGGTTTAATTGTAAAATTATGTCCAATGACCAACATTATATTAAATAGTAAAAATATATTCTAAATATACTTTAAAACCACTCAAATTCATAATTTATTACTATTAATTATTTTGATTAAAAAAGTTGTTTTTAATTAAAATTTAGTAATTTTCACTATTCATCAAAATATGAAAGTTATCCGAAAAGTACCAAAATTTCACCTTAGGCTAAATTTAATATTCCGAATCCAAAAATGAAGTCCATTTTAAAATATAAAATATATATAACTTCAAAAAGTAGTTATTACTATTCATAACAGCTAGTTTGATTGGTTACGGTGTGTTAGAACTCGAAGTTGCGTACAACACACGCTACTGTTTTATTCAAAGGAAAGCGTACCGTGGAAGCTTGGGATGTTTCATTTTAAATTTTTTGATGTCTCCATTTAGTCAAAAAGTTTAAAATATTGTATTTAAAAAGGTTTCACTATCAAAAGTTGATAAAAGTGCAATACTGAAAATGAATCTGTTCTTGCATTATGACTAAGAAACTCATAATATGGATTCTAAACTTATAAGGATTATATAAAGTTTAAAATTTATTTAATACTATTCATGACCTCTTTTAATGGATTTTTTTGGTAAGTCATGGTGCAATTGAACTCGGTGTTGCGTGTAGTGCAAGTTATTGAATTATTTTGAAGAAATAACACACTATGAAATCTTGGGGTGTTACATTCTCCCCTCCTTCAATAAATTGTGTCCTCGCAATTTGAAATTGTTCTTCGAAAATAAAAGGTTGAAAATAGAAAATATATTTGTGGGAAAACCCACATCGGAAATTGGGTTACTAAAATTTAGTCTTAATATGTGGAAAAGAGAAATGAAACGGTCACCACCAAATTATGATCTTGATTAGGAGAACATTGGTGGAAATTAGAGACATATAATTGGAGGAAAAACGTAAATATTTATAGGTAGTGATTGAGGTCATCAATCACAAACAAGTATAAAATTGAGGTTCTTAAATTCATCAATCTATGATGATTTGAAATACCATCGGTTCAACCAAACATAGGGTATTAGGATAACACATTTTTGACGTTTCAAAATATCTTAGTTGAAATCCCACATCGAAAAATGAATTAATGAGGCCTATATTTAAAATAAAGAGTGGAAAGTATGAAGATTACCGAAAATAACACATACTAGGGTTCCATGTAAGAAAATATGGATATGGAAGAGAAATGTAACCATCAATTATCTGATGGAGAGTGGTAGAGAACATGGCTATGAAAAGGCCAACAATCCCAAAACCATGAATTAGTGATGATTTAAGGTACCATCTAGGAAAACATTTTTGTTCTAAGTTGCTTTTCTTAATGTTGAGGAATTTATTTATGAGATTGGCTAAGATCATAAGGAGATATACTTACTTTATAATTAGAGTTTTATCCATTAATAAATTTCAACCACAAACTCATCTTTCACTCTAAAAGATAATAGAATGTAAAAAAAATTCTATTTACACTATTCGTATAGGGTTCCAAAATAAACGAATTTATAATTCATCTACAAGATCTTTTAATAAAAACTACATTATTTAATCCAGGACATCTCGTGGGCCAGTGGTAGGTGATACACCCTTGTCGCCCTTCGGTTGCGGGTTCAAGTCTCGCAGCCTTCCCGGACGCGACGGGTTGCCGCCCGACCTCCGGGTTGTCCTTTTATGGCAATCCAAAATAGTCCAAACTATAACTATCCAAAATACTTCTATCCAAACTCACAGTACAACATTTATAAGTAAGGTAAACATAATGCAGACCCTTTTTACCCTGTAATAGCATATGAATACCTTCATCATGTATTCTTTTAATACACTGAAACATCCTGAATTACCATATTTTTTATTGATTACATTCATGCTCCCTTATTCCATATAGAAAGCTGGATATACTTCATTAATCCAAAAATGTTTTAAACCCCAAAAATGATGGAATATACAAATCATTAATCAGTTCGAAGGTAGTTAAGAATATCCAATATAATTTATCCAAAACAATCATGTATTATTCCAAAATCACTACTTCGGTATCAGAACTATATTATGGTTTATCATTCTCTCAACCATATATTTTCCAAAAATTTAACCTCCTATTGAGTCACTTTTCTTTTTTCCACACAATCTCAAGTCCTTAATGAAATATTACTGCAGTACAATCCTTATATACTCCATGATTATTGTAACAAATACATTGTTGATACAACACTCAATTGACATAATCAACATAAGAACTCAAATCATTCCTCTTCATCTGTGGTAGTATCATAACTTGATTATTATCCAATAACATCATTTGCGGCATAGTCTGATGACTGGGACATAGGTTCGCGTAGTGTCCAAACTCCTTGTAAATGAAGCATTGTACATTTAAAACCATTTTCTTACCCTTGCAGTCACGTACTTTGTGCCCTTTTCCTCCACACTTATAACAAACTCCCATTCCTTTCAGGCAAGTTCCAGGGTGTTTCTTTCCACAGTTACCACATATGGGAAAATTCTTCTTTTCCCTTTTCCCTTTATCCATCTTTCTCTCTTCCATCCTTTTCTTCTCTTGATTCCCTTCAAAGCCATAAGACTCAGTAAACTCTTTACTTATCTTATCAACACATGATATTATTTCTTCATATGATGATAATACATGGGAGACTATTTCTCTTATAAATTCTAGCTTAAGACCATGAACGATATGATCCTTCCTTCTCTTTGAATCATGTGTATTTCTGGAGTTCTCATTCCTTCTACTGGGCGCCATTTCTAAACAATGGCATACACTAGATCCGTTTATGAATCAAAATACATAATCCCATACTTATAAAACACTTAACATAAATTGAACTATTTATGGATATAATCCATAATCATAAGAATGTTTTCTTTGAGGAAGTATATACTCATAATCCCTTCAAAATGATTTGTAAAGAAAATGAGAGTTATCCTAAGCATATCCCCCGGGAGTGTCGTAACCAAGAGTGCAGCAAGGCCCGTTGTCGTGCACCAGTTCCCGTTCGAGTCTAGCTCAAAGCGGTGTTTTCGGGTTTTACCCCTAGGTACATCTGTGCCAGAGCCGCCTCTACCTGCTCATATCCAGACAGAGATGTATTGCTCGGAAAACTCACAAAATCACTACAATACCAAAATTCTAGGAAGTTCTTCTATACTAATCCTCAAAGTTAATCTTAGGTCTATGTGCTCTAATCAGAGTTTATCTAAATCTAGCTTCCAAGGTTTGTACTAAACTTCCTCTGATACCAACTGTAACGCCCCGACCCCAGCTACCCAGAGTCGGTGCATTAATTACATAACATTGGCATGATCACAAGAAGATCAAATCTCGAAAGACCGATTGGTTTAGTAGCCTTGGAAACACTAGATATAATCATAAAGTTTTACATTACATTTCAAAGTGAAAAACTACTACAACAACAAAGTCATCATATCCACACTATTAACCCCTCATAATATCCCTGCAAGTCATTAATAATTTACTTCTTCACTACCTGGGAAAAATAAAACATAGAAAAGGGGTGAGCTCAAATGCCCAGTAAGGATAAAAATATAGCGGAACATTCAAAATAAGCATAAACATTTAAGGCAATGAATTACTAAAACAAAAGCCTTTTAAAATTGAACTTCAACATAGTATGGCGAAAGTAAAACGAAATAATGCCATTTACTTGTTCACATGGATATTCTACTAATCGAATAATCACATGCAATATCAATAACCACTTTCACAATGTTGGAATGCATAATGCCAGACTATCAAAACCACATAGCCAAGGCCTCGTGCCAAGACTACAAATAAGATTTTGTCAAGGCCTTGTGCCAAGACACTAGTTTGTCTCATGAGACCTACCGATGCATCGAGGAGCTATAGCGGGCTCCACCCGTTACTTATTAAGTCCAATGCATTCCCATATGAAAAGGTTTAAACATAACATAATCATTCTTATTAAAACTAGCATACGAAATGTCAATAATTTCACCATAAAATATGAATGGTATAAAAATAGAACATCCATAGTCAAACATATCACAAAACCTTCAATACAATATATAAGTTTTGTATCATAATAAATCAACTTCAAATAATCTTAAAATCCATCAAAGGATGTTGACGTAGATGAAATCAAAATTCTTTTTAAAGAAATATCTCCTTTTATTTTGAAATCATTTAAGATCCATATAAAATAAAACATTTTCTTTGAAAATATTCTTATAAGCTTGTAAGGAAAGCTTTGAAGATTTTATAACGGCGTAAAATAATTGCACCCGCCGTATAAGTTAAAAAAAACATTCTTACCTCAATTCCGTCGAAAAGGTTAAAAAGGACCTTGTTTTGAAAACGACGGAAAGATTCCTTTATAAACCTCTTATAAAAAGTCAAAAAAGGGTATAAATGACTTTAACCCATATTCTTGTAAATAGTAAAAATGTTTTGAAATACATTTTTAAGAAACATGGATGTGGATGATAAAGATATCCCAGTAGATTATTACGTATAAACAACCTCGGATAATGAAGAGATTGTGAAATAACCCTTACCTTGTACTTTTCCTTTGTTGGGGTAGGTTAACCTCCTGTATAATGGTGAAATAATTGTTATTAAATTATACAAGAATCATATACATTAATATGATATCATATATGATCTTTTAACATTGCTTTATTAATAATATCTTAGTATTATCGTCGTTTCGGGTGATAATCGATTCGTTCTTCTTAAATGTTTGGTTACGTAAGACATGTTTGTAATGTATATATTACATCTTATTCATAATCAGAATTATATTAACATTATTTTTAACCCTAAAATGATAATAAGACTTGAATGGATACGATGGAGAATGAATCTCATCGCGTTCGTGGAGACGGTAGTCCGTACGTACGCACGAACGCTACTTCCATTTAATTTTTATTTTAAAAGAATCGAATCCAAATGATACATAGGTATATTACTATTCCAGTATAATATATTATTTTATATATGTTACTTAAGTTCATTAACACCATCCTTTATACGTTCCATGTGTGGTATGAACGAGTCATATCATTTTAAGGGGGCGGTAGTCCGCAGTTCCTCAAATGAAATTATCGTATGTATATACAACATGAAACGAATAATGATATGAAATAAAATGGAATTACAGAAGCTTATATATAGAATATATATATCATTAATATCATATTTAATTACAGTGCCATCATAATGGCCACCATGAGAGGCGGTAAGATGTATTTGAACAATCATCGTTTCGTGAGGCGTTAATTTGCCATCCACAGAAACATTATGTTCATCATCCATTAGATAGAGTTGTGTGTATGTGTAGTTTTAATCCTTCTTATAAAAACATCCTAGTATATTGAGGATACTGGTGTTGTTTCAAAAGAAAGGAAAAAAGAGTTTGGGGGTTGGAGAAGCAAAATAAAGGAAAATAATTTAAGAGAAATCGTTACCTTTAATTTAGGTAACTCACTTTGGTTGGAACCAAAGGACTTCTTGAAATGATTTCTGCCTAAGGGGGAGCTTCAAGGAGGAGGAGAGGGTTGTGGGGAGCTTAGTTGGGCAGAGTTTGGACGAGCCAAGTGGCTTGAGAGGTGTGAGGAATGAGTAGAAGTGTTCTTCTTTTATAAGGGAGAGGAAGGGCTCTTTAGGAAAGAGTGAAAGTATTACTTTATAATATAGTTATATTCGGTTTATAATGGTCCAAAAATCATTTAGGTCGAAGATACGATGACTCATATTCTAAATAAAATCAACCAATAAGAATTGGACAGGTTTTAGATAATATTTTAATCATTATAATCTTATTTATTTAAATGATTTATTAATGAGGTAAACATTGCATCATTATTGTGTCATTAATAATTTAAATTATTTGATGTCTAAAAATTATAAATAAAATATCATTATGTAGGAAATCTTTTTATCTTTCTAATGAATATTTATAATCGAAAATCCAACATGTATAACCCTATGTAAAAATTGTTCTTCTAAAAGATGTAAGCTTATGCCATTTTTATTTTTATTTTAACTTTATTAATATAAAGTGTCCCTACCACATACAAGTGGCTCCAAGGGGTCCCCAAATTGACCCAAGGATGCTCATGGTCGGGTATGTGTCCACCAATAAGGTTAGGACACGTTTTAGGGTAATTTTGTGTTATTATAATATTATTTTTTTAATCCTTATTTACCGGATTTACCCTTAACCATGGTAAATAAAATATTTACCACAGTAATTATTCAAAATGTCTAAAAATAAAAGTTACCTATTTACACAATTTGGACATCCTGATTCCAAATATGGAATCCATTTTTCTAAATTCAAAACACAGAAGTGGCAGAAATTAATTTAAAATTAATTCCCGCTGTCAAAACAAAAAGCGTGTTTTTAAGAGGTAATAACTATCAAAAGATTGACACTTGTTTATGTTCGGTTTAATTGTAAAATTATGTCCAATGACCAACATTATATTAAATAGTAAAAATATATTCTAAATATACTTTAAAACCACTCAAATTCATAATTTATTACTACTAATTATTTTTATTAAAAAAGTTGTTTTTAATTAAAATTTAGTAATTTTCACTATTCATCAAAATATGAAAGTTATCCGAAAAGTACCAAAATTTCACCTTAGGCTAAATTTGATATTCCGAATCCAAAAATGAAGTCCATTTTAAAATATAAAATATATATAACTTCAAAAAGTAGGTATTACTATTCATAACAGCTAGTTTGATTGGTTACGGTGTGTTAGAACTCGAAGTTGCGTACAACACACGCTACTGTTTTATTCAAAGGAAAGCGTACCGTGGAAGCTTGGGATGTTTCATTTTAAATTTTTTGATGTCTCCATTTAGTCAAAAAGTTTAAAATATTGTATTTAAAAAGGTTTCACTATCAAAAGTTGATAAAAGTGCAATACTGAAAATGAATCTGTTCTTGCATTATGACTAAGAAACTCATAATATGGATTCTAAAATTATAAGGATTATATAAAGTTTAAAATTTAGTTAATACTATTCATGACCTCTTTTAATGGATTTTTTTTTGGTAAGTCATGGTGCAATTGAACTCGGTGTTGCGTGTAGTGCAAGTTATTGAATTATTTTGAAGAAATAACACACTATGAAATCTTGGGGTGTTACAATGCCTTGACATGGATCAAAGGCCTCGTAGTTCCGGGTTAGGGATATTCAGGTTCAGGGTCGGTGCTCACTCTAAGCCCACGTGAGTCATGCTCGGTGTGAGAAACAAGAGGTTGCAAGGTCCTTACGATCACGTCGCAACGGGTGCGTCTGTGAGAAGCGAAGAGGGGCTTACGCGTTGAGCGGCCCATGGTGTTGGGACTTACTCCGGGATGGAGGCCCAGGTGCCGCTCTGGAGTGACAATGGTGGGTGGGGATTACGCTAGGAAGCTGCCCGTAATGTCTTCCTCATGTCTTTCCATAAGGGCATCCCAACTCACTGATGGGTTGAGGCCTTCGCCTATGCACTAGTGCACAAGCGGGATAATGCCAAGGGCATTGAAATCTATCCCAACAAAGGGAGTTGACAAGTTTGAATCACATGCCCAATATTCAGAACGTCGTGAGATTGGCGTGGTGATGGAGGATTACTACTGACCATGTTCGCAACGCAGCATCCATATCACGTTAGCCAGAAATGAGGACAACAAATGAGGGTCGACCGTTGACCATGTTCGAAACACGGGACCATGTCACAAGTTTTGTCGATCAATCCTTCGGGACGTTGGCCCAGGATAGTAGGCGGACCATGGGTCTAGCATCCATACTGTTAGGGGGTCCCTCCAGGCGTGATCAGTCTTCCGGGGCATTGGCCCAGGACAGCAGGCGGACCATAGGTCGTGCATCCATACTGTTAGGGGATCCCTCCAGACTTGGAAGTGAATGACGATCCAAACGAAGGACACGCAAAGCGTGAGGTGGAGTGATGGAATGTTTGAATGGATTCCAACGCTCTTGATGTAACGCCACTGTGATCATGGCGTTAGGGATCTTATGCTTGGCGCACAAGGCATCTCTTGTTTAATGGAAGAGGCATCCTATGTTTGGAACATATGGATTACTACAGTTTAGAGTCATGTAGGTAGGACTATTAGGCAGAAGGTGCCTAGAAATGGTTGGTGTTGGGACTTACGCAAGGGCGGCCCAGGGTGCGACAAAGCGCGCGAAAGATGGACCTTGGTCCAATGATGGGAGGTACCTCGTCCCATATCACGCCCTCCACCGACTTTCGTAGTGGGGAAGTACGGAGATGCACGGGTTCAATCATCTGTACGAAAGGTTAGGGGCTTACGCTCTGAGGTAGCCCTTCCCCTGTGAACATACGCCACTCCGACAAGGAGGATCTCATTCCATGTGTGGAAGAGCTCCATTCCGGTGGAGACGAGTGGTGTAAAAAAATGTTCGAGTTGGGGGGGGACCCTTTGCGAGGGGCACGAGGTCGGATCATAGTTTAACGATGTGTTAAGGACGTAGTGCTTGGCAGTTTAACGTCCTGCAGCTCAGACAAGGTGGGTTCACTCCACACCCCTAGGACTTACATAACCGGTACCCTCTGGTCCTTGGGGAAGGGAAGGTATCGGTAAGGCCATGGTAAAGGGGGGTCGTGGAACAAACCATCGCGGGGTCAATGTTAGCGTGGCTATGCGAAGAAGCAATAGCCGTTAGCGTGCCTATGCGAAGAAGCATTAGGCGAAGCAACGCTACGGGTGGTATTGTCCATGGGACTTTGAAATCACATCGTGCAAACCTGGAGGGCCGCACGGGAAGAGGAATCGCTGAGCAGAGGAGTGTGCTTCGCGAAGTGGAGTGCCTTGGCCTTAGCATGGGGCATAGGTGTGAGTGAAAGGTGCTTCGCGAAGTAGAACAGTGTTCGCGGAGCACTACCTCGCGAGGAAGGGGTGCCTCGCGAAGCAGGGTCCTGCGAAGCAATGTGCTTCACGATGCATAGTTATCCTGCCTTGGCATAGGGATTACTAGCATGGTTTGGGTGTTTCGCGAAGCATAAACGCTCCGCGGCTGCCCGGGTTCCCTTGGGAATCCCCTTCCTTCGCGAACGCCCTTGAGCTTCGCGAAGGGCATCCCTCTCGGAAGAGGGGCTCAAAACAAGACAAAGTAGAGTCGTCTCGCGAAGTAGAAATACCTCGCGAAGCTCATGATTCCCGGGAAAAGAGTGCTTCGCGATTCGGGAGAGGAGAAGCCGAAAGGTCGGATCGTCCGTCCTCGGGACTCAGGGGGAGTGCAGTATTTATAGGGAAGGAGCGCCGCGAAGCAGGGCTCGCGCGCCGCCTCCGGTGCTTCGCGACGCGCTCACGAACGTCAACGTCGTCCGTAGAGCATTACCGCCTCTGGAGCTTCACGGCGGCTCGCGAACGTCAAATGGATTCGCGGATAATTACCGCCTCTGGTGCATCGCGGCGGCTCGCGAACGTCAAATGGATTCGCGGAGGATTACCGCCTCTGGTGCTTCGCGAGGCCGCGAGGGTCGGGGCGCTTCGCGTTGGTGCTTCGCGGCGGGGCATCGCGGCTGGGCTTCGCGGTTGTGCTTCGCGAGGCAGCACGCCAGCCGTCTTTTTCCTTCCTTTCTTTCGGGCCGTATTTTTTTGGCGCCAACAAATGCCCCCCCTCAGACTTGGAGCCGCGTAGGGCGAAGGGTCGAAGTCTGAGGGAAAAATCACCAAATTTGTTGGTGGTTCGCGATGCAGCATCGTGAAGGGGCCCCGCGATGCTCGCCGGGGCCGCGGATCCGGACGCGCCGCGATGCTTCGCGCGGGTGAGGCGCGTCGCGATGCTCGGGGTCGCCGCCGATAAATAGGGGGTCTGCCCTCTTTTGTCTTCACATGCCTTCCTTGTCTTTTTGTGCTCTCGATTTTGCGACGCTCCGCGTACTCCGCGATAGCACTCCGCGAATCGAGCTTCGCGGCGAACCGCGGGTCTCCGACCCTGCGTCCGCGCCAAGAGAACCACTATTTGTTTGCCTTGGCCGGACTTCGCGGCTAGGTCTCGCGATCAATCTTCACGATCCGTCTTCGCGATCGAGCTTCGCGGTCGAGCTTCACGATCCATCCGGAAAAATCCTTTTCTGAGGGCCAGAGTTAAAATGGCCCATCAAGAAGCTGTCTTGGGGGTCCTTGCAGATGCTGCTCGTCGAGATGAGATGGCCAACCGTCCGGGATTATGGGAGATGATCCGGAGCCACTCGGACCACACTTCCTTGACGGATCTGCTCTCAGAGGGCCAGAAAAATTATCCGCAGTGCAAGAAACTGCCGTTGTACGGCTTCGGGCTGAGGGATGACGTCTTCATCCCTGAGGCGAGTAGGGATGAACCAGCAAGCTGGTTCAGGAGCACACCGTGCCAGCACCAATGGTTCAGGGCGGCCGATGGTCATGCGCGGGAGGACTTCACACCCGTTACCGCCGACTGTCTCTACAACCATGTGAACGACATCGACGGGAAGCCACTGCTGCCGGATACTTCCCCTCCCCTCTACCGTACAATGCTGAAGGCGGCCTTGCAGGATTCGAAGAAGGGATGGTCCGATGAGTGGGACCTGCGCCAGGGTTGTAACTTTACTGATGAATGGGCCTGGGCCTACTGGGTAGGAGCCTCATGCGAGGAGTTCAGGGCCGAGTTGAGGAGATTGGGGTTGTATGAGGCAGCATGGGCCTCCCAATTCCACATTTACCAACCGAAGCAACTAATGCCAGAGTTGCTGAGTAGATGGTCATCTAGGACCAACACTTTTCACCTGCATCACGGGGAGGTGGGCATCAGCCTGTGCGATGTCCACCAGATTTCAGGGGTCCCAATCTTGGGGGCCATGTATGATGAGTTCCTCCCCGTTGCCAGCGCGTGGGGGGACGCGGAGCAAATGCCACGACTAGCATTGGCGTTGATGGCGCTTGTCCCTGGAGAGGACAAGGAGGCAGTGAGGGACGTCCACTTCAGGAGGTGGTTCAAATGTTTCCTGAATTTCCCAGAGAATCGAGAGTTCCCTCCGAGGCCTTGAACTTGTCCAAGGGCCGCCCAACGGGGCAAGGGACACTCGTATTGGCGGGTCTTGGAGGACAGCCAATGGAAAACATGGGGTTTCAGCGTCAGCACTGAACAACAGCCGATAGTCAGGCTGGAGGCATTCATCGCGGCTCTCATCTGTGGTTGGATCCTACCGGTGAGAGATACAAGCATGGGGGTACGGCCCAGCTCATTTATCGTGGCATCGATGCTGGCCATGGGGCAGCGGATCAACTTGGGGATCCCGATGCTCACCAAACTGTACAGAATGCTACAGCATATTAGTGAGGGAAAGAAGCCGCCAAGGATATGCGGGCCCTTCCCCCTCCTGTATGGGTGGATCGCAGCGCATATCAGGGGGATTTACGAATATCCAAACCCCATTTCGCCGCCGGAATCAAACTTTCGCCCCTCCATCCTGAACGCGGTCGGGAGCTTCCCGTTCAAACTGGCTGTTCCGATGGTGCTGAATAGGGTGTGGAGGGCGGACGAGTTCAACTTTCATCCCTTCCCACTGCCGACGGGGAGGCTTACTGATGATGGACGGGGAACGGATGAACATCGGGCTTACCTCCTGGCCTTCCGAGGTGGAGTTTTGGTGGCACGAATAGATCGTGAGCCAATCTGCGAACCGTACACCCCACATCGTTTTTCGAGGCAGTTCCGGTGCCTCCAGCAGCTGACCCCGCAGGTATACTGGGAGGTGCGTCACGAGGAGCACCCGTGTGTGATGAGTCAGCTGTGGCTCATGTTCACACGCGAAGATGGAAAGATGCGGATTGCATTGCCTCCGTCCACCGCCGCCTTCGGATTAGTGAAGGAGTACGCCATCAGTTGGGAGGCCGCTTATCCGGGGGAGATGCTGAAGCAGCCAACGATCCAGGTTGGTGACGGTGGGCCTCCTCTATCTCGAGGTCGGGGTCGGAGGGCAGCTAAGGCCGCTCGCGACAGCGGGGCTGCCATGGCGGCGAGACCCGCACCGGCCGAGGGTATGGCGGCAGTGGTGGATCCGGTGATTCCGGGAGATCAGGGTCATCCGGAGGGGCGGCCACCGAGAGGATTCCATAGGATATCCACTCAGGCTTCGGGGAAGCGCCTGCGTCACATTGACATGGCAGAGGACGCCGTCTTCCCGGAAGCTTGAGACATTTGGGACGTCAACCGGAAATTCCTCAGCCCATCCGAGATATGGGCCCACCTGAATCGCCTTGGGATGGAATTACCAGGTATAGGCCCAGTTCAGGCTGGATTCATGGCATCTCCGGCGGAGGCAGAACAGTACCTGGAAGAACTGGATGATTACGTCCACTCCAGTGGTGTCCCTCGCCCAATGACAGACCGGGTGAGGGTACTGTTGAATCAGACGGTCCCTCCACAGTTATCGGCTGCCGATCTGAGGGAGCGCTTCCCCTTGCCGGAGGAATCAGAGGGCTCCTCTCGGGAGGATGAGGCTGGATGAGGGAACCCGCTGGAGGAGGGCGAGGTCGGAGACCGAGGCTCAGAATCCGACGATTTCGCGGAGGCTCTCGAGGTAGCATTCCGAACTTCTCCCCTTACGATCTGTTCTTGGATCCTTATGGAATTCTCATCAATGTTTGAGCAATGCAGGAGGAACTTGTTCGTAGGCCTCATTCTCGCTCCTTGGCGGGTGATGACGCGGGACCTTCAGAACCCGCGACTACGGCTGCGTCCAGTTTTGCGTCTGGTAGGTCCAGGGGGCCCGAGGTGGCTCCTCTGGAATCCCCAGACCTTCCAACAGTATATGGGGGGCCTCGTCTCGGGGTCCCATCAGTACCGGCTCAGGAGCAGCGGTCAGAGGTCGATCTCCGTAAGTCTCCTCCACCGATCTCCTCGTTGTCACATGTGGGCCACGTCAACTAATGTTTATGTCCCTCTTTGTCGTGCAGTTCTTCGAATGGCGTGGGCTGCTGCGGCGAGGCTGGTCGGGATGTCTGGTGGCATCCCTCCTAGGGGCATGCCAGTGATGGTGGCAATAATCCCTCCATCTCCTCAAGCTGCGACGCACATCATCACTGGAGGGTCTGCCAGCAGGGCCGTACCAGAAATCATTGAGGTGGACTCCGAGGAAGAGGATCAAACGGCCGGTCCCAGCTCTGTCGCGCCTGCTTCGGCGCCAGGTGTCGCACTGGATTCGACACCGGATGTTGATCCTGCCGAGGATTTCCTGCGGGCGTATCCCGCATATGAGCCTGCCAATCGCGCAGACTGGGACGAAACGACCTCCGATGAGGAAGACAATAGCATAGTTCGCCGCCGGTCGTGGAAGCTGATCACACGCTTTATCAAGGACACTCCCCAAGCACAATGGCTGGCCGAAATGGATAGGCTTCACTCGCGGTTGCGCGAACTGTGCGCTGGGGGAGTGGATGCCCAACGTCCTCATACACTCATCTGATATCTTATGGCTGAGAAGATCCGGGAGCATGATTGTGGGCTCAGTGTGGGCTGGCAGCGGAGGAAGGCGACCAGCATCAAGAAGTTCCATGAGGCTGAAGGCGAGGTTCAACGGATGCAGACCCAGGCAGACGAGCTTTCAGCCTCTCTTGATGCACAAACTGAGCTGGTCTCACGGTTGAAGGCCCATCTGGCGGAGGCAAAAGGGCATATGAGGCAGACCTCTGAAAACATGGCTGCCGTTCAAGCTGATGTGGAGAGGGCCAAAGCTAGGACTGAAGAACTGCACCCCACCGCTGCGGAGGAGGAGCGAGAGCTAGTTCAGCGGTAGCAAGCCTTGGATGCCACAAGTCAACGGGTGGTGGAGCTGCAATGCTCTTTTGACGGGGTCAAACCTTCCATGGGGGGAGTCAACCCCCGAGTATTGTAACAAGCCCAAAACCCTTTTATTGGTACTTTCGTGCTTCCAAATTTTACCTTTGTTTTGAATGTCATGGCACGCACGATTTCCACTGTTGAATTGTCTTGTCACATCCCTACAATGTTTGCGGGACGTTTGACGACAATTACTCAAGACAGTCCAGATTCTCGAATGATGGGGAAGGCTTGATCGGAGGAGGAACTTCCAAGATAGACGAATTACCGTTTCTTCGACGTGCTCTTATGCACGAACGGGGCAATGCCAGGGGCGCTGAAATCGGTCCAAACAGATGAAAATGGGGAGTGTGAATCATGATACCCAAGATTCGGAACACTGTGGGGATGGCGTGACAATAAGGTGCAACCGTTAACCGTGGAGGAGAAACGGTACCCTTACTGCATTAGCCCGAAATGGGGACAACAAGTGAGCATCGACCGCTGACCATATTCGCAACGCGGGATTTTATCAATTTGTCATCGATCAATCCTTCGGGACGTTGGCCCAGGACAGTTGGCGGACCATAGGTCAGAGATCCTTACTGTTAGGGGGTCCTTCCAGACATGAAAGAGGACGAGGGTCCGAATAAGGGGCACGCAAAGCGTGGAATATGGAGTGATGGTTTGTTCAAACAGAATCCAACACTTCGGTAGTTACACCAACGTGGTGGGAGTACGCCAGATGGGCGCATCGGTCTGATCCCGGATCATTCTTTCTTCCAGATAGGGCCTCTCTGGCGAGGGCTGGAAATGGGGAGGAACAGGATTTTGCGATTCCTGGGGCTGGACCCTAGGTGAAATTCCTGGGTGTCTCTACGTATCCCATGACGATGGGAATCAAGCCATACGTAGTTCTAAAAGCGCAGTTTAACGTCATGCAGGACGAGGAACAGCCCGACTGTATTGGCATACATCCTACCAAAACTACTAAGCCCACATGAGTCGTGCTCGGTGCGGGAAACAAGCAGTAGTGGCGGGAATCTCCTAACACAAAAGGGGCAGGTTAGGGCAAAGGGACGCTCGGTGACTACCGGCCCAATGACATTAACACGATCATTTAGCGCACCTAGATGCGTGAAGAGAAAGAGCCAAGTATGACGGAGTTCCACTTGAACATGAGGGAGTGGAAATGTGTGAATCATGACGCTCGAGATTCGGATCGCGATGGTGGCGGCGTGACGATGGAGCATTACTACTGACCATGTTCGCAACACAGCATCCTGTCGCGTTAGCCAAAAATGGGGACAAACAAACGAGGGTCGACCATTGACCATGTTCGAAACACGGGACCATGTCACAAATGTTGTCAGGTATCCGTAGGGACGTTGGCCCGAAACGATTGAAGGGCCCTTAGGTCCAGCATTCATGGAGAGACCTTAAGCTTAGTATCCACGTCGTCCGAGGGTCCTTTTGGATGTGGAAGAGGATGAGGATCCAAATAGCGAGCTCACGAAGCTTGGTCATGGGATGAGGGGAATATCCCTGTGAAAATCCCACGCTTCGGGCTCTTTGTCAAAACACATCTGAATATGGAAATGAAACGTATTAGAGAGAGGGAGCAGATTCCTTCCCCTTGGGGAGATATTAGTTTAGGGTCATAGAATTCGGACCATGAATATTTAGACTGGGCCCGCGGGGAAGTACCCGGGCGCTCCTACGTATCTCATAGGGATGAGAATCAAGCCTTACGTAGTTCTTGATGGACATTAGACCATAAATGGGTAAAGGGAGTAGGGGAGGCATGGCATCAAAACCCGACGTGAAGGAGGACCTAAGCCCTACTTACCATTCATTCTCCGGGGAAATGCTCGAGTCGAGGGACCGAACACAAGGGTTAGGCTGGGCCCACAGGGAAGTGCTCGGGCGCTCCTACGTATCTCATAGGGATGAGAATCAAGCCATACGTAGTTCTGGAGGGTGACATGGTAGGATACCAGTGCCAGGGGAAAAGGGGAGTGCGGGCGTGGCCCTTGCACTAAAAGGAGCGGAATTTGATTTATCTTGTTTGTTCTTTAAGGTGAATGGTTTATTTTGTGAAGCGACAGGCCTAGAACAGTAGGTCGTGATGTAGCCACAAGAATCAAGCCGTGATGGGCGTTGACAAATGGCATGGCACGTGACCAATACCCAACGTGATTTCCTCTACAACGAGGTCACCACAATGCGGTGCCGTTTTTCTTCATGCGTCCATGATGATAATGTCACAGTTTAGGGTCGTATGATAGGACCAAGCATGCATTTTATCGTCATGCAGCGCAGACGTAGCAGAGACGATGCTAGGTGGGAAATGGGCGTAGTGTTATAAAACACAATTGACGGAGACATGATCCCACATTAGATTGTACGCCATCCGGAGAGGGAAACCTTAGGCCGAGGGGCCTATACAGAGGTGAAATAGGGAGAGATACTGGCTTCCTGAATGGGTTGTACCCGGAGACAGGGCGTCTGGGCAGTCCTACGTATCCCATGAGGTTGGGAATCAAGTTGAACGTAGTCCCGAATGGGTCTTAGTTTATGGTCTTAGAGCTCGGACCATGGGATCCCCAAAGGACGCAAGATTGCAGCTTTGTCCCCCTAGCATGCAAAGGTGCACTGAGGGGTAGCGCCAAAAGTGTCGAGATTCCACCTAGACATGATGTGGTGGAAAAATGATGTGAATCATGCAACCAACATTCAAGGACTGAAGGGGTTGGCGTGACGACAGAGAATTACTGCTGACCATGTTCGTAACACAGCATCCTTTCGCGTTAGCCTGAAATGAGGACTAACAAACGAGCATCGACCACTGACCATATTCGCAACGCGGGATTTTATCGATTTGTTTTCCAAAACCCTCGGGGGCGTTGGCCCGTATCAGTAGGAGAGCCCTTGGGCATAGTATCCAGGCCGTTCTTGGGGGTCCCTCTGGGTGTGAAAGGTGATGGAAGTCCGAATAGAGGGGAACACGAAGCTTGACAAGTGGAAGGAACTTGATCAAGTTGAATCTGACACTCTTGGTCCTAGACTAGAGTTCTCTTAATACATGGGTGAACCACTGCAAGGAGTCAAGGGACTCAACTTTGAGGGTGATCGAGAGATGGCAGGTTCCCGGGGGAAGGGGGCACGGTGCCCAAAACCTTGTATCATACCTACACCTCCCCCTCCTGGAGAGGGATAGGCCAAGTGGCTTAGGTGACCGGGAGATCAGGAGATCACCAGGAGGTGGGGCTGGACCCGAATCTTAAACATACAGGTGGTACTACGTATCCCATGAGGATGGGAATCAAGCTACACGTAGTTCTGAAGGGTGCCTTTTAATGTCATGCAGGACAGGGAATAGGAGGACTGAACCTCAGAATGGGGGCGTGCGTGGTGCAACTATTGCAAACCCGACGTGAATGAGGACGTAGTCCCTCACTGCGCCACGCAGCCCTGTGGTCGGGGTCCCAATGGTAGGACCCGAGAGAGGTGAACTTGCTGAACTCAAGCTGGACCCAAAGACAAGGGGTCTTGAACGTAATTCCAGATGAGAGTCTTAGTTTATGGTCTTAGAGCTCGGACCGTGGATGGTGACAACTCCTGAGTAAGCACAGATGTCAACCCAATCCCTAAGCCCACGTGAGATAAACTCGGTGTGGGAAACAAGGGGGGTATCCTCATCGCAATACTTGGGGCGTCCACCAAAGGGGAGTTAGCAGAGAGTTCCGAAGGACACTTTTGATGTAGCTTGTTCCTCCAACGCGCAAACGCGCACGGGGGAAAAGTACCAAGAGTTCCGAGACTCTACTTGGACACGATGGAGTGATGAAGGGTGTGAATTGTGTACCCGACATTTGGGATTAATGGGTTGACGTGGCGATAGAGGGAAACGGTTAACCATGATGGAAACACAGCGTCCGTATTGCGTTAGCCTGAGGTGGGAACAACAAACGAGCATCGACCACTGACCATATTCGCAACGCGGGATTTTATCGATTTGTCGTCCAAAACCCTCGGCGCGTTGGCCCGTATCGGTAGGAGAGCCCTTGGGTGTAGTATCCAGGCCGTTCTTGGGGGTCCCTATGGGTGTGAGATATGATGAAAGCCCTGATGCGGGGATACGCAAAGCCTGGAAAGCGGGTGCGGACGTGTCCGAGTAAAGCTTGGCATTCCAGGTAATAAACCAGAGTACTCTTAAGCACATTGGTGAACCGCCGAAAAAGGGATCGACGAAACAGCTCAGTAGGGGGGGAGCATGGCGTGGTCATTACGAAATCGTCGTGAATGAGGACATAATCCCACACCACACCATATACTCCTATAAGAGGGGACCTGGTTCATGGCCCAGAAAGGCCAAGGGGCCCAAGGTCAGGCATCAGTCAGGAAGGCCTGACTGGTTTGCAGTTTAACGTCTTACATGAGGACGAGGGTCGGGGACCCGAGAAGGCCAAGGGGCCTGAGGCTGGGCCTCGTAAGGGGAGTCGTACGACATGGTACATGGTCCCGACGTGAATGAGGACGTAGTCCTACACCACACCGTACACTCCTATGAGGAATCGGGGTCGTGGGCCCGATCGCTAGCACCTCCTAGGGGAAGTTTTTCTCCTCGGGATGGGGCAGAATGAATCACTGTTCTTGATGCCTGGGACATCTCGGGGTGGACCCGAAAATCCAGGACACTGTTGACCATATTCGAAACACAGCGTTCCTATGGTGACCCGTATGGGGGAAACAAATGAGTGTCGACCGCTGACCAAATTCGCGGCGCGGGACTTGTATCGGCTTGTTGCTCGAAAACCCTCGGGGGCGTTGGCCCGTATCGGTAGGAGATCCCTTGGGAGTTGTATCCAGGCCGTTCTTGGGGGTCCCTCTGGGTGCGAAAAATGACGGGATCCCAGTCAAGCAGTGGGTGAAGCATAGTTGTATCCATCCACGAAAGGAGAAAACACCTCCAGGGGGAATGTGCAGCCAGGTCGAGGCTTGCTCAATGTAGGTCGGGGCAAAAGTGTGCACCCTACCATGTCTTGACCCGAGGGGAAGATTTTGGCTTTGGGCTGGGCCTACGGACGAAGTGTTCGGGCGTTCCTACGTATCTCATAAGGATGAGAATCAAGCCATACGTAGTTCTCGAAGGCCATGCAGTTTAGTGTCATGCGGTGAAGACGTGGGAGGATAGAAGAATGGGAGTGGGCGCATGGTGCGACCCTTACAATCTTTGTGCGAGCGGGGTTGCATAAGCGGGGCCAAGAAAGCCTACTCCCTGCTACACAAAGATCCTCCAAGAAAAATATTCCTAGGGGGGGTAGTGGAAGGGAAAAGCTTGGGGCTGGGCTCAAGACGAGGTGTCCGAGCGTTCCTACGTATCTCATAAGGATGAGAATCAAGCCGCACGTAGTTCTGGAAATGCAGTTTAACATCGTGTGGGACGATAAGAAGCGTCTCATTTGGGGATATGTACAGTATGACGAGTAATCCTACGTGAATGAGGACATAATCCTACACCATACCGTACAATCCCACAAGAGAATAGATCAGAGAAAACTAGGGGGCCTGAGGCCGAGCCGCGGTCAAGGAGACCTAACCAGCTTCTTGTTTAACGTCTCGTAGTGAAGACGGGGCCGGGGGCCCGAGGAGGCCAAGGGGCCTGAGGCCGAGCCTCGTATAGGGGGGGCGAACGACATGGTACATGATCCCGACGTGAATGAGGACGTAGTCCTACACCACACTGTACACCCCGGGTAAGAGATTGGGCGGAGAGGTCCGAGAAGGCCAGGGGGCCTAAAGTCAGGTATCAGTCAAGAAGGCCTGACTGGCTTGCAGTTTAACGTCTTGTAGTAAGGACGGGGATGCAGTTTAGGGTCGTGCGGGACCATCTCACAGTTTAGGGTCGTGCTGGACCTTTCGCAGTTTAGGGTCGTGCATGACCTAGTCGCTGTTTAGGGTCGTGCACGACCTTTCACAGTTTAGGGTCGTGCAGGACCAAGTCACAGTTTAGGGTCGTGCAGGACCTTCTCGCAGTTTAGGGTTATGCAGGACCACATCGCAGTTTAGGGTCGTGCAGGACCTTCTCGCAGTTTAGGGTCGTGCAGGACCACTTTTGCCCTAGGCAAAGTATCGCTTGAGGAACTTGGCATTGGTGGGAGGGGTTATACGCTCTCCATCCGTGGTCACCAAAGAGTATGCTCCATTGGGGTAAACCTTATGGATGATATAAGGCCCTTCCCATTTGGGTTCTAACTTGCGCGGTTTCCTACTGGGAATCATTGGCGCTCGAAGGGCCAGTACCAGGTCACCCTGTAGAAAAGAGCGGAGACGAACTTTCTTGTCAAAGGCTCTTGCTATCTTGTCCTGATGCCTTTCCAGATTGTGCAGGGCACGGAGCCGGTTCTCGTCCAGTGCCTCTAATTCAGCTAGACGGATCTCGGCTACCTCATCTAATGTCTGGTGATCATAAACTGCAGTGCGTAGCGACGACAGCTGGATCTCAATGGGTAATACGACCTCAGCTCTATACACCAGGGAATATGGGGTCACCTGGGTAGAGTTGCGAGTCGTCGTCCGGTAAGCCCAGAGGGCGTTGGGGAGCTTTTCTGGACAACTCTTCTTGTTCTGACCAACCATCTTCTGTATAATGTTAGAGAGGGTCTTGTTGAACGCCTCGATCTGTCCATTCGCCTGAGCGTGGTAGCGGGAGGTATGGTTCGACCGGATGTCGTACTTAGCGTACAATTTCTTCAATTCAGCTGCTCGGAAGTTGGTGCCGTTATCGGTGAGGACGGCGTGAGGGACTCCAAACCGGTAGATAATGTTGGAGCTCACAAAGTCAACGATGGAACGATCCTTGACCTCTTTGAGCGGAACTGCTTCTGCCCACTTGGAGAAGAAATATGTAGCAGTCAGGATGAACCTGCACTGGCGGGCTGTTGCCGGTGGATATGGTCCCACTACATCAAGTCCCCATACCGCAAAGGGCCAAGAGTACTTGGTGGGGTGGAGGGGCTCCGGCGGCCGATGCAAGAAGTTGGCGTGTATTTGGCACGCGTGGAATCTCTTGGCGTATCCAATACAATCGTGGATCATAGAGGGCCAAAAGTACCCCAACCTCCGGATTTGATGGGACAGTTTCGGCCCAGCTTGATGGGCGCCACAAGAACCGGCGTGAACCTCTTGCATAACTTGAGGTATCTCCCCCCCTTGGATGCAACAGAGGAGGACACCATCGAAACTCTGCTTGTAAAGGATCTGTTCGAGGCTGGGGCCGCTCCGGAGGGTAAATTGCAGCGCGCGACGTCGGATTCGCTCGCATTCGGCCCGGTCGTCCGGGAGCTGACCATTTTGGAGATACTCGACAAAAGGCGCACTCCAGTCGGGGGTGGATTCAACCACTACGTCCGACGAACCCGGGATTCCCGATATGGAGGGTCCGGCGGTGAGATGACTTACCCGCAGGCTATCACGGTCCTCTTGGGTGACGGGGGCAATGACTCTCTGGTGGGCCACGTGTATGACCAAATCATCTTGCTCGGGTTCTGCGAGCGAGGAGGCTAAGCCAGCCAGGGCGTCTGCTTGGCCATTCTGCGACCGTGGGACATGGGTAACCTCTGGTCGAGAAGAGAACTGGGCCATTAAGAGGAGGGTGTACTCCAGAAACGGTGCAAGCTCTGGATTCCTGACGACGTAGTCGCCGTTAACCTGTTTGATTACCAGCTCGGAATCTCCCTTCACATGTAGGTGGGGATCATGGATCTCAAGGGCCAACTCGAGGCCGGTGATGAGAGCTTGGTACTCTGCCTCATTGTTCGTACAACCTTCTGACAACAGGAACGAGTACGGCAGGACGGCCTACGCCGGGGTAATGAAGACAATACCCAGGCCCACTCTGTTGAGCTTGGGATCGTTGAGCTTTCTACCGGTGGGGCTCCGGGAGGCACCGTCGAAATGCATTTGCCAACACGGGGCAACATGATCGACTGAGAGGATCGTCTCATCAGGGAAGTCCAGGTCCAGGGATTGATCCGCGGAGGTTGGATGGGCAGCTAAAAAGTCTGCCAATGCCTGTCCCTTAATGGCCTTCTGAGGTATAAACCTGATATCAAACTGCTGGAGAATCACCGCCCACCGTGCTAGTCGGCCAATCAGAATGGGGCGGTTCAGGATGTACTTCAGTGGATCTACCCGAGAGATCAATTGCACCTCTTGGTGTTGCAGGTAGTGCCGTAACTTCTTCACGGCGAAGACGAGCGCAAGACAGCTCTTTTCGACATGGGAGTATCGAATCTCCGTGTCGAGAAGCATGCGGCTGAGATAGTAGAGACTATTCTCAGTACCCTCGTTGTTCTTCTGGGCGAGCAGCGCACCAATGGATCTCTCCAGGGCGGTCACGTAAAGGACCAGCGGATTTCCGGAGACGGGTGGCATCAAGACCGGATGTTGGAGCAGATACTGCTTGATTTCCTCGAAGGCGGTCCGACACTCCTCATCCCATTCGTAGGCAGCGCCTTTCATCATGAGCCGAGAAAAGGGCTTACACTTTCCGGCCAGATTCGCAATGAATCGGCGTATATAGGATAAGTGGCCTTGAAGGCCTCGGAGCTCCCGAATGTTGCTCGGGGGAGGCATTTGGCTGATGGCCTTGATCTTCTCCGGGTCGATCTCGATACCTCGGTATCTGACAACAAAGCCCAGAAACATCCCGGAGGTGACTCCGAAGGCACACTTCAGCAGGTTCATCTTCAGGTGGCGGGAACGGAGGAAGCCGAACACTTTATCAAGGTCTCTGAGATGGTCCTGGCGCTGATGTGACTTGACTACGAGGTCTTCCACGTAGCATTCCACCAATGTCCCGAGAATCGGTTTGAATATGCGATGCATGGCCCTCTGATAAGTGGCACCTGCATTCTTCAAACCGAATGGCATGACCTGGTAGAAAAAGGTACCATGGGGATCCCTGAAGGCAGTGGACTCCTCGTCTTCGGGGGCCATCCGGATCTGGTTATACCCGGAATACCCATCCATGAAAGAGAGGGCTTGAAATCCGGCCATGGCGTCAATCAACAGCTCCGTCACCGGGAGTGGGAAGTCATCCTTTGGGTAGTGGCGATTAAGATCGTGGAAGTCGATACAGACTCTGATCTGCCCATTCTTCTTCCTGACTGGCACAATTTTGGCAAGCCACTTGGGGTACTGGACCTCCTTGACGAAGTTGGCTTTGATTAGCTTATCAACTTCGGCCTCAACCACAGCGCCATGGGAAGGGTGCATCTTCCTGGGAGGCTGCTTGAACCCACGATGTTTTTCTGGGAGGCCCAGACGGTGGAAGGACACTTGGGGATCCAACCCCGGCATCTGATCATAACTCCAGGCAAACACATCACGGTGCTGTTTGAGGAAGTCTACGTAATGCTGCCGCTCCTCGATGGACATGGCTGCACTGATCAATGTGGGTCTCGGATCTACCTCGCTACCAAGGTTCACCGGTACCAGTTCATCAACTGTGGTAGAGGCGCCTTCTTCAAAGGCTGGGAGAGCATCCTCCAAGTCTTCCTCCCCACCCGTAGGGGGACTTCCCGCGATGGGGGGGGGGGGCTTCTGGGCTATCAAAATCTGAGGGGCAGCTGGTGCCGGCTTGGGCAGCAGCGGTCATCACATCGGGAGACTCGCTTTCCATTGAGACCATAGCAATGAAGGCAGTCGACCCTATCCCATCTAGCCATCGGCCTAAAGGGCCACGTTTGATGATATCAAAGCAGTGGTGACATGTCGGCCTGAGTCGGTTAATTCCAGCCTGGCGGAAGAGACACGTATGGCGCACCGTCGTTGTCATCAGCTTGACGTCCCGGTACCGTATAGGGGTAGGAGATTCCGGGATCACCCGAGCCTGGTTGATGTAGGAGTACGAGGTGATTTTCCGCCGTCGCTTGGACACGGGAACATGTCTTCCTTGCGTACCCGAAACAAAGAAACATTGTCCCATGTCGGGGGTCGTGGCCTCCAACCGGTGGATCGGGAGGATGTAGGTGTCATCCATGCTTGCCCAGGGATCACTTGTGACCGGGAAAGGCTCATCCTCGCTTACCAGGATTTTCTTATCCTTACTTTTGTAATAACCCACATCCAGATAGCGGGCCTCACAAGAAGCGAAAGGGGACGCGTCTCCTTGGAGCACACCTACTCGACCGTTGAGCGAGTACTTGAGGCACTGGTGATATGAAGAGTGGACCGCTGCATGCAGATGGAGCCATGGCCTACCCATCAATGCGTTGTAAGCGGTGTCCTGAGAAACAACCATGAACTCGGTGCTGGCAATTAAGCCACCGCACTGAGTCTTCAGGCAGATCTTGCCGACCGGGGTTTGCTCTGTCCTGTCGTACCCCTGGATCCTGAAGTCAGAGGGAGTTAAATCACCTTCGGACAGACCCAGCTTTCGTAGCGTCCGGGTCGGAATTAGATTGATTCCAGACCCTGTGTCAACGAGGCAGCGGCGGACTTCCACACCATTGAAGTGGCCAGTGATATACAGTGGGCGAATGTGCCCCTGTATAGGAGGGTCCTCATTTTCACTGGAGAACAAGATAACCGCCTGACATTCGGCGTTTTCAATCGTCTCGGTATGGAAGGCTTCCGCAGCTGCTACTTCCGTCTCGAACTGGAGGGGGCTCCTTAGGGCCTCGGAGAGTGCCTCGCGCATTTCAGATGACAGGCGAAGGGCCTCAAGGATGGAAAGCCTCGTCGGGATTCCGGCCAGATGCTTTAGAACATCGTACTTTCGTGCCAAACGCGAACCTCTGCTTACAGGAGGTCATTCATCATGTGGATGCACAGCGGGTCCGGCTGGCTGAACCGGCGAGTAACTAGTACTGGGTACATCTTGCTGCCTACTAGTAGAAGCCTGAAGAGTAGTCGCCGGGCTAAGATCGGACAGCGGAGGCTGGCCTGTAGCCGGGCAAAACTGGCTGTGATACGAACGAGGCGGCTCCCCCCGATCCAGTAGCACGAACGACGGTGGAGCTAGAGCCGAGGGTGTTGGATGGGTTTGCGCGTGCTGAGATCCTCGCTGAGCCAGCTGCCTCGTCTCGGTAGCGTGCACGGCTTGGCCATAGGTGCCTGCTGATGTGCCTCTATGACTGGCGCGATTGTGGTTCCTTTGACGTTGACGTCGGCTGGAAACGTTGGGGAGGTCTGCCTGGGGTTCCCCCTCATCGGGAGTCATATAGGGCTTTACCAGCTCCACAGTGTTAACCGAAGCGTACCCTTGGCTATGGCTCGAGGATTCATCCACCGCTGGGCGGATTCTGGGAGGGATCCCCATTTCGGGGGGCATAAAGTCACCGAGAGTGCGGGATGACGATTGCACTGGCGGTGCACGTTACTTCTTCTTGCGTCGCCGCTGCTTGCCCTTTTGGGCAGAGGTCGACTGTGAAGACGATGCAGAGGCACCAGCTACTTCTTCTGAAGGTTCCGACTGCCTCAGGCACGCCCGGATGATACCCTGGGTACGGACGACGGTTTTTCGAGCCATCCAGTCGTCATATTTCTGGGACCCGCGGCTAGGGACCTGCTGCCACTCACCTTCACTGTCACTGCCGATCTCTGATCCTACAAAGACACCTGCCACTTGCACTAGTGCTGGGCCCAACTTGACTATGTTGTTGTTGACCTGGTCCTGAAGCCAGCCTTTAAACACATAGCATCGCTTGAGGGTGTGCCCCAAGATCCGATGATAAGGGCAGTAGTTAGGGTGATCGGTGAGATGCGCCTCTGCCGGCCTTTTTAACTCAGGCAGACGCACAATCCCTTTCTCTAGAGCACTTCAGAAGTAGCCAGGGACCTGATTTTCATTGAACGAATAGGTCTGGTACCTTCTTTCCAGATAGGGGGCCCTGGGGGCCTGGTCCTGATGAGGGACCGGAGGGGCCTGCCGAGGAGGTGGCGCCTGGTTGTCTCTCCTAGGTGGCGGTGGCGCATTGCGCGGGGGGAACCTGTCGGTTCTGAGGCGGTCGCTGCTGGGCGGGAGCCTGTGCTTGAGGTGGAGGACCTCTGTGGGGTTGCAGAGGTGGTGCCGTCGGCAGCAATTCCAGCTGCCTTGGGGCTTCTATTTGAGCCACCGCGGTGGGTTCAGCCCTGGCGGTCCTCCTGGCTGGGATCATAGGGGGCAGCAAATGTGCCTGACTGGCCTGTTGCAGGGCTTCCTCGAGGCGTTGAGCCTTGTCCGAGAAATCTCTGAACCCTCCATGATAGTTCTGGGTAATCAAGGAGGGTACCAGCTCTGTCTTGACGTTCCCCACACACATCGTCAGTAATTTCTCCTGAGTCAGTGGCATATCGAGGGAATACGTAAGTCCTTTCCACCGGGAGATGAAATCTGCAACCCGCTCATCAGGCCTCTGTTTTCACTTGAAGAGGTCCGCAATGCTGGTCTTTCGCGTGGTGGAGCTGAACTGGTATAAGAACTGCCAGCGAAGATCCTCCCAACCGGTCACCGATCCGATAGGGAGCTGGCTGTACCAGACGAATTCCGGACCTTCCAATGTCTATACAAAACATCGGATCTTGGCGGCTTCTTGCTGAGCCGGGGTCCCCAGCATGGGGCCACACCTGGAAGAGAAATGAGCCAAGTGCTGGGGCGGGTCCCCTGTCCTGTTAAAAGGTGAGAAAGTGGGGTTCCCAAAACCCGGAGGCGCGGGCATATCATCCACCCATGCGGGATAAGGCTTGCCATCCGGTGGGACCGCCACCTGCCGTGTTTCCAACGCCTCGAGGCGGGCTGTGAGTGCCGCAATAAGGTCCTCCGGGTGGGGTTCCCTGTCTTGACGGGGATCCCTAACCACAAGTGCATTACCAGGTTCTTCAACAGGGTAGACGGCTTCGGCCACTTATGGGTCAACTGGCTGGACGACCTGCGGGGCGACTGGGGGAACCCGGGTTGGGTTCTTCAGATTGTCCCGTCGCTCGGGGGGGTTTGGCGAGACATATCGCGCCCTTTTGCCGTATGTTCCAGCTTCCGCCCTGTCTGCGGCAGTAGCATGATCAGGGTGGCCCGGAGGCATCTCTCCAGGGGGGGAATTTTTCCTGCCCCTGCTGCCCCGGCCTGGGATTACCATAGTCGGGTCGTCGCTCTGCGGTGCGTTCAGCCAAGAGGTCGTCAACCAGCCTTTTCTGCTCAGCAAGCTGCTGGCGTAACGTGGCCTTCTCGGGATCTTCGTCCGTTCTCTACACAGAGGCGGACGGGTCGGAGTGCTTGACTGTTTCGACGTGCTCCTTGCCCTTGCCAATTTTTCGACCGAGTACCAGCGACTCGGTGGGAACGTGGAGGCCTAGCAGGTTCCTCTGCTGACGGGTAACTCTCCCTGACGGGTCGAGCAGCGGCGGTACGCCCTCGGGTGGTAAGTCTCCATCAAGGAACTCAAGCTCATCTTCCTTATCCACAACATCGGCCATGTGGACTGCGACCCCTCTTGAGGGCATATCCTCGATATCGCATAGCGAATCGGGCTGCCGTCGGATAGGGTCGAAGAGGAGAGCGGCATAGTGTCCCCAACCACGGACTTGCACATGGGGGTGGCTTCCCTGACGATCTTGCGGAGTGCTTTAAAACTCTGAACAAATTTTCGTTGAAGGGCGCTCCGGTGGCCTGGAGACTCAGGGTGCTGGGCCACCAGAAGTGCGGCTGCATCGATCAGGCGGCATTGCTCGCCAATTTCTTCGAAGTTCTCACGACTTCTGGGGTACACCACCCGTTCACAACGGAGGCGGATGTGTGTCGCCCACAGGGTTCGACAAAAGAACCCCACGTCTTCAGGGGTAAGAGACTCTGGTATGCGGAAATTCAGTGTCGCCGTCGGCTATAACTTCTCCGGGAAGTAATCCGCTGCAAGGATACTCCAGAATCTCCTAGGCTCGGACTCAGGGTCTGGCCCTGTGTTTCCCCACTCGTCAACCGGGGGCGGATGAGGAACCAGAAGTGGTACCGAGGCAGAACTTTGGGATAGTAAGCTCGGCGGTGGAGAGTACGGAAAACAAGCTGACTGGCCGCCGAATTCCGGGCCATCCTCCGAAGAGTGAGGTGACCTGGCCATGATGTCACGATACGACGGGCTGATAATCGCAGCTTCCGGAACAGGACCTACGGCTACCGGCGACAGGTCGTGTCGTCGCTCTACCGTCGTTGGCCCCCAAAATAACTCTACGTGATCTCTGGTAGAGGTAGCGGGCTCTTCTGGTGACAGAGGTAGTGATTGCGTGGCCGAGACCTGCGGAATTCCCAGGATTTCTTCCTCCTGGATGTACCTACGGAGAGAGACGGGAATCCGGTGGACCTCAAATTCTGGGAGAACGTGGCTAACGCGTCTGGTTCCTGCCCCAGTCCTTGATACGGAGGAGTGGGGAGAAGGTTCCATCGCTGAATCACATTCCACTTCTGAATCGGAGAAGCGGGCAGGGTTGATCTCCACCTGGGCCTTCCCAGGGTTCTTCTTGTGGTGGTGATGACCCGCTCTTCTGCCCCTGGGTGGCTCTTCGGGACAGGGTTGACCCCTATCAAGCAGCCTCGGGGCGGTGCTGGTGCCGTGGCGGAGAGGGCCCCCACTCCAGATAGCCGGGTTGCGAGGGGCACCGAGGCAAATGTCGAAGGGTACATGGGGAGGACCTCCATGAACAGTACCCATGTGGGCGGGGCCTCTATTGGAACTGGCAGGAGCATGGGGAGGACCTCCTTGGTCGATACAGGTAGAGCGAGGCTGGCCTTCACTCCTCGAGTTACTAGGGCGAGGAGGACCTTCGCCGGTTGCAGAGAGGACGTAGGGAGGGCCCCCACGTTGGAGAAGGACCGGATGGACGATGCCTTCAGGTTGGCGGTCGGGGGCAGGAGGATGGACTCCGTACCCTGTATAGTGGGCGCGGGAAATGTTTCCGCGCTAAGCGTCATTGCTGCGGGGCAGGTCTTCGGGAAGGATGGGTGTAGCATGAGGCATGCCTCCATGACGAACCTCGGAGCGGGGAAGGCCCACGCTCTGTGGAGTAGTGGTACGGGGAGGGCCTCCGTACGGGGTGTCATTACCGCGGGTTAGCTCGCGGCGATCACCACTTGGGCCTGCAACCCGGATAGTCAACCCAGCCTGCCCGTGGGGCGGTTGGGGTCTCGATCCTGGTTGGGTGAAGGAGTTCCCCTGCTTAGTGTACGCAGGGGCTTCATGATGCATGTTGGCGGTAGCTCGGGCCATTATAGCCATCGACGTTGACGCGCCTAGGCGAGCGTCCTCAGCCCGGGCCCGGCGCCGACGTCGGGTCAGGAGGGCCGGTGCAAGTGGTGCAGGGACGTAGTCTGCCTGCTCTTCCTGTAGGGCCGGACGGCGGCGCTGACGCGGCCGGGCGGGAGCTCTCGCTTGGGGCCCTTGGGTCGGGACCCTGAGCGGGCTAAGCCGGACGGCGCCCGCCTCTTCAGCGTAAGGCGAGGAGTCGTCAAGGTGTTCCGGAGACAAGCTCCCGAAGTGGTTGAATGTCGGGGTGGGGAGCAGAGGCTCCCTGCGCGGCCTGTTAGGGCGGCGTTGACGGCGGGGCCTGGAGGCCTCCAGGTCCAGGCAGGCCATATCCCGGGTCGGGATGACCCCTTCTTCCTCATACCTGCGCACGAGGTTGTTGATCACCCTTCGCTGGATGACCTCTGTTGGGGAAAGGGGGCGTGGGTGCCCTGTATTCCGCGATGTGGTGGCCGTCGTGGCGGTAGCGGCGCTACGTGGGGTGGCCGTCGTGGCGTTGCCCCTGCCTCTGCATGGGCGAGGAGCATATGGTGACCGCATCTCTGAAACAGCAACCTGGTTCCTGAGAAACGAAGGGATCAACTCATCAGTACTGAGAGGAAAAAGATTGACGGCCGGTGCCCCAGCATTCTTCCATTCTCCATGTCTGTGAGATGGATCCATGCCGATACGCTGCAGAACGGAGTGCCCCAAGTTCTACTACCTCGACTTCCGACGAGTTTCACGACAGGCCTGCTATTTGCTTGGCGGGACCAGTAACCAGATATCTGGATCCGGTGGCACATAAATCTACTGGTGTCTCAGACACTACTAATCTCCATATTGAGGAGAAGAATTTCACGTCGGGTTCACCATTTCTATTTCCGACGCTTTCGCCGGGGTGCACGCCCGTCCGTCCGCGGGGGAGGACGCGCGACGCTTCTGTTTCCCCGCATTCCCACTTTCCAAAGGTGGGCGGCATTCGCTCCTTGTTCAGGTGCGTCTGCTCCTTCATCGAAACGGGATGATTGAATGTCGGTTCTTCCTCCTGTGGATTCCTCCTCCGGACTCGTCACCTAGTCCGGGTCTCCCTTATAGATTTAATACGTAGTTCGTGAAACCCTTCCCAGTGCCATGTTTCCATGGACACCGGTTAATTACACTGCTTCTGTCGGGACATTCCAAAGGGTCCAGTCAGGGCAGCAACCTTCAGTCAGGGGAGTAGTCACGTTGAGGCATCAGTAGCATGTCTGGATGCTGGGGTACCTGGCATGTCTGTCTGTTATCCTTGACCACAAGGCTTCTCGAGGGCGTGGAGGCCCGAGGCATCCCACATCGAGCACGGGGAATTATATGTCGTAGACACATATCTGAGGTTTTCCTCAGATTCCCGTTCTCAACACAGGGTATGTCGCAAGTTTAACGTCAAGCGGAGACGGATCAACCCAACCAGAGCATTATCTAGGATAGATTGGATTGAGGGATCCTCCTTGAAGGGATATCGATACCGGGGCCAGCACGCGGGCGATAGTGAAGGAGAGCGTGCCGACATGGTCTCACCAGGATAAGACGGTCCGGGCGAGAATCAGAACGGTCGGTAGGTTGATGAATGGAGTGGAAGGAGAGTGAAGTGGGACCATCGCAGGGACGACAGTGAAGTTGGGCTTGAGCCTTGATGAGGCTTCCTACGTATCCCCGTGGCAGGGAATCAAAGTCCGCGTAGTTCGGGATGGCGTCGATAAGCTGACGTGAAGGTGGACCTTGGCCCGATGGGGATCGTCAGCGTACCGACGTGAGAGTAGACTCGTGGGTCCACTAATGGTGGGCTTGAACCTTGTGAAGGCTTCCTACGTACCATGCCTTGACATGGATAAAAGTCCTCGTAGTTCAGATTAGAGAATACAGATTAGCGTCGTGCGGGACGATAGTGAACCCTGACGTGAATAAACGACGGGCATTGGGTTTTGGTGAACCGACGTAAATGAGGGACCTTGGTCCAATGGGAGAAGGGGGCTTGGCACACCGACAAGGAGACGGTCTGGGCCAATGCTCGTTGGTCTTGAACCTTAGGGAGGCTTCCTACGTACCATGCCTTGACACGGATCAAAGTCCTCGTAGTTCGGTTTGGGGAATACAGTTTAACGTCATGCGGGACGTGGTGAAACCCGACGTGAAAGACGGGTGGGCTTGAACCTCGTGGAGGCTTCCTACGTACCATGGCTTGACATGGATCAAAGACCTCATAGTTCTGGGGATGAGTCCGTCAGTGAACCGACGTGAAAGTAGACCCGGGGGTCCACTATTGGTGGGCTTTATCCTCATAGAGGCTTCCTACGTACCATGCCTTGACATGGATGAAAGTCCTCGTAGTTTACAAGGGAATGCGCAGTTTAACGTCATGATGGACGGGAATGAGACCCGACGTGGAAGAACGACGGGTGGGCTTGAACCTCGTGGAGGCTTCCTACGTACCATGCCTTGACATGGATCAAAGGCCTCGTAGTTCCGGGTTAGGGATGTTCGGGGTCAGGGTCGGTGCTCACTCTAAGCCCACGTGTGTCATGCTCGGTGTGAGAAACAAGAGGTTGCAAGGTCCTGACGATCACGTCGCAACGGGTGCGTCCGTGAGAAGCGAAGAGGGGCTTACGCATTGAGCGGCCCATGGTGTTGGGACTTACTCCGGGATGGAGGCCCAGGTGCCGCTATGGAGTGACAATGGTGGGTGGGGCTTACGCTAGGAAGCTGCCCGTAATGTCTTCCTCATGTCTGGCCATGAGGGCCTCCCAACTCACTGATGGGTTGAGGCCTTCGCCTATGCACTAGTGCACAAGCGGGATAATGCCAAGGGCATTGGAATCTATCCCAACAAAGGGAGTTGACAAGTGTGAATCACATGCCCAATATTCAGAACGTCGTGAGATTGGCGTGGTGATGGAGGATTACTGCAGACCATGTTCGCAACGCAACATCCATATCACGTTAGCCAGAAATAAGGACAACAAATGAGGGTCGACCGTTGACCATGTTCGAAACACGAGACCATGTCACAAGTGTTGTCGATCAATCCTTCGGGACGTTGGCCCAGGACAGTAGGCGGACCATGGGTCTAGCATCCATACTGTTAGGGGGTCCCTCCAGGCGTGATTAGTCTTCCGGGGCGTTGTCCCAGGACAGCAGGCGGACCATAGGTCGTGCATCCATACTGTTAGGGGGTCCCTCCAGACTTGGAAGTGAATGACGATCCAAACGAAGGACACGCAAAGCGTGAGGTGGAGTGATGGAATGTTTGAATGGATTCCAACGCTCTTGATGTTACGCCACTGTGATCATGGCGTTAGGCATCTTATGCTTGGCGCACAAGGCATCTCTTGTTTAATGGAAGAGGCATCCTATGTTTGGAACATAGGGATTACTACTGTTTAGAGTCATGTAGGTAGGACTATTAGGCAGAAGGTGCCTAGAAATGGTTGGTGTTGGGACTTACGCAAGGGCGGCCCAGGGTGCGACAAAGCGCGCGAAAGATGGACCTTGGTCCAATGATGGGAGGTACCTCATCCCATATCACGCCCTCCACCGACTTTGGTAGTGGGGAAGTATGGAGATGCACGGGTGCAATCATCCGTACGAAAGGTTAGGGGCTTACGCTCTGAGGCAGCCCTTCCCCTGCGAACATACGCCACTCCGACAAGGAGGATCTCATTCCATGTGCGGAAGAGCTCCATTCCCATGGAGACGAGTGGTGTAAAAAATGTTCGAGTTGGGGGGGGGGCACCCTTCGCGAGGGGCACGAGGTTGGATCATAGTTTAACGTCATGTGTTAAGGATGTGGTGCTTGGCAGTTTAACGTCCTGCAGCTCGGACGAGGTGGGTTCACTCCACACCCCTAGGACTTACATAACCGGTACCCTCTGGTCCTTGGGGAAGGGAAGGTATCGGTAAGGCCATGGTAAAGGGGGGTTGTGGAACGAACCATCGAGGGGTCCACGTTAGCGTGGCTATGCGAAGAAGCAATAGCCGTTAGCGTGCCTATGCGAAGAAGCATTAGGCGAAGCAACGCTACGGGTGGTATTGTCCATGGGACTTTGAAATCACATCGTGCAAACCTGGAGGGCCACACGGGAAGAGGAATCGCTGAGCAGAGGAGTGTGATTCACGAAGTGGAGTGCCTCGGCCTTAGCATGGGGCATAGGTGTGAGTGGAAGGTGATTCGCGAAGTAGAACAGTGTTCGCGGAGCACTACCTCGCGAGGAAGGGGTGCCTCGCGAAGCAGGGTCCTACGAAGCAATGTGCTTCGCGATGCATAGTTATCCTACCTTGGCATAGGGATTACTAGCATGGGTTGGGTGTTTCGCGAAGTATAAACGCTCCGTGGCTGCTCGGGTTCCCTTGGGAATCCCCTTCCTTCGCGAACGCCCTTGAGCTTCACGAAGGGCATCCCTCTCGGAAGAGGGGCTCAAAACGAGACAAAGCAGAGTCGTCTCGCGAAGTAGAAATACCTCGCGGAGCTCATGATTCCCGGGCAAAGAGTGCTTCGCGATTCGGGAGAGGAGAAGCCGAAAGGTCGGATCGTCCATCCTCGGGACTCAGGGGGAGTCCAGTATTTATAGGGAAGGGGCGCCGCAAAGCAGGGCTCGCGCGCCGCCTCCGTTGCTTCGTGGCGCGCTCGCGAATGTCAACGTCGTCCGCGGAGCATTACCGCCTCTGGAGCTTCGCGGCGGCTCGCGAATGTCAAATGGATTCGCGGAGGATTACCGCCTCTGGTGCTTCGCGGCGGCTCGCGAACGTCAAATGGATTCGCGGAGGATTACCGCCTCTGGTGCTTCGCGAGGCCGCGAGGGTCGGGGCGCTTCGCGTTGGTGCTTCGCGGCGGGGCATCGCGGCTGGGCTTCGCGGCTGTGCTTCGCGAGGCAGCGCGCCGACCATCTTTTTCCTTCCTTTCTTTCGGGCCATATTTTTTTGGCGCCAACATTAGTATTTAATATGACCCTTGAACTACTAATTAAATGATTTTATATGAATTTTTTGTATGCCAAAATTTTATGTTTTATGCCCAGGTTATGCTCTCGTAGCATATGTTATTTGACTCTATTATTATTCAAGTTTTATGAACTACCAAGAATTCTTCCATATATCTATATTATTATATTTGAAATATAGGGTAGGTTTTTGAAATTTTAATCTCATGTTCTCATTCCTTTTTTCGCATTTCATGCTTTTGTGATCATTGGTATTATTCCTTCTTACTCTTACTGAGTATCTATACTCATTATTTATTATCATTCCTTTACAAAGGCCATGAATAATTGTATTTTTTTAGTATATATCAAAGAGAATTAATATAATGGATAATATTTTTTATATATATAGAATATATTACATTATATAAGAATATTTTTTATCTAGTTTATCTATTCACTAATATTTTACTAACATTGACCATGATTTTATGTAATGTATTTAATATTAATCTATAAATATATAATATTTATGCATGTAAAGATATGGATATTAATGTTAATATTAGGTTAAAGGTAAACTAAAAAATTGCAATCTTGGATGATAAAACATTACTGAGGTCCCAATAGATATTCCTACGGATATATATCGGTATATGTCTAATGATTAGTATATGGAGGAATCAACAAATGAAAAAAATATCATTGAATTTTGGTAAAGCATAGAGTTTGTGGTTTCCAAGAAATTAAATATATATTTGGATACTATAAGTGGATGTCGCTCTCCCACAAAGGTTCCTAGGGGTTATAACTATGGAAAGGACTGATTGAGCTATAATAGATCGTCACATGGTACATGATGGTGGGCCATATAATAGAAATTGTTGACAGTCCCACAACATATGGTTTGGAAATTCACAAAATAATTACGATCAACCACGAAGGATTTACATTTTGACCAATAATTACGTAGGATAAACCTATGGTGTCATATATTAAAAATAATGTTGCATGATTTAGTCATACTATATATTATTTTTCATTATTATTTTTACCCCTATTATTATATATTATCACACAATGTTTTTTAAAGATTAATAAATGTCGAGAACGAGATGGAACTGAGTTAACATAAAATGGGATATATAAAATGTTGAGGAGAAATAAAACATGATAATGTGTAGTGTGAAGGATATTGTGATTAGTCTTAATCTATTATCATGACATGTGATTAATAAAATTCACCATAACCAACTCTCAGACTTACCAAATAATAGATTGAAAAATTTCATTAACGGTTCTGGTGGTGGATAACATTGTGGAAAGAAGATCAATTTTCTATATGTTAATAATTTTGGAAGAATTAGTCTACGAAATTACACAATTTAATGAAAATATGATTTATTTTCAAGAATAATGACACATGTTAAATGATTTATGAGGAAAAATAATAAATTTAGTTATTATAATGAATGTGAATAATGGTTTCCCTATATAATCATCAATGGATCAATGTTATAAATGGTGAATGCATGGGAATTATAAAAATTGATGTCCTTATCATAAATACCATGAAGAGGATATGAAACGTGGTATAAGTAATGGTATTGTTTTTTATGATGAAGTGACTATAAATGAGATAATAATTGAAAGAGGAATTTATGAATAATACAACGAAACCTAGTTAATGGTTTAAGAATGATGTTGAATGATTACAGTGTTTTTTTTAATTAAAGAATTATTAAATATATATGGTTTATGAATTATAATTTATTCATTAATGATGTGAAATAATATGTTGAATAGTTCTAATGACATTGAAAATTTATTTTATTATAAGGTAATATTTCATTAAAAATAAATTATAAAGGGAAAGATATCTCTTAATATATTATGAATATTGATATAATGCTTTTGTGTATAAGATTTGATTGAAAAAAATAAAGTACATTAAATACTATTTATGAACTTGGAAATGATAAAATATTTTTTGACTAATTTTTTTTGGAATAATTGATAGAACTTACATAATTTTCAGATTTAACAATTATATCAAATAATAAAGTATTTATTTTGGGTATAAGGAATAATGTGTGGTTTTAACAATGCTCAATGGAAAATTTAGGTTATTAACATGTCTCAATAGAATATATGAAAATCTTATTTACAACTTAGGTATATTAAAATTAAAGCTACTTCATGGTTTGGGTTCATTAATGAAAATTTAATTTTTGAAATTTAGTAACAATATTTCTAATTTTTTTATTTAAATATTTTGGAAGGGTCAAAAGGTCAATAATGTGTTCCATGGTTTATGTTCAACGTTGGAAATGGTTTAAATGATTTATGTTTTACATTATGACATGATGATTAATGAATATTGTATTACTTGTGATGACCATACTGTAATGATGATTACTAGAGATATAAGGATTAGCTTATAATTAGGTTATTGATATTAGTATCTATTGGTGCTTTACGTGTTAATAATTCATCATCATCTCTCTGAGTAATAAATGATGTTAAATTGATTAAGTCACACAAAAGTATAATATTGTGCTTATGTAATTGAATTGAAAAATGAAAGTAAAAATTCTTTTTTTCCTTCTCATAATAGTAAAACGTTGTTCTATTTTATTAAAAGGATCTTGAGAACTAAATGTTTTCATATTAGCTTCATTTTTAATAGATCAATGTTATTCGAACTCATCATAGATTTATGGTACTATGGTAGTTATCTATATCATGAACATATTCTCTATAAAATTATATTAGTGATTGGGAATTATATTTCCATTCATAACCAATATTTTCACTTCCTCTTTATTATAACCTTTCTACGAACCTATTTTTATATTATTTTTCATGAAATTAACATTTTTATATCTTTGTTTTATAATAATTTTATATTAACCATTTTTATAATGTTGGTTTTACACAAAGGAATTATTAAATCATTGATTACAAAGAAAAATATAAAATAGTGAGGATGAAATTTATTTTATGTATTATAATGTATTCATAGAGAATTGCAAAATATTTTTTTTCAAATATGATAATTTTTTCTTATTATAAATTAAAAGAAATGATGATTTATCATACGATACTTGAAACAATGTTATTTAATTAAATTTGATATTTATTAACAATATTATTTATCATAATATTTATTTCATATCGATTTGAATGATTGTTATGAATATTAATTTCCAAACAGTGAAAATATAGGATTTAAAAAAAATATAAAATGAATTATTAGACTATAAATTTATTTATTATGAAAATATAGACAAAAAGATAATCACATATATGTTTTAAGAAAATATTTTATTCACAAAAACATAAATAAATCATTTTTTGGGAATGTTTTTATGAAATATATATATATTAAATATTTTTTTGACATTTATATTTTTTGTTTTTTAGGAATGAAAAATGACTAAATCTAATTTTAAAATTAAAATTGTATTTTCATAAGAAATTGTTATTTCCATTTGGTGCACTTATTTCAAAAATTATATTTTTACACATTTTAATACAAATTATATTTATTTCTAATATAATAATTTAAAATTTATCTTAAGTTTAGTTTTTGATAATTTTCTAAAAGGATAACATTGTTTATGAATTGTGTAAAATACTAGTTTTTATTATGTTTTTAATCTAATTTAGTGATTTTAAAATCGTCCGAATTGTTTAAAAATGGTTTGAAAATAATTCTTTACTATGTTATATATATATATTAACCCAGTTAATATCCTTGTAATAAGTTCAATATTATATTTTTATGTAAATCATTTTTAAACATTTGAATCATTCATCTCTTGAAAAATAAATTTTTTCATGTCTACAGGATTAATTTTTAATTAATTGTTAACAATTATTTGAATGTTATTTGGAAAAATGAATTCCATATTTAATAATGAAAATAATTTTTATTATCTAATAAGATAAATTAATTTTCTACCATTATTTATAATAAAAGTAGTGATGATCATTTATCATGGTTGTGGTAAAACAGAGTTTATTTGTGAGTTAAACTAAATAGATAAGTGATAATAATAACCAAGAACATGACTATTTTATATTTTGATGACATCTAGAAATATTATTATGACAAATATAATATTAATGTTATTTGGTATATTTTTTCTTGTTAAATAATTTATCATTTGGTATTTTTTTATAAAATTTCCGAGTAATTTTCATGTTGTTTATTATCCCTAATTATTAAATTAACATACGTTTAATCTCAAAATAACACTTGATAAAATAATTTTTCTGACCAAGACCGAAAACAAATCCACTCATAACTTCACTCATATAATCATAATAGATGTATTCTTATCATAAATCAATCCTATGAAGCCATTTTGTGAAAACAAATATATGTCTTCTGAGGATGAGTTATCGTCACTAGTTGAATGTTTTATTTTATTTCTTCTTCCAAAACCATGAATTTTTATTAATAAATTATGATTGTAGATTCCGAAAAATGCATAAGTTCTAAAAAATGTTTCAAAATGAAAAAGTGAACTCATATTTGGACTTGGAGGCACGGTTCAGAGGGCCTGAAGATGTTGCACGAAACAAAAGGGGAAGCGCGCAGAAAATTTACGTCCCGCACTGAAGGCCTTTGGATTAGCCAATGGTCTTGGAGCCATCATGAAATAATTTCGCGCCAGAGCCCTGCGCGGTTTATATTTCACGTGGTCGCCTCGGTTGTGAAATTAATTCATGAAAAACTGACATTTCACACCGTTGGAGGCCTATAAATAGAAGACGACCCCCATCCTTTTTGGGTGAAGAATTCAAACCACCTATCATGTGCGTAATTGGCATTTCGTGCACGCGAAATATGGCATTCAGGTAGGGTTATTTTTCATGCCAAGTCACCTCAGGATCCTCCTTCACGTGGGATCCCCCAGGAATAGAATAAACTCCAACCCCTCGGGGTCTTCCCCTGGAAAGAATTTTTTTCCATTGCGCGCATGCCCTTCAGTTGCGCACAATCTTTGTGCGCCCCCCTGTCCTTACACTCGACCCTCGCCACCCGCGAGTAATTCTTCCACCTTGCATGCAATCCATTCAAGTCGCGCCAAGGATCATTTCCCTTATTTCGTGCAGGCCAATGGGCTTCGCATAATCCTTTGGAGCTTTTCACCTCGGTCCTCCCTGGGTATTCTCTATGCATTAGTCTGATGCCCTCATTCAGGGTGACATTTGTAGGTGTCTTGTGCATCTCGGGCATTTGTATCATGTATGGTTTTCCCGTATGGCCTTTTTTGCTTGTACGACGAAACTTCAAAGTCCCTTGGGCAATCCTTCCTGTTGCATTGCTTCACCTCAGGCTTCTTTCCATAGGCACTCTAACGGCTATTGCTTCTCTTCATATCCACAAAAACGTGGACCCCTCGATGGATCGCCCCGCGACACCCCCTCACCATGGCCTTGATGATGCCTTCCCTCCCACAAGAGGTAGAGGGCACCAGTTATGTATTCCTAGGGGTGTAGATCCAACCCACCTCTCCGAGCTGCAGGATGATAAACTGCCAAGCACCTTGTCCTCAACACATGACGTTAAACTGTGACCCGGCCCCGTGCCTCGCACGCAGAGTCCCCCCACCTCAGATATTCTCCACACCCACTCGTCTCCACGGGGATGGGTCAGCCCTCACAGGGGGTGATTTATTGGAGTGGCATTTGTCCGCGGGGAAGGGAAACCACCTAGGTTTAAGCACCTATCCTAGCTCTTCTTGCGGAAGGTATCACCCATGCACTACCATACTTCCTCAGCACCAGGGCCAGCAGAGCGCCTGATGGGAAATGGGACTCCTCCTTTGTACGATCCCAAATCCTTCTCCCACTCATCTTTATCACCCTCGGGCCTCCGTCCTAGAGTAAGTCCTGACACCATGGGCCGCTCAACGCGTAAGCCCCTCTTCACATTCCACAGACGCACCCTTTGTGACGTGATCGTCGGGTCCCTCCAACCTCTTGTTTCTCACATTGATCATGACTCCCGTGAGCTTAGAGTGAGCACCGACCATGACACATCATGGGCCGCTTCAGAGCATAAACCCCAAATTCCACCGTCCAGAATGCTGTTAAATTGTATACCTGAACTACGGGGTTTGTGATCTGTGCTAAGGCATGGTACATAGGAAGCCTCCTTGAGGTTCAAGACCCACCACCATGGGCCGTCTCAGATCCTACATGAATTACGGGGACTTTGATATGTGCTATTGCATGGTATGTAGTATAAGGCCCCGGCCTTAAATATTACTTAATCTTGAGTTATTACAATATTACACCTTGAAGATATTTTCAGGTTTAGAGTTTTAGAGAATTAGATCATAAAACATGCATTATATTCCACATTTAAACAAAGTTGTTACATAAAAGATAGTATTCATTTTTCCCATCAATGGAAACATATTTAAAATAAAACATGGATTCATTCTTGAAACTTCCTTGACACTATCATTATATCATGTACCATTCCCTTGACCTATAAAAAACATTTCAAAAAAACATAGGATGAGCATAAAAAGCTCAGTATGGGTTATAAAAATATGGAAAGGTAAGATATGTTCATATATACATAAGAATTAAATCATACATTACCCATAAAACATAAGCACTTTAACATACCTCATCAAATCATGAATAAATCATAGAAATCATAAGACATAAAGGTAACTTGAGGCATTCATAACATTCTTACGTAGGGAGTAACCCTCTTGGTTACGTTTGGAATACCCATCACAGTATATTCCCTAAATCTCTTCGGAGAAACCTTAACATTTCACTCCTTCGCTTTACCCAATTCATTAGAGATATATATCAGGATCACCTGCCCTTAGTTTATCACAGAACCACCCGTCTTCATAATAATTCCCAAGAACCTCAACATAATTGTATAACATAAAACATGCAGAAAGGAAACATAACATTTCCACCATTCAATCACAAGATATCAATACAAGACATTGATATAAAAACATTATGAAAACCATTTCCAGTACCAAAACAAAAGAAAAGTAAAACATGGTATTTATTTTTCTTTTTTTTAAGTATAGCTTGTAGAGGAAGCCGAAACTCAAATAATGGTCACAGCGGTGGAGAAGTCGTTGTCGCCGCATACGTACGACAAAAACATTCCCTTTTGTCGTTTAGTAAACGCTTCGTATAAAAAATATTCCTTTTGAATAAATGTAAAAGTCAAAGGGGGTTTATACACCGTATCAAAGAAGGTTTTGTATAAAAAAAATATGCCTCAATGAAATGATATTGACATGAATTCCCATACCTCGGGTCCGACTTGACTCGGTCGTTCTTTAATCTCGTTAAAATCGGGTAACTCCCTTTGGTTTGAGCTCAAAGGCATCCTTGGGAAGACTTCTGCCCAAAGCGAGGCTTCAAGGAGTAAGAGAGGGATGTGGAGAGACAAAATGGGCAGGGGTTGGCCAAGCCAATGGCTTTGGAAGTGTGGGTAAGTAGGTTGAGGTGGGGGCCTTTTATAAGAGGAGAGGAGGGGCACTCTTGGAAAGTAAGGAAATGTTACTTAATTTTAGAATGAGTTTCAGATTTTAATGGTCCCACATTAATGTGTTTCAAGGATAAGGTGATTAAGGTTTGAAATTAACCCATCAAATAGGTTTTGTACATGTTTAGGTCTTATATTTTACATTATATTTTCATTTTATTTAAATCGTTAAATAATGAGGTCATCGCTGCATCATTATGATGCCATAAATAAGTTAATTTATTTAATGTTTAAAAATTATAAAAAAATACTATGATGTATAAAATCCCTTTAGAATTACATGGACTATGTGTAGTCTAAAATATCATTTATGTAGACAAAATTCAAAATATTTTACTTAGGTGATACATTTTTTGTTACATTTAACATTCTTTAAAAATAAAAAGACAAAAAGTCACTTTCTCACAAAAGTGACTCCATGGGGCCCCCATGTTTGGCCCAAGGCATCCCATGGTCGGCCATGAGACAACCCGTAGCCTTAGGAAACATTTTGTGGTCATTTGTTATTATTATGATATTATCTGATTATCTTTAACTACCGGATTACTCATTAATCAAGACAATTAAAGTCAATTACCGTCGTTACTATTCAAAATGTCCAAAAACAAAAAGCGTATTAATTACATAATTTGGAACCTTTTATTCCAAATATTTAATCTATTTTACCAAATTCCAAACACATAAATTGCAATAATTAATTTAAAAAAAACTTCCCGTTGTCAAAACAAATAGCGGGTTTTTTAGAAACAATATTTATGAAAAGTTTGGAATTAGTTTATGCCCAATTCCAAAGTGAAATTAATCCTAATGACCACCATTGGATTAAATGGTAAAAATATATTCAGATTCAACTTTAAGACTAATTAAAAATATAATCTATCCATATAATTAAATTAAATGAAAAAGCAGTTTTGATGTAAAATGCAGTATTTTTCACTATTCATTATAAAAATGAACATTGTCAGGAAAATACTAGAAATTTATCCAATGTAAATTTCAATGTCACAATCATAAAGAATATGTTTATTTTGAAAAATAGATATTATAAAATTGTCAAAAGTTTGTTTTAAAAAGGGTTTTCCATCAAAAGGCAGTAAAACAATCTTTTAAGAATATTAGTGTATTCTGTGCATAAGATTGGATTTATTCTCATTTTAAGACTCTAAAACACTATCTAAATCATTAATAGACATAGATAAAAATATATATTATTAATTACTTACTTGGGATGTTACATCCTTACCCCCTTTAGAAAATTGCATCCCCGCAATTTATTTACTTATCAAATAGATGGGGGTACTTATCCCTCATTGCATTTTCAGATTCCCATGTTGCCTCTTCAATCATGTGGTTTTTCCACAAAACCTTTACCTGATGAATCACCTTATTCCGTAACACCTACTCCCTATGGTCAAGAATCTGAACCGGTTGTTCCTCATAAGATAGATTCTCTTCCAACTAAACTACCTCTGAACTCAAAACATGAGATGGATCTGGCATATACTTTCTCAAAATCGAAACATGAAAAACATTGTGTACCTGAGATAAGCTCGGAGGTAAAGCCACCCAGTAAGAAACTGATCCAACTCTCTCCAGAATTTCATATGGTCCAATGAACCTTGGACTCAGCTTTCTTTCATACCAAATAGCATCACACTTTTCCATGGTGAGAATTTCAGAAAAACATGATCACCTACCTCAAAAGATAGATCCTTCCTCCTGTTGTCCGCATAACTCTTCTGCCTGCTCTGAGATGTTCTCATGTGTTTCTGTATCAGCTGAACTTTTTCTGCCAACTCTTCTACCAATTCTGGTCCCATCAACTTCCTTTCACCTACTTCATCCCAAAAAGCTGGAGTTCGACACCGCTTCCCATATAATACCTTAAATGGTGTCATCTGTATACTGGAATGAAATCTTTTATTATATGAAAACTCAACCAAAGAAATATGTTGGTCCCAACAAACCTAATAATCCATCGAACAAGCCCATAGCATATCATCCAAAGTCTGAATTGTTCGTTCTGACTACCCATCTGATTGAGGATGAAAAGATGTACTAAAATTTAATTCAGTACCCAACGACTTCCGAAGGCCTTTCCAAAAGATAAAAGTGAACCTGGGATCACAATCAGATACAAAGGAGAGGGGAACTCCATGTAACATGACTATCTCTTTAAGATACAAACGGGAAAGTTGATCTGGGGAAAAAGTATATCGTATAGTAAGGAAATGAGAAGACTTGGTCAAGAGATCAACAATAACCCAGATTGAATTATTACCTTGAGATGTCTTCAGTAATCCCACAACAAAGTCCAGGGATATATTCTCCCATTTCCACTCTGGCACTGGTAAAGGCTGAAGCATCCCTTTCAGTAACAGCCACTCTGCTTTAACCTGTTGACAAGTCAAACACTTCACAGTAAAATCACCAATATATCTTTTCATTCCATCCCACCAGTAATACTCCCGAAGATCTCTGTACATCTTAGTTCTGCCAGGATGAACTGAAAATGGAGAACTATTAGCTTCACATAACAACTCTCTTTTCAACTATGAATCACAAGGCACACACGATCTCTTCCCAAATCTCAAAATGAAATCATTATCAATGTTCAATTCAGGCAACTTACCCTTCTGAACCAACTCTACCTTTTTCTGCAGCTCACTATCTTGCTTCTGTACTTGCTTGATTTTGTCTAATAGAGACGATTTGACTGATACTAGAAACAAAATAGAAGAACATCTTGCACCAACAAATTCTATGCCAAAGTTCATCAAATCCTTAACCAAAGGATCACGTTCCAAACGCAACATTGCTAATGAAGCATTACTTTTTCGACTAAAAGAATCAACCACTTTATTTTCTTTTCCCGGATGGTAATGAATTGTACAATTATAATCCTTGATTAATTCCAGCCATCTCCTCTGTCTCATGTTTAACTCTTTCTGAGTGAATATAAACTATAACCATTTTTGATCGGTATATATTTCACAATTTACTCCATACAAATGATGCCTCCAAATTTTTAAAGCAAAAACAATAGCAGCTAATTCCAAATCATGTGTAGGGTAATTTACCTCATGATTTTTCAACTGACGTGAACCATAAGCAATTACCTAATCATTCTACATTAGTAAACAACCATGTCCTTTCAATGAATCATCACTTTATATAACAAACTCACCATTCCTGGAAGTTAGTGCCAAAACTGGAGCATTCACCAATCTTTTTTTCAGTTCCTGAAAACAATCATCACATTCTTTTATCCAGATAAACTTAACACCTTTTCGTGTTAGCTTAGTCATTGGACTAGATAACCATGAAACATTTCTAACAAACCTTCGGTAATAGCCTTCCAAACCAAGAAACTACGAATCTCAGTTACATTTGTGGGTCTTGGCCATTCTTCAATAACCTTTGTTTTTGCAGGATCAACAGTTATCCAATCTTTATAAACAATATGACCAAGGAAAGAATGTTGTTGCAACAAAAACTCACACTTTATGAATTTCCCATACAATTTATTTTCTTTAAATGTTTTCAAAATGACCCTTATATGTCTTTCATGCTCTTCTATACTTTTATAAAACACCAAAATATCATCAATGAAAACAATCACAAATTTATCCAAGAACTCATGGAAAATTATATTCATTAAGTCCATGAATACAGTAGGTGCATTGGTTATCCCAAAAGGCATTAATACAAATTCATAATTGTCATATCTTGTACGAAACACAATCTTCAGAACATCATCTTACATTACCTTCAGCTGATGGTACCCCGATCTCAAGTCAATCTTTGAAAAAAAACTGAGCTCCCGGGAGCTGATCAAACAAATCATCGATATGAGGAAAATGATATTTGTTCTTACCAGTGATGTTATTCAAGGCTCTATAATCAATGCAAAGTCTCATAGAACCATATTTCTTTTTAACAAATAAAACAGGAGCACCCCATTGTGATGTGCTAGGTCGAATGAAACCTTTCTCTAATAAATTTGGCAATTTCTCCTTCAACTCTAAAAGTTAAATTTGAGCCATTCGATAAGGGGGTTTTGAAATTAGATTAGCATCAAGAACTAAGTCATCAGTAAAATCAACTTCACGATCTGGTATTATTCCAGGAAACTCATCAGGAAAAACATCAGGATACTCATTTACCACTGGCACATCATTAATCTGAATAGTTCCTTTATTTTCAACGATGTGTGCAAGGTAACATTCATTTCCATCTTTTACAAGTTTCTTGTCCTCTTGATATGTTATCAAAATTAAGGGTTCATTCTTGTACACAAACTGAATGCCTTTCGGAAAAGATACTTCTTTAGCTCTACAATCAATTTTATCATGGTAAATAGAGAGCCAATCCATACCCAGGATAACATCAAACTCCACTAGTGGTAGAACAATAAGGTTTGCAAGTAGGTTCTTTCCACGAATAAGGATATGAAGGTTCTTATAAATTCTTTTTGCCTCAACATTTCCCCCAGGTGTTTTTACCACAAGTTCAGGAGTCATTTCTTGAGATGGTATTCCCATTTTAATAGAAAAGGTTTCAGAGATGAAAGATTGTGTAGACCCTGAATCAAACAATACACTGCCATCATCTGAAAAAACAAACAAATTACCTGATACAACATCATTTGACGGCCCGACATTCGCTGAAGTAGTTGCAATGTGTTGGTAGGAGTGGACACTCAAGAGGGGGGTGAATTGAGTTCCAATTAAAATTTCTGTTTTAAAACATTGTCTTAAAAACCCCAAAATAAAATACTAAATTAAACTGTAGTGAATTTATATCAATGTAAAGGTTCTGTTGGGTTTCCAGGGGATTGATTATTTCCCAGTTAATCAAAACAGACAGGTTGATTAACTTTTGAAACAAATATACTGATTTACAACTAATATAAACACTTGCGAATTTAATTATCAAAGTGACTTTAAAACAGTTTTGGTTTTCAATGTAATTAGCAGCAGAATAAAAGAATAACATTGAAAATAAATAAACACAGCAGATTTAACCAAGAGGTTCTGTCTCAAGCTGAGACTTAGTCCTCTCAAAATTTATATAAAAGTGATCTACACCCTGGATCGGGGATTACAACAGTATAAAACTATCCTGGTCCAAGACCTCTACCACTGTAACTTGTGGGAAAAAGAACAACAGCAACCAGCTGTCCAGGTCACACACGACCTCTACCACTATTATTTGTGGGAAAAGAACAATAGAAACCATCTCTCCAGGTCACACAAGACCTCTACCACTATCTCAGTGGGAAAGAAACGATGTAAGATTGTTGAGTGAGGATTTACAAATCCTTCAGTTAGAGTACAGGAGACAGTGTGTGTGTAAAATACAGCATATAACACACACTACTCAATATGTAAAAAGATAAATCACAGAGAAAATATTTAGTGTTTAGAAATGGCTCTAGTGATTGTCGTGCAGTTCTGGACCCCTTTGATTTATCAGAATTCACTCTGAGTCCTCTTCTGGTTTTTTTGTCTAGAAAACAGAGTATCATCTGTTTCCTTTACTTCCAGGTGTAGAGACAATCGATGAAGCTCTTCTATTATGTTCTCGTTCTCAGCTCTTCACTAGTATGTAGTAATGTGTTCTTCGTGTAAGTTCTGTCGTCTCTTTGGATTCACACTTGGTTGTTCTTCCAGCACACCTCGTGGTATCTGTATCTCTCTATGTATTCGTCTATATGTCTCGCACACACTCGCAGTAGCACATACTTCCTTTATTTAAAGCACAAACTCCGGCAAAAGATGATTTAATTTTTGCAGGTACGAGGTACGGTTCCCTGACATCCAACAGCACAAAATAAATAAATTTCAGTGTTTCTGATATGACCGTTGGTTAGATTAAATAATGATAAAGAAATTAAAGCAGTGTCGGGTTCTGTCTTTGGAACGGTAGCTCTTGATATTGGTAGACTTGTGTTACAGTGGGTGTCTGTAGGTCTGAGTATCAGTAGACATTTGTAACAGTAGACTTGTCTGTCAGTAGACTTGATGTATCAGTAGCTCTCTTATAGCAGTAGCTCCAACATATCAGTAGACTTAACTGTATCGGTCGCTGTGAGCTGTGACGGTTGCTAGCTTGAAACGGTAGCTATTTGTTCTGATGGTAGCTACTGTCTAACGGTTTCTCTACTCTGTATCGGTAGCTAGTTTGTAACAGTCGCTAAAAACTGTATGAGCATTCACTTGGCAAAATGAGTTAAGTCATAGTAAACATGTATATCTGATAATGAAAAAGACTTAATTTAAGCATAGTGAAGGTAACAACATATTTTAAAGTATATTTGGAATGTATTAAGCATAATCAAGATATAAAGAAACAATGGTTGGGATTATCAAAACACAATAAATCCACTTAATTCCAGAGGGTTCAACAATCTCCCCCTTTTTGATAATCACAACTTATGCCAAAATAAAGTAATATCAGAGGAAACAAAAAATATATCAATGTATGATATCAACAGTATAGTATCAGAGGAAAAATCGTAAAACAGGAATATATCAGGAAATAATGTAGTATCAGAGGAAGAAAAACAAACAAGATTCTTTAGTGTTAAAAAATTCTCATATTCCTCCCCCTATCAATTTAACTACAGGATTCTCCTCCAAAGTAGTGATTTCCTCCCCCTTTGTCCCCTTAGGTGAACAACATTATCTTTCTCACTCTATGGGTACAAGTTTCCAATAATTTTTCCCACTTTGTGATTAACAAAAAGAAGGGTATTAGAGAAATGAGAAGGACTAGGAAAAACAAATATACAAAGTTAAATAGGCAGTGAAGAGAGGAATGAAGTATTGGATTGATAAGCAAAAGATATAGGTGGTAAAATCAGAAAAGTAAAAAAAATACAATGAATCCTATAAAAAATGTAGCTAGAAGTACTCAATCATTATATTGAACAGCTGTATTTCTGTTGGGATCAGCAGAGGGTGCAGAGGTAGAGTTAGCAGGATTGGGAATTCCTGAAAGAACCACTTGTTGATCAGCAACTGATACAGTACCAGATCTGTAATCTGTCTCTCTCTGAGGGATCAAAGGTGTCAAGCTCCTGATGGCTTTAACTGGAGTCAGTTGAGGATTACTCTCAGAGGCAGATGGTGGAAGGGCAGGTGGTACAATAACTGGCCGAGCATTAACATGTAGGAAAGGCAGCAAGAGATTCCTGAAATCCATGATAATTCTTCCACCTATCTCCATAGTAGATACAAAATCATCTCTATTCTCAATAAACTTATCTAAAGCAGGAGTAAGCTCCCTGAGCTTAGTAAACTATTCTCTAAAGGCTTGGGTAACTGGAGGTAACATCATATTCTCAATCAAAAGCTTGAAATGGTTTGTCATTTGCTGTTTGGTATAAACTTTTTCAAAATAAGCATCCACCCTATTTTTGATTGCCTCTTGAGAAGCAGTAGCTGCCCGCACGTGATCACAAAAAAAACTACTAACTTCCCTAGTGGTAGCAAGAATCTGTGTATCTGATGCACCACTAGGACTGGCCTTAGCCAATTCTTCCTAAACAATAGTGCGGATCTGGTCATGGTTCACACTGAGCTAGTTGAGGGTAGAAGTTTTATTGAGAAGGCCACTGTCTCCTTGAAAGATTGAGCCAGACTACTATCTACCTTCTGAACAAGTTCATCCTGACTATTTAGTTGTTCTTTGACTGACTTCTTAAAGGCCTCAGAAACATCCACAAACTGTTTGACCACTTATTTGATATACCGAATGTCAGTGTGCACTTGGGTTTAAGAACTGTTCAAAGAAGTCAATGGAGTGATTGATTGTCTAAGAGAAACTAAAGCTCCTGTCCAACTCTCAATATGAGTGTGGCACACCTTAAGTTCATCCACCATTTCTTTCACAGGACTGGACACACTACATCCAATGGATAACTCGAGGGATTTCTCCACGCTTTTCATCTCTTCAACCATACTTTTCTTCATATCTTCCACCGATTCTCTTATTGCTTCTTTCAATTCAGCTTTTAAAGACATAAGTTTCTCCTTGGTTTCCACATTATCAGCCACAGTAGGTAAGGTAACTGATTCCTTTTGGGGTTGATCTTCCTCATCATAATCTCCATAAGAAAGTCCAAGAATCATATATCCGGGATCTAATGTCTAACCTTCAATGTCATATAACACTGATACTGAGCCAAGATTCTCCTCCTCACTTGGAACATTCTCCTGAGATATCTCTTCCAACTCTTCTTCCTGAGGTAATTCTGAAATTTCCTCTACAATTACTGTAGATACAATAGCCATTTGTTCTGAGTCATTAATGAATCTCTTATCAACAGGTTCTGATGCTATGTCTTCCAAATCCGATACTATCCTGATTGTACTAACTATTAGAGGACTCAAACTGAGCTCTTTTTCGACATTTTCCTTATCATCTGCTTCATCATCCTCCTCCTTTTCTCTATGATCATATTCGGTTGTCTCATCCTCCTCAGAGGTGTCCTTGACAACATACTGGCGTGATTCTTCTCCTTCTTCTGTAGTCTCTGTATCATTGTCCTTCAAGACAGTTTCTCTCTTTTGTAGTTATTTTGGAGGGCTAGCTACTCCATAAGAAATAACTTGATGCACAAGACTAGGGGGTAGGTCTGGGTCTCCCCCTTCCTCTACTGATGTCTCTTCCTCCTCAGCTTCATCATCACTGTAGACCGGTTCTGGCTCATCTGGTCCAAGACCAGGATCTCTCACATCCTTTGGCCTAGACGGATGATCCACAGGAGTGAACATGTCATAAATTTTTTCATCATCATTTACCCATGATTTCTTCCAAGGATACCAGCTAACTTTCATGTATTTACAGATAGTTCTTGAAATTCATAAGTTGTCCTTAACCACTACCAGCTCATCCTGAGGTCCAGCTATCTCCTTCACTTTCAGCATCACAGAAATTAGCTTTGAGAAAAACAAGGCATTTGATTTTGACTTCGGTCTAGTCATCTCTTACACTTGAACCATAATCAATCTAAATAGATTGATTCTCACACTGTGCATCATCAAATGTAACAGATATATGTCTTGGAATATTAAAGTGGAAAAGTCTCCTCTTCTCGGACTAACAACATGCTGAATAAATATAAATAACAGCTTATCTTCTCCTACCATCTCTCCGGCAATCTCCTTTCTAGGGGTCCCATTCCCTGTGAGTTCCAGCAGAGCATCATCATATTGAAACACATCACTAGTCGAAGGTACAGACTTGGAATAATAAGTAAAATCTCCCTCATGAGGAACTCTCAAGTTCTCAGCCCATTCTCCTGAAGTAAACGATACTTCCTGAACATTCACATATGAAACCATTCTTCTTTATTATTCTTTCTTTTCAAAACGAACAAATTCGTAGAACTGTTTCACCAGTCCTGGATAATAAGGTCTGTTGCTGTTCGCGAAGCATTCTATCCAACCTTGTTCTTCTAACACTCTACGAACCAACGAGTTGCTTTCCATAAGCCATTATGCACACATCTCTTTTTCAACAACTATCTCGCACTTCGATAGGTGTGGTTTACTGGTCTTATCTGAGCTACACTTCCACTGCCACATCCACTAGCATCAGTACTGGCTACTTTTTGTCTCTTCGCTGCCGGAACTTTACTTCCATCAGTCATCTGTGGTCTGTTGACGCGGGCCATTACAGATTTGAGGCTAGGGTTCTAAAGGTCGAGAGGTTTAGGTTTAGGAGAGTTTGAGCAGACAGGTTCGTGGTGAGATTGATTGAGTCTAGTTCGAGTTTTAATATCATTTAGGATTCATAAATCACATAAATCATAAATAAAATAAAACGGTTCAATGAATCGACATTACCGAAAAAAATAGCGCCAAAATTTACTAGTAAAGTCCTCTAATGGTAAGGTTTCCCTAACGGTGAGGTCTCCCTAACGATGAGGTCTCTATAACGGTGATATTTCTCTAACGGTGAGGTCTCTCTAACGGTGAGGTCTCTATAATGGTGAGGTCTCTATAACGGTGAGGTCCTTATAACAGTGAGGTCTCTCTAACAGTGGGGTCTCTATAACGGTGAGGTATCTTTAACGGTGAGGTCTCTATAATGGTGAGGTCTCTCTAACGGTGAGGTTTCTATAATGGTGAGGATTCTCTAATGGTGAGGTTTCTATAACGGTGAGGTCTCTCTAACGGTGAGGTCTCTATAACGGTGAGGTCTCTCTAACTGTGAGGTCTCTATAACGGTGAGGTCTCTATAACGGTGAGGTCTCTATAATGGTGAGGTCTCTCTAATAGTGTGGTTTCAATAACGGTGAGGATTCTCTAACGATGAGGTTTCTATAATGGTTTCAAGGGTAAGTTATCAGTCCTAATTCATGTTTCATGAAACTTAATCTTTCTGAACTAAAAGGCTTAGTGAAAATATCAGCTAATTGAAGTTCAGTGCCTATGAACTCAAGTGTTATATCACCTCTTTGATAATGATCTCTTAGAAAATGGTGTCAAAAATCAATGTGTTTGGTTCTAGAGTGAGACACAAGATTCTTTGAGAAATTAATCGCACTAGTGTTGTCACAGTTGATTGAAACATGTTTAAAGTCAAATCCATAATCCAGTAGTGTGTGTTTCATCCACAGAATCTGTGCACAACAACTACCAGCAGCGATGTATTCTGCTTCAGCAGTAGACAATCCAACTGAGTTCTGTTTCTTACTACACTATGATACTAGGGATTTTCCAAGTAAGTGACATGTTCCAAATGTGCTCTTCCTATCAATCTTACAGCCAGCAAAATCATCATCTGAATAACTTGTTAAGTCAAATTATTATCCTTTTGGATAAAACAAACCTAAATTCATAGTAAGCCTAAGATAATTAAAAATTATTTTAACAGCCAGTAAGTGTGATTCTTTAGGATTAGCTTGAAATCTAGCACACATACATACACTGAACATAATATCTGGTCGACTAGCATTAAGATAAAGTAAACTCCCAATCATACCTCCGTAATTAGTTTGATCAACTGGTTTCCCAGATTCATCATCATCCAATTTACAGGTGGTACTCATAGGTATATCACTTTATTTAATACTATCCAAACCAAAACGTTTTAACAAATATTTAGTATATTTACTTTGATTTAATATAATACCATCATTAGTTTGAAAGATTTTAAAACCAACAAAAATACTTAAGCTCTCCCATTAAGTTCATTTCAAACTAATTTTTCATAACTTCTGAAAAATCAGTACATAAAGTATTTTTAGAAGATCCAAAAATAATATCATCAACATAGATTTGTACTATTAATACATCTTTTGAAATCCTTTTTATAAAAAGAGTGGGATCAGCTATTCCTTTTGTAAATCCTTTTGAAATATGAAAGTTTGAAAGCCTTTCATTTCATGCTCTAGGAGCTTGTTTTAAACCATATATAGCTTTAGAATGTTTAAAAACATGATTTTGAAAATGAGGAATTGAAAATCCAGGTGGTTGTTCTACAAAAAAATCTTCAACAATAAAACCATTTAGAAAAGAACTTTTCACATCCATTTGATATAACTTAAAATTCAGATGTGATGCATATGCATGTAAGATTCTAATACCCTCCAATCTAGCTACAGGTGAAAAGGTTTCCTCATAGTCAATTCCTTCCTCTTGATTGTAACCTTGTGCAACTAGCCTAGCATTGTTTCTAATGATGTTTCAAGATTCATCAACTTTGTTTCTAAACACCCATTTTGTGCCTATGGTGATAGTATCCTTAGGTCTTTCTACTAATTTCCAGACTTTGTTTCATTCAAATTGATTTAGTTCTTCTTTCATAGATATTACCCAAAATTCATCATTTATAGAATCATCGATATTTTTAGGTTCTAGCTGTGTCAAGAAGGCTTGATGTTCAACCTGATTTCTAAGAGAATCTCTAGTCTATGTCCCTCTATCAAGGATTCATACAACAGTATCTAAAGGATGGTTCTTTAGAATCATATTTGGTCTTGAAAAGGTAGTGCTAGAGATTTCAGGTTCATCTACAGGTTGAGGTTCAACAGAAGCAGGGTCTATAAAATTTCCAGAACTTGATGTTTTAACTATAGGTCCTCTGTTTTTATCATTAAGGTTCAAACCAGAGAGATCATCTTCAATATTTTCATGATAGGTCTTAGGTTCATGTGGGTCAGTTTCATCAAATTTGATGTGAACAGATTATTCCACACATTTGGTTCTCTTATTAAACACTCTATAGGATTTACAAGAAATAGAGTAACATAGGAAAATTCCTTCATCACTCTTGGATGCAAACTTTTCAAGATTATCATTAGTATTAAGAGTAAAGACTTTGCAGCCAAAAACTATGAAGTAGTTAACCTTAGGTTTCCTATGGTTCCACAACTCATAAGGGGTCCTCTTAAGAACAAGTCTAATCAAGAATCTATTAATAACATAGCAAGCAGTATTGACTGCTTCATCCCAAAAATAAACAGGTAGGTCATACTCATTAAGCATAGTCCTAGAGATTTCTTGCAGGGTTCTGTTCCTTCTTTCTACTACACCATTCTGTTGAGGTGTCCTAGGGGCAGAGAAATTGTGACTATAGCTATTGTGTGAGCAGTAGGATTAAAACTCATGATTTTTAAACTCACGTCCATGATCACTTCTTAGAGTTTTAATCTTAAGTCCACCATGGTTTTCTACATACTTGGAGTATTTTACAAAGTAAGAACAAGCTTCACTTTTGTGAGCTAGAAAATATACCCAAGTATATCTAGAAAAGTCATCTACAAGAACAAAGACATAGTGCTTCCCATTTAAACTAGAAACTCTAGAAGGTCCAAACAAATCCATGTGAACCAACTCGAGAGGTTGAGAAGTTGACACTTCTTTCTTTGATTTAAAAGAAACTTTATGTTGCTTTCCCTTTTGACAGGGATTACAAACTTTGTCTGCTGGAAATTCAAGTATGGGTAGGTCTCTAACTATGTTCTTCCTAGCAAGTTTTCTAAGTGAATGCACATTGTAGTGTCCTAATATTCTGTGACAAAGCCAAGACTCTTTATGAAAATCATTTAAACAAGTAATATTTTGCTTAGCTAAAGAATTTAAATCAACAGCATAAACATTTTCATTTCTCAAAGCAGCAAACACTAAAACATTTTATGAATTAAAAACATTGCAAGAATCAATTTCAAATTTAACATAAAAACCATCATCACATAACTGAGAAATACTTAACAAATTTTATTTAATTATATCAACAATTAAAACTTTATAAATCAATACTGAGTCAGTGTTACTAATCTGGCCTAAGCCGTTGATTTTTCCTTTTGAGTTATCTCCAAAAGTGAGAAACCCTCCATCAACTCTGACTAAGCTTTTAAAGCATGAGAAGTCTCCTGAAATATGTCTTGAACATCCACTGTCCATGTAACAGGTCGTTTTACAGGAGCTCTTTAAGCAGGTTTCCTACAAAACATATTTAAACAGGAAATGATTTTGGTACCCAGATTTTCTTGGGTCCAGACAGGTTAGCCAATAACACTTTAGGTACCCGTATTTGTCTAATGGGTCTCGTAAAATTTCTAGAATCAATAGATTTTGAATGATAAACCTTATTAGATCCATAACTATGAATATAGCTAGTTGAAGCATATGAATTTCCAGAGCTAGCTACATTCTGTCCAGATTTAGGAATGAATCTAGTTTGGGTAATTTTCCTTTGTCCAGGTTGGTATCCTATACCAGTAGTGTATCTAGGTGCTATTTTATTACCTATCATTTGAGTAAGAGTATCTTTACCATTGGTAAACTTCTCTAAATCCTTCTTGAGTTGGTCATTTGAAAATTTTAGTTCAGTATTCTCTTTAAGAAACTGAGAATTCTTTTCTACTTCAATATCAAGAGCAGATTTATGTTTAACAGTTAAAGCATACTGTTTCTATAAACCTTTGTATTTTTCTTTCAGCTCATTACAAGTTTCTTCTAAAATATCACAATATTCAAACAGTTCATATTTAGACATGTTATCACATTCAGAATCATCTCCAGAATAATATGAATTAGAAGCAGAAGTTTCTGAAGTTACCTCAGAAGTGTTTTTCATAAAACACATGTTCTCCTTGTTACTGTGTTCAGTTTCAGAAACATTAGATTCACTAGAACTGTCCTCATAAGCACTCCAAGTAGCCTTCATGGCTTTCTTATACTTTTTATCCTTGTATTCATACTTCTTTTTGTATTTTAGCTTTGGACAGTCTGCTTTTATGTGTCCCTTCCTTTTGCACTCATAGCAGACAACTTCATCTGATTTATCAGGCTTCTTCCAATCCTTTTTCCAACATCCTTTGTTGTCATACTTACCTTTGTTGTTTGAATTTCTGAAAAACTTCTTCTTCCTATAAAATTTCTTAAACCATCTAGCATTGTGAGCCATCTCATCATCACTACCAGAATCACTCTCACTATCTTCACAGCTTGAACTTTCATTGATAGCCTGAAGCTTTTCCTTATCTTTATTCTTTAAGGTTGTAGTTTTGAAGGCAACAGATTTCCTTCTAGGTTCATCATCATCTTCTTTGTTTACTTTGAGTTCCTCTTCATACATCATCAGTTTTCCAATTAGATCTTTGACTGGCAGTTCTCCAATGTCACATGATTCTCTAATGGAGACAGAGGTTCCTCTCCATCTTTCAGGTAGAAATCTAAAAATTCTCATGATTTGTTCCTTTGCTGGAACATCCTTTCCCAAAGAAGTCATTGTGTGGAAAATTTCATTGAATCTGAGATACATATCAGAAATGGGTTCATCAAGCTTCATCTTAAAATTATCATACTTAATAGTATAGGTATTCAATATCATCTCCTTAACATTAGTTGTTCCTTCATGAGAAACAGCTAAGGTATCCCAAATTTCATAAGCAGTTTTACAGGCAGATATTCTATTAAATCCCTCATATCTTAGAGAATAGTATAAAGCATTCATTGCTTTACAATTATTATTGTAGGCAGCCTTAGTAGCTTCATTCTATGTAGTTCTAACAGTAGTAGGAATTTTATATTCTGATTCTATAGTAGTCCAAATATCAAAACCCATGCTCTCTAAATGAATTTTCATCTTGATTTTCCACTGAGCATAGTTAGTGACATTGAAAAATGGTGGTCTATTGGTAGAAACACCTTCAATTCTATTGTCGATGATAACTAAATTAAAGTAACGATTTTAAAGAGATAAAAATTTTGAAATAACAAGAAATTTTAAGAACATTAAAATACAACTAAAATCACAGTTGAAAAACTGAGTACAAAATATTTAAAACGGCCTCTGATACCAAATGTTGGTCGGAGTGGACACTCAAGATGGGGGTGAATTGAGTTCCAATTAAAATTTCTGTTTTAAAACTTTGTCTTAAAACCCCCAAATAAAATACTGAATTAAACTGTAGTGAATTTATATCAAAGTAAAGGTTCTGTTGGGTTCTCAGGGGATTGATTATTTTCCAGTTAATCAAAACAGACAGGTTGATTAACTTTTGAAACCAACTTACTGATTTACAACCAATATAAACACTTGCAAATTTTATTATCAAAGTGACTTTAAAACAGTTTTGGTTTTAAAGTAATTAGCAGCAGAATAAAAGAATAACTTTGATAATAAATAAACACAGCAGATTTCACCAAGAGGTTCAGTATCAAGATGAGACATAGTCCTCTCAAAAATTTATATAATAGTGATCCACACCTGGATCGGGGATTACAACAGTATAAAACTGTCCAGGTCCAAGACATCTACCACTGTTATTCGTGGATAAAATAACAACAACAACCAGCTGTCCAGGTGACACAGGACCTCTACAACTATTATTCGTGGGAAAAAGAACACCAGCAACTAACTTTCCAGGTCACACACGACCTCTACCACTATCTTAGTGGGAATGAAAAGATGTAAGAGTGTTGAGTGAGGATTTACAAATCCTCAAGTTAGAGTACAGGAGACAGTGTGTGTGTAAAATATAGCATATAACACACACTGCTCAATATGTAAAAAGATAAATCACAGTGCAAATATTTAGAGTTTAGAAATGGCTCTAGTGATTGTCGTGCAGTTCTGGACCCCTTTGATTGATCATAATTCGCTCTGAGTCCTCTTCTGGTTTTTTGTCTAGAAAACAGAGTATCTTCTGTTTCCTTGACTTCCAGGTGTAGAGACAGTCGATGAAGCTCTTGTGTTATGTTCTCGTTCTGAGCTCTTCACTAGTATGCAATAATGAGTTCTTCTTGTAAGTTCTGTCATCTCTCTGCATTCACACTTGGTTGTTCTTCCAGCACACCTCGTGGTATCTGTATCTCTCTATGTATTCGTATATATGTCTCGCACATACTCGCAGTAGCACATCCTTCCTTTATTTAAATCACAAGCTCCGGAAAAAGATGATTTACTTTTTGCTGGTATGAGGTACGGTTCCCGGACATCCAATAGCACACATATAATAAATTCCAGTGTATTAAAATATACCTGATATGACCGTTGGTTAGATTAAATAATAATAAAGAAATTAAAGCAGTGTCGGGTTCTGTCTCTGGAATGGTAGCTCTTGATATCGGTAGACTTGTGTTACAGTGCGTGTCTGTAGGTCTGAGTATTGGTAGACATTTGTAATGGTATACTTGTCTGTCGGTAGACTTGATGTATCGGTAGCTCTCTTATAGCGGTAGCTCCAACATATCAGTAGACTTAACTGTATCGGTCGCTGTGAGCTGTAACGGTTGCTAGCTTGTAGCGGTAGCTATTTGTTCTGACGGTAGCTACTATCTAACGGTTTCTCTACTCTGTATTGGTAGCTAGTTTGTAATGGTCGCTAAAAACTGCTTGAGCATTCACTTGGCAGAATGAGTTAAGTCATAGTAAACATGTATATCTGATAATGAAAAAGACTTAATTTAAGCATAGTGAAGGTAACAACATATATTAATGTATATTTGGAATGTATTAAGCATAATCAAGATATAAAGAAAGAATTTTTGGGATTATCAAAACACAATAAATCCACTTAATTCCAGAGGGTTCAACAATATCCCCCGTTTTGATAATCACAACTTATTCCAAAATAAAGTAATATCAGAGGAAACAAAAAATATATCAAAGTATGATATCAACAGTATAGTATCAGAGGAAAAATCTAAAAACAGGAATATATCAGGAAATAATGTAGTATCAGAGGAAAAAAAAACAAACAAGATTCTTTAGTGTTAAAAAATTCTCATATTCCTCCCCCTATCAATTTAACTACATGATTCTCCTCCAAAGTAGTGATTTACTCCCCCTTTGTCCCCTTAGGTGAACAACATTCACTTTCTCACTCTATGGGTACAAGTTTCCAATAATTTCTCCCCCTTTGTGATTAAAAAAAAGAAGGGAATTAGAGAAATGAGAAGGACTAGGAAAAAAAATATACAAAGTTAAATAGACAGTGAAGAGAGGAATGAAGTATTGGATTGATAAGAAAATGATACAAGGGGTAAAATCAGAAAAGTAAAAAAAATACAATGAATCCTATAAAAAAATGTAGCTATAAGTACTCAATCATCCTATTGAATAGGTGTATTTCCGTTGGGATCAGCAGAGGGTGTAGAGGTAGAGTCAGCAGGATTGGGAATTCCTGAAAGAACCACTTGTTGATCAACAACTGATACAGTACCAGATCTATAATCTGTCTCTCTCTGAGGGATCAAAGGTGTCAAGCTCCTGATGGCTTGAACTGGAGTCAGTTGAGGAGTACTCTCAGAGGCAGATGGTGGAAGGGCAAGTGGTACAATAACTGGCTGAGCATTCACATGTAGGAAAGGCAGCAAGAGATTCCTGAAATCCATGATGATTCTTCCACCTCTCTCCATATCAGATAGAAAATCATCTCTATTCTCAATAAACTTATCTAAAGAAGGAGTAGGCTCCCTAATCTTAGTAACCTATTCTCTGAAGGCTTGGTTAACTGGAGGTAACATCATATTCTCAATAAAAAGCTTTAAATGGTTTGTCATTTGGTGTTTGGTATAAACTTTTTCAAAATAATCATCCACCCTATTTTTGATTGCCTCTTGAGAAGCAGTAGCTGCCCGCACGTGATCAAGAACAAAACTACTAACTTCCCTAGTGGTAGCAAGAATCTGAGTATCTGATGCACCACTAGGACTGGCCTTAGCCAATTCTTCCTAAAAAATAGTGCGGATCTGGTCATGGTTCACACTGGAGCTAGTTGAGGGAAGAAGATTTATTGAGAAGGCCACTGTCTCCTTGAAAGATTGAGCCAGACTACTAACTACCCTCTGAACAAGTTCATCCTGACTGTTTAGATGTCCTTTGACTGACTTCTTAAAGGCCTCAAAAACTTCCACAAACCGTTTGACCACTTCTTTGATATACCAAATGTCAGTGTGCACTTGGGTTTAAGAACTGTTCAAAGAAGTCAATGAAGTGATTGATTGTCTAAGAGCAACTAAAGCTCCTGTCCAACTCTCAATCTGAGTGTGACACACCTTAAGTTCATCCACCATTTCTTTCACAGGACTGGACACACTACATCCAATGGATAACTAGAGGGATTGCTCCATGCTTTTCATCTCTTTAACCATACTTTTCTTCATATCTTCCACCGATTCTCTTATTGATTATTTCAATTCAGCTTTTAAAGACTTAAGGTTCTCCTTGGTTTCCACATTGTCATCCACAGTAGGTAAGGTAACTGATTCCTTTTGGGGTTTATCTTCCTCATCAAAATCTCCATAAGAATGTCCAAGAATCATATATCCGGGATCTGATGTCCAACCTTCAATGCCATATAACACTGATACTGAGCCAAGATTCTCCTCCTAACATGGAACATTCTCCTGAGATATCTCTTCCAACTCTTCATCCTGAGGTAATTCTGCAATTTCCTCTACAATTACTGTAGATTCAATAGCCATTTGTTCTGAGTCATTAATGACTCTCTTATCAACAGGTGATGCTGCTATGTCTTCTTGATCTGGTACTATCCTGACTGTACTAACTATTAGAGGACTCAAACTGAGCTCTTTTTCAACATTTTCCTCATCATTTGCTTCATCATCCTCCTCCTTTTCTCTATGATCAGATTTGGCTGTCTCATCCTCCTCAGAGGTTTCCTTGACAACATATTGGCGTGATTCTTCTCCTTCTACTGTAGTCTCTGTATCATTGTCCTTCAAGACAGTTTCTCTCTTTGGTAGTTCTTTTGGAGGGCTAGCAACTCCATAAGAAATAACTTGATGCACAAGACTAGGGGGTAGGTCTGGGTCTCCTCCTTCCTCTACTTATGTCTCTTCCTCCTCAGCTTCATAATCACTGTAGACCGGTTCTGGCTCATCTGGTCCAAGACCAGGATCTCTCGCATCCTTTGGTTTAGACGGATGATCCACAGGAGTGAACATGTCATAAATTTTTCCATCATCATTTACCCATGATTTCTTCCAAGGATACCAGCTAACTTTCATGTATTTACAGATAGTTCTTGAAATTCAGAAATTGTCCTTAACCACTACCATCTCATCCTGAGGTCCAGCTATCTCCTTCACTTTCAGGATCACAGAAATTAGCTTTGAGAAAAACAAGGCATTTGATTTTGACTTCGGTCTAGTCATCTCTTACACTTGAACCATAATCAATCTACATAGATTGATTCTCACACTGTGCATCATCAAATGTAACAGATATATGTCTGGGAATATTAAACTGGAAAAGTCTCCTCTTCTCGGACTAACAACATGCTGAATAAATATAAATAACAGCTTATCTTCTCCTACCATCTCTGCAGCAATCGCCTTTCTAGGGGTCTCATTCCCTGTGAGTTCCAACAGAGCATCTTCATATTGAAACACATCACTGGTCGAAGGTACAGACTTGGAATAATAAGTAAAATCGCCCTCATGAGGAACTCTCAAGTTCTCATCCCATTCTCCTGAAGAAAACGATACTTCCTGAACATTCACATATGAAACCATTCTTCTTTCTTCTTCATGCTTTTCAAAATGAACGAATTCGTAGAACTGTTTCACCAATCCTGGATAATAAGGTCTGTTGCTGTTCGCGAAGCATTCTATCCAACCTTGTTCTTCTAACACTCTAAGAACCAACGAGTTGCTTTCCATAATCCATTATGCACACACCTCTTTTTCAACAACTATCTCGCGCTTTGATAGGTGTGGGTTCACTGGTCTTCTCTGAGCTACACTTCCACTACCACATCCACTAGCATCAGTACTAGCTACTTTTTGTCTCCTCCCTGTCGGAACTTTACTTCCATCAGTCATCTGTGGCCTGTTGATGCGGGGCATTACAGATTTGAGGCTAGGGTTCTGATGGTCGAGAGGTTTAGGTTTAGGAGAGTTCGATCAGACAGGTTCGCGGTGAGATTCAGTGAGTCTAGTTCGAGTTTTAATATCATTTAGGATTCATAAATCACATAAATCATAAATAAAATAAAACAGTTCAATGAATCGACCTTATAGAAAAAACAGTGCGCAAATGTACCGGTAAAGTCCTCTAACGGTAAGGTTTCCCTAACGGTGAGGTCTCCCTAACGGTGAGGTCTCTATAACGGTGAGGTTTCTCTAACGGTGAGGTCTCTCTAACGGTGAGGTCTCTCTAACGGTGAGGTCTCTATAACGGTGAGGTCTTTATAACGGTGAGGTCTCTCTAACGGTGGGGTCTCTATAACGGTGAGGTATCTTTAACGGTGAGGTCTCTATAACGGTGAGGTCTCTCTAACGGTGAGGTTTCTATAACGGTGAGGATTCTCTAAGGGTGAGGTTTCTATAACGGTGAGGACTCTCTAACGGTGAGGTCTCTATAACTGTGAGGTCTCTCTAATGGTGAGGTCTCTATAACGTAGAGGTATCTTTAACGGTGAGGTCTCTATAATGGTGAGGTCTCTCTAACGGTGTGGTTTCAATAACGGTGAGGATTCTCTAACGATGAGGTTTCTATAACGGTTTCAAGGGTAATTTATCATTCCTGTTTCATGTTTGATGAAACTTAATCTTTCTGAACTTAAAGGCTTAGTGGAAATATCAGCAAATTGAAGTTCAGTGCCTATGAACTCAAGTGTTATATCACCTCTTTGATAATGATCTCTTAGAAAATGGTTTCCAAAATAAATTTGTTTGGTTCTAGAGTGCGACACAAGATTATTTGAGATATTAATCGCACTAGTGTTGTCATAATTGATTGAAACATGTTTAAAGTCAAATACATAATCCAGTAGTGTGTGTTTCATCCACAGAATCTGTGCACAACAACTACCGGCAGCGATTTATTCTGCTTCAGCAGTAGACAATCCAAATGAGTTCTGCTTCTTACTACACCATGATACTAGGGATTTTCCAAGTAAGTGACATGTTCCGGATGTGGTCTTCCTATCTAACTTACAGCCAGAAAAATCAGCATCTGAATAACTTGTTAAGTCAAATGATTGTCCTTTTGGATAAAACAAACCTCAATTCATAGTACGCCTAAGATATTTAAATATTATTTTAACAGCCAGTAAGTGTGATTCTTTAGGATTAGCTTGAAATATAGCACACATAAATACACTGAACATAATATCTGGTTGACTAGCATTAAGATAAAGTAAACTCCCAATCATACCACTGTAATTAGTTTGATCAACTGGTTTCTTAGATTCATCATCATCCAATTTATAGGTGGTACTCATAGGTATATCACATTCTTTAATACTATCCAAACCAAAAAGTTTTAACAAATCTTTAGTATATTTAGTCTGATTTATAATAATACCATCATTAGTTTGAAAGATTTTAAAACCAAGAAAATACTTAAGCTCTCCCATTAAGCTCATTTCAAACTAATTTTGCATAACTTCTGAAAAATCAGTACATAAAGAATTTTTAGAAGATCCAAAAATAATATCATCAACATAGATTTGTATTATTAATACATCTTTTGAAATCATTTTTATAAAAAGAGTGGGATCAACTATTCCTTTTGTAAATCCTTTTGAAATATGATAGATTGAAAGTCTTTCATTCCATGCTCTGGGAGCTTGTTTTAAACCATATATAGCTTTAGAATGTTTAAAAACATGATTTTGAAAATGAGGATTTGAAAATCCAGGTAGTTGTTCTACAAAAAAATCTTCAACAACAAAACCATTTAGAAAAGAACTTTTCACATCCATTTTATATAACTTAAAATTAAGATGTGATGCATATGCAAGTAAGATCCTAATAGCCTCCAATCTAGCTACAGGTGCAAAGGATTCCTCATAGTTAATTCCATCCTCTTGATTGTAACCTTGTGCAACTAGCCTAGCTTTGTTTCTAATGATGTTTCCAGATTCATCAACTTTGTTTCTAAACACCCATTTTGTGCCTATGGTGATAGTATCCTTAGGTCTTTCTACTAATTTACAGACTTTGTTTCATTCAAAATGATTTATTTCTTCTTGCATAGATATTACCCAAAATTCATCATTGATAGAATCATTGATATTTTTAGGTTCTAGTTGTGTCAAGAAGGCTTTATGTTCAACCTGATTTCTAAGAGAAGCTCTAGTCTGTGTCCCTCTATCAAGGTTTCCTACAACAGCATCTAAAGGATGGTTCTTTAGAATCCTAGTTGGTCTTGAAAAGGTAGTGTTAGAGATTTCAGGTTCATCTACAGGTTGAGGTTCAACAGAAGCAGGGTCTAGAAAATTTCCAGAACTGGATGTTTTAACTATAGGTCCACTGTTTTTATCATTAAGGTTCAAACCAGAGAGATCATCTTCAATATTTTCATGAGAGGTCTTAGGTTCATGTGGTTCAGTTTCATCAAATTTGATGTGAACAGATTATTCCACACATTTGGTTCTCTTATTAAACACTCTATAGGATTTACTAGAAATAGAGTAACCTAGGAAAATTCCTTCATCACTCTTGGATGCAAACTTTTCAAGATTATCATTAGTATTAAGAATAAAGACTTTGCATCCAAAAACTATAAAGTAGTTAAACTTAGGTTTCCTATGGATCCACAACTCATAAGGGGTCCTTTTAAGAATAGGTCTAATCAAGAATCTATTAATAACATAGAAAGCAGTATTGACGGCTTCCGCCCAAAAATAAATAGGTAGGTCATACTCATTGAGCATAGTCCTAGCGATTTCTTGCAAGGTTCTATTCATTCTTTCTACTACACCATTCTGTTGAGGTGTCCTAGGGGCAGAGAAATTGTGACTATAGCTATTGTGTGAGCAGTAGGATTCAAACTCATTATTTTCAAACTCACGGCCATGATCACTTCTTATAGTTTTAATCTTAAGTCAACTAATGTTTTCTACAGACTTGGAGTATTTTAAAAAGCAAGAACAAGCTTCAATTTTGTGAGCTAGAAAATATACCCATGTATATCTAGAAAAGTCATCTACAAGAACATAGACATAGTGCTTCCCATTTAAACTAGAAACTATAGAAGGTCCTAACAAATCCATGTGAGCCAACTCGAGAGGTTGAGAAGTTGACACTTCTCTCTTTGATTTAAAAGAAACTTTATGTTGCTTTCCCTTTTGACAGGGATTACAAACTTTGTCTGCTGGAAATTCAAGTATGGGTAGGTCTCTAACTATGATCTTCCTAGCAAGTTTTCTAAGTGAATGCACATTGCAATGTCCTAATATTCTGTGACAAATCCAAGACTCTTTATGAAAATCATTTAAACAAGTAATATTTTTCATAGCTAAAGAATTTAAATCAACAGCATAAACATTTTCATTTCTCAAAGCAGCAAACACGAAAACATTTTTAGAATTAAAAATATTGCAAGAATCATTTTCAAATTTAACATAAAAACCATCATCACATAACAGAGATATACTTAACAAATTGTATTTAAGTCCATCAATAAATAAAACTTTAGAAATCAATACTGAGTCAGTGTTACAAATCTGGCCTAAGCCGTTGATTTTTCCTTTTGAGTTATCACCAAAAGTAACAAACCCTCCATCAACTCTAACTAAGCTTTTAAAGCATGAGAAGTCTCCTAACATATGTCTTGAATATCCACTGTCCAAGTACTAGGTCATTTTACAGGAGCTCTTTAAGCAGGTTTCCTACAAAACAGATTTAAACAGGAAATGATTTTGGTACCCAGATTTTCTTGTGTCCAGACAGGTTAGCCAATAACACTTTAGGTACCCATATTTGTCTAATGGGTCTCGTAAAATTTCTAGAATCAATAGATTTTGAATGATAAACCTTATTAGATCCATAAGTATGAATATATCTAGTTGACTCATATGAAGTTCTAGAGCTAGCTACATTCTGTCCAGATTTAGGAATGAATATAGTTTGGGTAATTTTCCTTTGTCCAGGTTGGTATCCTATACCAGTAGTGTATCTAGGTGCTATTTTCTTACCTAGCATTTGAGTAAGAGTATCTTTACCATTGGTAAACTTCTCTAAATCCTTCTTCAGTTGCTCATTTGAAAATTTTAGTTCAGTATTCTCTTTAAGAAACTGAGCATTCTTTTCTACTTCAATATCAAGAGCAGATTTATGTTTAACAGTTAAAGAATACTATTTCTATAAAGCTTTGTATTTTTCTTTCAGCTCATTACAAGTTTCTTCTAACATATCACAATATTCAAACAGTTCAGATTTAGACATGTTATCACATTCAGAATCATCTCCTGAATAATATGAATTAGAAGCAGAAGTTTCTGAAGTTACCTCAAAAGTGTTTTTCATAAAACAAATGTTCGCCTTGTTTCTGTGTTCAGTTTCAGAAACATTAGATTCAATAGAACTGTCCTCATAAGAACTCCAAGTAGACTTCATGGCTTTCTTATAATTGTTATCCTTGTATTCATACTTCTTCTTGTATTTCAGCTTTGGACAGTCTGCTTTTATGTGTCCCTTCCTTTTGCACTCATAGCAGACAACTTCATCTGATTTATCAGGCTTCTTCCAATCCTTTTTCCAACATCCTTTATTGTCATACTTACCTTTGTTGTTTGACTTTCTGAAAAACGTCTTCTTCCTATAAAATTTCTTAAACCATCTAGCAATGTGAGCCATCTCATCATCACTATCAGAATCACTCTCACTATCTTCACAGCTTGAACTTTCATTGATAGCTTGAATCTTTTCCTTATCCTTATTCTTTGAGGTTGTAGTTTTGAAGGCAACATATTTCCTTCTAGGTTTATCATATTCTTCTTTGTTTACTTTGAGTTCCTCTTCATACATCATCAGTTTTCCAATTAGTTCTTTGACTGACAGTTCTCCAATGTCACACGATTCTCTAATGGAGACAGAGGTTCCTCTCCATCTTTCAGGTAGAAATCTAAAAATTCTCATGATTCGTTCCTTTGCTGGGACATCCTTTCCTAGAGAAGTCATTGTGTTGACAATTTCATTGAATTTGAGATACATATCAGAAATGGGTTCATCAGGCTTCATCTTAAAATTATCGTACTTAATAGTATAGGTATTCAATCTCATCTCCTTAACATTAGTTGTTCCTTCATAAGAAACGGCTAAGGTATCCCAAATTTCATAAGCAGTTGTACAGGCAGATATTCTATTAAATCCCTCATCTCCTAGAGAACAGTATAAAGCATTCATTTCTTTACAATTATTATTGTAGGTAGCCTTAGTAGCTTCATTCTATGTAGTTCTAACAGTAGTAGGAATTTTGTATTCTGATTCTATAGTAGTCCAAATATCAAAACCCATGCTCTCTAAATGAATTTTCATCTTGATTTTCCACGGAGCATAGTTAGTGACATTGAAAAATGGTGGTCTATTGGTAGAAACACCTTCAAGTCTATTGTCCATGATAACTAAATTAAAGTAACGATTTTAAAGAGATAAATTTTTTGAAATAATAAGAAATTTTAAGAACATTAAAATACAACTAAAATCACAGTTGAAAAACATAGTACAAAATATTTTAAACGGCCTCTGATACCAAATGTTGGTCGGAGTGGACACTCAAGAGGGGGGTGAATTGAGTTCCAATTAAAATTTCTGTTTTAAAACTTTGTCTAAAAACCCCCAAATAAAATACTGAATTAAACTGTAGTGAATTTATATCAAAGTAAAGGTTCTGTTGGGTTCTCATGGGATTGATTATTTCCCAGTTAATCAAAACAGACAGGTTGATTAACTTTTGAAACCAAATTACTGATTTACAACCAATATAAACACTGGAGAATTTAATTATCAAAGTGACATTAAAATAGTTTTGGTTTTAAATTAATTAGCTGCGGAATAAAATAATACCTTTGAAAATAAATAAACACAGCAGATTTAACCAAGAGGTTCAGTATCAAGATGAGACTTAGTCCTCTCAAAAATTTATATAAAAGTGATCCACACCATGGATCGGGGATTACAACAGTATAAAACTGTCTAGGTCCAAGACCTCTACCACTGTTATTTGTGGAAAAAAGAACAACAACAACCAGCTTTCCAGGTCAAACACAACCTCTACCACTATTATTCGTGGGAATAAGAACAACAGAAACCAACTCTCTAGGTCACACACGACCTCTACCACTATATTAGTGGGAATGAAAAGATGTAAGAGTGTTGTGTGAGGATTTAAAAGACCTCAAGTTAGAGTACATGAGACAATGTGTGTGTAAAATACAGCATATAACACACACTGCTCAATATGTAAAAAGATAAATCACAGTGAAAATATTTAGAGTTTAGAAATGGCTCTAGTGATTGTCGTGCAGTTCTGGACCCCTTTGATTGATCAGAATTCGCTCTGAGTCCTCTTCTGGTTTTTTGTCTAGAAATAGAGTATCGTCTGTTTCCTTGACTTCCAGGTGTAGAGACAGTCGATGAAGCTCTTGTGTTATGTTCTCGTTCTCAGCTCGTCACTAGTATGCAGTAATGAGTTCTTCGTGTAAGTTCTGTCGTCTCTTTGCATTCACACTTGGTTGTTCTTCCATCACACCTCGTGGTATCTGTATCTCTCTATGTATTCGTCTATATGTATCGCACACACTCGTAGTAGCACATCCTTTATTTAAAGCACAAGATCTAGAAAAAGATGATTTACTTTTTGCAGGTACGAGGTACGGTTCCCTGACATCCAACAGCACACATTAAATAAATGTCAGTGTATTAAAATATACCTAATATGACAGTTGGTTAGATTAAATAATGATAAAGAAATTAAAGCAGTGTCGGGTTCTGTCTCTGGAATGGTAGCTCTTGATATCGATAGACTTGTGTTACAGTGCGTGTCTGTAGGTCTGAGTATCGGTAGACATTTGTAATGGTAGACTTGTCTGTCGGTAGACTTGATGTATCGGTAGCTCTCTTATAGCAGTAGCTCCAACATATCAGTAGACTTGACTGTATTGGTCGCTGTGAGCTATAACGGCTGCTAGCTTGTAATGGTAGCTATTTGTTCTGACGGTAGCTACTATCTAACGGTTGCTCTACTCTGTATCGGTAGCTAGTTTGTAACGGTAGCTAAAAACTGTTTTAGCATTCACTAGGCAGAATGAGTTAAGTCATAGTGAACATATATATCTGATAATGCAAAAGACTTAATTTAAGCATAGTGAAGGTAACATCATATATTAAAGTATATTTGGAATGTATTAAGCATAATCAAGATATAAAGAAAGAATGGTTGGGATTATCAAAACACAATAAATCTACTTAATTCCAGAGGGTTCAACACAACGGATTTCACCACCCCTTTCTGTTTGTATTCTAACTGCTTCCCATCACTCAAACTCTTTGTCGGACACTCTTTTACATAGTGACCCATCTCATTGCACTTAAAACATTTCACTAACTGTAAATCAAATTTTGTCTTACCATCACCCTGATCTTTTTCAGTGCAATCACGAGCCTTATGTCCCATCATACCGCATTGGTAGCACTTTACAGAATTCAGAAGACATTCCCCAGCATGCCTTTTTCCACATTTATCACAAACTAGAAACTTAGATTTCTTACCATCACACATTTTTGAAGAATTCTTATCTTTCTCCTCCCACCACGGTCTCTTCTTCTGTTGGATGTTATAGACCACTTGATCATTTGAAAACTCCATTTCTACCTTCTCAGCACATCCAACAAGCTTTTCATGACTTCTAAACTCAAGAGAAGCTAATGCCCTTCGATATTTTGGCTTTAATCCTGATTAATGACGATTGATTTTACTATCAAGGTCTCGGATAAAATTTGGGGCATACCTTTCCAATCGATTGAAGCTTTCTTCATAGGCGGCCACTAAGTCTTCCTCTTGCCTCAATTCAAGGAATTGTTTTTCCATCCTAAGTCGAACAGCCTTAGGAAAATAATTCTCAAAAAACATAACTTTGAATTCATCCCAGTCGAGAGAATCAATCTCATTAGCGTCCCTGATATTTTTAATCATCGACCACCACTAATCTGCTTCACCCTCCAAAAGGAAAATAGCAAGACTAACCTTTTGATTCTATGAGCACCCCATGACATTGAAAATCTTCTCTAGTGCTTTAATTCACCCTTCAGCTAGCACATGGTCAGATGATCCTCTGAATGATGGGGGATGTTGCATCATGAAATGTTCCACCACTGACATGTTCCTCTGCGGTTGATCTAGCTGATCTCGTGCATGGATACCACCAGCATTTATCGCTTGAGTCAACTGTGCCATTACTGCAACAAACTGTTCAGTTCCAATTCCGACCATCTCTGGATGCTGATTTGGAAGGTTATTTCCTTCTGTATGCCTTCCTAGCACTGCTTCCCTATTTCCTCTGTGGAAAACCATTCTGAACAAACATGTCTTAGATGAAGCAACATGGTAATCTTCAAATGCTTTATCATTTCAATTTTACCATTAAAAAATATTTTTGGATAATCATTTAATAGAATTCTAACTCCTAAAGTTATCTAAACCAACCTTTGATACCAACTATAAGGCCCCGGCCTTAAACATTACTTAATCTAGAGTTATTACAAGATTACACCTTGAGGATCTTTTCAGGTTTAGAGTTTTAGAGAATTATATCATAAAACATGCATTACATCACACATTTAAACAAAGTAGTTACATAAAAGATAGTATTCATTTTTCCCATCAATGGAAACATATTTAAAATAAAACATGGATTAATTCTTAACACTTTTTGACATTATCATCATATCATGTAACTTTCCCTTGACCTATGAAAAACATTTCAAAAAAAACTTGGGATGAGCATAAAAATCACAGTATGGGTTATAAAAATATAGAATGGAAACATAAGTTTATATATACATAATAATGAAATCATACTTTACCCATAAAACATAATCACTTTAACATACCTCATCAAATCATGAATAAATTATAAAAATCATAATACATAAAGGTAACTTGAGGAATTCATAACATTCTTACGTAGGGAGTAACCCTCTTGGTTACGTTTGGAATACCCATCACAGTATATTCCCTAAATATATTCAGAGAAACCATAACGTTTCACTCCTTCGCGTTACCCAATGCATTGGAGAGCTATATCGGGCTCACCCGCCCTTAGTTTATCACGAAAACATCTGTCTACATAATAATTCCCAAGAACCTCAACATAATCGTGTCACATAAAACATGCATAAAGGAAACATAACATTTCCACCTTTCAATCACAAGATATCAATACAACACATTGATATAAAAACATTATGAAAACCATTTCCAATACCAAAACAAAAGAAAAGTAAAACATTGTATTTATTTTTCTTTTTTTAAATCAACGTATGGCTTGTAGAGGAAGCCTAAACTCAAATAATGGTCACAACGGCGGAGAAGTCGTTGTTGCCGCATAAGTACGCAAAAACATTTCATTTTGATGTTTAGTAAATGCTTCGTATAAAAAATATTCTTTTTGAATAAAATTAAAATTAAAAGGGGTTTATACACCGTATCAACGAAGGTTGTGAATAAAACAAAATATGCCACAATGAAAGGATATTGAGACTAAGCCCCATACCTTAGGTCCGACTTGACTCGGTCGTTCTTTAATCTCCTTAAAATTGGGTAACTCCCTTTGGTTTGAGCTCAAAGGCTTCCTTGAGAAGACTAATGCCCAATGTGAGTCTTCAAGGAGTAAGAGAGGGATGTGTAGAGGCAAAATGGGTAGGGTTTGGACGAGCCAAAGGCTTTGGAAGTGTGGGTAAGGAGGTAGAGGTGGGGGCCTTTTATAAGAGGAGAGGAGGGGCACTCTTGGAAAGTAAAGAAATGTTACTTTATTTTAGAATGATTTTCAGATTTTAATGGTACCACATTAATTTGATTCGAGGATAAGGTGATAAGGGTTTGAAATCCACCCATCCAATAGGTTTTGGACATGTGTAGGTCTTAGATTTTACATTATCTTTCCATTTTATTTAAATCGTTAAATAATGAGGTCATCGCTGAATCATTATGATGTCATAAATAATTTAATTTATATAATGACTAAAAATTATTAAAAAAATACTATGATGTAGAAACTCTTTTTAGCTTTCCAATGACTATTTATAGTCCAAAATATCATTTATGTAGACAAACTTAAAAATATTTTACTTAGGTGATACATTCATTGTTACATTAAACATTCTTTAAAAACAAAAAGATAAAAAGTCACTTTCTCACAAAAGTGATTCCATGGTGCCGCCATGTTTGGAACAAGGCATACCATGGTCGTCCATGAGACAACCAGTAGCCTTTGGACACATATTGTGGTCATTTGTTCTTATTATGATATTATCTTTTATCTTTTACTACCTGATTACTCATTAATCAAGATAATTAAAGATAATTACCGTCGTTACTATTCATAATGTCCAAAAACAAAAGAGTCTAAATTACTTAATTTGTACCTTCTGATTCCAAATATGTAATCAATTTTAACAAATTCCAAACACATAAATTGAAATAATTAATTTAAAAAAACATCCCGTTGTCAAAACAAATAGCGGGTTTTTTAGAAACAATATTTATGAAAAGTTAGGCATTAGTTTATGCCCAATTCCAAAGTGAAATTAATCCTAATGACCAAAATTGGATTAAATGGTAAAAATATATTCAGATTACACTTTAAGACCAATTAAAAAGATAATCTAACCATATAAATAAATTAAATGAAAAATCAGTTTCGATGTAAAATGCAGTATTTTTCATTATTCCTTAAAAAAATGAACATTGTCAGAAAAATACCAAAAATTTATTCAATGTAAATTTCAATATCCCAATCATAAAGAATATGTTTATTTTGACAAATAGGGATTATAAAATTTTCAAAAGTTTGTTTTTAAAAAGGGGTTTCCATCAAAAGGCAGTAAAACAATCTTTTAAGAATATTAGTGTATTACATGCATAAGATTGGATTTATTCACATTTTCAGCCTCTAAACACTATCTAAATCATTAATATACATAGATAAAAATATCTATTATTCATTACTTACTTGGGATGTTACATTTAGGAAGCCTCCACATGGTTCAAGATCCACCACCATGGGTCGCCTCAGAGCGTAATCCCCATCCTACCCGAACTACAGGGACTTTGATCCGTGCTAAGGCATGGAACATAGGAAGCCTCCGTGAGGTTCAAGACACACCACTATGGGCTGTATCATAGTATAATACCCCTACATCCCAAAAAAGGGGACTTTGATCCGTGCTATGGTATTGTAATTAGGAAGCCTCCATGAGGTTCAAGCCCCACCACCCAGTCGTTCCGACCCCTTCACATCGGTTCGCCAACTCTATGGTCCGTCGTAGAGCGTAAGACCACACCCACTATGAGCTATCTCAGAATGTAAGCCCCGATCCATTAGACCCTAGGTCCATATCCACCTCCATTCTCCGACACCATTCCAGCGAACTATGGGGACTTTGATCCATGCTAAGGCATGGTACGTAGGAAGCCTCCATGAGGTTCAAGCCCAACACTCATGTCTCATCCTGATATCTCCCTCGAGACCATGTGTCTCAGGATACTCATGCCCTAACCTAGAGGATTTACTCCCTCCAGGTCCCATCCATGAATTCATTCTCACAGGTAACCTCTTCAGGCATCCCACCATATCATCGAACTACCCGTACTTTGATTCCCTACCGAAGGGATACATAGGAAGTCTCATAAATACCCATGCCCAAAACCATTATTCATCATGATTCTTACCCGAGAAACCACATCCCAGTGGGATCATGCCATTTCATTCCCCTCCACGGTATCCAGGAATCCGCCCATGTGTGGGCCCCAACATCGGTGTTCCCTATAGGGGTTCTTCAATATGATCCACATCAGTTAGTGTTCTGATCAGTCTGATCCATCTCCACTGGATGATAATATTGCAGCATACCCTATGTTAAACATGGGATTCTGAGGAAAACCACAGGAACATGCCTATCGAACATAGTTTTCCGCGTTCGATGTGGGATGCCTCGGGCTTCCATGCCCTTGAGATTCCCTATAATAAGCGACAAAAGATAGAAATTCCAGTTCCCCAGTGTCAAGACAAGCCAGTGATTCCCCAAACTTGACTAATATCCTAACCGAAGGATGATTCCTAAACCAGACCCCTTGGAAGGCCCCGACAGAAGTAGCGTAATTAACTAGTGTCCATGATGATATTGTTCCTAGAGGATCTTCATAATCCATGTCTTAAATCTATGGGGGAGAATCAAACTAGGTGATGAGATCTGAGGAGGAATCCATGGAAGGAAGAATAGACATCCCATAATCCTGATTTCATTCAAGGAGAATACATCCCTGAATAAGGAATGGATGCCTCTCACCTTTGGAAAGCGAGAATGGGGGGCCACCGCAGTGCATCCTCAACGTGATGGATTCATACGCGTTCCCGACGAAAGCGTCAGAAACAGAAAAATGGTGAACCCGACGTGAATTACCTCTCCTCAGCATGGGGACTAGTACCGCTTAGGACATCAGGGGATAAGCATGTCTGTTGACCACGTAATCTGGTTCCAAGTCCTACCATGCAAGCTAGACATGGAACACACCAGATGTTGGGATAGTCAGGACGTTCAGCATTTTGTTCTATGACGTTGTCAGTGTGGATCCCTCTTGCCAAACATGGAAAACAGAATGGTTCTGGGACACTGGTTTTCAATTACTTCTTCTAGTAGTATTAATGTGTTCATCTCCCTTATCCATGAATCAATTCATTGCCTCTGGAGCTCGATCACCTGCCCACTAATACAGGGGCATGGGTAATATTAGCGCGGCTTCCGAACACATTTTTGCCTCTTCCATGACGACCGTGACCACTACGAAAGCTGGGTGCCCACGCCCCCTCTCCCAATCATAGATTATCCTGCGAAGGGTAATCAATGAACTTGTATGCCGGTATGAGGAGGAGGGGGTCATCCCAATGAGGGATATGGCCCGCCTATATCTTGAGGTGGCTGTGCCTCACCATCCACGCAACCCCAAGGGCCCTGAAGGGAGCCACTGCTCCTCATGCCAATATTCAATCTCATTGGTAGGTTGTCCCCGGAGCACCTCGATAGCTCCCTCCCCTACGCTGATGATGGGGGAGGTATCAGAGCCGATCTGGTTGGAGTCCTCCATCGAGGGCTCCCGTTAAGGCCCCCCACCAGGCCGCACTAGTTTCACCGCCCGGTTCCCCGAGCCGAGTAGTAGGTAGTTCACATGCCCGCACCACTGGCTCCAGTCCACCTGACCCGACGCCAGTGTCGGGCATGAGCAGAAGAAGACGCCTGTCGTGGGGCATCAATGTCAGTGGACAATGTGGTCCGAGCCACCGCTGGTTCAACCCTCCAAATCCCTGCATACGCCAAACAGGGAAAGTAGTATGCCTGACCCGGATCGAGACCCCAACCGCCCCATGGGTAGGTTTGGTCGACTCTCTTGATCGCTGGCATAGGTGATGGATGTCGTGGACTAATCCACAGTAGTGCCGCCTTGTGCGAGTACTCACTCCCCACCACCGCTATGGAAGGTGCAGGCCCTCCCATCTTCCAATCTTTTCTTGGTGGTCTTCCATGTCCCACCTTCAACCCAGGCGAGGGTCTTCCCTATGATAGCAACACTCCATATGGGGGTCTCTCCCGCGCCCACTACACTGGGTAGATGGTCACATTCCTTGTCGCGAATAGCGAGCGTGGGGGTATTGCATGGGTGGTTACTCACAAGCACGGAAGTCATCCCTGTGCCCCTTTTGGATTTTTTCCCGGTTTCCCTCACACCCCAGCCTCCTCAGGTGTGAACTTTCTCCACCCTGGAGCTGGTACAGCTGGGGGACCCCATGTCAGAAATCACACATGCCCTGAGGAACCATCCAAAGGTAGGAGGGTATGCTTCATGCACCACAAGATAAATTCTGGGGAAGGCCGGGAAGAAATCAGGATATTCTATTTCTCAGATTCTGAGTAAGAGTATTATCCGGTGCACGAGCCCTCCCCTCAGTCCTCTGAGTTAGGGGTCGGGGCAGGAATGAGGCGTATCAGCCTCGTGCTTCCGGAATTTGATGCTCGCGAAATCCCTACTTCCATCCAGAGGTATATCCAAGAGGACGAGACCTTGGCATTCTTTCTGTTTCCAACCACGCAGTTTCCACCGTTGCCTCTGGTAGCACCCTCTACCTCAAAACTATTTTGGGGGTCAATAGTGGGAGATCCAGGATGTAACTCACCTCCGGCAGAAACTTCTGCCGCGTTAGGGGTCTTCCTCGCAGGTCCGTCCTACTATGACATGGATGCAAGGTCACTACAATCTCCAGGGGACAACCTGAGAGTCAGCGGCCAATCAGCCCGTTCACCGTATTCTCCACCAACCAGCCTACCATCCCAGTGGTCTGCCTCAGTGCTGCGGACAGTTACTCAGCCACCCTCAGTTGAAGAGTGGGGCATTCATAGGCCAGACCCCGGATATGAGCCATGGAACATATGGACCATCCTCGTAGTGTGTCACTTCCCTGAGAAGTTTTGGACGGTCGTAGGATCAAATTTTGGTACACCCGAATTTCTCACTCCGAAGGAGTTTGAATGCTTCCGCCAGACCCTTTGGGTGAATCACCTCCATCTTCTCCACCGGACAGTGACTTATACCTAGATCCAAGATAACCTCGAAGGCATCGACGAACAATGCTTCCTGGTGGACCTAGCCACGCTCCCTATAGTCCGACACCCCGAGTCACCTAGCCACCACATGACCCTCCAACAACATTGCGTTCAGATTTTCCAAGTACACCGCAGAGTGGTCGAGGAGGATACCCCCCACGTGCAAGTCTGTGGCTAGAGGCAGTATGATACCCTCCTCTTTAGTGTGATTTTTTGGCAGCCTAATTCCCTTGGCAGTAGTGGGGGAATTCCCCTAGGACGAGTGGTGGTAAACATGACTGACCTCACAAGAGAGTCAAATGAGAAAGGAATTCTCGATGGAGACGTCCCCCATGAGGAAGTGCTACCACTGGTCCAATATTGAAGAATTACTCACTAGATAGGAACCTCCTAGGACCCCTATGCCCATTGAGGCACTACTTCTGAGCTGAAATTTCAGTATAGGCAAAGAACATGTTGTAGCTGCCAAGCACTCCAACCCGTCATCCTCAGTGCCAAAGACGGAGGAGGACTCCGAGAAGACCACATTGTGTAAGCAGCTTTCCGAGAAGAATAAATTAGTCAATGAGATTCTGGCTGAACACATCACAGAGTGGCGTCCCAACTATGAAAATCATAGGTCAGGGAATAAGGGTCAGGAAAAACTACCCCTTTGCGATATTCTTCCAGGAAACCCTGATCCTGCTGTATTCGCTGACAGGGCAGAAGATGGATCCCATGGAAAGAGAGTCTGACATGTCTTGCTGAACCCTCCTGAACGAAGGGACCACCTAGGGAACCCCGTCCGAGCTCCTCCAGCCGCCCCAAGGATCACTCCACCAGCCACTCCAAGAGCCACTGAGCATGGATACCGCATTGAAGTGCCCAGAAACATGCTCGTAGTTTGGAATCCACATCAAGATAGGGACTCGTGCCCAGAAGATTTGATGGAGGCACTCATTGCCCACTTGGAAGCCTTGGAAATGCAATAAGTGGTTGTCCCACCTGATGGAAAGCTATACCCAGCATGGGTGGATGACATTCTAGCAACCCTAGGATTCAGAAATCCCACCTTCTACCCCTTTAAGGGGATGGGGGACCTTCCACAGAACCTGGCCCACTTCAACTCAAGATGTGAGCCTATGTTGGGGACTCAGGCATAGAAGGGCGACGCCAAGATCCATTGCTTTGTTCAGACACTAGAAGGGCCGACATTTGTTTGGTACAGACAACTCCCCCTTGAATATGTGGCCAGCTGGGAGGTCCTTCGCAGACAGTTCCTTTACCAGTTCAGCTCTACCACCCAGAAGAAGAACATCACAGACCTCTTGAGGTGCATGCAATGGCCCGACGAGCGAGTCACAGACTTTATCGCCCGATGGAAGGGGCTCAAATACTCACTTGACATGCAATTGACTTAGGAGAAATAACTGACAATGTGCGTGGGGAATGTCAAGATGGAATTGGTTCCCACCCTGATCACCTAGAACTATCTCAGAGGATTCTAAGACTTCTCAATTAAGGCTCGACTTGTCACGGAAGCTCTACAAAAGGCTGGCCAGGCATGCCTGCTGCCCTCTGTGATTACAGCAAGGAGAGCTGCCAGAGCCGAGCCTGCCGCTATGGCCCAGATAGAGGACCCCAGACAACTAGAGTTTCTTCTAGTGGAGCCCGCTCTCTAGCCTCGCAGAGGCCCTCCACTGAGGGTATAGCTTCTTGTCCAGCATCCCCTACCCCAGATGCGGCAGGCGCCTCTACGTAACAAAAATCCTCTACCAAGGAGATCAAATCAAGTTTCACCCCTCAGCAGGATCCTTTATCCCCCTTCCAGGGTCAGGATCCTAGAGAACCTTTTATAGATAGAAGTAATTAGACTTACTAATTCACTAAGGCTCAGGTACTCGGCTACTTCCATAGAGCCTTGGAGTAGAGAATCATGCAACTCCCCGAGTGCTAGAAGTCGGAAGAGGCACATCTCACTAATCACCCCAACTACTGCCCTTATCACCAAATCCTGGGGCACACCATCATGAAATGATATGTGTTCAAGGAATACCTCTAGGACTAGATTAGAAAAAACATAGTCAGGTTGGGCCCAGCCCTGGCACAAGTGGCGGTGTCTTTGTATGATAAGATAGTAGTAGTGACGACAGATGCGTGCGGAAGATTTTCTCTGACTGTGGGTCCTAGAAGTATAGGGATTGTATGGCTCGAAGGACAGTCGCCCATGCCCAGGGCATTATTCGTTATTGTCTGAATTAGCCGGAGAATTCAGAAGTTGCGGCCACTGCATCAGAATCATCATCTCATCCGGCCTCTTCCAAAAAGAGAAAGCATCGACAGCGCAAGAAGATCCATCGTTCCCCACCAATTACATCGTTGTACTGCACCCTTGGTGACTTCATGACCCTATATATGGGAATCATTCCCATAATCCTCCCTATGTTAGATGATTCATCAATCGACAGTCAGGGGTATGCTTCGGTTAACACCGTCGAGCTGGTATATCCATATATGACCCTGGATGAGGGGGAGTTTCATAAAAATCTCCCCATATGTTCCCAGCCAATGCCAATGTCAGTGGAACCGCGACCATATGGGTCGTCGGGGCACATCATTTGGAACCTCCAGCCAGGCTGTGCATGACGCTGAGACCAGACAATAGGTCCTGTGTAGAACTCAGCACGTGATAGGCTCTCCTCTGCCACATTTTGCGTTACTGGATCAGGCAGAGCCACTTCGACCATCTGGCGATCAGCTTCGCTCAGCCATAGGTCGATCTTAGTCTCCCGGTCCTTACCTGATGGCTGTCGTCTGAGATCCGACTAATGATCAACGGTATTTCCCAATCACCAGTCAGCTACTGGTCCAGCCGGAAGGTTCCTACATGCCTCAAGACATAGAGAGTCCTCCTATAAGTATAATTTCATGCTTGACACAGAAATATGATGTCTTGAAGCACCTTGCCAGTATACCAGTAAGGCTCTCCTTCTTTGAAATCCTTCTCCTATCACTGGACATGCGCGAGGCACTCACGGAGGCTTTAAGAAGCCCCTCAAATTTTAGATAGAGGTAGCAGCTGTATAAGCCTTCCATGTTGAAGCAGTAGAGAGTACCGAGTGCTAGGGAATCATGTCATTCTCTAGTGAAGATGAAGACCCACCCAAGCTGGGGCACATCCGCCCGTTGTATATCCTTGTCCAGTTCAATGGTGTGGAAGTCCACTACTGTCTTGTCAACACAGGCATTGGGATTAAACTAATCCCAACTCAGACACAACGGATGATGGGGTTGTCTGAGGATGATCTAACTCCCTCCAACCTCAGAATCCTAAGTTATGACATGACAGAACAAACCCCGATCGACAAGATACGTTTGAAAACCCATTTTGGTGGCCTAGTCACCAATACTAAATTCATGGTTGTCTACTAGGACACCTTGTACAATGCATTAATGGGCAAGTCGTGGCTCCACCTGCACGCGGCGGTCCACTCATCATATCAATAATGCCTCAAATACTCCATTAGTGGTCGAGTAGGCATGATCCAAGGTGATGTGTCTCCTTTTACCACTTGTGAATCTTACTATCTAGACACTGGCTATTATAAGAGCATGTATAAGAAGATTTTGGCAAGTAAGGTTTAACCTTCCACTGTCATAGGAGATCCATGGACAGTCCTGGATGATGCCTACATCTTCTCGATCCATCATTTAGAGGCCACGACCCCTGACATGGGGCGGTGTTTTTTTTCAGGTACCAGAGGGAGGAATATTCCCTGGTCCAAGTAACGGTGAAAAATAAAATCGTACTCTAACACAGACCATGCTCAGTTGATCCTGAAACCTCCTACCCCCGTACGGTATCGAGATGTCCAACTTCTGGAGATGGCAGTCTGTCATACGTGTCTCTTTCATCGGGCTAGGATAAGTCGACTCTGGATGATGCGCCACTACTGCTTTGATGTTATCAAACGTGGCCTTTTGGCCGATGACCAGATGGGTCTGGGTCGACAGCTTTCGTAGCCATGGTCTCAGTGGCGCGTGGATATCCTGATGTGATGACGACAACTGTACAGGTAGGTAGAAACCACCCATCGGGGTTTGATATCTCAAAAGTAGCTCCCCCTGCTGATGATACCTCCAATAGTGCAGAAGAAGATATAGAGGGCGCTCCCCCTAGTTTTGAGGAAGGCATCTCAGCCATAGTCGACGACCTGGTACAGGTGATCCTTGGTAGCAAGGTATATCCTAGGCCCATAATGACCAGTTCCTCCATGTCCCTTGGGGACAAACAGTGATACATGAACTTCCTTAAGCAGCATCATGATGTGTTTGTTTGGAGTTACGATGAGATGCCAGGACTAGATCCTCAGGTAGCCATCCACCACCTCGGTCTCCCTGCAAACCATCACGGGTTCAAGTAGCCTCCCATAAAGATGCACCCTTCTCATGGTTCCATGGTTGAGGCTGAAGTTTAAAATCTTATCAAAGCCATCTTTATCAAGTAATATCAGTACCCCAAAGTGTTAGCCAACATTGTGCCAGACAGGAAGAAGAACGGGCAGATAAGAGTCTGTATCGACTTCTGCTATCTCAGTCACCATTGTCCAAAGGATGATTTTCCACTTCTAGTAACAGAATTGTTGATTGACGCTACCTGTAGATTCGAAGCCCTCTCTTTCATGGATGGTTTCTCTAGATATAATCACATCTGGATGGCCCTCGTGGCTGAGGAATCTACCGCTTTCAGGGTGACATAGGGTATATTCTGTTACCGGGTCATGCCCTTCGGCCTAAAGAATTTAGGTTCCACCTATCAGTAGGCCATGCATCACATATTTAAGCCTATCCTCATGACACTATTGGAATGCTATGTGGATGACCTGGTGGTGAAATCCCTCCAGCGTCAAGACCATCTCATGGAGATTGAGAAAGTTTTCAGCTTCCTTCGTTCCCACCACCTGAATATGAACCCATTGAAGTCTGCCTTCAGAGTCACCTTAGGGAAATTCCTCGGCTTTGTTGTCTGACACTGGGGCATCGAAGTCGACCCATAGAATAGCAAGGCAGTCAGCCAGATTCCTCCCCGAGAAATATTCGGGAGCTTCGTGGTCTTCAAGGCCACTTAGCCTACATACGCTGATTCATTACGAATCTGGCCAGCAATTGTAATCCGTATTATATGCTCATGAAGAATGAAACCACATATAAGTGGGACGAGTAGTGCCAGACCGCCTTTGAGGAAATCAAGCAGTATTCACTCCAACCTTTGGTCTTGATGCCACGCGTCTCCGGGAAGCCACTGATTCTTTATGACACCACCCTGGAAAAATCTATGGGCACACTTCTCCCCCATAAGAACAATGAGGGTATAGAGAATAGCCTATACTACCTTAGCCGCATGCTCCTTAATATAGAGACCATATACTCTCCCATTGAGAAAAGATTCATTGCGCTCGTATTTTCTGTGTAGAAACTACGACATTACCTATAGCTCCACGAGGTGCAGTTGGTTTCCCGAGTGGACCCGATGAAGTACATTTTAAACCGCCCCATGTTGACTGGCCGACTAGTAGTGCGGGCGGTGATCCACCAATAGATTGACATCAGGTTCGTGTCCCAGAAGTCTATCAAGGGGAAGGCATTGGAAGTCTTCTTAGCTACCCACCCAACCTGCACAGATCAGCCGCTGGACCTAGGTTTTCCTGATGAGTCAATCCTCTCTGTCGACCATGGCGTCCCATGTTGGAAAATGAACTTCTTCGGTGCCTCCGGGTGCCCTACCGGGAGGAGACTCAACGATCCGAGGCTCAACAGAGTGGGCCTAGGCATCATCTTCGTCAGCCCAGCACATGCCATTCTTCCATACTCATTCATGTTTTTAGAAGGTTACACCAACAATGATGCAGAGTATCTGGTTCTAATCACTAGTCTCGAGCTAGCCCTTGAGATCGACGTGCACCATTTTCATGTGAAAGGGGATTTCAAGCTGGTCATCAAGCAGGTCAATGTCAATTTTGTTGTCAAAAATCTAGAACTCATGCCATTTTTGGATTGCACCCTCCATATAATGGCCCAGTTCCCTTCTCAACCAGAGGTTACCCATGTCCCATGGTTGCAGAATGGTCAGGCAGATGCTTTGGCTAGCCTGGCTGCCTCGCTTTCAAAGCCCAAACAGGATGACATGATTATCTATTTGGTGCACTGGAGATTCATTGCTCTCGTTACCATGAAGGATGATGGTGGGCCATAGATAAACCATCATAACACTAGTGACCCTATGTCGGGAACCACAGTTCTTCAGATGCGGTGATCAATGTAGTTGCCGATTGGAGGACACCTTTCGTCGAATACCTCCAATACAGTAATCTCCCATGATACAGGGCCAAGAATGAGAGAATCTGACGCCGTGTGCTATAGTATACCCCAAGAGTGGTCCCAGCCTTGAAAAGATCTTTTATAAATGAAAATTTTATGGTGTTCTTCTCAGTTTAATCCAGGTATCAATATTCCACAGGTCATGAAAGTGGTTCATGTCAGTTCATGTGGGGACCATCAGGCTGGGTAAATGTTGTATCAATAGATTCAGAGACTCGGGTACATGTAGCCCTCTAGGATCCATGACTTCATCGAGTTTTCCAAGTGGTTCTATGCATGCCAAGTTCATGATAATTTTTTGCATCGACCATCAGAGCCTCTCCATAGCACCAAGTACTCTTGGACCTTTGTAGTCTGGCGGTTAGATGTCGTGGGGCCATACCCTGTGGAAACGGCTCGCCCGTGATGGTTTATCCTGACTCCTATAGACATCGTTTTCATGTGGGAGGAGGCAATTCCGCTCAAGGAAGTCAAGGCTCGTTCTATCATTGATTTCGTGAGTTCCAATAACATCTATCGATTTGGGGTAACTCACGCTATCCTCACCGATAACGACAAAAACATTCGGGCAGCCGAGATGAAGAAATTGTACACCACGTACAACATTTACTCCAACCATACCTCCCTCTATCACACACAATAAAATGGCTAGATTGAGGAATTTAACAAAACCATCTCTAACATTTGGCAAAAAATGGTTGGTTAGAAGAAGAAAAGTTGACAAGATAAGCTCCTCAACGCCCTTTGGGATTATCGGACAATGACCCGTAATTCCACCTAGGTGACCCCATATTCCATAGTGTATAGAACAGAGGCTGTCCTACCCATTGAAATTGAATTTTCCTCATTGAACACAGTAGTCTATGACTAGAAAGTGCTGGATAGGGCAGCTAAAATCCGTCTAGAGGAATTAGAAGCACTGGATGTGAATAGGCATCGTGCCTTGCACAACCTATAGAGGCACCAGAGTAGGATGGAACGAGCTTTAAACAACAAGGTTTGACTCCATTATTTCCTGCAAGTTGACTTGGTTTTGTCCCTTAGAGTGCCAATGATCCCTGTAAGAAACCCACCCAAGTTAGAGCCCAAATGGGAAGGTCCTTTCATTGTTCATAAGGTTTATCCCAATGGAACGTACTACCTGGAGAACATGGATGCTGAGCGTATAACTACTCCCACCAATGACAAGTACCTCAAGTAATAATTTTCCTGAGTTTCACAGTCCTGCACGAAATTAAACTGTATGGTCCCGCATGACCCTAAACTGCATCTGGCACCGCATGACCCTAAACTACATCTAGTCATGCATGACCTTAAACTGCATGCTCATCCAGCAAGATGTTAAACTGCAAGCTAGCCATGCCTTCTTGACCGAGGCCCAGCCTCAGGCCCCTTGGCCATCTAGGGCCCTATCCCATGTTCATACCTGGAGGGTACGGTGTGGTGTGGGATTTTGTCCTCATTCACATCAGGTTATTAGTCGCACCATAAAACTCCCTTATCTGGGGTGTATTCCTTCTCTTCCCATCCCCACTACAAGACGTTAAACTACGAGCTGTTCAGGCCTTCCAGACCGAGGCCCAGCCTCAGGCCCCTTGGCCTTTTCGGGCCTCTGGCCCAGGTTCTCTCTTATGGTATTTTGTGGCATGGTGAGGGATTATGTCTTCATGCATGTCAGGTTACCCGTCATATCGTGCACATCCGTGGATGTGATCCCTCTAATCGTCCGACAGGACGTTAAACCGTGCTTCTAGAACAATGCGTGGCTTGATTCCCATCCTTATGGGATACATAGGACCGGATGAACTCCTAGATTTTAGGTCCATCCCCATCACTTAAGAGATCCCCTGATCTCATGGCTGCCTTGGCCTCTTGGCATGTCCCTCTCCACGAGGATGATATATAGGTGAGGTACAAGGTTTTTTGTGCCATGGCCCCCCTTCTCCCAGGAATCCTCCAACTTTTCGCAGCTCTCAAATTGATCCCCTTAAACCTTTTCAGTGGTCCGCTAATGTGTTTAGAGTACTCTGGTCTGGGGCATGGAGTGTAAGATTCAACTTAGGAAAGTTCAGTTTACATTTCAGGCTTCATGTTCTCCTTCATTCGGGCCCTTGTTATCTATCACACCTGGAGGGACCCAAAAAATGGCCTAGATATAATGCCTAAGGGATATCCTACCATTATAGGCCAATGAACTCAAGGGTTTTGGACAAAATATTGATAAAAATCTCATGCTGCAAACATGGTCAGTGGTTGATGCTCATTTGTTTGTCCCTATTTCAGGCTAACAGGACATGATGCTGGGTTGTGAACATGGTCAGCAGTAATCCTCCATCATCATGGAAGCCCCTTTAGGCCCTGAATATTGGTTGCATGATTCACATTATGTTCCACCGCATCGTTTCAAGGTTGAATCTCAACACTCATTGCACTAAACCTCAGTTCACCCTTATACGTTAGGAAGACAAAGCTACAATACAGCATCTCTCGGAGCTCCTGCGATCTGAATGCTAGTTCTATAGACTGAGATCTTCTCTAAGAGCCATGCGTAGATTGACCCTCATCCCCATGGGATATGTGGGGTCTCCCATACATTGCATTTCGGGCCCAGATTGGCACGAGGCTAGTATCTCATACCCCTTGATCTTTATACCTTCGTTAACCCCTTGTCCTGAGGCTCCTTTCCCTGAATTGTGTGCATTGACAGTGAGGGACTATGTCCTCATTCACATAAGGTATGCTTTATCACATCGTGTGAATTACCCCAGGTCCAAGACATATGACCTTAAACTATGCTGGTTGGTCCTACTACATGACCATAAACTGTGATGATATTGTTCCGGCCGCACGATGAAAAACGACACTGCATTGTGAGGACCTCTCCATAAAGGACATCATGTTGGGTATTAGTCATTTACCATACAATTTCTCAATGCCAGTATATGACTTTTTTATTGTGGAAATACCATGAATTTCAACCTTAGTCTAGTAGCTCCGCAAAAGAAAAACCATTCACCTTAAAAAGTAAAATCACGATACATCAAATGCTGCTTTATTTGGTGTGAGGGCTAGACCCGCATTCCCCTTTCATCTCATGCACATGTACCATACTGGGCCATGCCACCCTTCAAGAACTATGTGGGGATTGATTCCCATCATTATGGGATACGTAAGAACGCCCAAACATTTCATCTTGGGTCCATACCCAGGACTCACAAGTCTATTCCCCCCACACTATCGACCCTTTGGACTGACCTATCATGCAGTTGTGTAACTACAGTATTTGCCCCGAATAAGTTTCAGATGCCCCATAATGATGTTGGGAGGCAATAGTTCCCTCACCAGAGAGATTATTTCGAAATATAGACATGATCCGTGACCATATTAATATGTCCATATAATGGTCCTTCACCAGGGTGGCATAATCTAGGGGTGTTGGATTCCATGCGAACAAACCATCACTCCAATTTCCGCACTTCGTGGTCCCCTTTATTCGAATTTTTATCCTCATTCATGTTTGATGGGACCCATAATAGTATGGGTGCTCGACCTATGGTCCACCTTCTATCATGTGCCAACGTTTTAGAAGACTAGTCATGTTTGGAGGGATCCCCTAATAGTATGGATGCTCGACCTATTGTCCGCCTTCTATCCTCGGCTAACATTCCGGAAGATTGATCGACAATATTTGAGTCGGGCCCCATGTTGCGAACATGGTCAGTGGTCAGCCCTCATTTGTTGTTCCCATTTTAGTCTAATGCGATATGAATGTTGCGTTTTCACCATAGTCAACTGCTATCCTCTACCCCCCATAGTGTTCCGAATTTGGGTAACGTGATTCACCTTTTTCATCTCCCTGTGTTCAGATTGATTCCAATGCACTTGGGATTGCCTAATCGTGCACTATATCATGTTGAGAAGATGATACATCGATTGTTCTAAGGTTCTCCTCCTTTGGATAGGACTCCCTATTCTCTTTGGGAATCTTGGCTTGAATTTCGAATGCCTGAAGCCTAGTTGACGATCCCATGATCGAAATAAGTGATAATAAGAGCCTCCTTTGCTTCTCACGACCAATGTAGTACCCCCGGTCTCTGGTATTTAACCCTTACTTGATGGTTTTCTTAGTTTAAAATGTTAAGGGTGATGTATGGGAGAGTCAGGAGATCTTGGATTGATGTTTGAGGAAAAGGGGAAGGCATACGGGAGGCGGACAGTTTTTCTAAACCATGCGACTAAACCGTACGTAAAAAACATTGGTGGCAGTGCCTTCTGCACGGTCAACATATGGTTTGTCTAACCGTGTGGCAAAACCATTTAAAAACGGTGGTCAAGGTAGTAGGTAACTCATGGTTAGTGCACGGTTTTTCAAAGTGTGCGGACTAACCGTGTGGGCACTTAAATTAGATCCGTAAATTGTGGATATCATGCATTTTTTCCGCTAAATGCCTTGTTTATGCTCATAAGTGGCCCTAACTCTGGATTTTGGTTCTCCTATGCTCATGGAGGGTCCTCCCATTGTTCCGGAGGTGATCCAAAGGATTTTCTTGACGAATCGAAGACGGATTCATGAGGTATGTGATCGTTCTTGATCGGTTTCTTAGATCTCCATAGATCTACTTCTCCTCTTCTCTCGGTTTCATAGATATATGCTTGTAATGGGTAGATATAAGTGTTTGGATGCTAAATATGATGATATTTGTTTTTGTTTGTGTTAGGAGAAGAGATATTAGGAGGATTCTTGGAGAATCCACCTAGTTTTCTTTTGCGTTCTTTGACTGTCGGGGTTTTCATCTAATCCTTTCAGGTAGGTGGATTCACTATCGAATCCACTAGTTATAATTGTTTTTTATAGTTTAAAATTTGTTATTTGAATGGAATTTATTTTGAAATGCATGGAATAAATATTATTTAGTGATGATTTATGGTTTTGATGAAATTGTTAAATCTTGGTTAATTGTTGTGCAATGTGATTTGGATTTTTGAATTTAAAATATTTATTTTAAATTATTAAATTGCATTAATTTGTAAATAGTTTGATGAGAAATGGGATTTCAATAAAAATTGGTGTTTTATTAAAATGGTTTGTGATTGAAATTATTTTCATGGATGTGGTTTTCAATAAAAAGGGAGTATTATTGAAATGGTTTGAATTGGTTGACCAGACTTGGCTTTGAAGGAAATATTTTTCAATAAAAGTTGTTTTATTGAAAGGGTGATTTTGGAATGATTGTTGTGAATTTGTGGTGTGTGTTCATGTTTCATAGATGAAGCTTGGTTGGAAAATGACCTTGTGCTCGGTGCCAAAGGTGTAATGGAACATCAGAAATAATTACCTTGTGACGACTTTGTATATCGATGAGAAACCGCGCATGAATATGGAACTGTCATAACGAAGCATGCATGGTTGATTTCATGGGTTCATGAAATGGTTGTGTATGCAAAAACGGGATGTTTTTGAAATGGTTTAGAAATTTTTTTGGTTATTTTTTTTATAAAAATAACGTGTTGGAAAAGGTATTTTGAATTGCACTTTGATGATTTTTAGCATGGATGGTTTTGGAAAACCTGTTTATATTTAGTTACAAACTTCATTGGTGGAAATGTTTTATATAAAATGTATTTATATAAATGTGGCTAACTATTCTATCCTTGTGGAGTTAGTAGGGAAGTCATTGGGGAAAACCTTCTGAGTTTTATACTTACCCCTTCTTTGGCACATTCGTGATTTTTCAGATGTTATTTTCTTGGAAAAAGGTGAAGTAAAAGATTCTTATTGGTAGTGGTTCATGGTAAAGCTTGAGAGATGTGGTTGTGCTTAGAGCATGGAGCTTGGTGTGGAACTGTGGAGTGTGTCTTGGTTTGTTTTGGGTCTTTGTTTAGACTTCCTCTTGGTACTCTAATATTGTGTTGGTCATGTATTGGTTTTGGAACAGTGTAGTTCTCTTTTGTTAATGAATGAGTTGTTTGTTTTTTATCATGCAACATATAGGGATTGTTTGAAATGGTTGGTTAATAGGATTATTTCTCAAAGGCTAAATAGTCCCCCACTTGCATTGAAACCCACCAGCATCTAAATCCAGCCTTTGGCGCCATGGGGATGTCGCTTAAGGCCTAGTAATTAATCGTTCAACTCTCAAGCCAATGGGAATTTGCGGGTTATTACAAATGGTATCATCTTGTACGGTTATTTCCTAACAAGTGTTCATCGATATTCTTTGTCTTGGAGTTGAAATTCATTCTCGTCTATTCCTTGGGTTGGAATCTTAGACAAGAGTAGGATTGTCAGAACATGAAATGTATAGCATAAATGGATGTAGCTAACCCGTTTATTCTAAACATCTTGTTAGTAGGGTGTTGGGTACATAAGTTTTTTGGATACACTTATAGAATGTCGGAAATCTCATTGTCATGGGTTTGTCCAATGAGAGGAGCATGAAAGTCATTGTAGAGGAATGAATTCCCACTAGTATTTCATATCTCATTATGAGGAATAATTAAGGATTTTGTGCATGGTGGAAATTTTTGAAAAATTTAGAATTTTTTTTCAAGTGAAATCTTTTGAAAATAGGGTATTTGGTGTATTTTGAAAGAGTGTTGATTTTCAAAAATCATGTTTAGTGTTTTCAAAAAATGGTTAAACATGGAAAAAGGTTGTTTTGAGAACAATGTTGTGATAGTTTATGTGATAGAATTTGAAATTCTAAGACAACAGTTGCTAGGGAGTGAGATTGACAGAGTTTGTTGTTGGTTTAGAAAATGGAACCCGGTAGGCGTCGTCGAAACCAAACAGAAGAAGCGGAGGAGAATGTGGTTTCACCTGAACCATGTGAGAACCAAGAGCTAGTTCAGAGAATTTTCCATGATTTTCAAGCAATGGATACCTGGAACCAGAGGAATGAGCCACGACATGTGGATCATACCATCCAGTTCATGAAACATAATCCAGCGAACTTTCAGGGTGATGCTGAACTTGAGAAGGCGGAGGTGTGGCTAAACAGGATTAATCATATATTCGATTTAATCGGCACACCAGTAGAGCTGAAAGAAAAGCTGTCGACGTATATCCTCAAGTATCTTTCACGTCATTGGTGGGATTTAGCAGTGCATGCTAAATTGGATGAAGGCCTTACATGGGAGGATTTGGAAGAATTGTTTAACAAACAATTCTATCCTCACACATTCAAGATCCCGAAAATTACGGACTTATTCAACTTAATACATGAGAGCCTCTCTGTCATAGAGTATGTAGCTAAGTTCATGAATATAGTCCGTTTTGCACTAGAGGTTGCGGCATGTGTTTCATTAAAGTCACACAACTTTGAATCGGGGCTTAGGCAGGAGATTCGATCGAAAATTCCAGTGCTCTCTATTACGGATTATATAGATATGGTTAATAGGGCAACGATTGCTGAACGTGATATCTCGGGATCGATGGGAGGAAGCATGATGATACCCACTGGAATGGGTGGGAACTCTAATGATGGGAACATGCTGAAGGGGGACACCTACATACATGGTGGGAGTACGAATCAGAACTAGACGACAGTATTAGTCAACCTTCCTCCATGACCCCAGAGCAAAGTATGATGCTTTCAATGTGGCTTGAATGATAACACGAAATGATAATGTACAACACCACTGAGAGCATGCCAGAATTGAATCAAGATAGTGAATCTTCAGTGCTATTGTCATAGTGATCCATGGTCGGGTGTTCGAGACACTTCCCATGCGTCACAAGAATCGTATGCTTCGACCGGATGAGGATTACATAATCAGTCTCATCAGCACAATAGAGCTATCCATGGTGATTCTCGAAATTCCATGACTATTAAACTATGGAAATATCAGCAAGGAAACAAGGAGAACAGTGCAGCGATGAAGCAACTGCATGCAGCTGAGTAGAATATTGTTGATGATCACGCTGGACAATCAACAATAATAGGTATGATTCTTTTAAATTCTACCATTATCCAAGTGTTTTTTGATACAAGTGCATCGTATTCCTTTCCGGATTCTCGTATTTCTGATTTTCTAAACATAAAACTAGAAATTTTTCCTTCTATCTTGAAACTGCAAACTCGTCTTGGTGAAAGGGAATTTCAAGCCTTCGTGTGTAGAGCATGTGCTATAACTTTTGATGGAGGTGAGCTAAAATGTTACTTCTCCATATTGGACATGGATGTCTATGATGTAATCCTGCATATGGATTGTTTGACAAGGTTTAAGGATCACATAAACTGTTATAGGAGAACAGTAAGTTTCACGACTGAGGACGACATCGACCATCTCTTTAGAAGAGAGAGGAAGACAAAGAAAAGTGCAAAGAGCTTGTTGGAACCAATGGTGGGAATGATCTCTTACCAATTAGGAGCGTTTACTTTGGCATCAATGGAAGATATTGATAAAAAAAGTTTTCCAGTGGTCATGGATCAATTTACAGATGTCTATCCCAAGAACTACTTAGGGTTACCACCTCTAAGAGAAGTGGAGTTTACAATTGATCTCCTTCCGGGGACCAGTCCTATTTCAGTTTCATCTTATAGGATGGAACCAATAGAGTTATGGGAATTTAATGTGCAGTTAGAGGAGTTGGAAAGTAAGTGTTTCATTCGGCCAAGCGTGACTCCATGGGAAGCACTGGTTTTGTTCATGAAAAAGGAAGATATAACTCTTCAGTTGTGTGTTGATTATCCTAAGCATAACCAAGTTACGATAACGAATAGATATCAACTTCCACGCATTGATGATCTGTTCGATCAATTAAGAGGAGCTCAGTGGTTCCCCATGATTGACATGCAATCAGGACATGACTATTTGTAAGTTCGGAATGAGGATATTCCAAAGATAGCTTTCAAAAGAAGATATGGCCATTATGAGTATGTAGTCATGCCTTTTGGTCTAACGAATTCACCAGTAGTATTCATGGATTGGATGAATCAAATATTTCAGCAATATCTGGATTTTTGTTGTTGTGGTGTTTGTGGATGACATATTGGTGTATTCAAGAACAAGGGATGAGCATGAGTAAAACTTGACTATAGTGATGGAAATTGTGAGAGACCATCAGTTGTATGCCAAATTAACAAAGTGTAATTTTTGAATACATGAACTATGCTTCCTTGGCCATGTTATTTCCGAGAAATGCGTTTCTGTTGATCTTTAAATGATAGAAGCTGTTATCTATTGCAAACCACTGAATAGCGTGTTCGAGATATGCGGGTTTCTTGGTCTAACTGGTTACTATCGGCGCTTTGTGCGTGATTTATCATGACTAGATTCTCGAATGAATGCTCTGACCAAGAAGAATGCTCTCTTCCAATGGACGGAAGAATATCAAAATTCTTTTCATGAGTTGAAAGTTCTCATTACATCATCTCCTATCTTGATCTTTCCATAATCCGGATAGGTCTATGTGGTGTGTTGTGATTCTTTGGGAACAGGGTTGGGTTGTGTTCTTATGAAAGGGGACCATGTTGTTTCTTATGGTTCAAGGCTGTTGAGGGTGTAAGAGAAAAATTACCCAACACATGATTTGGAGTTGGCTGCAGTCATCCATGCTTTGAAAATATTGAGACATTATCTATTTAGTGAGAAATTTACTGTGTTTACGAATAAAATAATCTTGAAAAAAATTTCTCACAATTAGATTTGAATCTGAGGAAAAGGATAAGGATGGAGTATCTCCTGATGTTTGACTTTTACATGATGTATAAACCGGGTAAGGGCAATTCGGTGGCTAATGCGTTAAGAAAAATTGTTATGCTCAGTTGGTGAAAGAACATTCAGATGAATGGCAGTTGATGTCAGTCTTATCTGACATGCATGTGGAATGTGAAAACCAAGGTGTTGTTGCGATTTTATTTTCCGAAATGCTTGTTCCTGATCTGGTAAAAGTGGTCCAAGAGGCACAAACATCTTATGTGGAATGTCCGGTATTGAGTTCAAAACTCAATGGTGGGGAGACCATTGTTGGCTGGAAACTGGAAGCGGGTTACGTTTTGTGTTACATAGATCAGATGGTTGTACCTAAGTTTGTCAGGAAAAACTCCATAATTCTTACCTCCATTCAATATGTGTTGTACATTCAGGTACACAGAAGATGTATAAGGCTTTAATGACGCAGGTTTGGTGGAGAATCATGAAAAAGAAGTTGGCCGAGTTCAACTCGCGATGCTTAACTTGTCTACAGTTTAAATCAGATCATTAGAGATCAGCTAGTATGTTAGAATCTTTACCTATCCTAGTGTGGAAATGGTATCAAATTGAAATGGATTTTGTAATAGGTCTTCCAAGAATGGTCTAGAAACACAATTCCATTTGGGTGATAGTGGATCATTTGACCAAGTTGGCCAATTTCATCCTGATTCGTGAAATTCATACGGTGGAAGATATTTCAAAAATCTATATCCAAGAAGTGTTAAAGAGAGATGGGGTACCAATGTCTATAGTCTCATATAGAGATCCGAGGACAACATCTTGTTTCAGGAAATCGTTACAGCAAGCACTTGATACTTAGTTGAAGATGAGCCTGACGTATCATCCTACGACAGATGAGAAATCTGAGCGAATGATACAAACATTGGAAGATATGTTGTGGGCTTGTTTAATGTATTTTGGTAGCTGATGGGAGGATTATATATCCCCGGGGTGTACTCATACAATAATATTTATCGAGCCTCGATACACATGCCTACGTTTGAAGCATTGTATGGGCATCCTTTTCGTTCTCCACATTGTTGGGTGAAAATAGGTGAGACTTCACTAGTTGGGCTGAGCCTTGACCAGGAAACTATGGAGACGATTCAGTTGATTAGAAAGAGGATGGAGATGTCTTAGATTGATCATAAATCTTATGAAAATCACCGTCGAAGATCTTTGTCGTTCGTAGTAGGTGATCATGTCTTTATGAGAATTTCTCCAAGGCTTGGACACCGTCATTTTGAGAAGCAGGGAAAGTTATCTCCTATATACATTGTCACGTTTTAGATACTGGAGCGGGTTGGAGAGGTTGAATATTGGTTTTCATTACCACCATGGTTCAGTTTGGTGCATAATGAGTTCTATGTATCTAAGTTGAAGAATTATCATCCCGATCCTGACCATGTGGTCAGGTGGGTTCACATTGACATAGAGCCAGATGATTTGTTGGTATATATCACAGTGTGGATTTTGGATATGCTAGATAAAGTATTGCATGGAAAAGGAATCAGTCTAGTGCAAGTTTTGTGGCCACATGGTAAGATTCAGGAAGATACATGGGAACACGAGAAAGAAATGAAAGAACAGTGGCCAAAACGCATTCAAACAAGCAGTGGTTTTCTAATTTTCGGGGACAGAATGGCCAATGGTGGGGAGAATGTAGTACCCCCATTTTATGTTATGTAACCCATACATGATGATTTTCTTGGTTTTAAAAGTTATGGGTGATGTATGGGAGAGACAGGAGATCGTGGATTAATGTTTGTGGCAAAGGGGAAGGCGCACATGAGGTGCACAGTTTGTCTAAACCATGTGACTAAACCGTGCGTAGAAAACATTTCTGGTAGTGGCTTCCACATGGTCAGCACACATTTTGTATAATCGTGTGACCATACAATTTGAGACGGGTGGCCAAGGTAGTAGCTAAAGCATGGTTAGGGCATAGTTTTTCAAACTGTGCGGACTAACCACACGGGCACTTAAATTAGATCCTTAAATTCTGGATCTCATGTGTTTATACCTCTAAATGCCTCGTTGAAGCTCCTAAGTGGCCCTAACATTGTATTTTGGTTCTCATATGGTCATGGAGGGTTCTCCCATTGTTCTAGAGGTGATCCAAAGGCTTCTCTTGGCGAATCGATGCCAGATTCTTAAGGTATGTGATCGTTCTTGATCTATTTCTAAGATCTACTTAGATCTACTTCTCCTCTTCCCTCAGTTTCATAGATATATGCCTGTTATGGGTATATCTAAGTATGTGGATTCCAAATATGATGATATTTGGTCTTGTTTGTGTTATTATAATATATCTAAGGAGGATTCATGGAGAATCGACCAGATTTTCTTGTGCGTTCTTCGACGGTCGTGGTTTTCTTCTAAACCATTGAGGTAGGTGCCTTTACACTTGAATCCTCTGGTTAGAATTGTTTGGATTTGTTTTAAATTTGTTATTTTAATGGAATTGATTGTGAAATGCATGGAATAAATCTTCGTTAGTTATGATTTGTGGTTTTGATGAAATTGTGAAATCTTGGTGAATTGTTGGGCAACGTGATTTGGATTTTTGAATTTAAACTGTTGATTTTAAATTATTAAATTTCTTAAATTTTAAATGGTTTGATGAGAAATGGGATTTTAATAAAAAGGTGTGTTTTATTGAAATGGTTCATGATTGAAATGATTTTGATGGATTTGGTTTTCAATAAAAATGGAGTTTTATTGAAATGATTTGAATTGGTTGAACACACTTGTTTTTGATAGAAATGGTTTTAAATAAAAGATATTTTATTGAAAGGGTTGTTTTGGCATGATTATTGTGAATGTGTGGTGTGTGTTCATGTTGCATATATGAGGCTTGGTTGGAATAGGGCCTTGTGCTCAGTGCCAAACATTTATTGGCACATGGGACTTTTAAGGACGAGGCTTGGTTGAAAACTGACCTCGTGCTCGATGCCAAAAGGTGTAATGGCACATGGGAAATAATTAACTTGTGATGACTTGGTAGATCAACGAGAACCCACTCATGAGTATGGAACTGTCATAACGAAGCATTCATGGTTGATTTCATGGGTTCATGAAATGGTTTGGTATGCCAAAACGAGATGTTTGTGAAATGGTTTGGAAATTTGTTTGGTTATTTTTCAGAAAAATCAACATGTTGGAAAAACTATTTTGAATTTCCCTTTGATGCTTTTGAGCATGGATGGTTTTGGTAAACATGTTTATATTTAGTTATAAACTAATTTGGTGAATTTTTTATATAAAATGTTTTATATAAATGTGGATAAATCTTCTATCGTAGTGGCGTGAGTAGGGAAGTCATTGGTGGACAACCTACTGAGTTTTATACTCAACCCTACTTTGGTACTTTGGTTCTTTTTCAGATGTTATTTTTCAAGAAACAGGTAAAGGTAATGCATCTTATTGCTAGTGGTTCTTGGTGAAGCTTGGGAGATGTTGTGGTGCTTGGATCATGGAGCTCGGTGTGGAAATGTGGAGTGTGTCTTGGTTTGTTTTGGGCCTTTGTTTAGTCTTCTGCTTGGTACTCTAATATTGTGATGGTTATGTATTGGTTTTGAAAAGTTTAGTTATCTTTTGGTAATGAATGAGTTGGTTGTTTCTTTATCATGAAAAATATAGTGGTTGTTAGAAAAGGTTGGTTTGTGGGATTATTTATCAAAGGGTAAATCGTCCCCCACATGCATTGAAACCCACCAGCATTTATTTCCTGCCTTTGGCACCTTGGGGATGTCTCTTAAGGCCTAGTAATGACTTGTTCAACTCTCAAGCCTATGGGAATTTTCGGGTCATTACAGCATGTGTGAGCTTAGTGATGGATTGCAATTTATTTCAGGGTTATGGTTAAGGATGTTAAACAAATGGCCCAAGTATGTTATCTAGAGAAGGAAAAGTAAATTTTTCCATTCATACATACATACAGTTTAGGAAAAAATAGAAAGCAGCAGAGTGGGACAAGTATTGGGTTTTGTCCAAAACAAGGCCCCCTAAGGGTTGGCATTCTGGATGGATCTCTCCAACGCTGCCACCCTTTTACTGGTGGCCTCCAGGATGAACTCCCATCCCCTGAAAACTCTTTCGTCATCAATAGTCACGGAACGCAGCTCGTCGAACCTGGCCTGTGCCCGTGCTTGTTCGTCTTGGAGCCTGGTTATCTGACAACTCGCTACTATGAGTAGATTTTGAGAATCCTCCAGTTGGGCGCTCAGCTTCTCCACAAGCTCAGAGAAGGTTTTAATGAACACCTTCTACTCCTTCGCCTGTTTCCTGTGGTGTCGGACCACCTATTCCACCCTCAGAAGGGCTCGGGTACTCCCCGACTCCTCCTGGCACTGAATGACGTCGGCGTGCCGGCTGATCTCCCATTTCTTCTCGGCCAAATAATCACAGACCATCATATAAAGAGGTTGTGAGTCCACCCCACCAGCACATAGGAAGTTCAACCAGGTGTTGAGATACCCCATCCGCGTTAGTCATTCCTCTTGGGGCTAATTGAGGAAATGTCTAATGAACTTCCATCCCTTATGTCATGTCATCCGACTCTCCTAGGCCTTTTCTGATTCTGAATCATCAAATTCTCCAGGGTCAGTGGGCTGGTAGATAGGGAAGACAACTAACAGGGTAGTAGCGGGGTCTTCCTCAGAGATTCCTCCTGGGGGAATGGGTTCTTCAGCATCCGGATGAACTTTCTCTCTCCCCTCGATTTCGTTGGCACCCGTATCAGCTTCCGGCCCTGACCCGACTATAGCACCGCCGATATCCACTACTCCCGGGTCACCGATCACAGGATCCATCTCAGTTTGGGAGGCATGTCCTGGATGGGGTGGCACGTGTGTCATCGGCATGCTAACAGATGGCACGGGCTCAGTAGCCCGACGACCCCCCAATGCTATGATCACTGTATGGACAAGGATAACCCTGATCAGTTGAGTCCTCCGACAGTGAGTATCAGTTGTGAAGAAAGAAAAACTTACTAGAACCCAAGGCATATGCCTCTATTTCTGTAGCCACAATGGGAGCTGTCGCGGCAGGGAATCCCTTAGCACTTGTCAGCTCAATAATGAGCGTCGGTGCCCCACCTCGACCTGTTGACGCCTCCTCCTCTCGTTCATCCAGAGAGTCTTTGTCAGTGCCAATGTGATCCTGAGTAAGAAGAAGAAGATGGATTAAGGGTTTCAGATGAAAATGAATATAGGAGGGTGAAGTTCGAAGCCTACCTCAAGTAGTTCGGTCACGTCCATGTTGGAGCCAACGATCTCACCGCTTTCCCAGAGACTCCCCTGGTGGGACGCCCCTTGTGACCCTTCGCCTTCAGGCTCCCCTTCTCCTTATCCTTCACCTTTTACTTCTACATCCTCCTCCTATCCTATTTCGCCATCCTTTGACTCATTACTATTTTCATTATCCTCCAACGACAGCTTTTCCAGGTCATGCTCCTGGCCAAGCAGCATCTTCACCAAGAGAGGTGGTTCCACACACCGACCTCGTTGGCTTGAGTATGTGTCCATGGTCGTTAGGTATGCATGCCATCGATGAAAGTTCACTTTTTCGGTGACCCAGACATGCCCAACATCTTGCAGCTGGATCCCGGCCTGCACTAACTTCTACCAGTGGGATTCAGTACTCATTGACTGCCATAGGGGTATCCAAGCTGACCACAGTGTAGGGAAGATGACGTCCTGGTTAGGTTGAAGCAATTATTTTATTTACTTCCCAGGAAGTTCTCTGGTCGCCCCATGCGAACCTCCTCTAGGAAACGAGGGCGCGACCACGCCATGTGACGCCCCTGCTACTGAGGTCCCGGGTCGTTCATGCCTTGTTCCTGGAGGTGCTTCTCCCCCTCCTCCTCTAGCGGCACCCCGCTTGCTCTCTCGCCACCGAGGTTCCGTGATGATGACCTTGACCTACTGGACTCACTTCCGAAGAGGCCCCTCGGGGTATTCTATGGTCCAATTTTCAATGTAATCAGTTGAGAGGATGCATCAACTCATGTGGGTAGAAAAATGATGATGTCACCAGAGCCGTTGGTCGAATAAATCAGCCACAGCTGGCGAAGAACACAGGGATGCATCTCCTCTCGGACATCTATGTATACTCTCTTTGGCACTCTCTAAAGGTATCCGAACAGCCATGAAAACCGGGACGACACATAAGGCTCGCAAAAAATATTCCCACAAATCCGGGCCATGAGTACCTCTCCTCTGATTCTTTGGAAGTATTTCTTCTACTCCAGCGAGCCGTGGCCATCGTCTACCAGATGACCGGTTGGGGTGGGGAATGTACTGAAGGTGAAGTTTTTCAGGTTACCGATCCTCATCTGTATCCCCTCCTCATTTAGATTCATTGACGTGACCATGACAATGTTCAGCAGAGAGGGTCGCAAGTTGTCTCCTGGGTGGCAAATGGCATTTGGGAAGGCGTAGCCGCCATAATGAGCCACAACCCATCCATGAAATATCTGGAAGGGGACGCATACTCTCTGATTCTATCCCCCTCCCTAGATGTGTCCCAAGATGGCATATAGTTGGGAAATCAAGAGGACCCCAAGATTGAACCTTTTTTTGGCAGCCATGATGCCCGCCATCACCAGGGTCGCGGGGTGGATGCCAATCCTTGCGTCCCGTATCGGCAAGGGTCACCCATTCAGGAATGTGGCAATAAATTCGGCAAACCAGACATTCAAGTCTTATGACATGTTGATGTTGTATCCCTATGATTGGTATTTCCCCGCCTCCAGGATCCACCAGTAGGATCCGATCCTGCTCCTCTGAACCGCGGTTGGACACCTCTTTCCCTACCCTAGAATCATGACCTCTAAGTCATTGTCCAAGAACAGGAATAACCAGTCCTTGTAGGCAATGTCATTTAGAAATTCCTTGACCTTATGCCTCTCCTTGGCCAACTCCAGCAGGTTCCATGTTAGTATGGGGGTTTGATGTAACGCCCCGACCCCAGCTACCCAGAGCCGGTGCATTACTTCGTAACATTGGCATGATCCCAAAAGATCAAGTCTCGAAAGACCGATTAGTTTAGTAGCCTTGGAAACACTAGATACATTCATAAACGTTACATTACATCATAAAGTGAAAAACTACAATAACAAGGTCTCCATAGTCCACACTCATATCCTCTTCTGACTATCCCTGCAGGTCATTCATAAAATACTTCTTCACATCCTGGAAAATATTAAAACATTGAAAGGGGTGAGCTCAGATGCTCAGTAAGGATAACAATAATGCGGAAGCTTTCATAAATAAACATTAACATTTAAGGCAATGTATAACTAAAACAAAAGCCTTTTAAACATGAACTTCAACAAAATATGGCAAAAGTAAAATGAGATAATGCCATTTACTTCTTCACATGGATATTCTACTGGTCGAATAATCACATGCAATATCAATAACCACTTTCATAATGATGGAATGCATAATGACAGACTATCATAACCACATAGCCAAGGCCTCGTGCCAAGACTACAAATAAGATTTTGTCAAGGCCTTGTGCCAAGACACTAGTTTGTCTCATGAGACCTGCCGATGCATCGAGGAGCTATAGCGGGCTCCACCCGTCACTTATTAAGTCCAATGCATTCCTCATATGAATAGGTTTAAACATATCATAAACCATAACATAATCGTATCACATAAAACATGCATAAAGGAAACATAACATTTCCACATTTCAATCACAAGATATCAATACAACACATTGATATAATAAAAACGCTTTCAAAACCATTTTCAATACCAAAATAAAAGAAAGTTAAAACTTTGTATTTATTTTTCATTAAAAAAAATGATGGCTTGTAGAGGAAGCCGAAACACAAATAATGGTCACGGCGGCGGAGAATTCGTTGTCGCCGCATAAGTACGGAAAGAAAAACATTCCCTTTTTGTCGTTTAGTAAAACGCTTCGTATAAAAAAGATTCCTTTTGAATAAACATAAAAGTCAAAGGGTTTTATACACCGTATAAAAGAAAGTTGTGTATAAAATAAAATATGCCTCAATGAAAGGAGATTGAGACGAAGTCCTTAAAAAGATCATTTTTAAAATAAAATAGATATATTATGTGTATTCACTATAGGTACACATGAAGAAAGTAAAAATACAAAATAGGACATAATAACATCATGACATAATTTTGAAAGTAGGAGATTAACCCAAAGAATGGAAGTTGGGTTAAGAAATTCCCTTACCTTGTGTCCGACTTGACTCAACCGTTCTTTAACCTCCTGAATAATAAACTAGAGTTAATATCTACCTTATTAAGAACCATTTTCAATTTCATTATCCTTTTTATATTACTTATTACAATGTTATGAACATTATGTAATTATTTAAGTTAATAACGGTCGTTTTGTCGATCATTGGTACATGAGTCAACAATAAACTTCTTATAATTATAAGTTGTTCATGTGGTGAAATATCCATTATATCCAGAATTATATTAATGATGTAGATATCATATATATCATATATATACAGTATATACATTCATTTATAATATTACGTCACATTTAGAGGTAAGAAATGAAATGCACCGTTCATGGAGACGGTAAGCCGTACGTACGCATGAACGCTACTTCCATTTCTATTTCATATTTTCTGGAATGGAATCATAATGATATGAGAGTATATTATAATTCCAGTATAATAACATATATAATGTCATTAACTTTATCCTTCACACATCCCACATATGGTATTAACGAATCAAATCACTTTCAGGGGGCGGTAGTCCGCGCTTCCTAAAATGAAGATATCGTGTTTTACCCATAATGGAAACCATAAAGGTATGCCCAAAATGAAAAAAACAGAAGCTTAAGGAAAACATAAACATATTATATATCATATATAAAAATAGTGACATCATAATGGCCACCTTTGAAGGTGTTAAATGAGTGTTGAACAATCATCGTCTCGGGAGGCAGAATTTCGCCATCCACGGAAACCTTATGTTCTTTAACCATTTGATGTAGTTGTGTGGGAGTGTAGCTCAAATAAATCTTATAACAACATCCTAGTATATTGAAGATACTGGTGTTGTTACAAAAGAAGTAAATAAAAAGAGTTTAGGGGGTTGGAGAAGCAAAATAAAACAAAAGAACATGAGAGAATGAATTACCTTAAAAAGTGTAACTCCTTTTGAGTTGAGCCTAAAGGCTTCCTTTGAAAGGATTCTGCCCAAAGGGAATCCTCTAGGATGAGGAGAGGGATGTGGAGAGAGCAAATGGGCAGGGGTTGGCCGAGCCAATGGCTTGAAGAGTGTGTGAAATGAGGTAGAGGTGGGGGCCTTTTATAAGAGGAGAGGAGGGGCACTTTTGGAAAGTAAAGGAACATTACATTATTTGAAAATGTGTTTCGGTTTTAAAAGGTCCCACATTGATAGAATTCGTGGATAAGGTGATAAGGCATCGAAATCCACTCATCCAATAGGTTTTGGCCATGTGTAGTTCATAGATTTTATATTAACTTTCCATTTTATTTAAATCGTTAGATAATGATGTCATCGCTGCATCATTATTATGTCATAAATAATTAAATTTATTTAATGTCTAAAAATTATAAAACAAATACTATGGTATAGGAAATCTTTTTATCTTTCCAATGACTATTTATAATCAAAATTTGGACTTGTATAACCCTACTTAAAAATTGTTTTCGTAAAACATATTATGTTTGTGTCATTTTCACTTTAACATTAAATAAAAAGTAATTTATGTCATTTCCCAACAAAAGTGGATCCATGGGGTCCCCAAGTTGACCCATGGCTTGTCTTGGTCGGCCATGACACAACCAATAAGGTTGGGACATGTGTCTAGGTCATTTTATATTATTAAAGCATTATTTATTCCTTAAACTACACTAATTACCACTAATCGCGATTAAAAACTTAATAAGTTACTATTCACCAAAAAATTATTTTAATCTCATTGAACCACATTTTACTTCTTAATGACAACCATGTATGTCGGATTTTCAAAATTCAGTACACATTAGTGGTAAACTTTTATTTAACTGAAAATCAGTTTGCTTGATTACCACTTAGTGGTTTCACTATTCATCAAAAATTGAAGTTTTTCAGAATAAGGCCAAAATTTCACCCTAAGCTATAATTGATATTCTGAATTCAAAAATGAAGTCCATTTTACAAAATTCAAAACATATAAGTCAAATTAATTAATTTAATAATTAATTCCCGCTGTTATAACAAATAGCGTGTTTTTAAGAAACAATTTATATCAAAAGATTGGCAATTGTTTATGTCCAATTTCAATGTTAAATTAACTTTAATGACCACCATTGGATAAAATGGTAAAAATATATTCTAATTGTACCTTAAAATCACTAAATAGTATAACTTATCACTATAAATTATTTTGATTAAAAAAGTTGTTTTAAGTATTTTTTCACTATTCATAAAAATTTGGAAGTTCTCGGAAAATTACAAAAAATTCAACATAGGCTAATTTCAATATTGGGAATACAAAAGTGAAGTCCATTTTGAAATATAAAATTTATAAAATTTCAAAAAGTAGGTATTACTATTCACAACGACTAGTTTAATTAGTTGTGGTGTGTGCTAGAGCTCGAGGTTGCGTACAACACACGCTATTGCATTATTGAATGAGAAGCGTATCGTGGAAGCTCGGGGTGTTACATTCTACCCTCCTTCAATAAATTGCGTCCTCGCAATTTGAAATTTTTCTTTGAAAATAAAAGGTTGAAAAGAGAAAATACCTTTGAGGAAAACCCACATCGGAAATAAGGTTAATAAATACATAACATTAAAAGAAAGCAGGATAAGTACAAAGGTCACCCGATATAGCCCACTCTAGGATTATATGAAAATATGGATATGGAGGAGAAACAAACCATCAAGGTCTGATGGAGAGTTACAGAAAACAGGATTAGGAGAAAGTTTAACCACAAGAAAATCACAAACTTGTGATTGGTTAAACGGTCATTGAATCCCCAGTTGGAAAAGTTAACCGACAACATTTTTGTTTTAAGTTACCTTTTATAATGTTGAGGAATTTATTTAGGAGATTTACTAAGAACGTAAGGGAATATACATACTTGTTATGTATACTATCATTCGTTAATAAATTTTTGCCACAAACCCATCTTTTACTCCAAATGGTAACAGAACTCAAAAATATTCTATTTATCCTAATTGTATAAGGTTCCAAATGTTAACACATACCATTTAGATTAGTAAAACGATTTTGTAATAACCAGGGACTTCCTGTAGGCTAGTGGTAGGAAATAAAGGCTTGTCGCACTATGGTTGTGGGTTCGATTCCTGCAGCTTTGTCCGACGCGACGGTTTATGCCCCACCCTGCAGGTTGTCCTTTTCCTAAAAATATAGTACTATACTATTCCAAAAATAATGTTCATAAATGTTTTAACCTTAAACAAAACTATCCAAAGTTCAACTTAATCCACTCCAACCTTTATAGTTATCCAAAATACCTTCATCCAGACTTTCTCTAAAAGGTCTCTAAATTCCAAAATCAATTGTAACATCAGATTCCCCAAACAAAGAAAAGTTTCTCTTATTGTCACATACTAAAAATATGATTACCTTAATCATATTAAAACCTTACTAAAATCAAAAAGTACTGCAGTACAATCCATATATATATATTACATTATTCTTATAACCAGAATATAATCCTTGAGTCCAAAATCACCAATACATTAGTTATTCTGCTTCAACTGTAGTAACAGCATAAGATTGTCCTTGATCCCTTGGCCTTTTCTGAGGTAAGTTTCCCTGACGCTTAGGACATTCATTTGCATAATGACCCATTTCTCTACAATTGTAGCATTCAACTTTGACAGCCTCTTTCTTTACCTTGCAATCACGAGCCTGGTGACCTTTTTCTCCACATTTATAACAAACTCCCATTCCTTTTAGGCAAGTACCAGGGTGATTCTTCCCACAATTATCACATAATGGAAAATCTTTCTTTCCCTTTTTCCCATTATCTGTCTCTTGTTCCACCGTTCTCTTCTTCTCTTGCTTTACTTTGTTGTCATAAGACTTAGAGAATTCCTTTTCTGTCTTGATAGCACACGAGACAATATCTTCGTATGATGAAAAGGATTGTGATACCAAAGCTCGACGGAGAAATGGTTTTAACCCATCAAAGAAACGATCAATCTTACTCCTAGGGTTACGTATATAATCGGCAGCATGCCTCGCTAACCTTGTAAAGTTAGCCTCATACTTTGCGACATTCTCATCCTCCTTCTGCCTCAGACTCAGAAATTGCCTTTCCATATCTGCTCGATGGTCACGAGGAAAGTATTTTTCTAAGAAAAGATCTTTGAACTCCCTCCATTCCATATTCGATACGTCATCATCTTCCTTTGTGTTTTGAATCAGCGACCACCACTGATCGGCATCTCCAGTGAGGCGGTAAACTGCCATGACAACATTCTCCCTTTCACTACTCCCCAGGGCATGGAATATTTTCTCTAAGGAATTTATCCATTGCTCAGCTACTATAGGATTTGTACTCCCATTGAAGGTTGGCGGTTGTTGCCTCATGAAACGGTCTAGCATTGATCCTCCACGTTGCGGATCAGGGTGCTCCATACGAGTAAGGTTATTATTCATAACCTGAGTGAGTTGTCCCAGTATGGTAATAAGTTGATCAGCACCAGTTGTATCTCCAGATCCACAATAATTATCCTGAGCAGGAGGGCAATCCCTACACGGAGTTCGTGCATTGATACAGTTTCCATTCCTTCTACTAGGCGCCATTTCTAAACAATGGCATAAACTAGATTAGTTTATGAATCAAAATACATAATTCCATACTTGTAAAACACTTAACATAAATTGAACTAATTATGGATATAATCCATAATTATAAAAATGTATTCTTTGAGGAAGCATATACTCGTAACCCTTCATAGTGGTTTGTAAAGAAAATGGGAATTATCCAAAGCATATCCCCCGGGAGTGTCGTAACCAAGAGTGCAGCAAGGCCCGTTGTCGTGCACCAGTTCCCGTTCGAGTCTAGCTCAAAGCGGTGTTTTCGGGTTTTACCCCTAGGTACATCTGTGCTAGAGCCGCCTCTACCTGCTCGTATCCAGACAGGGATTTATTGCTCGGAAAAGTCATAACATCTCTATAATACCAAAATTCTAGGAAGTTCTTCTATACTAATCCTCAAAGTCTATCTTCGGGCTATGTGCTCTAATCAGAGTTTATCTAAATCTAGCTTCCAAGGTTAGTACTAAACTGCCTCTGATACCAACTGTAACGCCCCGACCCCAGCTACCCAGAGCCGGTGCATTACTTCGTAACATTGGCATGATCCCAAAAGATCAAGTCTCGAAAGACCGATTAGTTTAGTAGCCTTGGAAACACTAGATACATTCATAAACGTTACATTACATCATAAAGTGAAAAACTACAATAACAAAGTCTCCATAGTCCACACTCATATCCTCTTCTGACTATCCCTGCAGGTCATTCATAAAATACTTCTTCACATCCTGGAAAATATTAAAACATTGAAAGGGGTGAGCTCAGATGCTCAGTAAGGATAACAATAATGCGGAAGCTTTCATAAATAAACATTAACATTTAAGGCAATGTATAACTAAAACAAAAGCCTTTTAAACATGAACTTCAACATAATATGGCAAAAGTAAAATGAGATAATGCCATTTACTTCTTCACATGGATATTCTACTGGTCGAATAATCACATGCAATATCAATAACCACTTTCATAATGATGGAATGCATAATGCCAGACTATCATAACCACATAGCCAAGGCCTCGTGCCAAGACTACAAATAAGATTTTGTCAAGGCCTTGTGCCAAGACACTAGTTTGTCTCATGAGACCTGCCGATGCATCGAGGAGCTATAGCGGGCTCCACCCGTCACTTATTAAGTCCAATGCATTCCTCATATGAATAGGTTTAAACATATCATAAACCATAACATAATCGTATCACATAAAACATGCATAAAGGAAACATAACATTTCCACATTTCAATCACAAGATATCAATACAACACATTGATATAATAAAAACGCTTTCAAAACCATTTTCAATACCAAAATAAAAGAAAGTTAAAACTTTGTATTTATTTTTCATTAAAAAAAATGATGGCTTGTAGAGGAAGCCGAAACTCAAATAATGGTCACGGCGGCGGAGAATTCGTTGTCGCCGCATAAGTACGGAAAGAAAAACATTCCCTTTTTGTCGTTTAGTAAAACGCTTCGTATAAAAAAGATTCCTTTTGAATAAACATAAAAGTCAAAGGGTTTTATACACCGTATAAAAGAAAGTTGTGTATAAAATAAAATATGCCTCAATGAAAGGAGATTGAGACGAAGTCCTTAAAAAGATCATTTTTAAAATAAAATAGATATATTATGTGTATTCACTATAGGTACACATGAAGAAAGTAAAAATACAAAATAGGACATAATAACATCATGACATAATTTTGAAAGTAGGAGATTAACCCAAAGAATGGAAGTTGGGTTAAGAAATTCCCTTACCTTGTGTCCGACTTGACTCAATCGTTCTTTAACCTCCTGAATAATAAACTAGAGTTAATATCTACCTTATTAAGAACCATTTTCAATTTCATTATCCTTTTTATATTACTTATTACAATGTTATGAACATTATGTAATTATTTAAGTTAATAACGGTCGTTTTGTCGATCTTTGGTACATGAGTCAACAATAAACTTCTTATAATTATAAGTTGTTCATGTGGTGAAATATCCATTATATCCAGAATTATATTAATGATTTAGATATCATATATATCATATATATACAGTATATACATTCATTTATAATATTACGTCACATTTAGAGGTAAGAAATGAAATGCACCGTTCATGGAGACGGTAAGCCGTACGTACGCATGAACGCTACTTCCATTTCTATTTCATATTTTCTGGAATGGAATCATAATGATATGAGAGTATATTATAATTCCAGTATAATAACATATATAATGTCATTAACTTTATCCTTCACACATCCCACATATGGTATTAACGAATCAAATCACTTTCAGGGGGCGGTAGTCCGCGCTTCCTAAAATGAAGATATCGTGTTTTACCCATAATGGAAACCATAAAGGTATGCCCAAAATGAAAAAAACAGAAGCTTAAGGAAAACATAAACATATTATATATCATATATAAAAATAGTGACATCATAATGGCCACCTTTGAAGGTGTTAAATGAGTGTTGAACAATCATCGTCTCGGGAGGCAGAATTTCGCCATCCACGGAAACCTTATGTTCTTTAACCATTTGATGTAGTTGTGTGGGAGTGTAGCTCAAATAAATCTTATAACAACATCCTAGTATATTGAAGATACTGGTGTTGTTACAAAAGAAGTAAATAAAAAGAGTTTAGGGGGTTGGAGAAGCAAAATAAAACAAAAGAACATGAGAGAATGAATTACCTTAAAAAGTGTAACTCCTTTTGAGTTGAGCCTAAAGGCTTCCTTTGAAAGGATTCTGCCCAAAGGGAATCCTCTAGGATGAGGAGAGGGATGTGGAGAGAGCAAATGGGCAGGGGTTGGCCGAGCCAATGGCTTGAAGAGTGTGTGAAATGAGGTAGAGGTGGGGGCCTTTTATAAGAGGAGAGGAGGGGCACTTTTGGAAAGTAAAGGAACATTACATTATTTGAAAATGTGTTTCGGTTTTAAAAGGTCCCACATTGATAGAATTCGTGGATAAGGTGATAAGGCATCGAAATCCACTCATCCAATAGGTTTTGGCCATGTGTAGTTCATAGATTTTATATTAACTTTCCATTTTATTTAAATCGTTAGATAATGATGTCATCGCTGCATCATTATTATGTCATAAATAATTAAATTTATTTAATGTCTAAAAATTATAAAACAAATACTATGGTATAGGAAATCTTTTTATCTTTCCAATGACTATTTATAATCAAAATTTGGACTTGTATAACCCTACTTAAAAATTGTTTTCGTAAAACATATTATGTTTGTGTCATTTTCACTTTAACATTAAATAAAAAGTAATTTATGTCATTTCCCAACAAAAGTGGATCCATGGGGTCCCCGAGTTGACCCATGGCTTGTATTGGTCGGCCATGACACAACCAATAAGGTTGGGACATGTGTCTAGGTCATTTTATATTATTAAAGCATTATTTATTCCTTAAACTACACTAATTACCACTAATCGCGATTAAAAACTTAATAAGTTACTATTCACCAAAAAATTATTTTAATCTCATTGAACCACATTTTACTTCTTAATGACAACCATGTATGTCGGATTTTCAAAATTCAGTACACATTAGTGGTAAACTTTTATTTAACTGAAAATCAGTTTGCTTGATTACCACTTAGTGGTTTCACTATTAATCAAAAATTGAAGTTTTTCAGAATAAGGCCAAAATTTCACCCTAAGCTATAATTGATATTCTGAATTCAAAAATGAAGTCCATTTTACAAAATTCAAAACATATAAGTCAAATTAATTAATTTAATAATTAATTCCCGCTGTTATAACAAATAGCGTGTTTTTAAGAAACAATTTATATCAAAAGATTGGCAATTGTTTATGTCCAATTTCAATGTTAAATTAACTTTAATGACCACCATTGGATAAAATGGTAAAAATATATTCTAATTGTACCTTAAAACCACTAAATAGTATAACTTATCACTATAAATTATTTTGATTAAAAAAGTTGTTTTAAGTATTTTTCACTATTCATAAAAATTTGGAAGTTCTCGGAAAATTACAAAAAATTCAACATAGGCTAATTTCAATATTGGGAATACAAAAGTGAAGTCCATTTTGAAATATAAAATTTATAAAATTTCAAAAAGTAGGTATTACTATTCACAACGGCTAGTTTAATTAGTTGTGGTGTGTGCTAGAGCTCGAGGTTGCGTACAACACACGCTATTGCATTATTGAATGAGAAGCGTATCGTGGAAGCTCGGGGTGTTACATTTGAGACCTATCACCACAGATGTTCATCGGTGGGAGGAACTCGTCGTATTGATGGCCTTCTAAGGGGATTTCTTCGATGCAGTGGATGTCCCAAAGACTGATTCCAACTTCACCATGATGAAGATGAAATGTGTTGGTGTCAAGAGACTACTGAGAGAAAAACTCCAGAGAGATCTCAGGTTGCCGGTAGAAGTGGAACTGCGATGTCCACACTACCTCGAACAGACCGATGTGCCACAGATCAACCCCGAATTAGTCACTTGTGTGGAGAACCCAGTACGCCCAGGACCACTCACTGGTGAAGTTTCCCCTAGACCATAGATCTCAATCTTGCAGCTAGCCTTTGGTCTCGTCAGGGATGCTCTGATGGAAAGTGCTCGCGTAGAGGGCTGCTGAGTTCTCTACAGTGGGATCACCCCCAACAATGGTCCTAGTCCTTGGATTCAAGACATACACATCCATGTTCCTGGTTTCTCTGGCAGGACTACTATGGTTGGTGATGTTGTATCAAGGAAGGTCATCTTCACGGGTCACCCATGACAGCGAGGTATCAACCTCAATGCCTGGCAGGGTAACCTCCTCCAGAATGCGGAAGTACCACAACAACAGTTTATCTGATAAAGCGTACTATTTCTGGTTGGGAGGTAGCATGATTAAGAGTGTGGGGTTGTTAGAGACCACCCTCTTTGCACCACAAAACTCAGGGTTTTCCAGCATCTCAGCTCTGCGCCTAGAACCTCCGCCTCATCAATCTGGTTTCCAGCCATCTTATTCAATGGTAAGTGTTAAGAAGAGTTGCGCGAAATCGTGGGCTTGGGCATGTAATCTAGGAGTCAGGCGCGTAAAACTAGTGAATTTTGTGCAATCTCGGAGAGTTTTGTGGAAAATCCTGGGTTTTTTCGTAAAAGGCCACTCAACAACGATCGAATTACGCGCAGCCAACCGGTTTTTGCGGAGAAGCGGTAGAAATTTCGCGCGCGAGTGATTAGGAATTATCGCATGAGAAATGTTGTATGGTGCATGGGGCCAATGGAGGCTTTTATAGGCCATGTCAGGGATCCACGCCCGTGCCTAAAAAGGCTTCCACACCTGACCGAGGTTTTCTTGCTTCTTGATCACTTTTGCGTTCCAGCAGCCCGTGGGCCCTACATTTCGGCGTTTCCCTCGGAATATGATCGTTATGTCCCCTCGCCGATACAATTCTGAGGGGGGGGGGGGGAATTTGTAGACACCGAAATATGCATAAGGACTAAATAAAGATTCGAAATGAAAAATAGAGGTCATATTTGGATCCAGAGCCCTCCTCTGGAAGGCCTGGAGATGTCGCGTGAAACAATAGGGGAAGCACGTGGAAAAATTACGCCCCACATGGAAGGTATAGGGATTCACAAAATCTCCTGGGGATGGCACAAAATTATTTCATTCTGGCGCCCCACGAGGTTGATATTTCAAGCGACCACCTCAGGCACCCAATTCATTCGGGCACTCCTAACATTCAGTGTTGCTAGAGGCCAATAAATAGAAGGTGACCACCTTCCTTTTGGGGTGAAGAATTTGAATCACCTCTCATGCGCATAATTGGAATTTCGTACGCGCACAATAAGGAATTCTGGTAGGGTTCTTTTTCCCGCCAAGTCGCCCCGGGATCTGCCTTGGCACCGGATCCCCCTAGCCTTGGCTAAACTCTAACTCCTCGATGTCTGCCCCCTGCACACAATTTCTTCCATTGCGCGCATGCCCGTCAATTGCGCGCAATCATTGCGCGCCCCCTATCCTTATGCTCAGCCCTCGCCACCCACACGTAATTCTTCCACATTGCACCCAATACATTCAAGTCGCGCCAAGACTCGTCCACCATTAATTCGCGCATGCCCAAGGGCTTCGTGTAATCCTTTAGCGCTTTTTACCTCGGTGCACCCTGGGTATTCCCTGTGCGTGAGTCTGATTCCCTCCTTCAGGGTGCCATTTGCAGGTGACCTGTGCATCCTGGGCATTCGTATCCTGTATGGTTTTCCCGTACGGACTTTTTGGATCATACGAAGCAACATCAAAGTCACTTGGGAAATCATTCCTATTGCGTTGCTTCGCCACATGTTTCTTCGCATAGGCACACTAACGACTATTGATTCATCACGTAGACATGCTAACGTGGACCCCTCGATGGTTTTCCCCATGAAACCAACTCACCACAGTCTTGCCGATGCCTTCACTTTGACAAGGGGAAAAGGGAACTGGTTATGTAAGTCCCAGTGGTGCAGAGTCAACCCACCTCGTCCGAGCTGCAACACGTTAAACATCCAAGCACCTCGTCCTCAACACACGACGTTAAACTATGACCCAGCCCCATGCCTTTCACATAGGGTCCCCCACCTCAAATATTCTCCACGCCCACTCGTCTTAATGGGGATGGAATCATCCCTCACAGGGGGCGATTTATTGCAGTAACATTTGTCCGCGGGGAAGGGAAACCACCTTGGTGTAAGCCCCTAGCCTAGCCCTTCTTGCGGAAGGTAACACCCATGAATCTACATACTTCCCCAGTTCCTGGGCCAGCGGAGAGCATGATTAGAAATGGGAATCCTCCATTTTTCGGTCCCAAAACCCTCTCCCACTGCGCTTTTTCACCCCTAGGCCTCCATCCTGAAGTAAGTCCCAGTACCATGGGCCACTCAACGCGTTAGCCCCTCTTCACTTCCCACGGACGAAGCCTTCGCGACGTGATCGTCAGGTCCCTCCAACCTATTGTTTCTCACACTTAGAATGAATCCCATGAGCATAGAGTGAGCACCGACCATGACACACCATGGGCCGCTTTAGAACATAAGCCCCAAATGCCCCCGTCCCGCATGACGTTAAACTATATACCTGAACTATTGGGAATTTGATCCATGATAAGGCATGGTACGTAGAAAGCCTCCACGTGGTTCAAGCCACACCACCATGGTCCACCTCAGAGTGTAATCCCCATCCTACAGAAACTACAGGGACTTTGATCCGTTCTATGGCATGGTACATAGGAAGCCTCCATGAGGATCAATCTCTACCACCATGGGCCACCTCAGAGCATAAGTCCCATCGTACCCGAACTAAGAGGACTTTTTGTGCTAATCCATGGTATGTAAGAAGACTCCACGAGGTTCAAGCCCCACCACTATGGTCCATCTTAGATTGTAATACCCATCAATCCCGAACTATGGGGACAATGATCCGTGCTAAGGCATGGTACGTAGTAAGCCTCCACGAGGTTCAAGACCCACCACCCGGTCGTTCCGGTCCCTTCACTTCTGTTCACCAACTCTATGGGTCGTCTCAGATTTTAATCCCCACAGCCACTATGGGATATCCAAGGATGTAAGCCCCGATCCATCTAGACCCCCGGTCCATCTCCACGTCAGTTCTCTGATACCATTCCTAGAACTACGAGGTCTTTGATCCATGCTAAGGCATGGTACATAGGAAGCCTCCATGAGGTTCAAGCCCATCACTCATGTCTCATCCTGATCTCTCACTCGATCCCATGTGTCTCAAGAAACACATGCCATAACCCAGAGTCTTAACTCTCTATGGGTCCCATACATGCATTCATTCTCACGTGTCACCCTTTTAGGAATCCCACAGTATCATCGAACTACGCGGACTTCGATTCCCTACCCAAGGGATACGTAGGAAGTCTCCTCAAGACCCCATCCCAAAGCCATTATTCATCTTGATTCATACCCAGTATGCCACATCTCGTTGGGATCATACCATTTCATTCTCTTCCATGGTATTCGGGAATCCGCCCATGTGTTGGCCCCAACATCGGTGTTCCCTCCAGGGAGTTCTTCAATCTGATCCACTCCAGCTAATGTTCTGATCAGTCTGATCAATCTCCGCTGGACGTTAAACTTGTGGCATACCCTGTTTTAAACATGGAAATATTAGGAAAACCATAGCTACATGCCTTTGGCATACAGTTCCTTTCATTCGATGTGGGATGCCTCGGGCTTCCGCGCCCTCGAGAAGCCCTATAATAAGGGATAGAAGATAGACATGCCAGTTCCCCAGTGTCAAGACACGCCAGTGATGCCCCAATGTGACTACACTCCAAAACGAATGTTTCCTCCCTAACTAGACACCTTGGAAGGTCCCGATTGAACTGGCGTAATTAACTTGTGTCTATGAAGATATGGCACCGGGAGGAGCATCACGAACCACGTCTTAAATCTATGAGGGGGACCCAGACTAGGTGACGAGTTCTGAGGATGAATCCACGGAAAGAATAACCAAAATCCCATCATACTTGTTTCGATCAAGGAACCGACATCCCTGAATAAGGAACGGATACCGCCCGCCTTTGGAAAATGGGAATGCGAGGCCAAAATAATAGGTCCTCAGTGTGACCGATGTGCGAACATCCCCGACGAAAGCGTCAGAAACAATGATATAATGACCTTATTATTATATATATACAAATATATTTTTATGATAATGTCATGATGTAAAAATATCTCCACATCCATCAATTATGATATGAATAAATCATTCATGTGAACTAAAAACTTCCTCCTTGGGATTTAATGTTATTCGTTTTCCATCACCAACTCTCACTACCAGATATTATTATGTATATTTTGTTTATATATGATTTCTATGATACTATTTAAATTCTATAAAATTTATATAAAATATTTATTATTACATTACAATCTATGGTATTATGATAAAATCCCTCCAATAAAAGGTGCACTAGAACTTTCGGAAGTGAGTTTATTCGTTGAAACTTTATATGTATGAAAATAAGGATGTTTTTTATAAAAATTTGATATATATATATATATTACATAAAATGTATTATAAAATGGTATTATATTATTTAACATTATTTCATTAAATCCTTTGACAAAATGAATACATCATTCATGCATAAATATGGCATATCGTCACCATTAATGATGTATTTCATTTTGAATTAGTAACTTTAATTGATTACTATAAATTAATATATACATTAAATAAATAATATAAATAATATATATATTGTTTAAAAAAATTTCTGTATTATTTGATAATGATCAATTTAATATTATCAAAAATAAAAAATAAAAACATACATGAAGAAGTATGCATTTCCCAAAACACGACTTTGTCATGGAAATTGTTAATAAACCTGTAATAAAATGACATAAGTAATTTATATGTTATAAGATATATATATTTCTGTTTCTATATTATCTTTATAATGGATATATATTTATTATATTTGAGTTTGGGATGCTTATATGATAATTCAATATATACGTTAAGGGATTTATGTATCACTTTTTTACTTCTATGAGACAAAGAGCATATTCATAATTTAATTATTTTATTTGTTGTATAAAATGACCATGAATGAATATTATTATTATTATTGTTATTATAATTACAAGGATTTACATTACTATTTATGATCACACTTTTTTTGGGATTATAGTTCAAATGTTACCAATATAGAAAGAGATTTTTCCCCAATTTTCTTTCCTTGGGCCATAAGTTATGTTGTGTATATTTATTATTCAATGAGGTGTATATGAAACCACATTGACATATTATATTATAAATATAAATATTTTAATAATATTTAATGTATAATTTGATGTCATTCTTTAATAGTGCCTATGATTCAAAAGATACCAAATTGGTAATGGTGTGATGCTACCATAACCTTGTTTATCATGATTTTTTATGTTTATGATTCTGATAATGATATGTTATAATGAATATATATTTCCTAAAACTTATTTATTTTTTCTTTATATAGTTATTTCATTAGAATAAATGTTTTCCCCTCATTTTAATCTCTCTATGTACTCCTGGGATCAATATAATTTTTATAATATGAATTGTCTTTATTTATCTCTTAGCTCAAAATAACCATTTTTATTCCAAAACAAAATATTCTAAAAAAATCAAAATTATTTAACATTATAAAAAGAATTTATTGATGGGATATAACACATGTTATAAATATGTTTTAATTTTTGTCAAAGGAATCGACATTTCATTTTCTAAAAATACCCATTTGGGTTTTAAAAAATTCTGAAAATATTATTTCTTTAAAAAAAATATAAAATGAATGGTTTTTTTCATCATCATGGACACCTAATTGTTTAAATTTTTTCTATAAGATTTATTTATTGTTGTAAAATTGGATTTTTATAATTTTTTATGATTATTTTAAAATATTATATTCAAAATGAATGAGATATTTTTTCATAAAATATATTATTTTATTTTTGAAGAAGCCATTATATTTTTTCAATGTAATTTTCATGGAATTGGTTTTTGAAAAAGAATTTTTTTTTCAAATGTGTTTTTTCAACGATGATATGATATTTTCTTAAAGAATCATTCCAAGTGGTTTTTCATTCAAATTAAATTTCAATATAATATTAAATCCTTTGATGTTAATTATGCTTTACTTCTGATACGTACCAATGATACAATTTAATTATTTCCTTGAATTCTTTATATTAATGTTGAAGATTTGTTTTAACAAAACAATTTCTATTCCATGGGTTATACCATGATAAAATTATTATGAAACCCACTTCATTTCCATGGTTTAACCATTGATGAAATGGTGAAATTATTTTGAAACATGTGCCTTTTTAATATGTTCTGTTATAATGAAATGTTTTGGAAATCCATTTCTTTTCAAGGGTTTTTATATGCTAAATGTTTTTTGATCTTTTTTTACACATATGTCTGATTTTTATTATGTTATAATTGTTATGGTATAAAATAAATATTTTGGATGCATTATATCAAAGATATATTTTATCAATTTATCTCTCTAATTAGTTATGTGAAGATTGTTATGTCCTGAGATAAATAGTGCTTGAACATAGAGTGACCCCTGTTCAGTAAGGAACTCTTCCTACTATGATATCCATTAGAGTAAAATTGACCAATATAATTGTTTGGGAGGGAACACATAAACTATGATAGAATTTTCAATGATCTTTGAGCTACTAAGTAACTAATTTTTTTTCTAACGTGTTTGATAAATTTCTATTTTGTATGCCATTGTGATGATCTCATGACCTATGTTCATTGATTTTATTATGATTGAAGACTCTTTAAATTCCTTGTTTGCTGAATTGTCTCAAGATTATTAAATTTTATATGTATGGTATGTCTTTAAAATTTAAATATCTTGTTATCATTCTCTTATTAACATATCATTATTAAGTGTTCATTTCTATCTCACTTCATTAACCGTACCGTGTATCTGAGCTCACCCTTTCTTATGTTTCACTTCCTATAGTTATGAATAATGTTATTATATATGATTTTTTTGGTGTAGTGCTATGTGGTATGGTATTTGTTTGGTATGTTTTAATATATTTCATTAAATGAATTAATTTTTTGTCTATTTTATAATGACACTGAACCTCATTAACCATCTAGTTTTTTTTAATTCAATGTAATGAATATTCAAATATAATGATGAAGTAATTATCATATTAATGCTAGGGTCTCTACAATTTATGATGAATTTATCTTTTACAATACCATCTTATATAAAATAAGTAACCCCCCATGATAATGATTCCATATTTTTACTATTTATCCATCATTATATGGATATATGTATAAGCCTAAATAGGTTTTCAAAATAAGTGTTATAGTTCTCAAAACATTCTTATTAATTTTATTACATCTTCTAACAAGTTAAAATAATATTAAAATAAGTTGAGATTATAACATTTTTACCCTAATTATACTGATATGCTATTTTTTTTAATGGAATAACCTAAGTCACTCTCTCATTCCATGAAAGGTGAAATGAAACTGTCCATCATGAGTATTAAAAGCTACCAACTTAGGATTTAATATAATTCCTTTCATATCTCATATATTAATGGATTGATATCGAAATTTATATATTGTAATTTTATTATATTTTTGACAAAATTAAAATTATGAATTTATAATATCATGTCTACCTTTTTACTAACCAATCCTCCCGAAAATTGTAATGTCACTCTTGCGTATGTGTAAACTACCTAATTGATGATGTTACATGATTATTTTCCATTTTTGAATTTACATATATGGTGATATGAATTATTTTTAAATAAATATGATATATTTGATAGAATAATTATTCTTTAATGATTAATTAATTTTTATCATTCTTTAATTCAATTTATCGCTTAATGAAAATAGTGTTCATGTATACATATGACCTCAAAAACATTGAAAGGTGTAATTTGTATTTATACCTATAAAATTTATGGATTAATATAAATATATATATCATTAATATATATGATATTTACATCATGCTTTACATTTTGGGGGTGATGGAATGATGATCAATATCACGAACTGAATCTAGTCGTCATCAAAACCAGTACTCGACATGGTTCATGAGAAGGACCGAAGGGCGTTTGTGATTTCCATGGGCTGGAACAAGTTCCTATTTATCATAAAATGGAATTTTGTAATGATTTACCCGAGTTTATAAACATAAAACATCAAACAAATCCAATATAACAAATCAAGATTTTTCAATACAGACCATCGTTTACAAACATTTAGAAATGAATTAAATAATTTAAAATAATTCTCAAATACTTATTCAAATGAATAAACTCAAAATGGATAGACCATGAAACTCCTCATGGAATAATCCACCACACTCAAGCCATTTCCACAACATTGCATCACGATGGACCGCTAAAAACATGAACTATTGCAAAAAAAAGTTGTATCCAACCCTGCGACAAAAATTACCAAGTCTACATACCCCCATGGGTGTAAGTTGGGTGTGAGACAAAGCCTAATAGGATTCCCCACATAAAATATTCCTTATTAATAACATTCAATGATGAAAATAATGAATGTTTTAAAAAATAAAAAATGCCAATAATAATTTTAAAGAGATGAAACTTTAAATAAAATTATTTTATAAGTGGGATACATTAATGAATTCGCACATCTAAATATAATGCCTAAGCTACTGTTTTTAAGAAAAACATAACATTTGCTTATGGTAATCATAAAGTATCTAATGATATCATGTAACGGGAAATAATCCCTACGCACTAGCTCACTGTGGGTCCAAGGTACCTCGTATCCCGGTGAAAGTAACAATACAAATAACTATTTTTGTGAACTCGAGCCACTAGTAGGGATAATACCCATAAACTAGTGGTCCCCCAATATCATCATCATCATCATAGTTTATTTAGTGCTTTCATATTCTAGAATTCTATGTGAAACTGGGGCCAAACCCCATGGGATCACTAGGATACTTGTATATATTCACCCACATATATACCCAGGATTTTCCTCTTATGCTCAAAAAAGTTCCACAATCCATAATATAACATATTTATATTCAAACACCATTTCCACATCACACACACACACCAAAATTCCACAAACATGTCACATAATCCACTTTCTAATTCAAATTCATTTTATAATCATATTCAGAACAAAACAGCCTGCAACATGATTTATATCTCTTTCACAATTTGATAAATACTTTAAGAAATTTTATAAAACGTTTACATGATTGTAAACATAAAATAAACACCCTTTAACAAGAAATTGAGAGATTTTAGAAACATAAAACCACCACACCAGTACATAATCTTCTTTTTCACTATTTTTTGTAACTCAATAACCCATTTACACGTTTCATTAAACACATTCAAGAAGTATAAATTTTTTTTGCACATAAACCCCAGTAAAAAACCGCCTTTTGAGGCAAAAATACCACCAAAGAATTAAATAACCATAATTTTCAGCCCCTTTAATCAACTAATAAATCACTTTAATATTCCAGAAAACATCAAAAAAAGATATCACATGAGTTACAATTGAAAAATTCACAACATAACGCAAACAATTATCTTTAATGCTAAATTCAGAATTAAAGCTAATAAAAATGGTTTTCACACCACAGTAAACATATTATAAGAATGATAAATTAATAAATAAAGAAGACAAACTCATCAATAATTTCTTACACATAGAATCACCTACCTTTTATGTCAAATCCCAAAATTCACAATGAGAACTTCAACTGCAACACCACTACACCACAAGGGATTGAAATCCAACCTAAACCTCTATGAATTGACCAGAAAGACACAAAATCAAACCCTAGATACATACCCTAACTTTTTTAATTTTTAGAACATCATGAAAATGATAGGGAACACTAAGGATAAAGAATGAAATGAAGAGTGAAAAAATTATGTGAATAAATCTTGACGTTTCCCAAAAAACAAATCCCATCGAATATGGGTTCCATGGGAGATTGCAAGATTTTGGAGACCTCCCATGGATGCAATGGTAGAATGGGGGGGGAGAATAATATGTATTATGTTTAATTCAAGGTGGAAAAAATTTATAATTTCAAAAGGATTATTAATGAGCTCGACACCTTACACGGATGGGCTGAACAATTTAGTATACTATGTGGCTAAACAATGTGGCCAGTTTTGGAAAACTAAAATGTGATGTTTTGCCTCCAATTTTAGTGTTTCCAATGGGGAAACCTAGGGGAAATTATTGGCTATGGAAATTTGAGAAAAATGAAATATAAAAGGTTCTATATTCACCCCAAAACTCACCCATCTCATGTGTATAAACCACCAAAAAAACATACCACAAACTGGTTCCACTAGGTTTGAAACTAATCCATCTAAAAAACACAATAACATCATACCATCCCTCTAATAAAAGGGGAGGAAAATTACCATAAAATACCCCCAATACTGTGTTCATGTGTCACAAACACAAGAAACACCAATATTTCAACCCTAGAACACCTGAAAACCCAGATAATTCTATGAAGAAAAAGATGATTTGAAATAAATCATGGAACAAAAAATCCATGTGTGGCCATTCTCCACACCATAATGCATTCCATCCTCAAAAATCCACTTCAACGCCAAAACATAAAACCAATCCCATCCAATAAACCACTATGTACTCCTTTTCCTTGTTTTGACTACTACCAAATTCCTAATACACCTATAGTGATCAATTAAAGAAGGAGAACTATCCCAAACCAAAACATACACCACATTCCTGAAATGATCAATAAAATTCAGATATTATACCAAAAGTAATCTCCTCCAACACTATCTGAACAAGAATCATGCAATTTACAAAAATGAATTCAATCAATGTATAGGGATATACATACCTTGTATTAAATAAATAGTTTGGTGCTATAAAATCCTAACATTTATTCAAGGAAGATTTTGGTAGAAATATAACTCCGAACAAGACTACATACCTTTGGGAAAAGACAAAGGAAAAAATCTACGTTAATAGTAAGTTGAGATACAAATGGGATCCTATCCAAATATAGATCTTAAATATTTCCTGAAAAAGTATCAGGACACTAACAGGGGAGGCCAGAACAAACTCCCTAGTACAAAGTGTATAAATACATTAGAATTTTCCAAAATAACATACATAAGACGCATTGTGTGTATTCCTATCATAATAACCAACCATCTCATCCATCCTGAATGGGCCCATACAAAAAGGAACAAAAAATTTAATGATTTTGAAAAACAATAATGTTAGTTCACACAGTTTGGGAAAATGGTCGCTAACAGTGGGGATCCATCAATTTGTATGGTTTTTTTGGGGTATGGTAACTTCTAATAGTGCGCTCAACCTATCATTCAAAATTTAAATCTGTTATCCAATAACACAATTTAAAAACAAGTTAGAAATAATGGAATAGGGTAATAAAATGGACATGTGGTCCTCCCACCTCTTTCGATCGAATGAGAACAACAATAGAAATATGAATAAACCTGTGTTTTAATCTATTCCCATCACTAATACTAAGGATAGGAAATTGTATATGGTTTTAAAAATCCTAGGATTACCCATGAATATGTTCTAGCTTTACTCTGAGACCTATAACCGGTTCTCAAATGATTTAAGAATTTTTGGCCTCGTAGTTAGGCGTTGGAAACTCCCTAAATGGAACTTCTCCTTTTGATGCCATGAAAACTATACCCTGATTCCGTAGGGGTTTACCAAGACATAACACATTCCATATTCACTTTACCCTAACCCAACATTTCACTGAAACATGTGAATAAAATATTCACAAACATCACCCCTTGGTTCTTTGGATGGGAAATGAAATGAGGAAAAGAAATATAGATAAACCTTTCCCTAAGAAAAGGTTGTAGAGATTTCCTGAAATGAGACACCCTTCTTACAAAACAATCACTGACAAAAGACTACGAAACATAACTTATATAGTTAATCGATCACAAGACATCATAAGGTGTCACTGAACATGACCATTGTGACTGATAGAAACAATAAAAGGAGAGGAACCTTATGCAATGTCCCCAAACATCACACAATTCCTCCAAGGTTCCATAACAACCTCATTTGGCCCAATTTTCCACACTAGTGGCCTATCCTAAACACTTTCTTCGATAAGACTAACAACAAAATGAGGGTCCCCCTTAGAAAATATCTTATACAAATACACCCAAATGGATTTAACTATTGGCAACTCGAGTAACTGAAGACACAATGGTCTCTTTAAACATTCCACGAGCACTCTACCACTACAATTGGATCCAATAAATGAATAATGAAATGGGTGATGAATCAATCTATAAAGATCAATAAAATATTCCTTATATAAATCAAAAATAGGATCATCCAATGATGAAAAAATACAGGCTACCCATCTGTCAAGAACTAACTCATATTGGGGGAGTACACTATCTAATGAGAGAAGCCTAGGACCCATCCATGCTGATCCATTGGTCAAAATGTGCCACAAACGTGCACCAAACTGTTGAGAGGAACCACCATAAAGGACTCTAAAGGATTCTTTAAAAGAGACCACATGTAACCTCCCAGCCATAATTAGGTACGGATAGTTTTTACATTTTACAGAGTAATTTATAATGCGACCTTGGGAGCGCGCCTGTGAACCTCGCTGCGGGTCCCGGGAAAATTTTTATTTAATTTAAATAATTGAAGACATTACATTAAAAAGGTCACGTCATGCTTTAGCACATTGTTCATATTTTAAATAAATAATTAAGTATGGGAAATAGTAATAATAGATTTAATGAAGATTTAACATAATGCAAAAAAGGATAAAAAAATTTCTAAAATAAAATAAAGAGGCGGTTATAGGAAAAATGAAAATAATTAAAATGTGGGATTCCCGTTTTTAATTAATTTTGTTATTTTAATTTCCATTATTTTGTTTTATTTTATAATTTTATTTTATTTCATTTTTTCCTTATATTTTATTTTTCCATTTTTTTCTTTTCTTTTATTATTCTTTCTTTTCACTCTTTTATTTTTTTTCCTCTCCTCTCTCCTTCTCCCACTCATCACGTCGCACCCCTCAGTCCCATCAAACCAACCAAAAGCCCATTCAAAAGGTCTCTTCTCCTCCATCCAACGTCATATTTATGTGATATCTGGTGCACAATAATCCTTATGGAAATGCTAATTTTTACAATTGGAATCATGTAATTTCATTGTGTATTCTGTGCGCAGTTCGTTGCAGAAGATTTTTACCCTATTTCGGGGTTTTTCCAAAATCCATCATTTTCTTCCATTTTAGGTCAAATCAAAGTACACCGCAAATCATAGAGTCATATAAGACTACAAGTTAGGGTACATACTTTCTTTCCCTCTGTTTCCTTGAGATTTATAAAAAATGCATTGTTGTGCTGATTGTCGATGCATACCATCTTTGTGCCATTTTACACATTTTAATTACATTAATGGTTTTGATTAATTGTTTCATCCATAATCATATTACATTAATTTTTTTGAATAGATATGACATGATTAGTCACCCCTTTGGGTGTGCCGACATAGTCAGCATATTTTTCTATTGGCCGGGTTATTATGTATTTAGATGCAGGTATTGCACACCCACTTTTCTTGTTTTTAAATTTTATGAATAATAGTTTGAATTATTTCAACAAATTTGGACACCAAATTGGGCATTACGTCATGATCGGTGTATTCTTCTATTATCCATGTTTATTGTTTGATTAATTTCATGTGTTGCGAAGCATCTTTTTATTTTAATTAAATTAAATAAATAGTTTCTTGAACACGACCATCAATTATTAGATCATTGGGAATTTTATTACAGAATGTTTATTATTTAAATATGAATTATCTACTAAGGTTGATATGATATATATATATCCTTGTAAGTTGGTTTGTGTTATTGTTAAATTTATGCCTGTTGATGCATGGGTGGTATTTGGTTAATTTTCAAGCTGTAACTTTATATGATGATTATGTCATATCTACAACTGGGAAAACATTAATTATATTTATGATGGGTAAAGGTGGTGGGTCGCATATTAAGGGACATGATTAGACCCTCTGTTCCTGACTCTTATTATTATGTGGTGGGGGTGGTGTCATTGGATTTTCTATATCGAGAATTCCCCAGACATTCTAATGCATACGAGTGATACTGGTTCCAAAAGGGCTCATCGGGAGGGATCCATTGGCAATGTGGCTAAGCCAGTATATGATGACAGTCGACCACTTTTTCAGAGTTTGGAATAGTATCATGATAAATCCATGCCTCAGGTGATACTTGGTCATTCAAAATAATTACTTGGACAGGCTCGGTGGCATTGGATAAATTGACGGATGTTCCATCGCGATACCTTCGGGACAGACTCAGACTCCAACTCTCAACTTGAACCTTTAATAATGATTCACATAATGTTTTGTTTATTGCTAATTGTGTCTCTAGATAATTGAAATATTTCTCTTGATATGTGGATGTTTTCCAGGTTGACACTGGACTTGAACCCTCAGTTAAAGAACAAGAGTGGGGTATACTTTTTCCTGATTTTACCTTGATATCTGGGATATATATATATATATATCTATGTGTGTGTGTGTGTGTGTGTGTGTGGGGACCTGGTCTGAATTATTTATTTCATTACACTACAATTAATTTATTTTAAATGGTTATCTAATGGCACATTGCATTTTTATTTTTTCACTAAATGGAATGGTATAGACTCCATGGGTTCCGGTCTACTAGGATTTTATTTCACACCCTAATCAGGCATTTTCAACACCCTTGTTGGTTACATGATCACAGTAATTGACATGGAGAAGCGTGCTTCTTCCAATGCTAGATTGTTCATTACTACATAGGATTGAGACTAGGGAAAAAGACCAGGCCTTGCTCGTGATGCAATTGTTGTTTTATCATTTCTTTTAGTTGACAGTTTTTTGGAGTTCTCTTTTCCGTACATTCTGTTTAGACTCATATTATGGCATGGAACTATTTTGTGAGTTTCCGAACTTGGTTTTTACTATTCATTTGGATTATTTACATTGCTTTTGATGTAGTTTATTTATTCCCATGCTTCTTCTATTTATTATTTGTTTTTTTTTACTTATTTTGTCATATTATCTATAACCTATGAATAAATAGTCTCCCCCACGGACACAAAAATGTCCCTCGCTACTAGACGACATCCATTGGCATTATCGGAGATGCGCATGAGGTTATGTGATGCAATTTTCCGACCACCATCTTAGAGGTGAGCTAGGTCGGGATGTTACAAAGTTGTATTTTTGGTATTTTTTCCTTTTTTCATACTGTTTTGGTTATAAAGGAGAATAGTATATAGGGATTGGGGATATACTATGTGCTTGGATGTACCTAACCAATGTACCAGGGAAAACACAAATTTCATGGTTGGGATTGCAGTTATTGATTATTCCAGTTATTGTTGATATGATTTCACCTTGGGTGACTCACTTGTATTAAATTTTTATTGTGCTGGTATTATTTAAATAATGGGTTTACCATTACAGCCCGATGATACGAGGGAAAAACATCCCATTCATCCTGAAAGGTACTATAGGATTTAAATATTAAGCATATTTCCATGCCATATCTATATTAAGCGAGCATTTTTCTGTTTCATGTGTGTGCTGTTATATGTAGTGGTAGAATTTTTATTTCTTGGTTTTATAAATATATGTTTGTGTTATTCTATTATATGTCATCCTGACTCAACCTAGTTATGGGATGTATAAGTATTTAGTAATAATTTTTAGTTGCCTCTTCTATATCGAAACCCAGCTCTGGAGGTGGGGTGTCTGTTGTTTAGTACATAGAGGCATTCTATTTATCTATCCTCTTTTGTAGACTACATTATATCTCACCTTATTTACTCCATGCCTTAGGGTGTGTCTGGCTCTCATAGACAAATGCCACCATGACGTCTTTATGATTTGTCTCATGAGGGTGGAAATAAGTGCATTCTAGGGATGGTGGGTCCTAAACCAAAAGTGGATCTTTTCGTAGAGCTTCCAGTGGAAATACCTCCTGTCGATCTTCCGAGGGACCCTTACGCTCAATTCAGGGATAGTATCCTCGGGTTTATGAAGGTAGTTCAGAAAATTCATAGACATGTCCCATCTATGGAAGACTTCACATACAGCTGCACCCTCCCCCCATCTTGGGGAGTGGTGGCCCTCTTGCTGCATAGTCATGGAAAAAAGCTATAAGGTCTATCTTTGACCACCTTGAGATGCTTCCAGAGCGATGGGTCAAGAATGTAGTCTACATGCTCAGTGACTGTGCCATGTGCTGGTGGGATGCTGTTTCCAGGCTGAGAAGACCAGTGGCATAACTTGGGATGATTTCCAAAAAGCCTTCTACTATCACTTATTCCCACAGACTCAGTGAGATGACAGTGTGTGGGAGTACCTACTTCTTCAGCAGGACTCTATTACTGTGTTAGAGTATTCTACTCATTTCATGGAAGTTCATCATTTTTCCCCATATCTGACTAGTGATGCGGAGACTAATGTGAGTAATTTTGGGGACTAAATTGAGTATATTATTTTCTCATAGGTGAACGTCTTGCATTTGACCACTGTTAAAGAGATCATAAATCAATATCTAATCTCAGAGCGAAATGTTATTGAAGATAAACCAGTGATCCATGGAAGTTCAGTTCCAAGACAGGGTGTTGGCTCTACTGGCAGCAGGAAACTCTATTTTGAATGTGCTCGTGGGGGAAATACTAGTTAAAGAGCACGTCTTGATAGCACATTCACTTTTTATCAGTGCGGTAGGGATGGTCACGAGAAACCTCAACGCATGAGGGATCCGATGGAGTGACATGATTGTGGCGGGATGGGTTACCTTCAGCATTTATGTCATTATATCCTTCAAAATCTAGTTGTAGAGGATCTGCACCTACACCTCCATCAGGTATGGGATTTATAACTCCAATGCAATATGAAAGTTGTTTTTCCACCGGTTGATCAGGCCAAGAAAATGGTGGAGGTCATGGTCAAGAAAATCAAGGACCAAAAAATCAGTGTCAGTAGAGTGGACTTCCTCAGACCATCCAGGAAGGTATTGGGGTTGTGGCTCAGGTCCCATGTACACAGTGCAATCTATTCCATAGAAGGAGAGTGCCAAACCATCTACAATGAGAGGTACTATTCTAGAAGCCTCTACCTTAGTTTCTGCTATTTCTGATACCGGAACATCACACTCCTTTATATGTGCTACTGTTGTTGATAGTCATGGTTTTTCAATAGAGTACCAATATGGCGCAATGTCTCTTGACACTCCACATGGGTTCAGTACAGAGGGTATACACTAGTGCCCAGGGTTCCCCCACTATATAGGTGGGTACCATTTTTTTGGAATTTCTATATCCTCGATATGTCTGGCCTCGAAGTCATTCTTGTTATGAAATATTTTTCACCTTAATATGCCCATGTGGATTTCTATCGTCATCGGGTGTCCTTCACATCCCCTGAGGGAGACACAGATCTTCACAATGGATAATGAGACCTACTGTCAGACCAAGCTAATCATAAATATGCAGGGTTGGTCAGAGTGACTGCTCAGTTGGAAGGTCTCTTCATGTGCTATCAGGGAATTCAACTAGTTGAATTACTTCCAGTGGCTGATCATTTCAAGAATGTCTTCCAGGATGATTTCTCTAGCTTATCTCTTACGAGAGACATGGAGTTCACTATTGAGAATGTTCTAGGTGAGACACCTGTGTCTATTCCTCCCTATAGGATGTCACCATCAGAATTATAGGAAATCAAAAAGAAGCTTGAAGTCCTTGAGGCTAAGGGTATCATCAGACCTAACTCATCGTTGTGGGGTTCACCTGTACGTTTTTCCAAGAAGGCATATGGTACCCTAATGTTATGAATGGATTATCGTCAACTCATCCAGCTCACAGTAATGAATCGATATTCATTGCCTCATATAGTTGATCTCTTTGTCCAGCTAAAGGCAGAAACTGTTTTCTCAAGGATTGATTCGAGGTCGAGATATCACCTAGTGCGTGTGTGTGACCATCTAGCATACCACATATAGCAGTTTGAAGTAGGTATGGCTTGTACATGTATCTGATGTTGCCTTTCAACCTCACGAATGCACCAACAGTCTTCATGGCCCTAATAAACCGAGGTTTTCATTTGTATCTTTATTCCTTTTTGGTAGTTTTTGTGGATGAAATCTTAGTGTATTCATGTTCCAGCCACAACCATGCTACCAATATTGAGATTGTGATGAGTACTCTTATAGAGCACCAACTATTTGCTAAGCTCAGTAAATGCCCCTTCTAGATTGATAAGGAAGACTTACCAGGTAATATTATATCTGAAGTAGGGGTATTAGTTGTCCTATAAAATGTGATCACCATGGATTCATGGGAGCAACCCAAGAGTGCCTTAGAAATCCGCTATTTCTTGGGTCCTGCTTGCTATTACAGGTGATTCATCCAAGATTTCTCACGCTTAGAAGCTCCTCTCACGGACTTGACTAAGAATGGTGTACTATTTATCTGTTCAAAAGCTTGCAAAAAGTATTTTTAGGATTTGAAAGGATGAATGACCTCATCCTCAATTATGATTCTTCCTTATCCTGGTAAGAGCTTTATAGTTTACTGTAATTCTTTAGGAATTGGACTGGGTGTAGTTTTGATATAGGGTGATCGAGTCATGTCATATTGACCCCGCCACCTAAGACCTCACAAGCAGTACAATCCTACATGTGACCTTCAGTTGCCAATTGTGGTTCATGCTCTACTTTGTTGGAGACACTATTTGTTTGGAGGGATATTCGCTATTTAAACAGATCATAATATCATGAAATATATCTCCACTCAACGAGACTTGAATGTAATGCAACACATGTGGCTCGAATACTAACCGTCATTCAATTTTGAGAATGCTTATACCCATGTTATGGGTTATACTGTGGTGAAAACGTTATGATACATGAGATAGACTCAGGTCGTGCATGTAGCCCGCCATGAGTGGCAGATGATGGAATTGTTTTTAGATATGCATCGATAGGTTCTAGAGCAGAGTGGAAAACCGGTTCTGGCAGCTCTTACAGTGACATCCTCTCTTCTAGAGCAAGTCTGCATGAAACAGTTTATTGACCTTGATGGTCTTGTTTTGATGGAAAGTGTTACAAGAGGTAACCCACCTCTTGGTTGGGTTATTGATGGCAGTGAATCTCTCATTTACCCTGGCCGTGTATGTGTACCTTCAGGTACATAGGAAGAGATGATGACGGAATCTCCCACCTCTTTTTGGGAAGTACATCCTAGGCCGGACAAGATGTATAGAGACATGTGTCGATAGTATTGGTGGCATGGTAGGAAAAAGATGATTGCAGGCTTCATCACTCTATGCTCCTCCTTCCAATATATGAAGGCAGAGCACCAGTGAACTGCTAGAATCCTACAACCTATATCCATTAATGAATGGAAATGGAATGACATCACAATGTATTTTTTTAAAGGTTGGTCCAGATCTCCTCGAGGCAGCGATGCAGTATGAGTGGTTGTCGATAGGTTGACCAAGGTTGCATAATTATTGCCTATGCGAGAGACCATTATGATTGATGAGTTGGGAAGGCTGTATATCCAGGAAAATGTATGATTTCATGGTGTACCTTGATATATTTTCTCGGAAAGGGATAGCTGTTTTACTTCACGGATCTGGCAAGGGTTGAAAAAGGAATTGGGCTCAAAGGTATTTTCTGTGTACTGAATATCCCCAATGACCGAATGGAAATCCGATAGAGCTATACGACTGTTAGAGGATATGTCACAAGATTGTATCCTTGATTTTGGAGGTTCTTTGGAGAATAATTTACCTATTTTTGTGTTTAAATATAATAACAGCTCCCAAGAAACAATCCAAATGGCTCTGTACAAGTCTCTCTATTGTAGACCCTGTCGTTGACCTTTATGCCAACTCGAAGTATGTGAGGAAGCTCTGTTGGGTCCCCAAATCATTCAGGAGACTTCTAAGGATGTTGAATTGATTTAGAAGCATATGAATATAAATCATTCCAGGAAAAAGTCTTATACTGATTTTCACCGCAGACCTCCAGAGTTTGAGGTGGGACATCAAGTCTCTCTGTGTGTTTCTCTGAGGTTTGGTCACTGGCGGATCCGGAGAAAGGGGAAGTTATTACCGAGATACATCGGGCCATCCGAGATAGTGGAGATAGTTGGGTCAGTATCCTATCAGTTACTTCTACCTCATATGTACCATTCCATGCACGACGTTTTCCATGTATCTCAGCATCAACAATATCATCCAGACCCGTATCATTCTTTTGACCCCGATGACATAGAGTTTGAAGTTGATGAATCCTCTTCGGAGAATCTGATTTGTATTACAGACCATAGCATGAATGGAATGTTAGTCCCACAGTTCTAGATGTTTTTTTAACATGGACATGTTCCAGAAGAGATCTGGGAGGGAGATATATATGTACGTGCACTATGGCCGGAACTCTTCCCTGACAACGTTCCAATACCATCGAAAGGGGGACTCAGGGATGAGTTTCCTTAATGTGGGGAGGTTGTAACATCCCTTACTTTATCAGATATGGACCATTTTTAATTTTTTTCAGTCTAATTAATTATGGGACTTGGGGCACGTGCCAACATACCTCGCTGCGGATCCCCGAAATCTTTTTATTTATTTTAAATAATTGATGATGATTCGTGAAAAATATCAAATCACTATTTCGCACGGTGTTTGGATTTTAAATAATTAATTAAGGATAGAAAAATAGTAATAAGAGATTTAATGATGATTTAAAATAAAGCAATAAAAAATAAAATAAAAACTGAAATAAAATAGGGAGGGGGTTGAGGGAAAAATGAAAATAATTAAAATGGAGGATTCCTGTTTTTAATAATTTTTAATATTTTCCATTCCATTAATTTGTTTTATTTTATCATTTTAATTTATTTCCTTTTTTCCTTATCTATTATTTTTTCCTTTTTTCTTTTCTTTTCTTCTTCATTCTTTTATCTCATTTCTTTTTTTCCTCTCCTCTCCCTCTCACACTCATCGAGTCGCACCCCTCTATCAAGTCACACCAACCAACAACCCTTTCAGAAGGTTGCTGCTCCTCTATACTATGTATGATTCTTTTTCCATCATGTGCACAATAAAACTTAGAGAATTTCTAAATCTACGCAATTCGAATCGGGCATTTTTGTTGAGTAATCTACGCACAGTTCGTCGCGGAAGATTTTTAACCTATTTTGGGGGCTTTCTAAAATCCAAATTTTTCAAAAGTTTTAGGTGAAATCAAAGTCTACCGTGGATCATAGAGTCATCTATGACTAAAAGTTAGGGATCCTACTCATTTTCCCTCTGTGTCTTTGTGATTTATAAAAAATGAAATGTTGTGCCGTTGGTCGGTGCCTATGGCCTTGTGTAATTTTATCCGTTTTAATTACATTTTTGTTTTTGATTAATTTTTTCTTCCTTAATAATATTAAATTAATTTATTCGAATGGTTGTAGCAATATTGGATAGCCCTTTGGGTTTTTGGACATAGTCGGTGTATTTTTTCATTAGCTGGGTAATTAATTTATTTCAGAGCAGTTATTAGGCGGCCCCTTTTTATTATTTTTAAATTAAATGAATAAATGTTTGAATTATTTCAAAAAATTTGGACACACTTTTTGGCTTATTGACCTAATCAGTGTATTCTATCATTAGCTGATTTTATTGTCTGATTAATTTCATGTGTTACAAAGAACTTTTTATTGTGATTATATTCAATAAATAGCTTCTTGAACTTGAAATCCCATTGTTAGATAAATAAAACTTGTTTTGTTGAACTATTTATTATTTAATGATTCATAATCCACTATGGTTGATAAGATATGTATATTTCCATGCATGTAGTTGTGTTATACTATTAAATTTATGCCTTGTGATGCATGGGTGATATCTGGTTAGTTATCAAGCTACGACTTTATATGCTAATTATGTCATATCAGCTGCTGTGAAAACATTAATTAAATTTATGGAGAATAATGGAGGTGGGTCCCATATTAATGTCCATGTTTAGAACCACGGTTCCTGACTGTTACTATTATATGCTGGGGGGCAGTGTCATTGGCATTTCCAGACCGAGAGTTCCCCAGACATTCTAATGCATATGAGTGATACTGGTTCCAAAAGGTCCCATCAGGATGGATCTGTTGGAAATGTGGATAAGCCAACTTTGGATGACCCTTTTCCCCCTTTTTTGAGATTGAGACAAACTCAGGGTAAAACTATGCCTCGGGCGATACATGTTATTTCGAAATATTTCTTTGGATGGGTTCTGTTGCATTGGATAAATTGATGGATGTTCCGTAGCGATATCTTAGTGATGGGTTAGAATCCAAATATCAACATGAACCTTAAATAAAGATGCACTTAAGGATTATGTTATTGGTAATTGAGTCTCTTGGGAAAAGTGATATTTCCCATGATATGTGGAAGTGTGCATGGTTGACACTGGACTTGAACCCCATGTTAAAGCACAATATTAGGGTGTACATTTTCCTGGTTTTACCTTGCTTTATGGGTTATATATATATATATATCTGTATTTGTGCATTTCTATAGATAAGTACCCTTTCAGAATTCCATCAGATGCTGAAGTAGGTGACCTAGCATGGGTGCCGTTTGGGACCCGAGTCGTCTTATTTATTTTATCGCACTGAAATTAATTTATTTTAAATGGTTATGTAATGGAACACTAATTTTTTATTTTTTCATGAAATGGAATGGTTTAGACAACGAGGGTGCCACCTTACTGGGATTTTATCTCACACCCTTCATGGGTGTTGTCAACACCTAAGTTGATTAAAAGAATGTAGGTAATGACAAGGGGCGGCGTGCTGCTTCCGATGCTTGACTGTTCATTACCGCCTAGGATGGAGACTAGGGCAGAGGACCAATCCATTCTTGTGAAGCTGTTATTACTTGTGTCTTTTCTTTTAGTTGACTATGTGTTTGAGTTCTGTTTTTAGTACATTAAGTTTAGACTCATAACATGGAATTACAATCTGTTGTGAGTTTCAACACATGACTTTTACTATTCAGTTGGATTATTTAGATTGATTCTACTGCAGTTTATTATTTCACATGCTTCTTCTACTTATTATTTTCTGTTGTTTACTTTCTCTGTGATATAATTTGTTACCAATGAGGGTATATTCTCTCCCCAAAAACACAAAAAGGTCCCTCACTTCTAGTCGACATCATCTGGTGTTTGGGGAGATGTGATTGAGGTTACATAACGCACCAGTCTGGCCACTATCTTATAGCTGAGCCAGGTTGAGATGTAACACCACTAACCAACCCTTCAACCTAAATTTCTATCCAAAATTTTTTATTTATCTTTTAATTCATTGAATGTTTCGTCAAAAATTTTTATATACTCAAACATTTTATCATTGGTCATGTTTTCCGAATAAGATTCATTACAATAATAGTATTAATTTTTTATAGGATATTCATGTTTTTCCTCAAAAGTGTTCATCATGAAGAACATGTCTGCTTTGTAACTCTTCTCATCATGTGAAGTCTCTAACTCACTAGAGATATCCAGATAATCACAGTAGGATGCATTTATATACTTATTACACCATTTATTATTTTCTTTATATTTGAAATTATACTTTAACTAAAGACAACCAGCATTTATAGGTCATCTTCTCTTGCTTTTATATCAGATAATCTCAGTTGACTAATCACCTCTCTTCCAGTCCTTTTTCATGTTTCACATATTTTCATTCTTTCCACTATAGATGGGATTCCTAAAGATCATATTCTTTTTGTAATTGTTTTTAACTTTTTGGTTAATTGATCAAATTTTTCATCACTTTTAGATGATGATCCATCATTGAATAATCTTTTCGAATGGGATTTTCTTTCTCTATTTCATTTTCCTTTGAAGTACTGGTCTTGAAACCCACATAGTTTATCTTTGGTTCACCATCTTATTATATATTGACCTTCAATTATTCATCACACATAAGCAGCTGACTTATCATCTAATTTATTTCAAACATACTGATATCAAATTATTCTCTTATTGACATTGAGGTTCCTCTCCATCTGTCTCGATGACATCTATGATTTTTCATGATTTTTTCTTTGGGTATAACATTTTTCCCATATAGATCATTTTGTTCAAAATTTCATTAAACCAAAGATAAATGTTAGATATATTCTCATCAAGATTCATCTAAAAGTTATCATATTTTTTTTGTATATGTAATAATTCTCATTTCATTAACATTATTGGCTCCTTCATATGAAACATCTAGAGTATCCCAAATGTCATAGGATATTTAACATGGAAAAATCCTATTGAATTCATAATATCATAATGAATAATATAATGCATTCATAGATTTGAAATTATTATTATAATCTTCCTTAGTGGTTAATCTCATGTATTTAGGGAAGTAGCAGTTACATTATATTCATCTAAAATAGAAGACCATATTTCCAAACGGATACATTCAAAATTAATTTTAATATCTACTTTCCATTGATCGTAATTAGTTCCTTTGAAACATATAAGATTATTGGAATCATCACCTTCAAATATATTATCCATAATAATGAAATGATAATAATATTTTAAAGAGATAAAAATTTATAAATAACATAAATTTAGAGGTTTTCAAAACACTACTGAAATCATTATTGATAAGATTAAAAAAATATTTGAAAATAGATGATTAAAAAAATCATTTGATACAAAATGTTTTAGGAGTAGGACCTCCAATAGGGGGGGGGGGAATTGAGTTCATATAAAAATTTATTTTGAAAAAAATCTTTTAAAAATCCACCAATTTAAAGAAAAAACCCCATATTTAACCAAAGTAGTAGATTTATACGTCTTTCTATTGTTAAAATAATTTATCAAAATATTGATTAAGTATTAGAAATTAAAATTAGAAATATTGATATAACAATTGAAAGTAATTTACTAAATCAAGAACAGTTACAAAAAAATAACTATGATTAAATATCAATGTAAAATTTATTTATCTAATATATGTATGAAAACATAAAAACATTGAATAACATAGAGGATAAAAATAGAGTTTTGGTATCAAAAATATACTTAATCTCATCCACTTGGTGAAAAATGTCTACCAAGAAATTTATATTAATAAACTTGATCCAAAACCAAGATCAATATTCCAAATAGAATACAAATCTATATAGGTCAAACTACACCTCTAACATAGATATACATAGGAAACTAACTAAGTCACACAAGGACCTCGTTCATAGTTTGTCATTTGTGTAAAATGTGGTAAAATAGATGACTGAGTGAGAATATATTGAATTGTATAACATAGCACAAGAGATATTTTGTGATTATACTACTGAGGACCACATTGCTATAAAATTAGTAAAATTATAGTCACTAGAGAATAAATAATAAGAGAGGGTTTTGAATACTCTAAGTGATCATCTTGATTCTTTTGGACTCCTTGAGTAAGGCAGATGTAGAATGTGAATCATATTCGAGAAACAGACACCAAAAATAAGTTTCATGGATTCTATATGTCCTAGTTTTCAGGAAGAGAATAGATATATTTCATAGGTTCTCTTCACTAGGGGTTGTCTCTACATGAATGTTGAGACATTTGTTATCAAAAAATCCTTCTTGTTATTAGTTACCAAGAATGATTGTTATAAATATTTTATTCTTGTATTCAATTCACAGTTTCAAGTGATATTTCTCTCCTTTTCTCAAGAGAGATTTATTTTTTATTTCCGAAGGAGTTGACAATAGGCATAAATCTTAACTGGAGGGCTTCCACATTCATCATATTGTTCTTTGCTAACATTTTCAAAAGACAGAACATGTAATTAATATTATAATCAGTAATGTGTTTCAAAAATATGACCATTATAATTAATTTTTAATTTAACATTAAAGAAAATATTCTTTGTTTGGAATAGTAGGACCTTCTATTTGTAAATCCTTCTATCGGTGAATCTCACTATTGGTGACTTTTTCAATCAGTTACTCCTTCTATCAGTGACTCTTCAACAAGTGACTATTTCTATTAGCGAATATTTTTGTTGATGACTCAGTTCATCAGCATGTCAGTGCCGCTCTATCAAATATAATTGATGAATTGTTCTATTAGTGACTTAGACTATCGGTGGCTCTGTCTTGTATTTATAAGTGAGTCATTCATTATATAATTGACTCATTAGTTCTATTAGTGAGTTGTTCTATCAGTGACTCATTTGTTCTTTTAGTGACTCATCTGCATTGTCGGGGACTAACATGTTCAATTTCTGACTCATCAGTGTTGTTGGTGATTTATAAGTTCTATCAGAAACTTAGTCTTATATCATCGGTGATTCATTTTTTAACTTAACTGTTAGGGGCCCATAGTTAAATATTTAGTATTTTTACCAAAATAATAGTATAAACGTCAATAGAATTATTCTAAACTAATAATTTATCCTTTATAAACATAATTGTACATTTTTTCATCTTATATGACCATGATTTTTCATAAATTAAAATTATTTGAAATTATTTGTGATTATATAAATTGGAGATGGCCAATACATACTATTGCAATTTGGGACTCGAGGAAATTTGATCCTTTAACTCACAAAATTTATTTCGCGTGGTTTTATCTCTCTATACATCCCTTCACCACATAGTTTTATTTTACTTATATATGTTTATTTATTATTTACCATTTTTATCTTTGCTATGTTTTTTATGGATATGAGTGTTTATAATTTTTCCTATCATTATAATATCTAATGAAAAAATATTTTCAATAAAAAATTAGATTTTTTAATTCTTTTAATTTGTAATTTATAAGAGACTTTACTCTCATATGATTTCTAAAAATAATCATTTTTATGAAAAAATATGTTGCTTTATTTTCAATCTCATTGAAGAAACTATTACATTACCTCTTTTAATAGTTCATTAACTATTTTTTAAATTATTTAATGTGTTCAATACCATAACTTCATATTCTTTGATTTGGTTATACTTTTAATTTTTGTGGGATTTCTCTTCAAAATAAATTATTTTCCATTAAATAATGAACTTAAAAACAATAATCCCATATTTTCTTGGAAGAATTATGATATATCATCTAGTAAATATTTGGTACCTGATTAAGTACTCAATTTATCTATCATGTATTTTTAAATTATTATTTTTTAGGTATTACATAATCATGTAAGAAAATATATTAGATTGGTGTGTGTATAACTATAAAAAACCCAATTAATTGGATAATGTTTCTATCTCATGAGATACCATGTATAGTGTGCGTTAAATTTTCGTAGAACACTGTCAAATATTTTTTTAGAAGAGGGCATTGAATATTATTTTAGTATAATGATTTATATAGTTTCTATATATCATTAAATGATTAAACCATATATCATTATAATATGATTTATTATTTATTTATTCATATGATTTATTTATACCCATTAACATTTTATTTATCTCATGGCGATTTAACTCTCCATGTTACCCCTTACTGATCCCCATACTAGGATCAGTATCTCACCCTTTCCATTATATGTATGTCTATATGTTATCTAATGTTATTACATAAGTATAATTATATATTGAAACCAATATAAATATTAAAATTAAAATGGTTTGATAGATTTTTTATTAATAACTAAAATAAAATAGATCTATATATTTCATGTATTATTTTTTAGGTTATGTAAAAAATGATGCAATTACATGTATATTGGATTTTTCTCTTTAAAGTATCTCAGTTATATATAGTTATAATAAAAAATATCCTTATATTTAATTTCATTTAAGGCTTATTTGTTTTATCGTAAAATTTACATACCACTATTAGAAATGATTAATTTCATTATGAAATATTATTATATAATAGTTTATTATGATAAAAATTCATAATTCAATAATAAATAATAATTTTATGATTATCGATTTAAATATGCTAATTATATCCCTTATTTTCTATATTTTTAAAATAGTTTGGAATATTTTGGTTTTTCATGGTTGAGAAACAAATTATACATAAAAATTCATTGATAATGTTATATATAATTTGAGATCATAATTCCCATACAAGTAAAAATTTCCACATTTAAAATTATAATAATGGGCATGATTTTGTTTGATTCGTTTAACTATTTAAATATTATATAAAATTAATTAATCTTTTTTATTTTATTATAATCCTACGAATTGAATTTTTATAATTCTACACTATTCGATGAAATCATGAATGTATTACATAACATGTGATTATATTTATTAATATTGATTCTTATGAAACATTCATATTATTATCTACTTCTTATTCTCAATTATATTATAATGACTCATGTTTAATTTATTATATACTTGTTTTCCTAAAATTCTCAATGTATTCCACATTACAAATCCATGTTCTATTATAATTCGTTATTACTATCACATGTTATATTCCAATCATATACATGCTGATCTATTGATATGAAACTATTGTTTCTTTTCATATATTCATAATTATTTCCATGTATTGGTATTTTAGATCACCCTTTCAATTATCTATGTCCTCATGTGGTCATAATTATTTTAATGGGATTGATCAATATATAGAGGATCTATAATAAAAGATTTTATATCTTGAGTTATATATATATATAAGATGCAATATAATTCTAATTCATATTATCACAAATCATATGATTCTTAGAATCGATGAATATAAAAATTTATAATATTAGGTATGTAATGTTTTTATGTGTTTTATTGTATCATAATGTACTAGTTCAGGGAATCATATGAAGTGGTTCATCTTGGAAATTTAATATTACTATTTCTGTGATCCTATACTAGGTATCTAATGTGGAAATAGTTGAATCCATGGAAGAGATCATGTTTAAGAAGGAGAATGTGTGTATGAATTTCAAAACTACTCACTAAAACACGTATGATATAGCCAATATGAAACAATGGAGAAAATACTTTACTATTGAGTTTTTTAGAGGAATACTTCCCTACAATATATAGAATATTGTATTGTCTTGTGATTACTACTGAAGAGTTGAGGATGTAATTATGTTTTACCGTAAACAATAATTTCATATTATGGAGGTAGAGTTCTTTTATATATAGGGATTTGAATTCATGATGACATTTCCAAATCTATTTGAAAAAATAATAACCATGTACATATTTATTACCTTTCAAACTAAGTTAAAATTTATACAACATCTAAATTTTTTGAAAAATGTTGATAAATTTTTGGAAGAATAAAATCTTCATAAGGTTTAGTAAAACAATTTTTTTGGATTTAAATCACAAACCCCATTTTAATAACCACTTGTAATGAGGTGTGTTGGGTAAATATTATTTAAGAAACTAAATAAAAACTCCATACCGAACATCTACATGTTTATTGGTTGAGATATATAAAATTTATATTATTTTTATTTTGGGTAAAATGCCAATGAATTATATAATGATTTATCAAATAATAATTGAAATTATTTAAGGCATATTGTATTTCTACAAAAAAATTGGGGGAGATTATTTTATATTTAGTGTGTGGGAGACCATGTAACCTTAAATTGGAGTTTTCCTATGATTCATATTTGGATATCAAGGTGGTAAATTGAAGATATAAAATTATAGAAAATAGATGATCTTAAAATTGGTCATCCAGATGAAATCCAGAAAGATACTTATGATAATGAAATAATATACAATGAAAAGGCGAGGATGTGGCCTGAACAAGACACTAATTGAAGGTTATAATAATAGGGAAAAGTTATATTTTTTTTCAATTTTTTATGTTCATTACCAGTAAATCTATACTACAAATGAATGGGGTCATTTTGGGTGATAAGAGCATATCATCATAAACAAGTGGGTATTTCATGGGATAATGATCCACTAATTATGGTAAAAAACTGTTATTGGATCCTTAACATGATAAGATTTCTGGCTATATTATGAATTATATAATATATAATATAGAATATATATTAGTGGATACAAAAATAAAAATTGTAAATTATGGAATAAAATTATAACAAAAATCGAAAATAAATAGGAACTACCCATTTACCACACATTCTCAATAACATCCCCATAAGTATATAATACCATTATATTTTTTTATTTTTTTGTTAAATTACTTCTTAAAAATTATGAATGTTCCACAAAAATCACAATAAAAAATATTTTTTATACCAAATGAAGTATATATTAGTAATGCATCTCATGACATATGCCTACACCTTTGATGACTAAGGTGAAATAGAATTCATTACAACATGATTCCAAATTACCCTTTACAATTATTGACACAAAATCCTAATTGTGATATAGATTATTCTAAAGAAACATGAATTATCTTCTATCCTATCAATCCACAACCTCACTCCATGTAATTTAGATTATTAAAATAAAACATTTCGTGATTCTTAACCCTATCTTTGTATTTTTATCCAATTTACTTAATTATTTCACTACCTAAAAGTTACATCGCTCCATAAAAATAAAACATTTCTATAATTTCTCAGATACCCAAAAATCACCACACCAATGTCCAAAAAATACTATACTTATCCAAAACTAACATTTTCCAATTTCATTCCATTTTTACAATATCCTATAGGTAACATAAAACTAGTTTTATTCCAATCAAAAAAACCATTGGAGAGTCCTTTGAATATGTATTGTCTCCATTAAAACAAATGAAAAATTACTTATTCATATGTCATATAATTTAATAATTCCAATAATTATACCCATATAAAAACACAAAATACTATTTGCCCTTGCATTACGAACTCATTATTCAATTAGGATGAATTAATATCCAAATTTTACTCGTTAAATATATTAACGAACATATAAAGAATTTCATTAATGGATAATGTGGATATAAAAGATATTGAAGAAATAAAGATATGTGATATTGGAATATAGGGAATGACTGTAATTGATGGTCTAATCCTCACATAACTTAATGATTTATAGTTGGAAGGCATTTTCTCATTGAGGTAATAAGATTTCTAAGAAAGGATGCTTGAATTATTGTCAATATTGTATATACACTATTTAATGATTTGTTTTTATCAGGATAGATACACTAGAATATGATAATTTAGGAGATTTTTTATGGAAACATAGTCTGTTGTTTTTTAAAAATGTTTAGCTATAATTGGTCATCCCTTTAAGGAGGGATATTGGATTTTATAATCTTAAAAATTTAAATAATAATCCCACTATCATATATGAATCATCAATCCCCAAAACCACAAAATTGAGGATCTTAATTCATTATATTATTTAGTAATATCTTATGATCCCCTTTCTAGAAAAGTAGATAGTAAAGGGAGTTCCCTAAAATATCACATCATTGTTATAAATCCTAGTGATTTTGTGAAATATATTTATTGAATTAATTTATTATGTTTGATATTGGTAATTTCACAAAAACTATGAATATTTATTTTTTTCATATGAAATCACTTAACGTAGAATAAAGTATAAGAATCAATATGTTAATTGTTATCTATATGAAAAACGTATATTAGGTTGTAGTGCATTCAACACAATGGTTATCTTGTGTTACATAAACTACATAGTTGTTTCAATAGATTGTGTTCAATAAAAAAAAGTTTTACAATTCAAAAATATTCTATTAACAATATTATAGTGGATTTCACATAGAAATAATAAAGGTGGGTATTAATAATAATAAATATATTATGATAATATTGTTTACACAATTATTTCATTAGTTACCAATTAATTCGAAATATGAGTAATAACTATTTGAATGTAATGAAATTTATTTCCATTGATAGAAAATAAATTTATATGTATAAATATATTTTTTCTCAATTTATTAAAAAAAATTAAATTGAATTATTTTAATGATATATATTATATATATATATATATTAAATAAACTATTTAACCCTCATATTATGTGAATTATAAGTAAGAGATAAAAATAAATCCCAATATACAAATTAATATATATATATATATATAATGTTGTTTTACGAACATTTAATAGAACTTCAATATTAAAACTAAATATTGATTCTTTTATATATCCTATTTAAGAAACATAAATTATTGATAAGAACATAAAACATATAATTTGGTGATTCATTGGAGTTTTTTTTGGGAAGATTCATTTTTTATTTATAATTAGAAATACATATTTTAATTGAAAACTAACAATTCATAAAATTTATTTATTAAGTTAAGTTGTATTTTTATTGTATTTAAATGAATATTTAGGTAAAAAATAAATTTATTACCTCAATTATGTTCCTTTTTATCAACATCACATAGATATTGGATATATAAACCTTTTAATATTTTGTATATTTTCACATTAAAACCTCGTTATATCGTCCCATCTATTTGATTAATTTTAAATTAATTTCACCCACTCCAATGATAAGAATTTTGAGAAATGGGATCCATATTATAAATTATAGTATTTCCTAATTTATATTAAGTTCAACGTAGATTTTTTAAATAATATTAGTGAATTTAATTAAAATTAATTATAATGATTAACATAAAAATGAGTTTACTTAGTGGTTAAATGTTAACATAAGGGATAAATTATGTATAACAGTTTACAAAACACAATTGGTATAAATATTTTGAATGTATATAATATTTTCTATAACTTTGATCATTGTTATGTGAACTTGATGTAGGGGATTCCTCTCAATAGTGTATACCTTTTTTTAATTTTTTTGAATACCACTCCACCCCGCTATAAAAGGGAGCACAGTCCCTATAAATTCTTCACACATCCCAAGACAATTGGATAACCAGAAAAAATAAAAAATAACTTCATAAATTCCATCCTATTAATTTGAAAATCCTTACTTTGGATAAAAAGAAAAATAATGAATTTCATTGGTGCAAACCAAAAGGATTTAACTAAAGAAGAGGCAATATTCTTTAATGGGATCTTTTTCTTTATTTATTTCTAAAAACATTAAATTATTATTATTAAATTATGATATAATAACAATATTATGATAAATATATTTTATATTTTTATGTTTTACGTATGACCTACACATTTGTAATCATTCATCAAATTTAATGCAAATTCTTCATTCGTGTATATAATGACTTACCAACTCACTAACCAATGTTGTCATTTCTTCCATTACAACCTATAAAGGATTGTAATAATAATATACATAACTTTTTATGTGATTAATATTTTATTTAATATGTTTTAAATATTTTTTATTGATTGTATAAAACACATCACCATGATTTACATTTTGTTAGAATATTAAAACATTGTTTGTGGGAATATGGACTACTGGTTCCTCAAAGCGATGTGATTTGTTCACAGTATAAATGGAAGTTATAGTGGATTAGTTAATTTAAAATATTGGATATAAATTAAATATGAATTAAAGTATAATAATAATAATATATAAATATCATTTTCCTTCTTTTTATAATTAGTACAAGAAAAAATAATTATCCTTAATGCGTACCTACGACCAACTGTCTCTATGAACGTTGTATCTCATTTTTTTATTTCAATATTTTTTATATTATTCTAAATAAATATAAATATTATATGTGTTATATTTATCTCATTTTTTACATTATTTATATATTTTAATCTTGATCATATAAAAAGGACACTAAAAGAACAAGTCAAAACATATGTGAGAGATAAAGAAGATATTACAAGAAATCTAACATTAACATGGAATTTTTTATAAGTATATAATTTAATATCATTATAAAATCATATATTATATGATATATAATAATATGGTGTATTTTTAGGATTATAATTATAATGTATTTATTATAAAGGAGTTTTGAATATGTATAATGAAATCCAAGCCCTAGTTTTAGGGTTTTGCCTTCATACATTAATTAATGTGAGATATATGTTATATACCCCATTTATTCTTATTTTGTGGTGTTTATTCATACCTATGAGTTTTTGTATCAGGAATTTACTTTATTTCATGTTTTTAGAAGTTTTAATCAATTTTATTCTTCCATGAGGGTCACAATTCAACAATTACTAATATAGTATGATACTTATGTCTCAATTATAATTTCAATGAGTCACTATCTAGGTCCATCAACTATTTATTATATGTGTAGATTAAACATCCCTTTAATGTAATTTAATATTATTAGGGTGATAATTTTCAGGATTTACATCTAAATTTGGGTATCAATATTCCATGAGTATTATAGTTCAAAAGTGACCTAATCGGTAAGGTAATTGTTTCTCAATTTTAATTCATTGGGACACACGTATTTTAAAAACCTAAATAATTTTATGATGTTTATATACCAAAAATTGAAATTTTTATCCTAAATATACATATATTTAATATATTTTGAGCATCATGTAGTTTAATTATATCAATGGGATTGTGGTCAAATGTTACTAATGTTTTAATATTTTATGATATAATCTCATTATTTACAGCGATTCTTTACAATTATTATTACATTGATGAAATCCTATGATACATATCTCAAAAAGAATAATTAATTTGATTATACTATGTTTATTCATATATAATCATGTATTTTTATAATTTAGTAACTCATTCGTACATAATATTATTATAATTTTGTTTAGGAAAATACGACTTCATCTCTCTCTTCAGTTGAAAATATGAATTCCCTAAAACCATGTGTCAGAATATGTTTTCAATAAATATCTATATTTTACTATTATCATTAAATGTCAATTTTACCCATGTTTTAACTTTTCATCAAAATGGCTTTTTAAAATCAATTATCCTATTATTTTAGGATTGAGGATCTTTTCTATTATTTTTAAGGTGAAAATGAAATCTTTGAATTGTATGGGTTTATCCACCATCATGAAAATATTTTAATTAAATATTACATTAAAATATTATGAAAATATATTTTTATAAACATATTCCTTTAATAATAATAAAATTTAATTTATTTCATAATTCGTTCAAATAAGTTTATTTTCAAATATTTTTTATATTTGAAAAGTGTTTAAATTTATTTTAAATGTTGTATTTATAATTATTAATGATTAATTTCAAATAAAAGTTTTCCAAAACTTTTTTTGATTGAAAAATAATTTTTCAGAGAAAAGGGTAATTTACTCAAGAAATGTTATATATTTTTTTAAATCATTATTCATATGTTTTTAATGTGGTTTTCAAATAAAAGGATTTCAAAAATTATAATTTCTTAAAAAATTATTTTTTGATAAATGATATTTTTTTACAAGAAATGCTCTTGATGACCTTTTAAAATCATTAAACTTATATTATGATATGATTTTTAATAGATTATTAAATTCTGGTAATATAATCCAAGTACACAATTTTTATTATTTCATTAAATGTTTCATATAAGATGAAAAATTATTAATGAAACACATTCCTCTTCAATGGATTATACCATGAAAAAATTCTTGTGAAACATGTTTCCTTTCATGGGTTATTTTATAGTACCCATTTTTTCATGGACTAGGATATGATGTTTATAAAACCGAAATATTTTCATGGTTCGTGATATTAAGAATGTTTTATGATCTTTTGACACACACACACACACACACACACACACACATATATATATATATATTATTTTATGTGCTCAATGGGTACAAGGGAGGAAATCATAATCCTTTAATAATATTGTACCCAAGAGGGAATCACAAGACCCTATCAAGAGTATACACGGGATGTCATACCAAGCATATAAAGGATGATATAATAGAAAGAAAACCAAGGCCATAAATAAATTGTACATAAGAGGGTATCCCAATCCCATAACAAGACGTATAATGTAAGGGAGTCCAATGTCCATAACATGAGGGTACACAAGGGGGAATCCCACATTTGAAACAAGAGGGTTCACTTGAGGACATCCTAGTCCTAAATTATGTACATGGAAGATTGTCCTAATCCTAACATGTTATAATGCTATTAGTATATATCCACGATATATGATTTTATTTTTTAACTTGAAAACCACAATTCCAAGTCATATTTCTATAGTATCATATCATGGATTATGATATACACTCCCTTATGATTTATGTCATATATACTAACAATATGATTTCAATTACTCTTTCTAATGATCGTTGATATGTATGGTGTGAGTTTAAAATTTTATTCACATATTGTTATTCCCTTATTTTCATTTTATACCCCTACTGAGAATCTATGTTCACCCATTATTATGCTTTGTTTCACTATGTTATGAATAAATGTTTTTATATAGAGTACTAAAGGGGAATATCTATTCAAGAGTTGTAGAAGATATTTCATGAAATTATAACAATGGGTTCTATGATTCAAAATACATTAAATGATTGTAGTTATAGTGAATATACATTTGTAATGTGAGGAATATTCATATAATATGATTTAATATTCATGTTTGTTATTATTATGTCTCTATAGTTGTTGTTAGAGGAATGGGTTAGCCAACCTCTATAATTTTGGAAGATAATACTTTAGTTAGATCCTAGTAGATATTTCTACGAATATATTAAGAGATGCCTCTATGGGTAAGCCAAATGTTTCATATATTTAAATGATGGTGTCAGGATTTATACAACCTATATTTAATTTTTCATTATTATATAGTTTTCTTCTTGAATAAGTGTTTATTAAAAAATATTTGTTTGTCATTTTAAATAGTATTGACTATAAATAAATAAGATAATAGTGCATGTTTTAAATGTGGAAATTACTGGCATTATTAAAATAGATATCCAATTTGGAAATATCATGAAGGGAATCTGGAAGGTGGAAAGAGAATTGGATATACTGCTAAATATAATGTGACCATGAATAATATGTAAATGGTATGGTATGTTCTAGTACTATTTTCACATTAAACGTTGGATATATGATTAAATTGATGTTGAGTAACCTTATGAAATGGTTCATATTACATATTCTATCAAAGGGGTATAATGGATTATTATGAGAAAGCCAATGTAATGGTTAATGAATATATTTGGACGATTAAACTGTATATATATGTTGGAATTTATGAATTATGTCATTTGAATCATGAATTATATGTTTTCTATTAATTATTTTACCAAATATATTGAATCGTGATGAAGACCAAGAAATTTATTTTAATGGAAAGATAATATTTTATTTAATGGACATAAACCCTAAAAGTGTTCATGATGTTGATATTTTATCTTTTATAAATAAATAATTGATATTGATAATCTAAATTGTCTAGTATTATGGAAGAAATTCTTTATTTTATAAAAGTGATTTCTATTTTATTGCGGATGAAACATAAAAATTCTCTTGGTTTAATGAAATATACCAAATAAACGTTTGAATTACAATGAATGAATTTTTTAAACCATGATTTATCATATTTCTGGTTATTTCCATGTTTTTAGAGAAAATATGATAAAGGTAATCATGTTTTTTGAATGTGAAAACCAAGATCTACAAAATTATATATGGTGGAAAAATGGTAATATAATTTTGATAAATGTTTTTTCCTTATTTATTACAATTGGTATTCTCCTCATTGGGAAGGTCTAGAAGGTTTTCCAGTTATGAATTGGTTTATGTTAAACTTCGAATGAGGTTTTAGAGATTAATGTATTATCTCACTATATGAGGGTTTTTGATTATGGGATGACCTATTAAAACAACATTTTTTATGATAAATAAGTATTGATAGAATGAATTGTCAATCTAATTATGTATCTCAAGATCAATTATTTCTCCAAGAATGAAATATTCACATTCATTTCATAGAATACAATATGAAGTTGAAGCTGATCAATGGATAAAAATAGAGAGATTGTGCATTTGAAATGAATTGAAATAAATTAACTATATATTCTTGTGATTAATTTTTATACTTTAAGATAATTATACATTAATAAAATTATTTCTTATTATCAACATTTTTTATTTTATTAATGACCCTTTAACAACATTTTAGTTTTTTGTTTTGATATTGCTATCTTTATTTGGATCACCCAATTATGTTGATCAATAATCAATATCTCTCTACATTAGTATTTGAGAATTATTTATATCTCTTATGTCAATTTTTTTACTTCCCACCTCTGTTATTCTATTTTGAAACACAGTTTTCCATTACATAGGGAAATTGTTATTTTCCCAACCTTCATTATTAGAAAGATGTTTTAGTTTTAAATTTAATTATGTGGTTTTCTATTAATGGAACAATAAATTTATAAACGTTTGAAAAACCAAAATATTCTCGAGGGTGAAATTAATTTTCAGGGGTAGAATGATATAACACAATATTTTGTGTAATATTTTTTTGAATTAATTCAATCTTATGATATTTTTCATTTCACAAAGTACTGAATGTAGATATTTTATATGAAATAAATACTTTTGGATTGTGTTTTTTGATACATATAGTTTATATTTCACTAAAATAATCAATTATATTACATTATAGTATATAAAAAACTATTTTTTTCTTGTCTGACATAGAATACCGAATTTCTTTGATAGATAGTGTTAGACATAAAAATCGGTTCAACCAAACAACAATATATTATTAGAATTATTATTATAATATTCACCTATAAAATGGAATGGTGAACATGAATATGAAACAAAAATTATGAAATTATCATTAAAAAAAATTCATAGGATACATAATAATTCGAAATGAGAGTTTTCACTATTGGAAAAATAAAATTCATTTTCTGAAAAATAATATTTCTCTATATATAATTACATAAATCAGAATACATTATTTTAATGTTTTTTAATGTATTATTTATTTTAAATATATATATTTATATAATATATTGAATCAACTATTTAACACTCATATGATGTGTTTTTAAGAAAAGAGATAATAATAAATCAAATTTTACACATGCAAGGATATATTTTTTTGAAAGTCATTATATCATCAGTTAATAGATAACCTATTTTAAAAAGAAATGTTGAGACTTTTATAAAATATATTCAAAAAAATCAAATGCATGATTAAAAATTATATTTGGGTTAATTTGGGGTATTATTCGTAGCAGATTCATTTTTTATGAATAATAAAAATAGTGAATTTTTATTGAAATGTGACTTTTTATTAAATTTATTTATATAGTTAAATTATATTATTATTTTTAAAAGTATATTTATATTAATAAAACATATATTAATCCAATTAATTTAATTTTAATAATTTTCACATTGAAATTAGATATCACGAAAATCTATGAATTTTAACACATTCACTATAAAATCCACATTCTTCAATCTATTCGGTAGGATTAATTTTAATACAATTTCATCAAATTATATGATTGGAATTTGAAAAAATGGATTCCATATTTTTAATAAGAATAATTTATAATATTTATTTATTTTTACTTAGTTTTGGACAAAAATATAACAGTGAATGTAAATAAAATTAATTAAATTGATTAAGGTAAAAATGAGATTACATAATTGTTAATTTTAAACAGATGGGACCAAATGACCTAAAAACATGTTAAATGAAAATTTATCGAAACATTTTGACCAAATCCATTATTTATTTGCCTTTTTTAATAATTATAGGAACATTATATAAGGGATACATCTCAATATGGTTTACCTTTTTGAATTTGTAAGAATGCAACTACTCCTTGAATATAAAAGGGAACTCATGCCCCCTAACTTATTCAAACCATTAAAGACCATTAGAACATTCTAAAACTATATAAATTTGATCCCAAATTCCATTATCACATCATATATGCCTCACATTGGTTAAAAATCAATCCAATTAATTCCTTGGATGAAAACCAAAATGAGTTACCAAAATCGGAAGTATTGTTGTTCAACAAGTTCTTATGTTTTTTTACTTTCTCCACCACTATAATTATACATATTAAATGATTTTATAAAAACATAATTATAAAAATTATTCTTAAATTCTTTTATTTTAATACACTTTAAATCACTTCCAATAAATGGGATATCTAATATTCATTCACGTGTTGGTGAACTTCGACCTCGCGTACAAATTTCATTTGTTCTTATATTAACACATCTCTTTGTTGAAAATAATGAGGTATATGTATTTTTATATGATATATAATATATTTATTATGTATTTATTCTTATGTAATAACTATATAACACATACCATCCTGATTTCAATTTTATGAGAAAATGATAACATCGTTCGCTGAAGTGGAAACTACAGCCTCCTCAATGCGATTATATTCATTGAATATTCACCTATAATTTATTAAGTATGATTTTAATAAAAAATTTATATATATATGAAATAATAAAACTAATGGAATTATAATATTAATATAAACATATATATCATTTACATTCAATAAATCAAATTGACAATATATTGGAAACATTGATCATGGGTACATACAACCTACCGTCTCTATGGACTGGCTATTTAATATTATATTTATGAAATTTATAGAATATTATAAATGAATATAAAATGAATTTATATTTTATTTATCCCATGGTTTAAATTCTTGAGATTTTTAAATCAATTTCACATGATGAGTACCAAAAAATAAAAACTCAAAATATTTACGAAAAACGAGATATTTCTCAAAAACTTATCTAAAACAAGGAATTTTTAATAAACTTGTAACATAAAGTCATAAAAATTAATATAGGGTATAATATTTTTTAATATGTATATATGGTAGATTTATATAAATCATATATTTATTATACAATAGTTTTGAACATATATGAAGAATGTCAAGACATAAGGTAAGGGTATTGTCATATCACTTTTATTTATTTGAGATATTTTATATATTCTCCAATTATTCATAATGTGTGGTGAATATAAAAAACTATGAAATGTTATTTAATTAATTTACTTTATTTAAAGGTACTAAATGGTTCAATTGATGTTATTAATTCATGTGGCTCATGATTTAAAAGTTACACAAGTTGTAATGGATATTCACCGCACTTTTATTTTCTATTAGACACAAGCCATGTTCACCACATATTTATTATATATTGTGGTTATAATGGATATATTTTTATATTATGATTATAGAAAATATATTTTCTGGAATTTACTAAGGAATTTCAGTTCTATCAGTCAAGGTGTTTAGGTTTTTAATGATGGGAAATATCTACAGTAATTTTGTCTCTATTTGCTGTCTTTGTGACACATGTTATGATATCTAAAAATATTATTTCATGGGTGGATTATTATTAAATTTTACTTGTTATATCATGAATAAAACTAAATTAATTATATGTTATATATCATGTAGCATTATTCTATAAAGGGTGATATTATTAAATGTTATCAAATTGGCAATAGTTTATTGCCAAAATATCATTTTCTATTTTGATTTTTTTGTGAATATGCTTGCATTGATGAAATTTTTTATCCATATCTCTAGAAATAACAAGAATTTTATTCTACTCTAGTTATTCAGTATATTTTCATGAATTTTTAAATTAATCCTACTCTTTTTTACTAAAAAATAACAGTAAATATGATTTATGAAAATTAAACTTTACCTATCTCTTTGGTGGGAAAACTTTTTCCCCCTCGATTAATGTTTTGTAGAATATTTTCAAATACTATATAATATTCTCTCATTATCGTTAAAATTAAATTTCTATCATATTTTCATTTATAACATAATAAAATTTCAAATTAATATTCTTGTCTTTTTCCAATCGAGGCATTTTTCATAAGGTTTTATAGTACAACATCAATATTCCCCTTGTAATGATATATCCACAATCGTGTCTGTAATGATCTTATGTTTTGTTTTAATTTTTATAAGAATAATTATTTCAATATAAAAATTCTAATATTTTGTATGTATTTTGTTTTCATGTAATTTTAATATAAAATGGTTTAATATTGAAAAGGGGTTTATATTGATTTTCAAGGATTTATTTATAATTATTCATGTTTATTCTCAATGACTATTTATAAAAAAACAATTATGGTTTAAAAAGGGTATTTGAAGAAAAAAAAATTCATTAAGAAATGTATAAATTATTTTTAAATAATCAATCATATCCTTTCAAATTTGTTTTCATCAAAAAGTACTTAAAAATTTCTTATTTCATAAATAATGTTTTTTATTGAAATAATATTTTCTATAAGAAATGAAAAAGTGATATTTCAGAATAGTTATCCATATATGACAATATCTTTCATATAGTTTATTATTTAATGATAATAGGATACAAGGACACCATTATAATTATTTCATTGAGTGGTTTATGTTGTGGATGGAACATTTTTTATAAATCTCGCCCCTCTTCCATGGGTTATACCATGATTAAATGCTTGTTAACCCCACTTACTTTCATGGAATATTATATAATGAAATGATTATTTATCAAGTAAATTTTCCATAGTTTGTGATGTGATAAATGTTTTATGAAACCAATTTTTGTTAATGGATTAGGATATGATATTTAGGAAAACCTTCTCCTTATAGGGACCATGATATGATTAATAATTTATTTCCTTCAGTAAAACGGATGTTAAATTTTATTATGTGATTGGTGGGGCACTTATCTCCCTTAAATGAACTAGGTAATGCTAAACGTTTTATGAGCTCCAAGGTTACATAGGAGGTAATCTGATGGCCATAAAAAGAGGGTACATGGGAAGAAATACAAATCCAGTAAGAATATGTTACACAAGGATGCAATCCTAATCGCATTGAAACAGTGTACATGTGAGGGAATCCCAAACCTATAACAAGAGGGTATGTGGGATGGAATCCCAATCCAGTAATATGCTGGTATATAGGATGGCATACCATGTAACATACCAACCATTTAATAAATTATTATTACATCATTTGAAATGTGATAAATATATAATAATTACACCTACCGTATTCAATGTTTTAGTTTATTGGTAAAATTAATACCATAAATAAATTTTTACATAATTAAACATAATAATTTATCCAATTCTTAGTTCTCTTGCTTCTTAGTGGTCGTCATTTTATCATATGTACATGTAATCAATTTGGAATATATATCCAAGAAATGTTTGAGCTAAATTACTCATAACATGATATATAAAAACACAATTCAATTTTACATGATCTGAGAATAATCATCATAATCATAACATAATAATAATGTTATTATTATAATAATGAGAGGAAATATTAGATAAAGGATTGAATTTCGATAAAAATAAAAATGAAATATTATGTCTTAGTGGTCAACTAATAAACATATATTTCAATAAATATAATATCATGTTTATACAAATTAATTTTTTTATAATTAGAAACATCAATATATGAAATTAATGGGTGGGAAATATAATTCCTAGAACAGAAGTAACATCATAACATTTTCATGTGATAATAAATCCGGGAGAAATTGTCACATAATAATATTTTCAAAATATTTCATGCCACAAATAAAATATATCAATTAGAGAAAAAAATAAACCATGTTAGGGGATGGTTTTATCATAATTTTAATTCATTCCTGAGTAATATTTTTATTTCTAAAAATAATGGAAGAATATCATTTGAATCAATCTTTAGTGAGGAACATGAAATCTCATGAGAAGTAAAATATTTGTTTTTAAAAAGAAATGTTCCTTTGGAAAATTAATTGATTTTTTTCATAAAACCAAATTGGAAACATGTATATCCTAGGAAAAATAATTAAGGAAAAATTAATTGATAATTAACAAACATTAATCGAACTTCAAAACAAAAAATTCAATGATAGTAGAAAATCCCAATGAAAATGAGTATTATTTTTGGAATCCCCTTACAATATGTAAAAATTATTTATTCAAATTAATATCTTGGATAATGAAATTTTATTAATTAATTATCTAATAAATAAACTATCAATTTTTTATTTTATTACAATATTTTTATTTATTTTTCTTATTGTTTTTTTGAAGAGTTATATAGTTTAATTTCATCACTCGAGAGCGTTCACTTTTTTGTTTCCATGATCAATTAACTTATTTATAAGTATATAAGATCACGTATAGTGATAATGATTCCCAAGAATTGAAATTATATGTTATTACTGAACATAAAAAAGGACAATTGGTTTTATAATTCATTTGGATATATGTTATGAGGATGATTTATTAGATAGAATGTTAATGATAATTACATGATTTTTTAGCTATATTTTCAAAAATTATGAGAATATAAGAATTTATTTAACATAATATCTATAAATTTCGTATAGAACATTTTTTAACATATAATATGTATAATATGATATTAATTATCGAATATAATTTTTATTTCCATTTTTGAAGGCTGTAGCGAAAAATGAAAACACATTGTGCATAGCGGCCTTAAATCGACAAACCACAGATGATATTTTTATAAAAGGAAAAGGCTTGAGAATTGAAAATGAATTATTCCACTAATAAAATACATTTATATTATAAAAAAAGATATCAGAGTTATCATGCCACTTTTATAAGTGGAGGTGTTGAAAGATACTTAATGAAATTAAAATCTGAAGAAAATAAATGAAAAAGGAAGAGGATATTACCTCTTAAATTTCTCACCCATGAGAACCTACTTAGGGAAATGGGTTTTGTATTTTGATGAAACCATGATATCATAGAAATTAAGTAGGGTCTTGGTAGTTTTTATACTATGGTAATGTATAATCATAAAGGCTTTTATTGTGTGAGGAGAAGATGTGGTGAGGGGTGGTGTTTATAGGGGAAGAGATGGGGGTTTCTCATTATTTTATTTAGTGATTTATTTTGATTTTCTCAATAATATTAATAGTTTGAACCATATTAATAAATATAATAAAATATTTAAGGAAAATATTTTATATTGGGCTTATATCATTTTAACATCAATATTTATCAAAATATTCATGTAATTTTTTATCATAAATTATCATATATCATGTCAAACCATATTCACATATTTTTGGAAAATCAAAAAATTCACCATAATTTTTTTTTAAATTTATAATACAAATATTTAATCAATTTAATTAACATAATTTTCTAAATAACTGATATTTAATTTGAAATTAAAATCAACATTCGGATGGAAAATACCAATTATAAAATTATATAATATTTTATAACACTTTGAACAATTATTTAGGTTCCCATAAAAATAACATAAAATAACAAAAAATATTTGTATTAATTTAAGAATCTATTTTGTAAAAATAAATTTTATTTTAAATAAATTTTTTAATTAATAAATTGTAATTAAATATTTCTGATATTCAAAAATACAAAAACAAAATTCTTCATTTATAAAATATTTATTTCTTTAAAATGTGATTAAAATATAATATATTTTCATTTATAATAATCATAAATATTATTTATACTTACACAGGTAAGGTTTCTATTCTATTTTCCAAATTAGTTTTCCTAAGGGTCACATTACTATTCATAATGTCATCTTATTATTCCTTAGTATTTGTTCTTTCAACACTTGAAATACAAATTTTTTTAATCATTGTTCATCTATAATGTTTTTATTGTTTTATATAAGTTATTTTATAGCATTTTTGATATCTGGAATAATTATAAGAAATGGGTTTCCATTGATATTATAATGGGTTTTTTTCTTCATCCCCCTAATAAAATTTATACTTTAATATTTTTTGACATACTAAAGTGAAAAACCTGAGGGTACTTCTCTATCATAACTTACTTCAGTTCCCATGTTTCATATTATTATGCATGGTTCCACCATAGTACATTGATCTGATACATAATATTAGGGCATGGAAATTTATATCTATGATCTAATATTGTTACTAAATGATCCTTATAAGGGAGATCATTTTCCAAATTGACTACCTCTAGATTCCATACATGGGAGAGATATAGTATGTACATCATCATGAGGGATTCATGAAATACATCATGTACCTGAGACATGGTTTTTTGATGTGCTAATCGATACTCCAAAAATCTAACTCAATCAATATTCAAGGCGGTGGCGACCCGTCGCTGAGGTTCCGGGTTCGAGTCCTCACAAAGGCAACGCGCACCATTTGTTAGCGAACCTCTCGTCCCCTCGACTCTGTGGGAACTGGCCCAAGCCCAAGGGTTGGCCACCTTGGGCCTAGCTAGGGGCGTGCGGCGCGCAAGTGGGCAGGCCAGCCCTATACCTCGTTACCCATACAACATGTTCGCCCGCGGGGGCTGGGTGAGTTGGTTCAAGGCGGTGGCGACCCGTCGCTGTGGTTCCGGGTTCGAGTCCTCAAAAAGGCAATGCGCACCATTTGTCAGCGAACCTCTCGTCCCCTCGACTCCGTGGGAACTGGCCCAAGCCCAAGGGTTGGCCCCCTTGGGCCTAGCTGGGGGCGTGCGACGCGCAGGTGGGTAGGCCAGCCCTATACCTCGTTACCCATACCACACGTTTTCTGCCAACGAGCCTACACCCTAGTGGTACAGGCTCCTGCTTGGCATCCAAAAGACCCAGGATCAAATCTGGGCAGGGGAAAATTTCCCAGGTACTGTAGTAGCACTGTAGTAGGTACTGTTGCAGCGTTGGCACTGTAGCAGCGGCAGCACTATAGCAGCAGAGGAACTGTAGCAGGTACTGTAGTGGCAGTGGTACTGTAGTAGCACGGGTACTGTAGCAGTACTATTCATTGAGGGGTCCTTTGGGCCAACAAAAATGGGCTTTCAAGCCTTGTATTCAGGCCACTTGGCCTTGGGCCTTTGGGCTATGTAATGGGTCTTCCTCTACCCAGTCTAAAGAGGTCTTTGCTTTCAAATAATAAATTGAGGCTTCGACCCCAACCTTTAAAAAAAAATGAGCTGTCATACCTTGGACTCAAGGTTTCTTTCTTCCTAAATCTCATGATCCCATTCCATTTGAATATGTGCATGAATAACATGTATCTGACCATAAAATAATTGTTTCTTCAATGACTGTCCTTATATTTCCTTTGTCATCTTTGGTGTACCTTGATTTGTTACTAATTGGTTTTCACTTTTCAATAATTTCTTCAACCATTCTAGGTACATGCAGCTTATGTTCAATGACTTCGTCCCACCACTCTAGTGTTTGCATATTTTCCAATAAATTGATTTATATAGATCCATTTGGACGCTCGAGTAAAAATGGTTGTTGTATGGAAACTCAACTAAAGGTATTTGTATGTTTTTTCTAGACATTATTCATTATGTCAACGAATATTTTTTGTTTCATTAGTGATACTAAAGGGAATTACATTGAAATCCTAGGGTCTATATATCAATCGAAAGGAATTTATAGAAATATCATCCATCCAAATTTTTTATTGGTGATATCAGGACTAAAGTTCTACCATAGAAAAAAAATTATCAACATGCAATTGACCGAACTACGTAGATATCAATGAAAATGGATGCATTTTCTTTATCGAGATATTGTTGAGATCATGATAATCAATAATAAGGTGCATTTAAACTTTATTATTCATGAAAAATAGGACTGGTCTAGCATACAGTGAGGCACTCAGGTGAATAAAATCTTTTTCTAGATTATCTTGTAATATCTTACTCTGTTCTTCCAACTCAATGGTGACTATTATTTAGGGTGTCTTGGATATTGGTAAAGATCACAGAAGATGTTCAGTTTAGAGATCCAAATCATAGATCAGAATAAGAGTAGTGAATTATTCATGGAAAACATCAGTGTTGTCCCTTACAATGGTCCTGTATTTGATCAAGATTCTTATCCTTCTATCAATCATTTGATCAAGATATTATTTATTATATGGAAATTTTATGATCAAAGGCATAATCAATATACTTCATTGTTTCAATTTTTGTTAAAATATCATAATTTTTATAAACATACTGATTATTAGATTAATAAAAAGATTCAAGGACATTACAAGGGATCATGTTAAAAAATAAAGAGAAATATTTCCATGTAGTGCATGTTTCACAGTTTTTGTATAGTTATAGATAATTGTTCGACCATACCATGCTATCCAGCATGAGGGGTGATCAATTAATATTTTGTTAATGTGGATGAGATATAAACCATACTGTCTTGGATATAGGAATTCCTCATGGTTGGAGAATGGGTTTCGAGCTGTGCTGGCCTCTCTAGGTAACTATGCATCATAAATCCTCTTTGAATGATGATGACGCACGTTTGGAATAGTACCTGGAAAATGTGCGGCCACACTGTGAGCCCCATTAAAAAGTGAAAACTTACCAAATATCACCATTATGATTTTTGATCCTAATTATATTTTCAATAATGTTGACAACCCTATTCATCTAAATTATTTCATGGGTGGTTATAATTTGATTTCAGCCTGTACGGAGTGTTGTTGGGTACAGATCAAATGCTTCGAGAATGACTAACTCTCATCCTAAATCTCATTTACATATTATGGCATGTGGTTTTGTACTTCTTCTTCTGAAGTCCTAAAACACCCTTTTCTAGTAGATATTAGATTGGGGATTCAAAAATAAATGAATCATGATCTATGTATAATGTTAAGTAAGAGTATCTCATTCAATTATTGGTAGGTGGTATATAAGTTATATCCACTAGCATTGAGTTCAATTAGTTCATGAGTTCTTTGGATTTCTCATCCCTATGGTTGTGTGTTTTGTGACATTAGTAATGTTTGATAAAATGTTTTTTTTAAATTTATAAATTTAAACCCTCTTGATATTTTTGGGACGAATTGGTAGTGACATGATCTATATAGAGTCACCCAGGGGGTGTAACCACATTTACACACACTGAACATGGTATTATAATGCCTGGAATTGGCTTTTTTGAATGTATGTCCCTTGAAAACCCTGTTTTTGTTAGGTCAAATAATATATAGGCAATAATAGTAGTTGTGTCTGGTTTTTTGAAATGTAATAAGGTATTTTTTTTTGAATAATGATAAATGTGGATGAATGTATTGATGGGTATATGTCAAATAGATATATAATTTTTAATGGAAATTGGTTAATGGGTTATGGCATATGAAAAATTAAATATTTTAATTGGGATAATGTATGGAATTTATTGAATATACATAATGGGTTAAGGTATATGAAAGGGAAATGTAATAAATGGGATATGTAATGTAATTACTACATGTTCCAATGGGTTACAGATGGAAGTTAATTATACAAGTTGAATGATTATGTAATGTTAATGTTAGGTCTATCAATTTTGTATGGGTTGGGATATGGTATATATGGTAATGGGTTAAATGAATATGATATGGGGTATTGAAATATGGTTCTATAACCATGAGTCTTGTTTGACTAAGGCTCTAATCCCCATCGCATGAATTCATGGGATATGGAGTTAGATTGAGGATTTATTCCCTTAGTGGTTGCATTGGAATGGACTATATGGTCTGAGGGTGCAACGTAAGTGTCATACAATTGAATATAAAATGTTATTCTCTATTGATTAAAGAAACATGACTTATTCCATTTTTCATAAAATTTGACTATCATCCGTTATAGAGTTAATAAATAAATTTCAAACACATATAACATGAGATGAAAATGAATTTTGGGATGAATATGGTATAACTAATAAAAATAGAAATAATTATGGAAATGGTCAAGATGAATATTTAAAACTAATGTTAACTAGGTAGCCTTTTTTCTACATTGAAATTTATTAATTACATTCATGCACATTATGTTTAGAATGGATATTTTGGTGAAACTATTGGTGGTGGACAATGGAGTTGTAATGAAACCCTAATTGGGATTCTATTGGATACCCAATTTTTTTTTGTATTTACTGGTTAGAACCAGAGAAAAGGCCCTTTTCATAGGAGTTGGTTTGGGCTTGGGAAGTTCATGGATGTGGATCTACACTTATAGTCATGACCCGTTTTGGGAGATTTAGTTTTTTCTAATTATTTTGAGTTTCCACAAACTTTATCACCATTTGCATGACATGAAATATTTATTTTATTATGAAGTATCTACCCTATTTGGGGAAATGGTTGAAAATGCATGTTTTTGGACTATTTTTTATTACTTCATTTATTTAATATTTCATCTATTGTAGAGTAGTATGATAAATATGGTAGAGTACTCCAACATGATCTATTAGACCCACAGAAGTAGTTGTTAATCTATGGAATAATGGGTGGTGCACTTGAGCTCATGTGGCGACTCTGTTAGGGACACAAGTTATTATCTTCTATGTTTGGGAAATTACAATATAGTTTCAATGTGGTTATTTGTTGTGGACTTATTATTTGATATGGTAGAGATGAGATTAAGATGTGTCAGACCATGAAAATGAACATGTTCTTAGGAGTAGCTAACCCATGTATGGGGGATACCCCATGTGTCTAGGGTTAGAATTCTTGTTCTCAATGTCTTTTTTATATTAGAATAATATTTCTGCATTGGGTGGTGGACTTTTTATATGATCTGGATTTTTTGTGATATTTTTATTTTTGAATAAATGACATGAGGATGTAAATTAATGCATAATTGTAGGAACCTATTTCTATAGGTGTCATACATCATGATATTCTCATTTATAATGGGTGTTTGAAACCTAGGGGATAGGGTTCATATTACCATCCAAAAAAGTTGATGAAAATGTCGTCTAATAGAGATTATGAAAATGATTAAAAGGAATAACATTAATGAATTGTTATAAAATGTTTCTTACTAAAGGGTTGTGTATGTGTTAATATATTGATTATAACAAATTATGAAATATTAAATGTTCATAAAAAGAATGATATAAATTGTTAATAAGAGAAATGATTTTCAAAGGTTTCAATTGAAAAAATTAGGATTATATATCTCAATTTACCCCTGTGTTAGCAATGAACTGTGGTAGGGATGGTTTAGGGAGGTGTTCTAGGTGTGAAAATGTTCATTGCGATTGTGTGTGAAAGACGAGTTATTGTGGCTAGTAAAGCACCACTTTTATATAATCCATGTAATGTTTATGGTATATGTTCTATGAATCATGCTTTCCATTTTAGAAAGAGTCCACCACATCGATGTGTGTTGGTGAGGAGATAACAGGATGTCATTGAGAATGCTCTTCCAGAGGTGGACCAAGGGAACCCGATGAATCATGGTAATAGGGGAGAAAATCAAATCCAAGAGAACATCTTTTTTTATGAAAATGGATGAATGAGATCCACAGTAGGTAGTGTTGAGTATGTTTAGGCTAACTAGGGAGTTTCAACTTGAGAAGCCTAAGAATTTTTCTAGGAATGGTGGGCCTGATGATGTAGAGTTCAAGATAGAGTTCATCCAAAAACTCCATTATTGTATACACACTACTCCTTAAAAGATAGAAAATATGGAAAATTATTTATTGTGAGGGTTGAAAAAAATCCTTATTGGACATCTTGGATCAGACAATGAAATAATAGGGAATGTTATTGATGGGATTAAATTTAAATCAACTGGAAAAAATCTACGTAGAGACCTTGATGTAGAAGAAAGTTGTATATTTTATGAGTTTATATTGAGGGACTATGAAATTGATGTATTATGATAGTCATTTGACGAACTATCATAGTTTTTTATAGATTTAGTAGGGGATGAGGATGAAATAGAAAGGCATTACAAGGAGAGACATAGAAATGAGATTATGTCAGTGGTTAAAGTTTTCTGTTTAATTATGTTTACTGATGTGGTAGATTAGGACTTCATTTTAGAAAAAAATAACAATTAGGACCCTAGTTGTGGGCATTGAGTATAAATTGGGTGATACAGTGGTATAGATTTTGATTGTGGGAATCAATAATTTGAAGGATTTAACTTGGGAAGGGGTGAAAATGTAGTCATGAAAGGGAACTAACTTCCTAGCATTACAATTTTCATATCTGGTAACAGTATGGAATTCTAAGACATATTTTTGTTTTGGGTCCCCAACAGTCGTTTACATGTTTAAAATGTGGTAGGTTGGGCCATGTTTAGAGGTTCTATCAAAAATATATACAGATCAGTACCGATTGAGGGTTTAGGCTAATATAGCGTGTATGCAGGTGGTTGGTCACACAATACTAGGAAGGCAGCTGGTACTCTACCATCCATACTAGTCAAGGTGGTCGGTTTGGTACTCTTACATGATAGCTTACATTCCATCATGGTTGTGCAGTAAAAATAACTCTCACAAGAGAAAGGGTAGAGGAATATGTCAACTTCATTTTGTTCAACCTACAAATGGAGGTTTTTAGGTTTGACTATAGACTATTCGAGGTACAATTATTGTGTCCTATATGATTTTAATTAATTATTTGATATAGGTGCCTAAAATTTTTTGTTTATACTTAGTTTTTTGTTTTCTAGACCCTAGGGTAGAACATATGTGTGGGTTATTATCAATTGATACACCATTATGAGTACATGAAAGAAAATTAATGCAGTGTAACAGATCTGTGCTTGAAGGTGATCGATACCAATTCCTATGGGACATGTTTGTGCTTGAAGTGATGGATATTGATATAATTTTTTCATTGAATATCTAGTGTTGTATCGAGCCCCCATTTAGTGTTACCATAATAGATTAAAAATCATGTCTCATGATGGATACAATTATGTCCATAGTGTTGAATGAGATGTTTGGATAGGATGTGTAGGTTCATTTTGTCATCAGTTGGGTGAGATCAAAGCCCCTAGTGACTTTTCCCTTGCTTGATGATGTAGAGTATATTAGTATGGCCTTCATCTAGTGTTGGATTATATTCAATAGTTATTTCATAATTATTTCATGGGGCTTTAACCGAGAGGGATGTTTAGTCCCTGAGAGTAATGCTTATAGGAGAATAAATAGTTTTCATTATAGAAAATAGAATTGGACCAAATTACCTCAACGGGAATAATAATCCAGAAGGAGGAAATTTAGAATATGGTATTTATGCATTAATGTATGGCACCATGGGGATCTCTTGTTCTATTTTACACGAAATATGACAGATTTCATTGATTGTGGGTTGATTATATTATGTTTAACCAGAATACTGTTAAAAAATAATAATTTATTCCTTAATTTGATGAACTATTTAGAATGATGAGAAATGTTTTAGTGTTTTTAATAATTTGTTTTCTATCAGGATATCATCAATAAAGGGTATAAACTTATGATATAATAGGGACTGCCTTCATGAGTAGGTATCTGTTTTATGAGTTTTTTTTTCATTATCTTTGGGATGGAAATTTTTTCCACAACATTTATGTCCCTAATGAACTAAATATTTCAACCATACTTAGATCAATTCATTGTCGTTTTCTGTTGATGGAATATTTGGTCTACTCAATATTTCTTCAAAATCATTCCAAAAATATTGAAATAATTTTGGGTATGATAAGATAGAATAGGCTATACACCATGCTATCCATGTGTCATTTTAGGATTGATAGTCAACACTTATTAAGGAATGTTATCTCAGAAGAAATTGTTTTTAGACACTGAGAGTGTTTGGGAAGTTGTGTCTTCAGAGTACCCAATGAATCTTTATGATGTCCATGTTTTATTAGATTTTCCGACTATTACTAAAGGTTTATTAAACACATGTCATATATTACAACAATACTTTGTGGTTTGACCAAGAAGGGAATCACATTTTAATGGTATGAGGAATGTGAGAATTCATTCCAAGAGTTACAGAAGAGGTTGACTAATGCACTAGTTCTAGTCTTACCAGAGCCAAGTAATGAGTACACTTTATTCTGTGTTGCATATTATGTTGGGCTTGATTTAGTATTGATGCAGGATTATTGGGTTGTTGTGTATGGTACACAAAAATAAAGGCCTATTGAAAAATAAAACTCTATGTAAGACCTTGAATTGTCCATGGTGGTGTTTTATAAAATGTCATTGTGGTACTACTTGTTGGGATAAAATTTTATGGTGTATATTTATCATGAGAATCATAAGTTAATTTTTTACTAGTTATATTTAAATCCTTGGTGGTGAAGATTATTATTGTACATGAATTACATCGATTTTGAGCTGGTTTACACTCTTAAAAAAACAATATTCTAAATGCTTTAGATAGAAGACACAAACTCAGTCAGATTTGGAATTAGGATCCAGGTTAAGGGTGATGGTTTTGTTTTTTAGATGCATCATGTGGTTTTGGATGTCCAATGGAAAATAAAACATTCATTTTTGGAAGTTGAGTCTATGACATTGATCCATTTTAATGAAATCGAGTATGAAGATACAAAATGTGTGACCTTGAGGAAATGTTTTGATGTTGGTGATTCACTTTCAAGTTAAATTGTTGTAGATGATGGAATCATTTATGTTTGTCATGTTTTTGTTGTGACAACATGTAATAGAGATGATTTTATTCATGATTTTCATGCATCAATGTGTGATGTTCTTCCCAGTATAACTAAAATGTATCATGATATTCATAGTAATTATTGGTGGAAAGGGATGAGGAATGGGGTTGTATGATTCATGCTGCAATTCCTTACAAGCTACTAGGTGAAGGCTGTGTATCATCATCTAGGGGTGTTGTCACATCCATTTATTATTTTGTAATAGAAAAGGGATGATTTGATGATGGATTTTTTTGGGGGTCTTCCAATGATGCCACATAAAATTTTGTGATTTGGTTGGTTATGGATTTTTTTACCAAGACAGAACTTTTCAATTCAATTCAAGAAACATTCACCATGTATCATCTTGGAAAGTTAAATGTTCTAGGGATAGTAAGGGCACATGGTGTGTCCCGAATGAAGGATTTTGATCAATTTCATCATTTTAAATCATGAATTTGGAATAAGTATCAATTCATGATTGAAACCCATGTCTTCATTATTAACGATTTTCAAGAACATACAGACTGGAAATTAGAGTAAACTATTCATGTACTAGAGGACATGTTTAGTGCATCTGTCCTATATTTTTGTGGATCATGGGAGTGTAATTTGGTTCTAGTTCAGTTTTCTTACAAGAATGGTTAAAAGGAAACAATTCATATGAAACAATTTTACAGGTTCAATGATAGACCATGTAGAGCTTAAATAGGATGGTTAGTGTCTTGCAAATCATGGTTGTAAGGACCTATTCTCTTGAAGGAGACTTCAAAAAAGATTAAATTGTTTTAGATATATTTGATAATGTACTAGAGTTTGGAAAAATCATATATGAATTGTCTTTGATGATATATTTAATTTATGGTGAGTGATCAAGTGTTTCATCAGGTGTATCCAACGTTATTTCTCCATAGATTTTGGAATCATGGGACGTTAGTGCCCAAGTATAAGGGTCGTTTGTGATTGTGGAGAGGATAAGACTGGTGGCATACTGATTGGATCATCCACATTAGTATAGTGGTATTAATGAAATTTTACATGTTTTTATATATTTAGAATCTTCACCCAAACTCATCAAACATGATCGATGTTTATGAATTTAAGCTTCAAGATGATTTTTCGTTTAAGGAGAATCTATTTCATATTGTAGATCATGGTGAGAAAGTCACGAGGGGAAATGTTGTGCCATTGGTTAATGTTTTTTGGAATCAGGTTTATTTTCAAGAGGAAACATAGAAAATACATTAATATATATCGTCGTAGTGGCCCAATCTCTTTTCAAAGGGAACATAATGATGTTTAGAATCTTGGTTGATTAGGATTTTTTATAAGGTGAGGATGTTGTAGGATCCTTAACATCATAGAGGTACATTATTTTTAATGTTTTGGTTTAAATATCTTAATTTTGATAAATGAAGTATTTATCAGATTAATGAGGATGTATGAGGGTGTTTCAGGTGGTTTTGACATGAATGAAAGATGAATTTATCCATACAGTGCATGTGGAATTGTCATAGAATATAGTGTGCCAAACCATGCTAGCGAGGAGGAGGGGTTCATGGTTAAGAAAAACATGCTATAGGGTAGATCAAAATGTGTGGGCCAAAATATGATAATTCATCAGGACTAGTTCATGTTTATCAATCTGTGTAGGACTCCTTAGGAAACCATGTGGCTTAACCCCTCTTGGACAAAGGTTTCCCCATGATTTATGCATGGTTTGAAAAAATATGTGGCCAAACTATATGCCCCATTATAAATAAAAATATCCCTAAAGTGATAACGTGAGATTTTAAGAACCTCACCAAATTATCTTCCCTATTATTTACTTATAACCATAATGATGAACATAACTCCAATATCATCCTCATCGTGGTTCTCCATGGATTATAGTTTTTTCTGTTTACTGTTGGGTGTAGATCAAATCTTTTATAATTATAACACTCATCTTGTTTATCTTTTATGGATTAGGGATTGTGGTTTTTCTCTTCATCTTTTGAATCCCAGAAACCAATTTTTTCTATTAGATATTTGATTGGGGCTTCAACGGGTGCTTGAATATGTATATGAGACTATGGTTAATGGTACACCCATCCATTAATTCAAGGATGGTGGTTTGTATGTTATATCCTTTAGTCTTGAATTCAATTTTTTCTTGATTTCTTGTGTTTTCTCTTCCCTCTTATTGTTAATTTTTTCCTTTTTGTAATTATTTCTAGTTTGGTTTAATAAATGATAGATTAAATCCCACATAATTTTCATGGGATGCATTTAGAGTTATTAGATTGATTTAGGGCCACCCCTTAAGTTCCCCAACATTCATAACAATGGAAGAGGATATTGTAAAGCATGAAATTTTTTTGTGTGAATATAGAACCCCTTAAAATAATATTTTTTCATAGGTAAAATCATATAAAAACAATAATAGTAGTGTAGCTTAGATGATAGAAATGGAAGAAGGTTTTTTTTTGAATAATTTGAAAATAGGAAAAATTTATTAATGGGGATATCACAAATGGATATTGAATATATAATATAAATTTGTTAATGGGTTACGAAATATGAAATGTTAAATTTTTTAAATTGGATAATATTTTGAAATTGATGAATATACATTAGGGGATATGGTATGGGAAATGTATATGGGTTAAATGGAAATTGTAACATAATTTATAAATGTGCTAATGGGTTAAGGCATCTGTAAATTATATATGTTTATTGATTATGAAATGTGAATGATATGTTTATAAATTTTTTATGGTTTGAGATATCATATATATGGTAAATGGATAAATAATAATGTATGCATGCCTTGGTGGTACATAATGTATTGACTTGAGTTTTAACACACACAGGTCTGGTTGGTGTAAGGCATTGAACCCAATTACCAAGAGTCGATGCATTATTTTAATTCATTGGCTGATTACAAGGACTCATGTCCCAAAGGATAGATCAGTTTACCATTTTTTGGAAAATAGATTACAAATATGAAGTTTAAATTATTTTTTATAATATGAAACAAAACATAAATAATCCTTTGAGAACTCATTTATTCTGGTAGATTAACCCTTCATATCAATCATACCACACATCTTGAATCCTGGGAAAATAAAATATAATAAAGGGGTGATCTTAGATACTTAGTAAGGGTAAATAATTTAGGAAAAGCTATAAAATTTTAATGAAAGATGTGTATTAAAAAACATAAACCTTTTAAACATAAACATGAACATAATATGGAAAAAAACTAAATCATACATCACCATATAAATATGAATATAGATATTCTAATAGTTGAATAATCACATGTGATAAATAATTTCATATCGAGGGAATTCAAAACACTGGACAACATTACAACATATTCAAGTCATCATGCCAATACTACAATTAAAAATTTTGTGATGACCTTGTGACCATACAGTAATATGTCTCATTAAACCTATTGATGCATCGATGGGATATAGTAGGCCTCACCATTCACAAACATTGTTCACTCCATTCCTAATGAGAAAATGTTGAAATAGAACAAAAATATTCGTATTAACAATTGCATAGTAAATTTCAATACTTTATCCATAAATCATGTAGGGTTTAAAAATTAGCACATCCATAGTCAAACAAATCACAACTCATTCAATACAACATGGAAGATTTTATTATAACAAATCAACCTCAATCATGAATAATATCCAGTATAGGATTTTGACATTGGTAAAAATGATCAGTAAAACATTTTGAGAGAAATATCCCATTTTATGAAATCATTTAAAATTAACAAATTTATAAAAGAAGTAATTTAAAATAGAATTTAGTATCATAGCGTCTCATACCACATTGAAAATTTTTAATGGAATTAACATTTTAAAACAATCATGTCTATATAAATTAATCCTTAAAACTATTTAGAAAACATGGACATTAATGAGAATGATTTAGAAGAATAAATATTTAAAACAATTAAATTAACATTTTAGTTAAAGTGTAAGATTAAATAATCATTTTTAAAAAATTATTTTTTGAAATATGGGCTTGGGTAATAAATATGTCCTGAAAATACATATAAATAAACAATCTCGGATAATAACGAGATTGTGTAATTAACCATTACCTTGTACTTCCCTTTGGCCGATGGTTCATTTAAACTCGTGTATAATGACCATAGTATGTTATTAAATTATTTAAAACCATATTAATATTTATGATATCATACATTATTCCTTTTTATCTCTATTCTGCCCATTTAATTATAATTTCCATGTTAAATTAACATTTCAGAGAATAATCACTTTATTTATTGTATGTGTTTGAAATTGTTATTCTTGATCTTATCACATAAATAATGATATAAAAAATAACATAATATAATAAAAGACTTATATATCATATATATTTATAATATAAATATGTATTATTGATAGATATATTAAATGGAAAACACCGTTTATGGAGACAGTAGGCCATACATACGCATAAACACAGTTTCTGTTTTCATATCATATTTAATGGAACAAAGTGAATAAGATATATATATATATATATATATATATTTAATGTATAATTATTATATAATATATTACATACATATTATTAATATTTATTTTTATATTTATCGTTGAATGGTGTAGGTGGAAATGAATCTCATCGCGTCATGGAGACGGTAAGATGTATATACACTCGAGTGACAAAATCATTTACATAATGATTGAAAGTTGTGTAATTGAATGGTATATTAATTTTAAAAAAACAATATTATGTTATTTTCATTATATATATTTATATTACCCATCATTATACCCATCAAAATAACAATGTGTTGAATATCAAATTACACCGCGTCGTCGAGACTGCAAGTCGTACGTATGCACGCATGGTGGCATTGTCATTAATAAGTTGGATAGTATAATTGATATGGTTTTATCATATTTATAATAAAATAAAATTATGTATAATTTATTGGTGTTATTATATTTTTATGGAAATAACAACGAATGAGAATGTGGATGAAAAATAGAACATTGAAATAGGTGATAAAATAATTACCTCTTCTTCGGGTGTTTCTTAATGATTTTGGGAAAAGGGCTCTTTAGTCCAGATTTATTCTCAATGTAAGGCCTCTAGAATGATGTGGGGGAAGTTGGGATGATATTTGGTTAGGTTTTTGCTGAACCAAAAGTCTTTGGAGGTATAAATTTTAGAGAAGTGGAAGTACTATTTTATAAGAGCGGTGAGAGGCAGTTTAAGAAAATATTGAAATATTATTTTATTATAAAATTATTTTCTATTTATTATATCACCAAAAAGATTTATTTTGAGTCTCATTTGGGTATGGGTTTATATCCTTTAAACCAATAGGTTTTAGAAATTTTTACGTCCCTATATTAACCTTATCTTTTAGATTCAACCCTCAGTTAAATAGTTTAACTTTTACCATATCTTCATGTATTTTAATATTAAATGATTAATGAACATACTCTAAAATGATAAGAGATCTTAAATTAGACCATTTATTACATATCATACGTTATATATGACAGTTTTATGATCTATATTTTTTAGAGATATTATATCATTTAATTATATAGTATTTTTGAAAAATTCGTTTTTTTTAAATTTTGATGTTTTTATTATTTGGTTTTTTTAAAATCCATAAATTGCTGATTACTTAAAAAAGATACGTTTAATAAACCATTACAAGTCATATTAAATTAAAAATTTCATTGATTGCATCATATGTTTCAATTTAGATTTATTTTAATATTTAAAATATCAATTATTTTAATCATTCATTAATAAGGTAATTATTGCATCATCATTGAGTCATATTTAAATTTAATTATTCGAGGTCTAAAAACTATAAATAAAATACCATGATGTAGGAAATCTTATTATCTTTTTAATGAATATTTATAGAAAAAAATATCTTATGTATAACTCTATATTAAAAATTGTTCATTTAATAAAATTGGAATTTGACACTTTTAACACTTCTTTAATTAAAATATAATAAATGTCATAATCTAAATAAAATTGATCAAAAGGTATATTAATTTTTACCTAAGGATTATTTTTTTCGAAATAAAATTATCCAAAAGAATTTGTACATCTGTTAAGATAATTATAATGTAATTTTTATAATTAATTACTCAATTTACTTTTAATTATAGTAAATAAAATTCGAAAGTTACTATTCCCCAAAAATTATTTTTATCTTATTGACCGACATTTTACTTACAGATGTCAAATGTGTCTCTCAGATTTTTGAAATTCAATTCATATATATGGTAAAATTACATTTTATGCAAATTTGTAAATATGACTAGAAGGTGGGTGAAAGACCATAAAAAGTTAAATAAAATTTATATATCTAATATTATTTTAAAATTACTCCAATTAATTACATTAGGCGAATATAGTTATTAACTATATATTTTGACATTAAAATAAATTTTAATGAAAAATAATAATTACTTAAAAAAATTCAAATTTAATCAACAACATATACTTTGTCACTATTCATCAAAAATTCAATGCGTTCAAAAAAAAATACCAAAACTTCACCCTAATATAATTTTGATATTATTAATTAAAAAATTATTTCTATTTTACCTAATTCAAAACATATATGTTGCATTAATTAGTTTAAAAATAATTCCTTCTCTCAAAACCAAAAAGCAGGTTTTTTAGAAATAAATACTCTCAATTGATTAATATTAGTTTATGACCAATTTAATATTATAATGACATCAAATGAAAAAAATGGATTAAATGAAAAAAATATAATCTAATTATTTCTCAAAACCATTAAAAAATATTATTTAACATAATAAATTATTTTGATTAAAAAAGTCGTTTTCAATTAGAATTTACAATTGGTAATATACATCATAATATGAAAGTTATTAGAAAAAGACCAAAAAATTAGCCAAAATAAATTTTTATCTTTTACATCTAATAAAGAAGTTTATTTTTTCAGATTAAATATATATACCTTTCAAATATTGGACTAAAAATGGTTTTTCCATTAAAAGCAGAAAATGTCATTTCTGAAAAAATACATATATTATCTGAGAATTGGTATTTTTTCTTGTATGATTTCTATAAAAAAATAATATGAATTTTAACATTATATAAGATATATTAAAAATTCAAAATGTGGTTAATAATATTCATAATAACTTTTTAAATGGCTAGTTTGATAGTTCATGATGTTCTTGAACCTAGTATTGCATATAACCGATGCAGTTGAATTACAATAGAGAGATAATGTACATTAAAATATTGGGGTGTTACATTATAACCTCCTTCAATAAATTGTTTCATCACAATTTGAAATTTTTTCTCAAAAATAAAAGGTTAAAAATAGAAAATAGCATTGTGGAAAACCCACATAAAAAATAAGGTTAATATAATTTAGTCTGAATAAAAGGGAAAAGGAAATTAAAAATTCACCACCAATTAATGGGTTAAAATATGATAACATTGTTGGTAATTTTAGACACATAATTGAGGGGAAAACGTAAATATTTATATGGAGTGATTGAGGTCATCAATCACAAAAAAAAGAGAAAAATAAAAAGAAAATTGAGGGCCTCAAATCCATAAATCTATGGTGATTTAAAATATAATTGGTTCAACAAAACATAATATATTAGGATAACACATTTTTCTTTCGAAGATACTTTCCATAATGTTTAATAATTATTTTCTTCATAGAATAAAATAATAATACTAGAAATATATTGTCCAATCATTTAAATAATTTCTACCATAAATAAATTATAGAAATTAAAAATACTATTTTTATCCTAATATTATAGGGTTCTATAAGAAAAGGAATTTATAATTAATTTTTCAAACCATTTAATAAAACTGAACTATACAAACGTGGACATCATGTAGGCCCGTGGTAGGTGATGCACCCAGGTTGCCCTTCGGTTGCAGTTTCAAGTCTCACGGCCTTGCCGGATGTGATGAGTTATTAACAAAACTACATGTTCTCCTTTTTATAACAATCCAAAAATAATATTTTGTAATGTTTTAACCTTAAAAAATAGTATTGAAATTTCATCATTATTCATTCCATCTATGATTCTTAACCAAAATAGTTATGTTCAAAGTCACGGTCAAAAATTTATAAGGTAGGTAATCATATTGAAGATCTCTTTTTTCCACATAATATCATGTTAATACCATCATCATGGATTCTCTAAAAACATGGTAACATCTTTAATTACCATAAAACCTTATTGAATACTTTAATTCTCCCTTGTTACTTTTTAAATATTATATATACTTCTTAAATATAAAATATTTAACACTCCAACAATTATGGAATAAAAAACCATTCATCAATCCCATGGATGTAAATAATACCCAATATACATTATCCAACTCAATTATATTTTATTCCAAAATCACTGCATGAATTTCAGGACCATATTAAGATTAATCTTTCTCTCAACCATATCTTTTCCAAATTTTTTCACTTGAATCTTTTCCACATTACTTGGTATAATAAAATATCAAATCCTTGATGAAAACGTACAGTAGTACAATCCTTATATATTTATTAATGATTATAACTTATACATCATTAATACAATATTCAAATGAAACAATTAATTAATAAAAACATAAGAACCGTAATCATTTCTCTTCATCTACAGTAGTATCATAACTTGATTATTATTCAATAGCATCATTTAGTGTATACTCTGATTATTGGGACATTTATTCGTGTAGTCTCCCAATATCTTGCAGATAATGCAATGTACATTTGAAAACATTTATTACCATTTAAATTACGAACATGGTGTCCTTTTCCTCCACACTTCTAATAACCTCCTATTCCATTCAAACACATCCTAGGGGAAATTTTTCAACAATAATTACATATGTGAAAATATTTCTTTCCCTACACCACATTATTCATCATTCTCTCTACAATCCTCTTGTTCTCTTTCTTCCCTACAATTCTATATGACTCATATGATTCATTATATATCTTATTAACACATGATATTATTTCTTAATATGATGATAATACATGGGTGTCTATTTCCCTTCTAAATTTGGGCTTAAGACCATGAATGATATGATCCCTCTAACTCTTTGGATCATGTGTATTGGAGGATTTCTCATTCCTTCCATTGGGTGTCATTTCTAAATGTCGAAATAAACTAGGTAATATCATATCATAATATATAATTGATAAACTATAAAAATACTCTACATTAATTGAATATTTTCACACATCTAGTCTCGTATTCATAAAAAGGTTTCTTTTTGACATATTTACTCATAAATCCTATTTATTGTTTTTCAATGAAAATGTGAATTATACATAGCATATCCCTCGGTAGTGTTATAAGGAAGAGTGAAACAATACCCGTTGTAGTTCACAAGTTCCTAATTGGGTATATCTCAAGGCGATGTTATTATGTTTTACACCTCGGTACATCTGGGTCATAGCCGTATCTACCTGATCGTGTCTAGGAAGGGATGCATTTCTTGGAAAAATAATAATAAAATATCTACTATACCAAAATTCTTGGAGGGTCTTATATGTTAATCCTCAAATTCTGTCATATGGTAATGATTCATAATAAGATTTTATCTAAATCTAGTTTCCAAGGATTGTACTAAACCTCCTCTGATACTATCTTTAACGCCCCAACCCCAACTACCTGGATTCTGTGCATTAATTTAATAAACTGGCATGATTACAAGTAATCGAGTCCTAACAGACCGATCTATTTAAAAGTCATTTAAAATAGATAAAATATATAAATGTGACATTAAATTTTATAACATACAACATAACATAAATAATCCATTGAGATTACCATTAATCAATTAGCATAACCATACATATCAATCATAATACACTTCTTAGAATCCATAGAAAATAAAACATATGAAAGGGGTGCTCAGATATTTAGTAAGGGTAAATAATTTAACATAAGCTATAAAATTTTAATGAATGATGCATAATAACAAAACATATAACTTTTAAATATAAACATAAACCTAATATGGAAAAAATAATTCAAATATAACCATATAAACATGCACATGTATATTCTACTAGTCGAATAATCATATGTAAAAACTTATTTCATATTGAGGGAATTCCTAACACTAGATATCATTACCTCATAGTCAAAGTCTAATTCCAATAACACAACTAATTTTTTTTCAAGTACTTTTCCAAAAATATAATTTGCCTCATGAGACATACTGACGCCTCAAGGCGCTATAGCAAGCCCCAACCGTCATTTTCTATGTCTAATGCATTCCTCCTATGAAAATGCCAAAACAGAACATAAACATTCATATTAAAAACTGCATAATAAATTTAAACACATTAGCCCTAAACCATGATGGGTATTTAAATAGAACTTTCACAATCAAACAAATCGTAACTCATTCAATGAAATAATGAATATATAATTATAATAAATCAACCTCAATAAAGAATATTATCTGGTAAGATATTTAGACAATGTTGAAAATTATCAGTAAATATTTTTTAGAGAAATATCATTTTTGGTGAAATCATTTAAATATCACACATTTATATAGTTATCCATTTGGAATAGTTTTTTGAATCAAATTGTCTCGTACCACTTTGAATCTTTTGAAATGAATAACCATTTTAAAACAATCAAGGCCATATAAATAAATCCATAAAACTATTTTGAAAACATGGAAATTAATTAGAAATGTTTAGAAAAATAAATATTTATATCATTTAAAATGATGTTTTAGTTAAATAGTAATATAAATTAATCATTTTGAAAATTTCATTTTTGGAATCATGGACAAGGATAATAAATATTACCCAGAAAAAACAAACAAATAAACTATCTCGAATAATAATGAGATTGAGATATTCTCTAAGACCATGTACTTCCATTTGGTCGAGGATACATGTAAACTCATGTATAACGAACATAGTATGTTATTAAATTATAAAGAAAACCATAATAATATTTTTTTTCCTACGTGATTTATTTATGACATTATACTATCAAGTTAATAATAATTTCAATGTTAAATTAATATTTCGGTTAATAATGTCTTTCTTTATTGTACATGTTTTAACTTATATTCTTGATCGTATCACTTAGATCATGATTTAAGTACATCCAGAATATAAAACATGATTTATATATCATATATATTAAGTCTTTAATTATGAATAATAGATATAAATGTGATATGGAAAACACTGTTTATAGAGACGGTATGTTGTACATTGGCATAAACGTTGTTTCCATTTTCATAATATATTGAACGTAACAAAGTGAATACTATATTTGTAAATATATATATAAATATATATATATCCAGTATAATTATTATCTCATATATTAAATACTTATTAATAAAATATATTTTTTATATTTAAAGATGAATGGTGAACGTGGAATTAAATCTCATCGCGTTGTTCATTTCGTAAGCCGTACGTACTCTCGAGTAAAAATATCATTCCTTTTGTGATTAAAAGGTGTGGAATTGGATGGAATAATAATATTACAGAAAATTATCATGTTATTTTTATTATTTATATATATATTATTCATCATTATATCCATCCAAATGACATAGTGTTGAATAAAAAATTACACTAAAGCATGGAGACGGTAAGCCGTACATACGCACACATGGTGACATTATCACCCAGAGAATGGATAAAATAATGAATATGGTTTTAAAAAATTTATAATAAAATCACATTATGTATAAGGTACGCTATTTATTATACTGGTTTTGAAAAAACAGTGATAGAGAAAGTGGAAGAAGAATAGAACATTGAATGAAGTGATAAAATAATTTTCTCTTCTTCGGGTGTATCATTTTGATTTGAAAAAAAGTGCTCCTCAGGATGTCTTTAATTTCATGTGAAGGCCTATATGTTGAATTGAGGGAATTTTGGAGGATATTTGGGCAGGGTTTAGCCGATCCAAAAGGATTTGGAGTTGTGAATTTTCAAAAAGGGGAAGTACCCTTTTATAGGCGAGTTGAGGGGAACTTTCGGATGAGCTTAAAATATTATTTTATAATAAAATTATTATCGATTTCTAATATCTCATAATAGATTAATTTTGATTATAATGTGGGTATGTGTCGAAAAACATTATTGTAATATTTTTTATACAAGTTTAGGTCACTATATTAACCTTATCTTTTAGATTTATCACTAAGTTAAATAGTTTAACTTTTTCCATGTCTTCTTGTATTTTTATATTACTTGTATAATAAACACAAAAAAAATGAAAATAGAACCTAAAGCGGACCATTAATTAAATATCTAAACTTATAAATGTCATTTGGGTGGACTATAGATTTTTAGGGATGTCATATCATTTAATAATATAGTATTTGTTTTAAAATCTAACTTATGTCAATTTTGACAATATTAAGTATTTTGTTATAGTGACAGTAATTACATATTTATTACATCTAAAAAATACATTTAATCAACCCTAAAATGTCATATTCACCTATTAAATTCTTTTATGCAACAAAAGTCTAAATTAAAAATTATTTTTATATTTCTAATCTCAATTATTTTAATCATTTTTTAAAAAGGTAATCACTACATCATCATTGTCTCATATATAAATTTAATTATTCAAGGTCTAAAAATTAAAAATAAAATACCATGATGTAATAAATCCTATTATATTGATAATGAATATTTATATTAAAATTTATCTTATGTATAACTCTATATTAAAAATGGGTTTGTTAATAAAATTTTAATTTATCACTTTTAACACTTCTTTAAATAAAATATAATAAATTCCAAAATATCACCCCAATAGATCGAAAAGGTAATTATTTTTTTCAAATGGATGATTCTGGTCTAAATATACTTATCTAATAATATTTTTCCTTTTTTTAGAGTAATTATAATTTAATCTTTACCATAAATTACCCTATTTACTTTTAACTGTGGTAAATCAAATTCAATTGTTATTATTCACAAATAATTCTATTCATATTATTGAATAAAATTTTACTTAATGATTTCAATCATTACACTTATATTTTTTAAAATAAATTCACATAAGCAGAAAAATTATGTTTTATGTAAATTTGAAAAGATTCCTAAATAGTAGGTAAAAGACGTTAAAACGTTCAACAAAATTTTAAACATCTAATCCTATTATAAAATGACACCAATAAATTGTAATATACTAATATGGGTATTATGTATCTATAATTATATAAAATTTAATTTAAATAAATGATAATAATTGTTTAAATAAATGTCTATTTTAAACAAAAACAATGTGTTTTTCATAATTCATCAAAAATTTAATGTTTTCCAAAAAATACAAATAATTAACCCTAAGAAAAAATTGATATTTCGAGTTAAAAATGATTTCAATTTTAGAAAATTAATACCATATAATTTTCATTAATTAGTTTAAAATTAATTCACTTGGTCAAAACCAGAAAGCAGGTTTTTTTTGAAAAATAACTTTCAAAAAATAGATATGTGTTTATGTCCAATTTAATTGTAAAATTACATACAATGATCCTCATTGTTTTAAAGGATAAAAAAATAATCTAATTACACTTAAAATCAATTAAAATTTAAAATTCAATAATGTAAAACATTTTTATTTAAAATGTATTTTTTCACTTAAAATTTAGTATTTCTCACTAATCATTAAAATTTTATGGTTATCAAAAAACCACCAAAAAATAAACCAAGATAAATTTTTATGTTACACTAATATAAAAGAGGTTTATTTTTTAAAATAGAATATATAGATGGGTAAAATATTAAATTTTAAAAGGGTTCACCATTAAAAGGTGGTAAAATTGTATTTTTTTAAAAAATACTTCTTTAATCTGAAACACTGATTTTGTTTTAATATTATTTATACGGAAAAAATAAGTTAAATGTTATAATTATATAAGATATAAATAAATAATTATTTTTTTAATACTATTTATAACCACTTTTTAAATGGATTGTTTGATAGGTGGGTAATGTGCATGAACTCGATGTTGCGTATAACACAAGTTGTTGAATTACTCTAAAGAGATAAAAAACTATGACATCTTGTGCTGTTATAGTTGGACTAAGGTTCTAACCACACCCCTCGAATGCATGGGGTAAGGAGATAGTCTAAGGCCTTATTCTCCCAAACAGTTGCATTGGAGGTGACTATCTAGAATGAGGCAATAAGGTAAGTGTGATATAATTGAGTGAGAAATATTATTAAATAGTGATATATGGAACATGGATTATTCCCTTATGAATTGTAATTGATTGGATTATGCTATAGGTTAAATGAAGTAAATGCCCTAACTATAGAACATGGTATCAAAATGAATTCTGTGATACAAATTGTATAATTAATGGAAAAACGAAATAATGATGGAAATGGAATATGCGAATATTAATCACTAATAGAACCCAAGATATTTTTTTTACTTATTCCATTATTTAGTACATGAATGAAATATCAATATAAAATGGATATTTGGAGACACCATTTGTGGTGTCTTTTTGTGTTTTACTCACACCCCGCTCTGGACACCATTTGGAACCCAAAAAGATTTTTGGGTTTCATGCTCGAATAAGGGACAATGGGATATTCTAGAGAGTTGAGTTGGGTTAGGGATGTTCATGGACGAGGATCTGATCATGGATCAATGAACTATTATGGGGGATTTATCTTTTTCAATTTATATAGTTTTTTCTCTCAGATTTACCATGTTAGCATGGTATGTATTATTTATTATTTTGTTTTTGTTTTTTCTGTGATTGTCGAAATGGTTAGTAATTCAGGTTTCCATCATATTTTGTATTTCATATTTGACTACATATATGATAAATTTTATATTAATATTCTTAATATGGTATTGTCTAAACACATGATCCATTATACTCTCATCGCTATTCTGAAACGTATGGCGTATAGGAAGGCATGCATGTGGTCAGCTGGTGACCCGAATCAGGGGACCAGTTAGTGGTTTCAACACATAGGACATTAAAAAATTTAACATCCACACTCGGAATGATGACTACAAAGGATATTCACCCACCAAATTTTAATTAATAAAAACAGATGACTCCTAAGTATGTGAAAAGTGATCTACCTTTTTTGACACTTGATGTTGGATTTGAATAAATAAAGCCCATCCATTCACAATAAAACATCAATCTTCACCAAAGGAACTAAGAGAAGATTGGATATGAGGTTTAGTCTATAAAAATCAACTTGGGTGGATTCATATACTTGTGATGCAATAATTTCCCCAAAACCTATTCTAAAAATAAATTGATCTTCCTTATTTTGAGGTGGTGTTTAAATGGTTCTACTAAACATGCATGATAAGAATGAATCTGTAAAAACAATAATCAAATTTTACATTTTCTAATCTTCAATGAATAACTAGTGATTCAATTACCATGTTATTTTCAGGATCCACCACAGTAGTACTGATGGAATAAACATTGCTTTCCCCTTTTTATTTTGTGGCTGTGGATGCATATGACCCTCCAGAATGTGAGAATTAGTGCATTGACAATCATAACGCCTTTTCTCCCAATAATTGATGCATTGAACCATAATTAATTATCTATTTTCTTCAATCACATTGGATATATTATTTATTTCTCTTTAAATTCATGATCTTGGTGGACATCACTCACACACTAATATCATTTCCCCATCGCTTGGAGGAAATTTCCATGATATTCCTTACCAAATTATTTTCCTGGAAGTGGTTGATATTTACTTCCTCATTTATCATTAGATCATCCTGAATGAAAATCCGTCTTTCTTTTCTTATAACCAAATCTATGGTTCCATTATCCAAACTCTATCTTCACATTATTAGCACATGGAAAACGTATTAATAAGCCAAATGTATAGAATCTATATTGAATTTCAATGTTGTGGTTTAATCCCAGTAGGAATCAACCAATTTTTCTATCATTGTTGATAACAACACTTTAAGTGCAACTTCCCATCTTTTGAAAAAAAAATTAAGTCATGATATATTCAACTTTATTTTTAATTAATTCAATAAGTTAACTCCCCTTATATTTACAAATATATTGATGGAAATAATATATATGAAACATTATATTATAGTCTCCCCACTCCATATCTTCAATTTAATCCTTTGGTTTGGTGTTCTTCAAAAATTCCCACCATTATCTGGCTCACTATCTAGTTTATAAACAGAAAGAGTCACCTTATCCATCTTAGAGCAGTGATGTACAAAAATATCTTCATCTTGGATTTGAACTACTATTCCATGAATACTGGTATAAAATTCCCATGAATCATTTGCTTTCAATTCCACATAAATTTATTATTATTTAGTTATTACCTATTAGGTGACAATGAGTGTTTCTCATTGTTAACATTTTTTTCATTCCCTATAATAGCTAGATAATTATCCCATTGAAATTCTGAACAACACCTCCCAATTCATTAAGGATTTCATTCACGAAAATTGATACTTTATCCCTCACATAGGTTGTTGGTCTAGTTTATTTTAGTTCCCAACATATTCAACAAATATAAAATGATAGAACATAATAGATGTCCACAAGTCAAGAATAAATAATTTATTAATTTTTGAAATCAAATCAATGTGTGTGTCATCTCTGATCACTATGGTTGGAAAAGATTCATAGAAGCATACTTATACATAGTTTAATACTATGTATTTTAATTAAGGTGTTTAATCAAAATTCAATAATTAACTAAACGGTGATCAAATACCAATAATAACAATACAATCTTTTATTACATCCTCATTATTAAATCATTTTTTAATGTAAAAAATATAAAATAAATAAAAAATCCAAATCCAATGGATTAATGTCATGGTAAAATTAGGACCATACATTAATTTTACACAATAAAACATAAATATTTATTTAATATATTCTTAACGTTCTTCTTAGTGGCCCTCATTTTATAATTTGTATAAGTAATCACATGAGGATACACATAAATGAAATTGATGAGCTAAAATACCATAAGAAGATAGTTAAGAAAATGAATCAATTAAATTTGTGGTGAGAATAATAATAATCATCATAATTTTAGTATAAGATCATTGTCATTTTTACATAATATAGCATTTCAGAAATGTCCAGGAATGCGGAAAATCAAAACGATAAAACCTCATGTATTATTGGTCAAATCCCACACATAGTTGGGAACAAATATAGAATCGTTTTCACAAAAAAAATGAACATTTTATCCTGATCTAAATCAAATTACCCAATCAATTAGAGCACTATATAATTTTGGGTTCACCCATCCTAATATACCTTCACATGTGATATATAATTTTAGGTGCACCCATCTCATCATAAAATTTACATAATTCTGCATGAAACATATAACATATATCAGTCATGGACAAAAAATATCCTATATACTTTAATTAGTTCATTTTCATGAAGAAAACTGTCCTGAAAAATCATTTATGTTACCAAAATAAATAAGGGAAACAATTGTATCATTCTTGACTGAAGTTGAAGCAATATCATGGAAGTTAGAGATGTGTTCTAGAATGACGATTTAATTTGGAAAAAGAATTTCATTTTTGAAAATAAAATATGAGGGATATATATATCTTAAAAATATATATTGATGGTAAAAAAATATATTTACGGAATATTAATGGAACATCCATACGAAAAATGGAGTGAAAGAGGGAATCACCTATGAAAGAGTGTTGTGCTTGGGAATCCCCTTTCCTTATGTCTGAATGATTTATTCACATTACTATATTCGATAATCAAATAAAATTCATTAATTATCTAATACAGAACTTATTCTTTTTATATATTATTCATTTTATATTTATTATTTTCATTATTATGCTTTTTGATAAATTAAGTAGTTGAATTTCATTGTTATCGGGCATTCCATTACTTGGTTTTTAGGATCAGGTCTCTTTTTTAGAATTATGAAAGTTTATTTAAAATAAAAATGATTATATAGAATTGAAATTATATTTTATTAATTAACATAAAATGTTTAAATTCTATTATATGTAATTTTTCTATTTGTTATATGAATCATTAATTACATAAAATGTTAATGATAATGATTTAATATATTTAGGTGGGTTTTTACGATAATTATGAGAATATATCATATTGTTTGACATCATGTTTATATATATTATTTCTATAAAATTATGTATTGTATAATATGTATACTAAAATATTATTTATCCACAATAATGGTATTTGAGCAGTATTAATGTATGTATTGAAAATTGAAAACGCAACATCCATGGTGGCGGAAAATCGACACACCAAAGACAATATTTACATTAAACGGAAAAGTGAATATATTTGAAGATAATTTATTACATAAACTTAATATAAATCATTTATATAGAAGATACATTCTTTATAAAGCCACCTGGATAAGTGGAGCAGGTAATAGGATTATAAAATAAAAGAAAATGAAAATAAATTAAAATAAAAATGATAAGGATTTCCTTGTGGAATTTTCCTCCTTGAGAATCAACATAGGAAAAATGATTTGGTATTTTAAAGATACAATGTTATCTTGTAAACTGGGGAGGGGATTGGGTATGATTATTAGGATGATCATGGACATTGTTCAACACTTTTATGTTGTGAGGAGAAGAGGTGAAAAGGGGTGTTATTTTTAGTGGAGAAGAGGGGTGTATTCTCAATTTTTTAATCATTAGTTTATTATTTTGTCTCATGAATATTAATAGTTTGATCCATATAAATAAATATATAAAAATATTGATTGATGTTTTGATATGTTGGGTATAAATTATCCTTACATCAACAACGACCAAATAATTCATTAATTTGGCTATTATCATAAATTATCATATTTAACTATTAAAAAAATTCATTTATTTTAGAGAAATCCCAAAAACACAACATAATCATGGTTTTATGTTATAAATTCAATTATTAAATCAATTTTATGAGTATATTTTTCAATATATGAGAAATTTTATTTTTATTAAAAACATCATTTTCCTAGAAAATATCAACTTTGAAAATAAAACTATTTTGATAACACTTTAGAAAATTAATTAATGTATCATTAAAATATATTATAATGATGAGTCATAATAATATTCATATAGAATATATTTTGTGAAATTAAATTTTATTTGAAATCATTATGTTTATTATAAAATTTATTTTAAATATTTATGAATTACAAATATATCAACACTATCTTTATAATTTCAAACACATTTATTTAAAAATACTATTAAAAAATAATAACATATTATCATTTATAATATGAATCAAAATTATTTAAATATTCATTGGTAGGGTTTCTATTATATTTCCCAAAATACAATTAATGTAGGGTACATTAATTTTTAAAATGTCATGTTATTACTCTATTAGTATTGGTTCTTTTAGCTCTCAAAATATCACTTATTTTATTTATTTATAATTTATAATGTCTTTATTGTGTCCTTTAATAGATTTTGTGTGATTTATAATATATTTAATAATTTTTAAAAAGAATTTTCCGTTGATAAAATTCTTGGTTGTTACATGACAAGCATGCAACAAGACGATACATGGGAAGGAATCCCAAGCATGAACCAAGATGGTACATTATAGGGAAAACCTTGCCTAAAATAGCTACTTAAGTTATTATCCCAAGACAGAAATCATATGATGTTCTTGGTAGGTATAATTGAAATAATGTTTATTATTTTTTTCTATCTTCCACCATCCAATTTAATATTCCTATATTTTGATGTCATGGATTATTCTCATGATTATAATATGATTCATGTCTAATGCACTGCCAAATTTTTTTTAGGGATCATGTATATGATATTTGATATGTATGGAATGATCTAAAAATATTATTCTCATTTTGTTATACCCTTAAGATCATACATTACTTACATAACCTACAAGCTATTCCTTGTTGAGTATTTGGTCTCACTCTTTATTTGGATTTATTTTCCTAGGAACTGATGAATGGTTCTATATAGGATTAATAATGTGGATGATCATTATTGTAAATGTTTATGATGTTTAAATAAATTAAAAGAATATGTTACTAGATTCCAATGGCACTAATATATTATGGTCCTTAAGAATATATAATTAAACACTGCAGAATATTAAACTAAAATGATGTAATATACTTGAATTTTAATACTGGGTCACTCTATAACTTCATTATTCTCCCAAAAATTTTCTATCGACAAAATTCTCGAATATATTATCAAAATAATTTTAATGTATAAAAAACATAAATGAAGGCATCATGATTGGTCAAAATTTTGTCACATGATTTTATAATTACATAGGAATATTTGATAATTCATTGTCATTATATTAATGGATAATGTTTAATTTATTAACCATTTTTTTTCAATGGTGTGGTTGATCAATAAAAGAAGTGGAAATATATGTGTGGAATAAGGTATATATTTTTGGGAAAGTATCAAATGAGGAGGACCAGCCCCATACTATTTCATATAAAAAAACCAAACATTTTAAAAAGGATAATATTTATACAATATCATCTCTTAATACCACATTCACAACATAGGATAACTAGAAAAATTTTTAAATGTTCTCTAGTTTTCCTCATAAGGAACCCATGGTATTAAAATGTAATAAATTTTTTATTATATTTGATCAAAAAATTGTACCCCACAAATATAATAGAACATAACCCACCTTCCATACACGAGCTATACTCATCATTGATGGTCCCATTAAATATCATAAATAACCAATATTTTCCACCACTGTGACATTCTATGTTTGATGAATCCCTTGACACGTCCACTCCACCACTATAAAGGACCCACCTAAACAGAAAATTCAAATCCTTGTTACTCAATCATTATTATAATAATTCAAAAAAATAATGCCATGTGAAAGAAATGTTCTGGGAAATTTGATGATTCTGTGAAGAAAATATTATATATCTATCCTTTAATGTGACAAAATCCAACCATTTTAGAAGATATTTAAATGTTATAGAGTCATATGTAAGGTCTCTCAATTTATATTGGTGGATGTATGTAATGGAATTTTATGGAATAGATGATTTTAATTTCAATTGAAGATTAATAATTTAATTAAAAAGTATTAAATAGTTGAAAATAGTTATTTATAAATATGGTTTAAGTAATGACATGTGTCTCTGAGAAATATATGAGTATTGAGAGCATTAGAGCACAAAAAAAAATCATGGGGAGACATCCTTAGGTGCAAGGTTTGCGCACTATCAAAGGTAAACATTCCACTTAACCTTGAGATGTATTTTATATAGGGTTGGTGTTTGTTAAAAAAATATAATGTGTCCCAAACAACCATGAAATCCAAAGAAGTCTTTCACATTATATGTGAAACCATGATCCCAAGACTATATAGTCATACACGATGTTTATATTACATTGTATATGAGATATAAGAGGGATACACATGGTTTGGTTAAACATGTGACTTTTCTGTGTGATGTAAGGGGGTTCATGCATATTTCCACAGTATAGTTGGTGTATTGTTTATCATACCATGAATCAAAACCATGTTGTTCATAGATACCCATATAAATTACCATTTTTTTCTTCTTCAGAATTTAATTTTCTCTAATTTTCCTCCCCATAAATCCAACAAACACAATTTTCCTGTCTCCTCTATCTGTATCTCTAATAGGATTTTACAAATCTCCCTATTAAAGAATCTGAATGATGTTGTGTTTGTCTCATTGAATATATATAATTGTTTTCTCTAATAAAAATAAATCTTTTCCCCCCTCTATATAGAATATTATATGCATAGACATTATGTTTCCATTTTCTTTGTCATTTTTGGGATTTTATTTTATATATCTTCTTCCAGATCAAATCAAAGCCATATAATGGATGATTGTATCACTATAAGAATGAGTTAGGTGGTCTATGTATTTTAAATTAAATTTTAGCTTGTTTAAAAACTCTTATTTTGTGCTGCACAGCTAATATTCCATGTGTAGACAAAAAAATGTGAAATTCATTTGTTTCATCATAATTCCTTAAAATATATTTCCATAGTATATTTATTTGAACTATTGGATTTTTTTCAACTCAAATCAAACCACCCCTTATTTATTTTTCATATATTGTATGACATGTATTCCTTTCATAGAATAATAGACCACTAATGGGTAGTAATAGTGAAATCTAACATGAATATAAAGCTCTATGTATGATTTAATAATATTTTATTTTGATGGTACCCTATAGTTGAATATGTGGTTAAACAGAACTTAATGTGTTGGAATATATAACATGAATTGAAATCATGAACTACGGTTGATAACCACATTTATAACTATCCATTGTGGTATGTTTATGATGCGTCCAAATATCAATGAGTTTCTTATGGATTTAGTCCAATATTCAAGGTGTGTTCAACCACGATATAATATGGTGGTTATTTTTAATTTCATGATAATAAATAGTTTTGTACAATTGATTTAATGATACCTTCATAGGTCTTCTAATCCAAGGCTACAAATTTGATCCACCATCGGATGTGAGTTATTTTCCTTAAAATGATATTACCATTATGAAAAAAATTGATTGTAAAATTTTATTGTTATAATATGATAACATGACCATTTATTATGATACTATGAAGGTGACACAAGGTTTCCAACACAAAAATACTTTGATAGACTCATAATTTTATTGAAATAGAATGAATAATCAATGAATTAATATCACACCCTAAGTGATACATGGTTGCTTATATGAACTCAATCTATAGTAACAATTTGAGGGATGTTTATATTACATCCCATGTGGTGCTGGGGTTTCATATATGGAATTAAAAGGGTGTAACCAGTGGGTGATGTATTATATCACTCCATGAGTGATACATGGTATTCTTAAGTGGAATTATAAGGATTAACAAAGAGGGATGTTGATAATAATATTCCTCATTGGAAATATGGATTCATTACATGGAATTCAAGTGACATGCTTACAGTGTAGTACTATTACATGGACCCTGGAGAGATACATTGGATTCCAATGTGGGATGCATTGGAAAGGCTTACAAAGTAATGGGTTAATAGTACGAGTAGAAGAATATTGTGGTTCTCAATGAAGGATCACCATTGATAAGAATAGTATTCAAACTAAATGATTACTCTTTTTAAATATGCATATTCCAATCCAATGAACATAAATGGATTAGGTCATTTTTTAAATTACATAACATTCACTCTTTAATTCAATTATTAATGCCCTAAATTACATTGATCATGTTCATTATATTTATTAGTACTACCTATTCGGGACTCTTTGGGTATTAACTATGTCTTTAGCCACATTTATAATTTAATCCATAAATTAGAAATACATCATAGTTATTCTTACTTTGTTCAAAATAGGAATATTTAGTGTGGTGTTCCATGTGAAACCTGAGTCACTTATAAAATATTTTCATTCAATTATTTTAAAATCATGATATTGTTACATCAAATTTTTATACATTAAAAACAGAGACTGGATATATTTAGACAATAATTTTTTTGTCCTACTGAGTTTGTCTCACACAATGTTTTGGCTACTAATGGGAACCTAAAAAACATTAAGCTTATAGGATCAATATTCCAATTTTTTTCTTTATTGGGTTATTCGTTTTTAGTTGTAACCCTTATACATGGGATATTAGGTACATTGAATTTAGATGGTTCTTAAAATCCTCAAGGAAATGGGATTTTATGATTTATATAATATTAATTAACATTTTTTGTATTATATGTATATTACTATGTATTTCCTACCATATTTTTACAACATGTATTAGGTAGCTTCAGATATACATGATAGGTTATATATTTTGAAACAAATAGTTAATCAGATATTATTATCTTCCATTATTAATAATTTATACAGATTCTTGTTTTTATTTATTTATTATATACTGATATGATACCCATAAAATGTGGGTATAGTGTCCCCACTATATAATTATTAGACCCTGGTTTCTAGTCGGTAGCCTCTAGAATGCAAGGTAACATGATTGATGAAATATTAGTAACTTTCAAGGGGAACCATTTCATTATCTCCCATGTTAGGATGTCATAAACTAGAATAAGAGATATTTCTCCGTTTCCATAATATTATTTCTAGGTATACATGAGACTAGTAATGTTTTATAACATGCTAAGTATCTTTGTTTGGTAGTGATAAACCCATTCATGGAAAAATGACCATGTGACTAGGGATGGGACTAATTCTAGTGTTTTTGTTATTTAACATGTCTATTATTTCACCTTATATAATTTATTTAATCTATTAAACTTATTGAATTTTTAGTTTTATTGTATTTTATATTTTCTTATTCTGTTGAGTTAGTATTGTTCCATGAATCATTAAAATAACATAGGGATTCACTTTTCATTCTTATTCCATGCCATGTATATTCAATTTATTTAATACCTAATATGTGATAAATGTTCCCAATGTGATTGTATACCATGTTTATGTGACTTATCTAAATTATTCACTATAAAACAAACTTCAGTGATTGACATTCTGGTGTAGTTGTCCTCATTACTAATGTGGTAGCATTACTTGTGATATGTTTAATATATGAGTGGTTATTAAAGTTTCTTTATCAACCTAAATGGTCTTTTCCCCAAATTTCATGATGGTGGGATCGTATTTAAATAATACATGAATGTTTTAGACAAGGGCTATAAGTTTAATGGGATGAAACAATAGTTTGGTAGATTTAATGAACAATAATAACAATTTATAAAGTGTATGGGACATTATAATATTTAAAGGGTGGCCAGTAAAATCAAACCACAATATATGAATTTTAATACATTGAGATTGGAGATAAAAAAATATTTTTAGCTGCATGAATTCCAATTATATCATATAAAGTCGAGTACCATCATAATTTTGGGTAAATAATGTAACATAAAAGACAATTATATATATATTTATATATAGAGGCTTGTACATATACTACATGGGCATGATGACCTATATGAATAAATTACAAAAAGCATAAATGGGATTATGTAGGTTATTTCATCAATGGTTCTGATAAGATAAAACCACTAACGTTGGGGTTAATCATAAATAAAAGATGAGACTATAGTAGGATTCCTTTTTCGTTAATTGTTTAGTATGCCGTCCATTGGAAATACACTAATGGTATATGTTTATTTTAATTTATACAGTCAATAACCAGATAAATAGTGTTACAGATATATCTATACTAGAATCATATTGTGTTGACCCCCTTTATTTAATTAATATGTATTATTCAATTTTTATATGTAGTTATATGAGGTTTTATATAGTTATAATTATCATTACATCTTAATTGGATTTTTTCTTTTGTAGTTTTTATTTGATATATTCATTAAACAAGACAAGATGTGAGAACTTTATGGATCAGTAAAATTTATTAAAAGTATTTTTATGATAAATTTTATATATTATGATAGTTTTTAATCTATGAAAATAAATTTTAAGAATATGATTATATAACTATTGTATGTTTCATTATGGAGTTAGTTAAAAAAATCACCAAATGTGGTTATTTTACATTATAAGTACATGTAGATTTTAAAAAAATCCTTGGAGATATTTAAATATTATATTGTGAATTTATTAAATGTATTAAATGAAAACATAAAGTGGTGTTTTTATTTTTTTAACATAATATAATTTAAAATTATAATTCTTCCTTGACAGTTTCCATCGAACTAGAATTTGAGGTTTTCCCATAGGTTACTTCATGTAATGTGTAATCCTAAATTATAGGATGTAGGTTCTAGTGATCATTTTATAATATTAGTTGTGTTCAAATTAAAAAAATTATATTTCAATAAGTTGATATCCTATAATATGCATTTCCTATATAATTTAGAAACAACATAAATTCATTAAGATATTAATCAAACAGGAGTGTCATTCGGGTTCTGTTTTTCATAAGAAAGAATCCAAGTAATTATATTACATCCCATGTATAATTTTGTTAATTTGTTATTTATGCCTTCTTGAATGTGTAAACATCACGTAAATGATCTTTATTTATGTGTTAGATATTCTACGAGCACGGTTGTCCATCATGATGATCCTTTGATTTTTACCTTTTTCGATGGATGACTTGGAAGGTCATCATCTATTTATAGTTGTTTAAGGTAATTGGACTTTTGATTATGTAGTTCTATCTAAAATGTAAATTAATGAAGATGGTAGTACCTAAAATTATAATTATCAATCCAAATAGTATACATTGTTATAAAAAATGACAATCAATAAATGAAATTATACATTAAACCATAAGAGGATAAGAAATAAGGCCATGTAATCTGTTAAACTGTGTGGTCTCATGATTTCTTCAAAGGAGTCAGGAGATAATAAATACTACATTCAAAGTTTAAATCTATATAAGAGTGTTCTAGGCATTGAGAGATAATTTCTAGAATTATAAAATTGAGCTTGATGTTATAAGTTGAGTGTACAAGAGATTTGGGATGATGTTATACAAATGGTTTGGGTATTTCTACATGGATGATCATGTTCATTTTTTTCTTTCACAGTAGATTATATTTTTCATGAGGACATAACATGTGAGGAGTGAAGAGAATGAATTAATATATAATATGATATTTCCTGATTATGAGTTAATATTTTCTCTCCCTTGTCCAATAAAAACTTGATAATAGAATTTTAACCATATTCATGAACCAAATAAAGTGGTGATTGAACATTCTCCATGGGATGAGATTCCTTTTTCGGTAATGGGATAAGGATTCTCTATAGGTGGGGAGTATTTTATAAGATATGGTTGGAATTTCTATATAGGAAGAGGGAACATGACCTTAATTTTCCATTATAAAATTGCCATTAGAGGATTAATGATGAACAATGTGTGTGGTATCATTTTAATTACTAGTTAATAAGTGGTAATTAATGATAAGGAAAAAAATGTTTACAATCTGATGCATGTAGTTATCGGAAAATCAATCATTATGTACATTGAAATCAGTTACCATAAAGATGATTTTCAGGGAACTGATTTGAGTATAATAATAATGTTTTATTATTTTTTTACATAGGAATTCATGGTTGTGTGATGTGGTCCATGGTTTTGGCTAATGCTATTGTAGATTTGTTAATAGTATCACGGATCATGAAAAGTATTAGGCACCTTATAACAACATTCAATAATTTTAATTTGCTGACAAGAACAACAAATATGTTAAAATAATATTTAGTATTCTAAGTGAGTTGTAGATATAAAAAAGTACAAAATTTAAAATAAATGCCATTCTTGGTCAATACTGAGACACCATTATAATTTCACACTAAGAGCAGTGTCATTATAAATGAGTGGTGGGTCCTGATTGATACTTAGGTATTCATATAGAAATTATTTTTTTGGAATAATGGAAACAAACTATTTATATTTCTAAATTTCATGGAAAATACTACTATTGGTATTTTTTAGTGGTCATAATTTTGGGATGTCCTAGTAATGTACAAACATTCCCTTTAAAAGCACTAATTAATAGACGACCATGGATGAGTTACAAGGATTCTAGTATATATTAATTATGTTACCCATAATTACATATTGGATTAGTTGAGATGATTAAATTATTATTATCTAGGGGTTAGGGATTGGTAATACAATAATGATCATGTGGTGGAATAATAATACAAATTATTTGTTTTTATTATAGTAATTATTAGAAAATTTTTACAATATTTTATGAGATTTATCAAGACAAAATATACATTCATAGGATAAAAGGTTTTAAAATATGGTTTGGAAAGTTTGACCATATGAAAAATATAATTTTCTTAATAAATATAGAGTCAATAGTGGCTGGAAATTATTTCCTATAATTTGAATGAATATGTTTTATAAGTAATTTCATTATAAACTTCATTGGGATGAGATTATTATTGAGAAAATGATGATGAAGGAATTTCATGAGAAATTATACATGACTAGGTTAAATGTGATATATTGGTAATCAATAATTTGATCAAGATGAGAAGAATTATAGAAGTGTCAAGAGAATGATCTGTGATAGTTTTTTTAGGAAATTATTATGTTGTCACATACAATAGATCAAAATTGGTAGTTAAATGTTAGAACATATAGTTGTATATTCCCTGTATTAGATAACAAATGATTTAACAATTTGGTCATGTATCAAGTAATATGACCTAAATTAAGTTCCATTTTGATGTTTATTGGATTGTATACTTGTGTTATCTTGAGGTTCAATAACATAAGTAACATGTTTTAAAAGTTATTCTTTATAGAACTTTGTGAATTTATAATGAATTATGAATATTTAAGCATCAATTTCTCAAACAATGTAGTTAGGGGTGATGTTTTTCATTTCCCTATGTCTTCTCAGGGATGTGATGTTATATGGTGGGTAGATTGTAGGGCCTCATATTTTGATCATCTAGAAACATCCATGGGAATTTAAAATTTACATTTTATGGATAGTCCAAGTATTATTTGAATATTTATAATGAAATTATGAATCATTGTAGAAATTAAATTTGTTGTTATTAATAATATTTTATGTCTTGAGAGGTGTATCGACATCCATGATATGTTTTTAGAGCACCATACATTCAATAATGAAGTCAAAGAGATATTACCTTTGGTGTATAGTGATATATTACTATGTGGTTTAACCATGAGGCATGCTTACTATAGGGAAAATGTTCCTTAAACCATGAGGCATGTCCCATAAAACAATGTGGTCCTTTGCAGGGTGTCACTTGGTTAAAGAGGATGGGATGATAAGGCCACATGGCAATGAATGATGTGTGAAAAAAATTATTTAGGGAGACTCACAAGCTATACAAGGATTGGAAAAACATTTTCATAGACATGTGAATAAAGGGAATGATTGGGTAGTATCACTCCATGGTTGTGGAATGTTTTTTATAATAGGGAAGCCAAATCATGAGGATCATTAAATAGAGGTAAAATTACGATTTTCCCATATATAATAAATTTTCATCCCTACATTTCCCCCCGAATTCATTATCACACACCAGCCACTTGACCCCTCTCTTTAGATATCCTCTATGAGTCCTTGGATATTTATCATTCATCATAAAATCATTCTCCATCAGTCTCATTTTATTCATATCGATGATCCCTTGATTCTAAATGATTCATATTTCATTTACCCCCAATATATAGGATTATATATCCATGAGGAATCTTTTACCATGTTTTGAGAGTGTTTTTGGATTTTCCCATATTCTATCTATTCATCTATAATGAGTGAAAAATAATGGATTAGTTAATAATTATACTAATTGTGTAGTTATTATGATTTAAATTGAAATGAAAGAGCTGGTTCAACCCGAATTGAACCATCTCTTAGGGTATAAAACTTATACAACAAAACTTTTATATTTTTTCAAGGAAATTTGAAAGGTAGTAGGGTGTATTAGTTTCAATTCTAATGATTGTAAATATTTTTGTATCATTTAATCACATTCATGGTGTGTTTGGTATCCTTTAATTTATTGGATATTTAAATGGAATTAAATATGTAGGCCAACTTTATATGCCCATAAATCACCAAGAAGGATTTATAACCATAAAAAGAACCACCCCTTTTGTTGTGTTCCTGAAAAAGCTAAACAACAAATAGATTATTACAAATTAATCGACTATTAATGGTTTGGTATATTCCCTAATAATAGGGATGATATTTTAATTAAAGTACATTGATTAATTAATTGAAATGGATTTGATTTTACCTCATTAGACCCTCAAATCATCGCGTATGTATTTGAACCACATTCTAAGTAGAGTTAATTTTCCATTAATTGAGATTCCGAAAATGAATTAAATGGATTGATAATTTTTATTGTTTGACATTGATCACATAACAAGTTATTATGATATTTTGAAAGTGATATATGTGATTCTACTTGAAACATCATGTGTTGACATAAAGGCTTAATTTAATTAAAATGAATTATTATTGGATGTATATGAAAGTTTTAGTGATACATGGGTTTTATATTATTTCGATGGAATGGAACACTTGGTGGGGTGATAATATTACTATATAAATTAGAAAAGGGTTTTTGTATTGATTTCTACAAATGTAATCAAATGGTGATGTTCTTTATTATAATAAAAGTTAATCTTTGTTTAGTTATGTAGAATAAAAAGGATATAATCAGATTTTCATGAAATATATTTTCCCATGACTGACTCCATGGATCCTAATGTGGAATTCCAAGTATGGGTTTATAGGTCATTTTCATTACAAAACCCCTAAAACTATTATTTGGTTGCTATCTGTAATTCCATGGAAGGTCTTTCAAGGTGATGTTTTAGTAGTAAACATATTGAAATACCTATTTTTTCTATGTAAAAAGTGCATCAGTGGGATTTGGATTCCAGTTAAATTAGTAAATGATTTTATGAAATTATATTCCTTTTAAAATAACATACATTAATTTTGAAATTACACTAGATACATTTATAATTTATATTATTTATTATTCAATGTGGTAATTTACATTGAATTTATTTAATTCCTTATATCAAGATTATTTATGTGGGATTTATTCTCTATGAAATCAGCCTAATCATATTTTATAAATTAAATCATAAACAAGAAATTCATTAGTGGTATTATATCTTAAGCCAACTCATTTATTGTATTTTGTAATTGGTATCCAATAATTGACTTTTGTGTACTTTATGATATCATTTATTAGTTATTTTTAATATTAATAATCTAATTATAACATCATGATTATTCTTTTATGGAACATAATATTAGGTAATGTCCAAAGAGAATTTTTATGACTAAAATATCATAATATTTCACTAGTATGACTAGTTCCTGGAAGTTTCATGATAGTATACTTAAATAGTTTTTCCATATTGAGATGAAATCAATTGAGGGAAACAAATGATATAGTCTGGCTATGGCGGAGACGCATATGAAATAGAGTGACCTTCTCATTACATAATACCATTATAATATCCATTGTTGGGTATTATGAGAATGATAATCACCATTAGTAAATCCATATTTATATGTGTTCTTTTGCGATACAATATGGGGATATCTTTATTGATCCTTCCACATTAAGATTTTTATTAAATAGAATTATAAGTATCATATGTTGATGTATTAATGAAATAATTATTGATATATGTTTGTGATGAGGTAGGTCATGTTGGGTGGGTCAAAAGTAATATTTCATTAATGAATAATATGATAAAGGATTTGTACATTATGCTCTATAACATATGTTGGAATCATAGGCCGTTTTATGGAAGTGATATAGCCCATATAAATCCACGTCCAAGGTGTTAAATAGGAATTTTTGATTACCATTAATTCTATGAATGAGACATAGGACCCATTGGTTGATGGAACCGACATGGAACCTACATTACTAGGGATATAATGATAAAGGGTTTGAATTATATAGTGTTCATCAGTATGAGGTATTATGTCGTTGAAGCATTATCTTCTTTCTATATGGTTGTATTTGTTTTTTTAAACAATAACCATGGACTTTTGGTTGATACTCCAAATTCCACCATGAAATAGGCCTAAAGGGGCATAAACTATGTGCATCTAGAATATTAGTTAAATAATATATTATTATTTGTTATTTAAAAAGTATTATAAAAAATATTCCCAAACATTTTTTTAATAATTATTCATATTTTTTTGATTAGATATATTCGGTAAGTAATTCGTCATAAGAATATTATATGAGCATATTATTTCATAAATATATACTTTCTATTAGTTTAAATAATATATATTTATTTTTTAGAAAATAATGAAGTGAGGTTTATTTATTATGTAAATAAAAATTATTCATCAATTCATTAATATTGTGACTAAATGGATGACTGAGTATATTTTTTGGTTATAAATAAAATATAATGAATATTATTTGAATAAATTTTTTAATTTAATTCTTGAGATAAGAGAATGCCATGAGAAAATATTATTATTATTATTATATACTTGGGGTTCCCTAAGGATTAAATAAATAATAAACGACCCTTGTGAAAATTTTAATTTCTACCCCCAGTGGTATATAAACAAAAATATATTATTTTTAGGAGATGTAATTCAATTTTTTCAAAGAAAATAATGAGAATCCTCTCTAAGCCATAGGGCGCACACTTATACATCAATACTCTCAATAACAGAGGGTGAAGTTCATCCACCGTCAACTTTTGTGTAACACCCCAGGTAAATAAAGAGTATGAAATTTTCACATTTATCCATATTTGTGAATAAAATATTAATATTACTTTAAAGGGGACGCAATGCTCGATGGTGTACCCAACACGCAACAACGTGTTTCTTGGGAATCTTACGTTGCACTCTAATAATAAAATAATATTATCTTAAATAGTAGTTAATGCCTAGCCGTTGTAATGGAGAGAGTGAACAGAACTAACTACAAAATGATTATATATGTTTGTCAAATATTTTTACTTTTTACAATAAATGTTAGAGGATTAAAAATGCGAATGAATCCAATTTTAAGCGTCAACATTCTAATATTTTTTAAAAGGTCGATTAACCGCCTTTTGATGGAGAACCTATTTTAAATCCACATTTTGAAAATTTTATGTGTTATATTTGACAAAATAAAATTCTTCTTTAGAATCAGGACATCAAAATTTATTTTGTGTAAATTTTTGGTATTTTTCCGGAAAAGTTCAATTTTTAATGAATAGTAAAAAATGTTTTATTTTAATTCAAAACCCCTTTTTAATATAATTTATTTATATGATTATATTATCTTTTGAATTGGTTTTAAAGTGAAATTAGAATATATATTTACCATTTAATCCAATAGTGGTCGTTGTAATTAATTTCACTTTGAAATCGGACTTAAACTAGTGTAAATCTTTTGATACATTTTGTTTCATAAAAACACGCTATTTGTTTTGACAGCAGGAATTAATTATTAAATTAATTAATTAAACTTATATGTTTTGAATTTTTTAAAATAGACATCATTTTTTAATTCGAAATATCAAATATTGCTTAGGGTGAATTTTTGTTAATTTTCTGAAAAACATCAATTTTTGATGAATAGTGAAACCACTAAGTGGTACTTATAAAAGCTGATTTTCCATTTAAATGAAATTTTTTCCACCTTTGTGTTTTGAATTTCAAAAATCTGACATACATGGTTGTCATTAAGAAGTAAAATGTGGTTCAATGGGATTAAAATAATTTTTTTGGTGAATAGTAACTTATTAAGTTTTTAATCGCGATTAGAGGTAATTATTGTAGTTTAAGGTATGAATAATGTTTTAATAAAAAGAAATGACCTAGACACATGTCCTACTGTCATTGGATGTGTCATGGCCGACGAAGACAATCCATGGGCAACTTGGGGACCCCATGGAGCCACTTTGGTTGAAAATGACATAAATACCTTTTTATTTAATGATAATGTAAAAATGACACAAACATGAGATGTTTTACTAAAACAATTTTTACATGGTGTTATACAAGTCATATTTTTTACTATAAATATTCATTGGAAAGATAAAAATATTTCCTACATCATATGATTTTTTTTTATTTTTAGACATTAAATAAATTAAATTATTTATGACATCATGATGATGCAGCGATGACTTCATTATTTAACGATTTAAATAAAATGGAATGATAATGTAATATATAAGACTTACACATTTCCAAAACCTATTGTATGGGTGGATTTCGAACCCTTATCTCCATATCCTCGAAACACATCAATGTGGGACCATTAAAATCCGAAACTCATTCTAAAATAAAGTAACATTTCTTTACTTTAAAAGAGTGCCCCTCCTCTACTATTATAAAAGGCCCCCACCTCTACCTCCTTATCAACACCTCTCAATCCTTTGGCTTGGACAAATCCTTCCCATTTCATCTCTCCACATACCTCTATAACTCCTTGAAGCCTCACATTGGGCAGAATCCTTTCCAAGGAAGCCTTTGAGCTCAAATCAAAGAAAGTTACCCGATTTAAAGATAATGTCTTCACTTGTGTCCTTTTGTTTTATTTTTCTTCTCCAACCCCCTAAACACTATTAATTAATTGATTTTGTAGCAAATCCAGTATCTTAAATATAATAGGATATTTTAATAATACGTACTCGAGCGACACTTACACACACCTACATCTAATGGTTAAAGAATATACTGTTTCCGTGGATGGAGAATTTCTGCCTCCCGAAATGATGATTGTTCAAAATTGTTTTAACACCTTCAAATGTGGCCATTAAGATATAACTATATTTATATATGATATATAATATGTTTATGTTTTCCTTAAGCTTCTGTATTTTTCATTTATGGCATATCTTTATGGTTTCCATTATGGGTAAACGTGATATCATCATTTTAGGAAGTGCGGACTACCGCCCCCTCAATGTGATTTGATTCGTTAATGCCATATGTGGGAAGTATAAAGGATTGAATTAATGGTATTACATATGTTACCATACTGGAAATATAATATACCTTTATATCTTTATTATTTAATTCAATTGAATACAAAAAAATGAAATGAAAGTAGCGTTCATGCGTACGTACGACTTACCATCTCCATGAATGGTACATTTCATTTCTTATCTCCAAATGTTATGTACTATTATAAGTACATATATATAATGGATATATATGTAATATATTACATCTAAATGATGGGTATCATTCAGTAATTATAATATATATATCTCTCATTTTGTTTTAATTCCATTAATATGGAAAAAAAATGAAAGTAGCGTTCATGCGTACGTACGGCATACCGTCTCCATGAACAGTGCTTTTAATTTTTTATCTCCAAATGATATGTAATAGTATAAAACGAATATATACTGGATATATGTGATATTTAAAACATAAATACTATTCTGGAGATGATGTACCTATAACTACATGGAAAATTCTTTTCCAACAAGCTCAATTTTTACTCATGTACTGAACATCGACAACAACATCTGATACGAACTCACTATATTAACAAATTATTATAACATTATAATATGTTATATGAACTGAATAATAATATTTAAAGGTGGTACTTAATCAATTATAAATTGACCAAATTTTATTATTCAGGAGATTAAAGAACGATCGAGTCATGTCGGACACGAGGTAAGGGATCCTCCTCCTCTCTTTCTTTTTATGTACAGTCTTTTATGTCATTCCTTTTAAAGCTCATCTTTCTTGTTATTGGGATGTTATTTTATATTACACTTACTGTAATTTTTATTTTCATGTGATGAGAGACCCTATTCTTTCTCATCAATCCATTTTGGAAGTTTTGAGTGGTGCTGTTAGGCTGCCGAATTTTGGTAAGAGATTCAACCTCTCTATTTCTTTTTAAGTACTCTCATTTATGTAATTTCTTTGAAGACCATATTTCTTATGTTTGGGGATGTTATTTTATATTCCTCATACTTTAATTTTTATGTTCATATTATGGGAGACCCTATTTGATCTCATAAATCCATTTTTGGAAGTTTTAAGTGGTACCGTTAGGCTGCCGAGTTTTCGTAAGGGATTTTTCATCTCACTTTTATTACCGTGACATTTATGCTACGTTTTACACTTTTTACATTGAGTGGTGTATGTACTGCCCATTATTATACACTTTGTGTATTATAATTTCATTTATGGGTATTTACATCTTCATTGTATGACCCTTCTTCCATGGGGTGTACTTTTGGAAAGTTACCCAACTCGGTAAGGGGACCTTTCACCCTCTTTTTTTTAAAATACATCTTTTGTTATGTCTTTTAATTCACATAATATTATGTTGGGATATGTTCTTATATATCCATATTTATGTAAATTTTATGTCCATGTGATGAGATCCCCTTTATCTCTCTCATCAACCATTTCTGTAAAATTTTATGTGACGCCGTTAGGCTGTCGAATTTTACCAAGGGAACTTCTTAACCTAATTTCGATTTCTTTGGGTTCAACATGTAGTTATTGAATATGTCATAATTTGAATATGTGTGAATGAACATTTATTGTTTTACACTTAATATCCACTTATATTGGGTGTATTTATATTTTTCACACATAATTATGAGATTGATTTATCCTTAATTTAAGGATACCTTCTTTATAATCGATTTCATCTCATTTTACATTTCTCTTGAGACTTCATTGTTGTTATGCACCAATTCACTCTTATATGGTGTGTATATTGTCCTTTGAAATATTATATCATGAATCCCTTTATTCACATGATATTATAAAGTTCAGATTAAATGTTATTTATCAATTTTTTGTATTCAAGAGTATCTCATTTTGTTAAAAACTCTTTAACAAAAATATCATTTTAAATGTTTTAAAGATTTATTATTCTAAATCATTATCTTTAATGTCTATGTTTTCAAAATGGTTTCCAATATTTATTTATATGGGCATTAATTTTTTAAAATTATAATTCCATTATACGCTTCAAAGTGGTATGGGACACTTTGATTCAAAAACCAATTTTAAATGGTTTTTGAAAATGGATTGATTAATTCAATATCTGGGAATTACTTATTGTGATTAAAAATGAAATGTTGTTATTGAAATGTTTAAATTTTCAATATTTTATGTGTAATGATGGCACTTGGACATTTTACGGCTTGTTACGTGATAAACCATATGACGGGTGGTGCCGTGAATACGAGGACGGGTGGTTACGTTATAACCTCCAATGCATTGGGTATGGAAGTCGGCCGTATGGATATTCCATTAAGTATGTGTGTAAGTCGGCCATATGGCTATTCCATTAAGTATGTGTGGAATTCGACCGTATGGTTATTCCACTTAAGTATGTTTATGTCCTTAGTTACCTTTATATGTTATGTGATATTTATATGGGTTTTATGGTGATATTTTGGTTACAGAAGGGTAAGTAATGAACTTTTATTTAGTGAAGAGTTTTTACTACTTCGAAAAGGTGAAAAGTATTACTTTGATAAAGTATACATGGATTACTTGTTGTTTTAAAAAACTAACAGATTTCATTCTTTGTGTATCCCATACTGAGATTTTTTATGCTCATCCCAGGTTTTTGAATTGTTTTTCACAGGACTTAACGTGGAATAGGGTCAAGGATGGGATAAAGGGAAAGTCATGCTACCTAAAACATGGAACTATACATGTTTCTTTTTATGAGTATTTATTTTATGGAAACATTGTAGAAGTTTCTACTTTATAATCTTTTGAGATGTAATAGTTATGTCCTAATTCTCTAAAACTATAAACCTGAAAAGATCCTAAATGTGAATTATTCATTTAATTCAATATTAAGTAAGGTTTAAGTCTGGGGTCTTATAGTTGGTATCAAAGGTCAGTTTAGATATCTTTATAAGTTAGGGTATCCTCTAAGCATAAGTGACATTACCATAATGGTTAGGATTTCAGAAAGAGTCCAAGTTTTAGATAAAGTGAATGAGTAAGTATATATTATTGTTTATCTTCCTCATTAGTACATGTTGGTTTTGTTGATATACTCACACAGACATTTATGTTTTTAGATAATGGATGGATCTAGCAGGCACTAAAGAGACAACAGGTTTGAAGGAAACTGTGGTGGTTCTCTGATTAGGATACTAGATAAAATGGGGAATTCAATGAGGAAACTCGTGGTTGTTCTAAACCAACTATCAAGGAGTCATGATCAACCACTTGAACCTTGGTATGTTCTGTAATGCATCATATACGAGATGACCAATTGATGTGGAAGTTCAGGTAATAATTATAAAGGTAACCATTAGTGTTTATATGATCCTTACTTTTGAGGTAATTATGGGTTATTATATGATATGCTGAAAAATGAAAGGCATGAGATAAACTTGAGGTTAAAATATGTTATGATCATTTTTGTAGATTTTATCTCATTTTGGGGAATGTTTTAAAAATATATAGTTTTGGAAAAAGGACAACATGCAGACCGTGTGACAACTCGTCACGTCAGACAAAGCTGCGGGAATCGAACCCAGAACCAAAGTGCGAATGGTATTTATCACCTACCACTGGACTACGTGAAGTCCCTCGTTAGTTTGACTAATTATTTTTAGATAGATGATTTTAGGAATCAAGAGAAAGTTTATTTTGGTTTATATATGGAAATGATTAACCTATCATGGAGGATATGTGATTAGGTTAATTACTTTTCAATACGAGACTTTAAGAGTAATTGATGTTATTTGGAGATAAGTGTTAACTTGTACCTTGGAAGACTATGCGACTAAATCCTTCAAATATTTGGGTTTCAATATTAGTTTGGTTTACTTTGAAGTATTTTATGGAAAATTTTGTTTATTGAATATTCTTTGTTGATCTTTGTGTATTGTTTGATAAATTTTGGAGATTAAGAATAGATTTGGTTTTTTTAAAGGATTATCATTTTTTGGTATTATCTGATATTGTACTAACCTTTTTGGTTTTGGTTTTGGTTAAGGTCTAAAGATATGGTAAGTATATAGTTCTCTTTTGTGGATTAGGGTATTCTCTAGAAGTTGATTATAGTACTCTTAATGTGAATAAGTCTTCCTAAATACTCGTCTTTTGGGGAAAGTATGAGTTTGTGTAAGAAATCTAGTAAAAGTTGAATGTCAACATGACAAGTAAGTATGTTTCCTTAAGATCAAAAATAAATTATCCAATGGAGAGTATCATAAAACAAAAGTTTTGTTTGTTAAATTTTCCTATAGGGGAATCGAATATCGTTTAACCCATCACAAGTTTTTCATTCTCTTATGGTTAACATTATCCGAGACATGTTTACTATCACTCTCCATCAGAACATGACCCTTTGTTTTTTTCCTCCATGTCCATATTTTTATACTTGGAATCCTAGTATGGTTTAACTCGGGTGACCTTTGTACTTATCTTTCTTTATTTTAAAGTGATTGTTTTACTGACTCTTGTTCCGATGTGGGATTTTCAATGAAGTTTCCATGCCCAATTTTAAAATTGCGAGGACGCAATTTCCAAAAGGGGGGAAGGATGTAACACCCCAGGTAAATAAAGAGTATTACATTTTCACATTTATCCATATTTGTGAATAAAATATTACTATGACTTTAAAGGGGATGTTATGCTCGATGGCGTACCCAACACGCAACAACGTGTTTCTTGGGAATCTTACGTTGCACTCTAATAATAAAATAATATTATTTTAAATACTAGTTAACGCATAGTCGTTATAATGGAGGGAATGAATAGAACTAACTAAAAAATGATTATATATGTTTGTCAAATATTTTTACTTTTTACAATAAATGTTAGAGGATTAAAAATGCGAATGAATCCAATTTTAAGCGTAAAAAGTCTAATATTCTTTAAAAGGTCGATTAAATGCCTTTTGATCGCGAACCTCTTTTAAATCCACTTTTTGAAAATTTTATGTGTTATATTTGACAAAATAAAATTCTTCTTTAGAATCTGGAAATCATAATTTACTTTGTGTAAATTTATGGTATTTTTCCGGAAAAGTTCAATTTTTAATTAATAGTGAAAAATGTTGTATTTTAATTCAAAACCTCTTTTTAATCTAATTTATTTATATGATTAGATTATCATTATAATTGGTTTTAAAGTGAAATTGTAATATATATTTACCATTTAATCCAATATTGGTCGTTGGAATTAATTTCACTTTGAAATCATACTTCAACTAGTGTCAATTTTTTGATACATTTTGTTTCATAAAAACACGCTATTTGTTTTGAGAGCGGGAATTAATTATTAAATTAATTAAAGAAACTTATATGTTTTTAATTTTTTAAAATAGACATCATTTTTGAATTCGGAATATCAATTATAGTTTATGGTGAATTTTTAGTAATTTTCTGAAAAACTTCAATTTTTGATGAATAGTGAAACCACTAAGTGGTACTTATAAAAACTGATTTTCCGTTTAAATGAAATTTTGTGACCTCTGTGTTTTGAATTTCAAAAATCCGACATACATGGTTTACATTATGATGTAAAATTTTGTTCAATGGGATTAAAATAATTTTTTGGAGAATAGTAACGTATTAAGTTTTTAATCGCGATTAGAGGTAATTAGTGTAGTTTAAGGTAAGAATAATGTTTTAATAAAATGAAATGACCTAGAAACATGTCCTACCCACACTGGATGTGTCATGGTCGACCAAGAAAATCCATGGGTCAACTTGGGGACCTCATGGAGCCACTTTGGTTGGAAAATGACATAAAGACCTTTTTATTTAATGTTAAAGTAAAAATGACACAAACATGAGATGTTTTACTAAAACAATTTTTACATGGGGTTATACAAGTCATATTTTTTACTATAAATAGTCATTGGAAATATAAAAATATTTCCTACATCATAGTGTTTTTTTATAATTTTTAGACATTAAATAAATCAAATTATTAATGACATCACGATGATGCAGCGATGACCTCATTATTTAACTATTTAAATAAAATGGAAAGATAATTTAATATCTAAGACCTAAACATGTCCAAAACCTATTGTATGGGTGGATTTAGAACCCTTATCACCTTATCCTTGAAACACATCAATTTGGGACCATTAATATCTGAAGCTCATTCTAAAATAAAGTAACATTTCTTTACTTTCTAAGAGTGCCCCTCCACTCCTCTTATAAAAGGCCCCCACCTCTACCTCCTTATCCACATCTCTCAAGCCTTTGGCTCGGACAAAGCCTGACCATTTCATCTATCCACATCCCTCTATAACTCCTTTAATTCTCACTTTAGGAATAATCCTTTCAAAGGAAGCCTTTGAGTTCAAATCAAAGGAAGTTACCCGATTTAAAGGTAATGTCTTCACTTGTGTCCTTTTGTTTTATTTTGCATTTCCAACCCCCTAAAATCTTTTTATTCATTTATTCTGTAACAAATCCAGTATCTTAAATATACTAAGATGTTGTTATAATAATTATTCGAGCTACACTTACACACACCTACATCTAATTGTTAAAGAACATTCTGTTTCCGTGGATGGCGAATTTCTGCCTCCCGAAACGATGATTGTTCAACATTATTTTAACACCTTCAAAGGTGGCCATTAAGATGTCACTATATTTATATATGATATATAATATGTTTATGTTTTCCTTAAGCTTCTGTATTTTTCATTTATGGCATACCTTTAGGGTTTCCATTATGGGTAAACGAGATATCTTCATTTTAGGAAGTGCGGACTACTGACCCCTCAAAGTGATTTGATTCGTTAATGCCATATGTGGGACATATAAAGGATTTAATTAATGGTATTACATATGTTTTCATACTGGAATTATAATATACCTTTATATTTTTATTATTTTATTCAATTGAATACAAAAAAAATGAAAGTAGCGTTCATGCGTACGTACGGCTTACCGTCTCCATGAACGGTACATTTCATTTCTTATCTCCAAATGTTATGTACTATTATAAGTACATATATATAATGGATATATATGTAATATATTACATCTAAATGATTGGTATAATTCTGGAATTATAATATATATATCTCTCATTTAGTTTTAATTCCATTAATATGGCAAAAAAATGAAAGTAGCGTTCATGCGTACGTACGACCTACCATCTCCATGAACGGTGCTTTTAATTTTTTATCTCCAAATGATATGGGATATTATAAAACGAATATATACTAGATATATGTGACATTTAAAACATAAATACTATTTTGGAGATTATGTACCTATAACTACATGGAAAAGTCTTTTCCAAAAAGCTCAATTTTTACTCATGTACTGAACATCGACAAAAACGTATGATACAAACTCACTTTATTAAACAATTATTATAACATTATAATATTTGATATGAGCTGAATGATAATATTTAAAGGAGGTCCTTAAGAAATTATAAATTGAACAAATTTTATTATTCAGGAGATTAATGAACGATCGAGTCATGTCAGACACGAGGTAAGATATCCTACTCCTCTCTTTCTTTTTAAGTACACTCTTTTATGTCATTCCTTTTAAAGCTCATATTTCTTGTTATTTCGATGTTCTTTTATATTAATATTACTGTAATTATTATTTTCATGTGATTAGATACCATATTCTCTCTTATCAATCCATTTTGGATGTTTTGAGTGGCGCCGTTAGGCTGCCGAATTTTCGTAAGAGATCGAACCTCTCTATTTTTTTATGTACTCTCATTTATGTCATTTCTTTTAAGATCATCTTTCTTATGTTTGGGGATGTTCTTTTATATTTATAATAAATTAATTTTTATGTTCATATTATGGGAGACCCTATTTTATCTGATAAATCCATTTTTGGAAGTTTTAAGTGGCGTCGTTAGGCGGCCGAGTTTTCGTAAGGGATTTTTCATCTCAGTATTATTCCCGTGACATTTATGCTACGTTTGCCACTATTTCCTTTGAGTGGTGTATGTAATTCCCATTATTATACATTTTGTGTAGTATAATTTCATTTATGGGTATTTACATCTTCATTGTATGGCCCTTCTTCCCTGGGGTGTACTTTTAGAAAGTTACCCAACTCGGTAAGGGGACCTTTCACCCTCTTTTTTAAGACTTCTTTTTTATGTCTTTTAATTCACATACTGTTATGTTGGGATATGTTCTTCTATATCCTTATTTATTTAAATTTTATGTCCAATTAATGAGATCCCCTTTATCTCTCTCCTCGTCCCTTTTTGTAAAATTTTAGCTAACGACGTTAGGATGTCGAATTTTACCAAGGGAACTTCTTAACCTAATTTCGATTTCTTTGGGTTCAACATGTAGTTATTGAATATGTAATCCTTTGAATATTTGGGAATGACATTTGATTGTTTTACACTTAATAACCACTTATATTGGGTGTATTTATATTTTTCACACATAATTATGAGATTGATTTATCCTTAATTTAAGGATACCTTCTTTATAATGGATTTCATCTCAATTTTCATTTCTTTTGAGACTTCATTGTTGTCATAAACCAATTCACTCTTATATGGTGTGTATATTGTCCTTTGACATATTATATAATGAATCCCTTTATTCTCATGATATTATAAAGTTCGGATTAAATGTTATTCCGCAATTTTTGTTATTCAAGAGTCTCTCATTTTGTTAAAAACTCTTTAACAAAAATATCATTTTAAATTTTTTAAAGATTTATTATTCTAAATCTTTATCTTTAATGTCCATGTTTTAAAAATGGTTTTCAGTATTTATTTATATGGACATTAATGTTTTAAAATTATAATTCCATTAAAATCTTCAAAGTGGTATGGGACACTTTGATTCAAAAATATCTTTTAAATGGTTTTTGAAAATGGATTGATTAATTCAATATCTGGGAATTAATTATTGTGATTGAAAATGAAATGTTGTTATTGAAATGTTTATAATTTCCATATTTTAATTGTAATGATGGTACTTGGAAATTTTACGGGTGGTTACGTGATAAACCATTTGACGGGTGGTGCCGTGAATACCAGGACGAGTGGTTACATTATATCCTCCAATGCATTGGGTATGGAAGTCGGACGTATGGCTATTACATTAATTATGTGTGGAAGTCGGCCGTATGGCTATTCCATTAAGTATTGGTGGAAGTAGACCGTATGGTTATTCCACTTAAGTATGTTTATGTCCCAAGTTTCCTTTATATGTTATGTGAAGTTTATATGGGTTTTATGGTAATCTTTTCGTTACAGAAGGGTAAGTAATGAACTTTTATTTAGTGAAGAGTTTTTTCTACTTAGAAAAGGTGAAAAGTATTACCTTGATAAAGTATACATGGTTTACTTGTTGTTTTGAAAAACTAACAGTTTTAATTCTTTGTGTATCCCTTTCTGAGCTTTTTTATGCTCATCCCAGGTTTTTGAATTATTTTTCACAGGACTTAACGTGGAATAGGTTAAAGGATGGGATCAAGGGAAAGTCATGCTACCTAAAACATGGAAATTTACATGTTTCTTTTTAAGAGTTTTTATTTTATGTAAACTTAGTAGAAGTTTCTACTTTGTAATCTTTTGAGATGTAATAGTTATGTCCTAATTCTCTAAAACTCTAAACCTGAAAAGTTCCTCAATGTGAATTATTCATTTAATTCAATATTAAGTAAGGTTTAAGTCTGGGGTCTTATATTTTGAGTCTAAATAGATGAACCCAAATCCATTGGAGTTAACTCTCAAAGAAATCATGGATCAACAATCAATGTGTTAGGATCTTCCTTAATAGCACCAAGAGATACCTATGATGGCATTTGATGATTTGTGTAACATATTTTCATCACCACTAAAGATAATATTCAATTGATTCCAACAAATAAATTATGGTACAATCAAGATACATTATCAAATTCATCAATATATAAATAATTTTTCATAAGTTGAATGTTTAATTTCATAAATTAATATTAAATAATATGTTATAGTCTTATCGTTTGGTTCGAGTTCTTTATTAGTTGGGTCTATTAGTTGACCTAATTAATTTCTTCGGATCATTTTTCCTCATGTATAGTTCATATTTGTCATTGATATTGACAAAAATCAATGTTAGGAATAAACAATCACATGATTTTGATACACCTAGAACATTTATGTGGTATCGGTCAAGGTAACATAACAATTTATACTTGTTTAAAAATAGACAGATTCACATATAAGTAATTGGGTTTCAATCACATTTTAATCTTTATTTATTATAAATTATGTGATTGTATTCAAAATCAATAATTGTTGGAAATATGATTTAATAATATAATTTTATGATGGAAATAAATTTGAACATCTCATTTGAAGGTGGTGTGGAATCTTTTCTGTTAACACAATAGTACATTCCATGTAACATAGAGGTATACATGATGTAGTAGTGTTTATTGTACCAAGAATTAATTGTCAACTAATTCAAAAAGTTTTATTTTATTACATATGGTGTACTTAGTTATACACAATGTGATGATGGGGCCATCAGGGAAACTGTTTTGTAACATCCGAGGTAAATAAATAATATATCATTTTTATATTTATTAAAATTTGTGAATTAAATATTAATTATACATTAAAGGGGATTCAATGTTCTATAACATACCTGATATGAAAAAGGTTTCATTGAAAACTAACGTTTCACTCATCATTTTGTTGTACTGAAAAATATTAATATAATATTATTATTTTAAATGGTAGTTAAATCATTGTGATTTTATTTGTAGGAATGAAAAAAACTGACCATATTATGATTAAATTTTTTTCTTAATTATTTTTTCATTTATCTAATAAATAATAGTTTCTTAAAATAATAACGAATCTGATTTTAAACATATATACTATAATATACATTAAATGGTCGATTTAAAACCTTTTGATGGAGAACCCTCATTAAAACTTGTTTTAGTGACTTTTATATGTTATATTTGACAAAATAAAATTCTTATTTAGAATTAGGAAATTAAAATTTACCTTGGGTAATTTTTTGGTATTTTTCAGACAAAAAATAATTTTTAATGATTAGTGTTAAAATAATGTATTTTAATTCAGAACAACCATTTATTATAATATATTTATTAGGATAGATTATTTTTTTAATTCGTTTTAAAGTGTAATTAAATTATGTTTTTACCCTTTAATCCAATATTGGTCTTAGATGTAATTTCACATTGAAATTAAACTTAAATAAGTGTCAATCTCTTGATAATTATTATTTCTTAAAAACATCCTTTTTGTATTGACAATGACAATTAATTTTAAATTAATTTCGTCCACTTTTGTATTATGAATTGGTAAAAATGGATTTCATATTTCGAATCGGGAGGTCCAAATTTATAAAATAGTTAACTTTTATTTTTATACAATATTAATTTTTACTTATGTAAAAATTTTATTAACCATGGTTGAAGGGTTAAACTTGTAAATAAGTGTAACAAAATATTATTATAACAATATAAAATTACCGTAACATGTGTCCTAATCCTATTGGATAATACATTTCCGACCATGGTCTTCCATTGGTCGACTATAGGACCCTATGGTGCCACGTTGGAGTGATAAGGGAACTTTATATTAATTAATAAAAAGTAAAGACAAAATATACTTAAACATATATATTTTAGTAAATCTATTTTTACATAGGGTTATATAAGTTATATCTTCGAATATAAATATTAATTTAAAATATTAAAATATTTCCTACATCATGATATTTTTTTATAATTTTTAGACAACATATAATTAAAAATATTTATGACACGATAATGATGCCGTGTTTACCTCATTAATGATAGATTAAAATAAATACGAATATAAAGATTATAAAAATATAAAATCCTTTCCAATTCATATTGGATGATCTTATTTAGAACATGATTCATTGTATCATAGACTATAATAAGTATTGTACTTTTTTAAATAGAAAATATTTATATAATAATATAATACTTTAAAGTTTTCCATGGAGCCCAAACGCCCCTTATAAAAATACATCTCTTCTAATCAATTTATCACACTTATCAAGCCTAAGGTGTAACATACCATGTAAATAATGATTAATATATTTTAATATTTATTAATATTTTTGAATTAAATATTAATTTACCTTAATGGGGATTCTATGTTCAATGGCTTACTTAATACAAAGCAACGTGTTTTTTTGAAATGAAACGTTGCACACTAATAATATAATAATATTATTTTAAATGGTAGTTAACGATTTTCCATTGAATTGGTGGTAATGGATATAAATAACTAAAATAAGATTATACATGTTTTCTAAATGGTTTTACCTTTATCTAATAAATTTTGGGGGATTAAAATATGAATGGATCTAATTTTATGCATAAATACTCTAATATTCACTAAAATGTCAATTTACCGCCTTTTAATGAAGAACCCTATTAAAATATAGTTTTTGTCACTTTAATAAATTTAATGGGGCCAAATAAAATCCTTCTTTAGAATGGGGACATCAAAATTTACATTGTTTTAATTTTTGATATTTTTCTGATAAATTTCATTTTTAAATGAATAGTGAAAAATATTGTATTTTTATTCAAAACTGTGTTTTAATATAATTTATTTATTTGATTAGATTATCTTTTTAATTGTTTTTAAGGTTTAATTAGAATATATTTTTATCATTTAATTTAATTGTGGTGATTGGAATTTATTTTACTGTGAAATTGGACATAAACAAGGGTCAATCTTTTTATAGTTATTGTTTCTTAAAATCAATATTTGTTTTAACAACAAGAATGAATTTTAAATTAATTAATACATCTTATATTTTCTTTAATTTGGTAAAATAGACATTATTTTTTTTATTTGGAAAATCAAATATAGCTTAGGCTGAATTTTTTGGTAGTTTTCTGAAAAACATTAATTTTTTATGAATAGTGAAACCACTTTGTAGAAGGTAAAAAACTAAAATTTTAATTCAAAATAATTTTTACAACTTTTTTGAATTGAATTTTGAAAATATGACATACATGGTTGTTATTAGTAAGTAAAATGTGGTTCAATATGAAGAAAATAATTTTTGTTGAGTAGTAACTTTTGACTTTTATTTGTCGTGGTTAAAGTTAAATAGTGTAATTGACGGTAAAAATAATATTATAATATTTCAAAATTACCTTAACAATTGTTGTAAACATATTGGATGAGTAATGGCCGACTATGGGAATCCTTGTGTCAATTTTGAGACCCTATGGAGCCACTTATGAATGATAACGACACATTATTTTACTTAACATAAAGTAAAGTCAAAAATGACAAAAACAAATATCTCATTTTAAATTAATTTAATATGTTGTCATATAATTTATAATTTCTACAATAAATATTAATTGGAAGGATAAACATATTACTTACAACATGGTATTTGTTTTATAATTTTTAGACATGAAATAAATTAAATTCTATATAACGCAACGATGATATAGTGTTTAACTCAATAATTAATTATTTAAATAAATAAGATTATAAATATTAAAATAAAATATAAAACCTATATTATTTTCACTAGATTAATTTATTTCAACCATGAGACAATTTATCTTCTACCTTAATTAGTTTTGGATCTTTTTAATTGAAAATTATAATATAATGAAATAATATTATCACACTTTCATAAAGAGCCCCTCTCCCATTATAAAAATAACTCACTTATATCCAATTACTTACAACTCTAATGCCTTTTTTATCGTCCATCCTCTACCTAATTAATATTCTTACATCCATATCCTCCTCCTAGAAACATTACTTTAACCAGAAGGCACTTCAAGAAACCCTTTTGGTTCATATCAAACAGAGTTACCCAAATTAAAGGTAACATTTTATCTTAACTTCTATTCTTTTATTTTATTTCTCCAACATCTAACCACTTTTTATTTTTAAAATTTATAAAAACACAAGTTTATTAAAATATAATAATATTTTTTCATTAGAAGGATTATATCTACACTTACACACACCTACATCTAATAGGTGAAGAACAAATTATTTCTGTTGATGGAAAACTAACACCTCATCAAACAATGATTGTTCAATTATATTATACCTCCTATCATGATGGAAATTAAGATGACACTATATTTATATATGATATATATTATGTTTATGTTTTCTTTAGGTTTCATTATTTTTTTATATCATACCTTTATGGTTACAATAATGGGTAAATGAGATAATTTCATTTGAGGAAGTGCGGACTACCTCCCTCTCAATGTGATATGACTCATTAATACCATATGTGGGACATATAAAAGATGAAGTTAACTATATTATATATGATATTATACTATAATTATAATATACTTCTGTATCATTATATGTTCATTCCATTAAAATATGAAATATAAATGAAAGTACCATGAATGCGTACGTAGGACTTACCATCTCCATGAACGGTGCATTTCATTTCATACCTCCAAATTATATGTACTATTGTAAATATATATATATATATACTGAATATATATGATATATATGATATCTAAATAATGAATATCATTCTTGGATATAATGGAGTATTGACCACATCGACAACATGTAAATATAAGGTGTTCATTTTTTGCTCAAGTACCAAATATTGACGAAGAAAATGTTATTAACATAAATTGATTACATAATGTTTATAAGATGGTAATAATTGACATAAAAGTAATAATAAACTTGAAATAGGTTATTAATCCAGTAGAAATTAGCTTTGGTTTATTATTCAAGATATTAAAGAATGATCGAGTCAAGTCGGACACGAGGTAAGGGACTACGTCTCAATCTCCTTTCATTGAGGCATATTTTGTTTTATACATGACATTATTTTATACTGTGTATAAACACCTTTTAATTTTCATTTAATTCAATGGGAATATTTTTATATGAATCATTTTACTAAATGACAAAAAGTAATGTTTTTTTTATTTTAAGTGGTCACAAAAACCTTTTTACACTTTCATAAGTATTATTTGATATTTGGATTCCTTAAGAAGATGTAGTGTTTTTATAGAAAATTAATACTATATAATTTTTATGTATTTGGGTATTGAAAATTGTTTTATAATTTATTTTTTATGTATATATATTTAAATGATATATTATGATCATAATATGGAAATTTTATCGTTCCTTTATGTTTTGTTTTTGTGTTATGAATATGTTGTGGTTCATGGCAATTTTTTACGTATACGGGTTGTTCCATGATAAGCCTAGGGCGGGCAAGCCCATGATAGCTCTCCAATGCATTGGGTAATGTGACAGAGGTAAACATTAATGTTTCTCTAAATAGATTTAGGGATTATACTATGATGGGTATTCCAATGTAACTTCCTATGTAGTTGTGATAGCTACAATGTAAGTATGATATGAATGCGACATGTACTTTAATGATTTGTGATTACTATGTGTTATTCATAAATGTTATCTTTTCATGATTCAAGTAAAAGAGTTTATGTTTTTTAATTATTGATGGACTAATGGTTTCTTTCTTATTTTATAACCCTTACCAAGCTCTTTATGCTCATCCCATGTTTTTTAAATGTTTTTCAAAAGACCTAAAGTTGAATAAGCTTAAGGATGTAAGCAAGGAAATGTCATGCTGTCTAAAACGAAGAACTATACATGACTCATTTTCTTCAAGAAATTTTATTTAATAAAAAATGGATATTGAGTAGAATTGTCTAGATGTAATATTCATATTGTTATGTAAATGTTGTGACCTTACTCTCAAAAACATAAAACATGAAAATTCTTCAATGTGAATTATTCATGTAACTCATGATTATGTATTGTATAAGGCCAGGGCCTTATAGTTGGTATTAGAGGTTGGTTTAGAAAACATTAGGAGTTAGAATATAGTTAAATTAAAATCCATAAATTATTTTTATCTTATGTTATGACGATAAATGATATAGTATTTACAGATTTCCATGTTACTTTGCCTAAGATATTTCTATGTTCAGAATTTTTTTCTGTAGAGGAAATATAAAAGCTATGTTGGGATGACATCAAGTGGAAGAAAGCCTTCCAAATCAGCAACCTAAGATGGTCAGAATCATAATTGAATAGTTTGTTGCTGTGATGGCATATCTGACTTAGGCTATAAATGGTGGTTGTATTCATGCATGATATTATCCAGATCAACCATAGAGGAACATGTCAGTAGTGGATCATTTCATTAGGCAACATCCCCATCATTCAAAGGATCATCTGAAATTGTTCTATCATAAGGGTAGATTAATGCAGTAGAAAAGTTTTTTCATTTCATAGGGGGTGTTTATAACATCAAAAGGTTAGTCTTTGTGGTTTACCGTTTTGAATTTAATGCTAATAAATGCTGTTGGATGATGAAAAATATCAAGGATAATGTGGAGACTAATTCTCATGATTTGGATGAATTCAAAGGTATGTTCCATGAGAATATTTTCCTATGGTGGTTCGAAATATCATGGAAAAAAATTCCTAGAATTGAGGTAGGAGGATGACGCAGATGCTGTTTATGGAGAAAAAGTCACTCGACCAGCAAGGTATTCTCTATATTTCATACGATATATTGATGGAAAAATCAACTATTTTTACTCCCGATTAAGGCCAAAGTATCAAAGGGCTTTAGCATCTCGTGAGTTCAAAAGTTATGAAAAAATAGTTCATTGTGCGGAGAAGGTATAAAGGGAGTTTGCTAATGATTAGGTGTTCTTTGACAAACAATAGTATAAGAGGCCTATGTGGGTGACCAAAGGGAATAAATCATCAAAAAATTCTGTTGGTAAGAAACTTGAGTTTACAGTTTGGGAAAGTTGTGTTAAAAAACATGTTGGGGAATGTCTTTTGAATTATGGTATGTGCTACTGATGTGGTAAAATGAGAAATAAAGCTTGAAATTGCACTGATAAAGATCTTGTAAATGGTAACACAAAATCCGATTTACAGTTAGTAAAATGTTTTAAGCACGATGTAATGGGTCATTATGAAAATGAGTGTCCTACGAAGAACTAAACTGGGGTAATGTAGGCAGACTAGAAGAAGAAATGGGTGGTGAAATCCTTTGAGACTATTTCAGAAGATGTTGAGCTATCAAATGAAGTATTATTAGGTACACTATTTCTTTGTTCAGATTTTTTTAATGTGTTGTTTGATTCACGGACTATACATTCGTTCATTTCGGAGAAGTTTTCTAATAAATTATGAATTCCATATCAAGATATGAATCATGAACTTATGGTAAAAATACCGGGGGGAAATGTTGAGACAAAAATAAATTATATGAACCTTCATATCCTTTTGTGCAGAAAGAATCTACATGCAATCCTTATTGTTTTTCCTCTAGTAGAGTATGATGTTATTTTTGGTATTGATTGGATTTATATTTATCAACTAAGATTGACTGCAGAGACAAAGAGTTTTATTTTCAGAATGATTTTTAGTTTGTATACAATAATGAACCCTTACTTTTTATAACATATCAGGAAGGTGAAAATCTAGTAAAAGATGGAAATGATTGTATCCTTGCAAATATTGTTAAAAACAAAGGAACTGTTCAGATTAATTATGTTCCAGTGGTAAATGACTATCTTGATGTTTTTTTCTAACGAGGTTCTTGGTATTATACCTCACTAAGAAGTTGAATTTACTCTTGACTTACTTCCTGATGCTAAGCCAATTTCCAATCCCCCTTATCCAATGGCTCAAATTGAACATTTAGAGTCAAAGAATCAATTGCAGGAGTTATTAGATAATGGTTTCATTTGACCTAACACATCAACATGGGGTGCTCCTGTCTAATTTTTGAAAATGAAAGATGGTTCAATGAGACTTTTCATTGATTATAAAGCATTGAATAATACCATTTTTAAGAATATGTATCATTTGCCTCATATCGATGATTTTTTTGATCAGATCCAGGGAGCTCTGTATTTTTCGAATTTAGATTTGATGTCATGGTACCATTAGTTGAAAGTAAAGGAAGCTGATATTCCGATGACCACATTTTGTACTATATATGGACATTTTAAATTTTTAGTGAAGCCTTTTTGTGTAACAAATGAATCTACTATATTAATGGATCTTATGAATAGAATTTTCCGTGAGTTCTTTGGATAAGATTTTGGTTGTATTCATTGATGATATTTTTGTTTATTCCAAATGTAAAGAGGAACATGAATGTCATTTAAGGGTTGTCTTGCAAACTGTAAAAAAAATATTTTGGGAAATTCAGCAAGTGTGTGTTTTGGTTATAAAAAAGTTCTTTCCTTGGTCACATTGTTTCAAAAAATGGAATAACGTCTAAACATGTTAAAACAATGTTTGTTGAAGAATGGCCAAGACCCACAAATATAACAAAGAACCGTAGTTTCCTATGTTTACCAGGTTATTACCGGAGGGTTGTTTATAATTTTTTAGGGTTACCTAGTCTAATAACTCTGTTAACTTGAAAAGTTGTTATGTTCTATTAGACAAAAGAATGTCATGATTTTTTTAATTAATTGAAAAGAAGATTGGTGAATGTTTTAGTTTTGGCACTACTATCCAGAAATGGTGAGTTTTTTACTTACAGTGATCCTTTGTTGAAAGGAATTGGTTGTGTCCTTATGCAGAATGATCAGTTAATTGCATACCCTTCATGTCAGTTGAAACCTGATGAGTTAAACTACCCTAAAGATGGTTTGGAGTTATCATTTAATGGTTTTTCTTTAAATAATTGGAGGAATCATTTTTATAGAGTAAAATGTGAAATATATACTGACTAAAAATTATTGATGTATATATTCACTCAAAAATATTTAAACATGAGGCATAAGAGATGATTTTAATTAATATCCAACAAAGGGAAATAAATTCGATGATGATTTGAGTCATGAAATTGTTAATGAAATCGTCTATATCAGAATTAATTATAAAATCACACTTGGATGACAGTGAGTTACAAAAAAAAGGTAGAGTTGGTTCAAAAGGGTATGTTTCCTGATTATAATGTTGATAGTGACTATGTTTTGAGGTCTGGGAAAAGATTATGGATTCCTTGTGATTCACAGTTGAAGAATATGTTGTTATGTGAAGCTCATAGTTCCACATTTTCAGTTCATCCTGGCAGTACTAAGATGTACATATATCTTAGGGAGTATTACTCTGTGGATGGGATGAATAGAGATATAGTTGATTTTACTGAGAAGGGTTTGACTTGTCAGCATTTAAAGAATAGTGTAATTTAACGAAAGGGATGCTTCAGTGTTTACCGGTGCCAGAGTGGAAATGGAAAAATATATCCATGTGCATCATTCTGAGATTATCAAATACATCTCGAGTTAATAATGAAATATGGGTTATTTATGATCGGTTGACCAAATCTTATAATTTCCTTCTTATTTGATATACTTTGTCTCTAGATCAACATTATCGGTTGTATGGTAAAGAGATATTCCGGTTTCAGGGAGTTCCCTACTCTATTGTATCTGATCGTTATCCGAGGTTAACTTCTTACTTTTGGAAAGGCTTTTAAAAGTCGTTGGGCACTGGATTAAATTTTAGTACAACATATCATCTGCAATCAAGAGGCAGTTATAATTTACAATTCTGACCATGGAAGATATACAATGTGCGTTTTCATTGTATTACTAGGGATGTTTGGACCATCGTCATTCTTTGGTTGAATTTTCTTTTAATAACAGATTTCAATCCAACATATAGATGGATTAGTTTGAGGCCTTATATAGGAAGTGGTGTAGAACACCATAATTTTGGGATGATGTAGTTGAAAGGAAGCTGATGGGACTTGAATTGGATGAAGAGTTGGTAGAAAAGGTTCAGTTGATTCAGATGATCATGAGAATTTCTCAGAACAGGAAGAAAAGTTATGCAGATAATTGGAGGAAAGATCTCTCTTTTCAGGTAGATGATTATGTCTTTCTCAATGTTTCTCCATATAAAGTTTGATCCGTTTTGGAATGAAGGGAAAATTGAGTCTGAGGTTCATTGGACGTTATGAAATCCTAGAGAAAGTTGGATTAGTTATATACATAGTGGCTTTACCTCAATGTTTATCCTAGGTACACAATGTTTTTCATGTTTTGATATTGAGAAAGTATATGCCAGATCCATTTCGTGTTTTGAGCCCTGAGCTAGTTCAGTTTGAAGAGAATCTCTCTTATGAGGAACAACCAGTCCAGATTCTTGACCGAAGAGATAAAGTGTTACAGAATATGGTAATTTACTAGGAAAAGGTTTTGAGTAATATAATTGTTGAAGAGGCAAAAAGATAATATTACAATGTTATGAGGGATAAATAACCCCATTTATTTGATAAGTTTAAAAAAACTATGAGGACGCAATTCCAAAAAGGGGGAAGGTTGTAACCTCCGAAGTAAATAAGGAATAATATATTTTAAAACTTATTAATGTTTTTGAATTAAATAATAATTTTACATTAAATGGGACGCTATTTTTGATAGCTTACTAGATACGCAACAACGGGTTTCATTGAAATTTTACATTTCACAATTATAATATAATATTATTATTTTAAATGGTAATTAACTCATTGAAATTTTATTTATAAGAATATAATGAACTATCTATAATATGATTATACATGTTTTCTAAATGTTTTTACATTTATCTAATAAAATTTAGGGGCATAAAATATGAAAGAATCTAATTTTAAGTCTAAATAATCTAATATTCACTAAAATGTCAATTTACAGCCTTTTAATGGAGAACCCTCGTTAAATATACATTATTCCTCATTAATACATTCTATTTGACAATATGAAATCTTTATTTATTATGGGGGAATCAAAATTAACTTTTTGTAATTTTTGGGAATTTTTCAGATAATGTTCATTATTTAATGGATAGTGAAAAATATTGTATTTCAATTCAAAACTACATTTTAATATAATTTATTTTTATAGTTATATTATATTTATAATTTGTTTTTAATTTTAATTAGAATATATTTCTACCATTTAATCCAATTTCAGTAATTAAAATTAATTTTACTTTGAAAATGGACATAAACAAGTGTCGATCTTTTGAAAGTTATTGTTTCTTAAAAACACGCTCTTTGTTTTAACAACATGAATTAATTTTAAATTAGTTAATGAAACCTATATGTTTTTAATATGGAAAAATAGACCTTATTTTTGAATTCAGAATATCCAACATAGATTAGGCAGAATTTTTGGTAGTTTTCTGAAAAACTACAATTTTTATGAATAGCGAAACAAATTAGTAGTAGTTAAAAAACAGAATTTTTCATTTAAATGAAATTTTAACACTTATATGAATTGAATTATAAAAATTCTACATACATGGATGTTATTAGTCAGTAAAATTTGGTTCAATAAGATGAAAATAATATTTGATGAATAGTAACTTTTGACATTTATTTACAGAGGTTAAAGATAAATAGGGTAATTCATGGTAAAAATAATTTTATAATTATTCCAAATTAACATAACACATGTCCTAACCTCATTAGATGATTAATATATGACCATGGAAATCCTTTGGTTGATTTTTGGATCCCATGGAGCCACTTATGACGGATAATGACACTTTATTTTAATTATCTTAAAATAAAGGAAAAAATGAAATAAACAAATATCTGTTTGTAAATTAATTATTAGATGGTGTTATATAATTTATCATTTCTACTATAAATATTAATTGGAAAGATAAAAACATTTCCTACATCATCATATCTTTTTAATATATTTTTGATATTGAATAAATTAAATTGTTTATAACACAATAATGATGTAGTGTCTACCTCATTAAAAAATCATTTTAATAAATAAAATTATACGTATTAAAAAACATTCAAATAGTGTCCAATTTTTATTAGATTAATTTATTTCGACCATGTGTAATCTTATCTTCTACCTTAATGAGTTTTGAACTTTTTGAAACCAAATATCATTATATAATAAAATAATATTATCACACCTTCCTAAAGTGCCCCTCCTCCCCCTTATAAAAATCGATCACTTATAACCAATTTCTCACACCTCTCAAGCCCTTTTTCTCATCCAACCTCTTCAAAATTATTCTCCCTATATCACTTTCCTCCTCTTATAAGCATTACATTAGGCATAAGGCACATCAAGAAACCTTTTTGGTTCATACCAACGGGAGTTAAGCAAATTAAATGTAATAGATTCTCTTAACTTCATTTCATTTATTTTACTTATCCATCCCCTAAACTCTTTTTGATCCATTATTATATAACAACACAAGTATACTCAATATAAAATGATGGTGTAATGATATGGATTCCAACTACACTCATAGGCACCTCTGTCTAATGGGTGAAGAACATATTATTTCTGTGGATGAAAAAATAACCCCTCATGCAACTATGATTTTATGATTATCTCTTACCCCATATCATGGTGGAAATTAAGATGAAACTATATTTATATATGATATATATTATTTTTATTTTTTCTTCATTCATTTTTTATATCATAATTTTATGGTTTCTATTATAGTAATACGTGATAATTTCATTTGAGGAAGTGCGGACTACTGCCCCCTAAAATTGATATGACTCGTTATTACCATATGTGGGACATATAAAATATGGAGATAATGATATTATATATTATATTATAAAATAATTATAATATAACTATGTATCATTATGTTTTCATTCCATTAAAATACCTAATAGAAATGAAAGGAGAGTTTATTCGTACGTACAACATAACGTCTCCATGAACGGTGCATTTCATTTCTTACATCCAAATGATTAGTACTGTTATAAATATATATATATACATTATATATGTGACATATATGATATCTAAATAATTAATATCCTCTTGTATATAATGGAATACTGACCACATGGGCAACTTGTAAATATAAGTTGTTCATTTTTTACTCGAGTACCAAATATCAATAAAATGAACGTTGATAATATAAATGATTACATAATATTAATAACATAGTAAGAAGTGATATAAAAGGAATAATAAAAATTAAAATTGCTCTTTATAAAATAGAAATAATCTTTGGTTTATTATAAAATAGATTAAAGAATGATCGAGTCAAGTAGGACACAAGGTAACAGACTTCATCTCTATCTCCTTTAATTTAGGCATATTTTGTTTTATAAGTGACATTATTTTATAGAGTGTATAAACTCTTTTGATTTTTCATTTCATTCAAAGTGAATATTTTTATATGAATCGTTTTACTAAAGAAAAAAAAGAATGTTTTTTTAGCATATGCTGTGACACGGCCTTTTTCCGCCACCTTGAGTAATATTTGATATTTGGCTTCCTTAACAAGCCGTAGTGTTTTTAAGGAAAATAAATACCATTTAATTTTGACATATTTTGGTATTGAAAATGGTTTTTATATTGTATTTTTATGTCAGTATATTTAAATGATATATTGTGGTTGAAATATTAAAATTTTTATTTCCTTTATGTTTATTTTATTTGTTAGAAATATGTTATGGTTCTTGAGCATTGTTTACGCATACAAGTGGTTCCATGATAAAACTAGGGTGGGTGTGCCCAAGATACCTCTCCAATGCATTGGGTATGTTGAAGGAGGTAAATTTCGATGATTCTCCCAAGATATTTAGGTAATATAATTTTATGGGTATTCCAACGTTACTCCCTATGTAGCTGTGACAACTACAATGTAAGTGTGATATGAATTACTCAAGTACCTTTATGATTTTTCATTACATTGTGTTATTATTAAATCTTATGTTTTCATGTGTTAAGTAAAAGTGTTTGTTTTCTTTTTATGTATTGATGGGATAATCATTTCTTTCATATTTTATAACCCTTACTGAGCTTTTTATGCTCATCCCATGTTTTTGAAATCTTTTTCAAAGGACTTTAAGATGAATAGGGTCAAGGATATCATCAACGAAAAGTCATTCTGTCTAAAATGTAGAACTAGATATGAATATTTTTTTCAAGAGTTATTATTTTATAAAAAAATTCATACTGAGTAGAATTATTTACTTGTAATATTTATGTTGTTATGTAAATGTTATGACCTAACTCTCTAAAACTCTAAATCTGAAATGATACTCAGTGTGAATTATTCATTTAATTAAAGATTATGTAATGTATAAGGATAGATAATTATACCATTTCTCATCCAAACACGTCACAAATATTCTCCCTAGATCCCTCTCCTCATCCAAGAATATTTCCCTTAGGCATAAGGAAATTCAATTAAACCTTTAGGTTCAAACCAATGGGAGATACCCGATTTAAAGGTAATGACTTTTTTTTAAGTTATTTTGTTTTATTTTACTTCTCCTACAAAAAAATACTCATTTTATTCCTTTATTTTATAAAAAAACCAGTATATTTAATATATTAGGATGTTTTTATGAGAAGTAATCAAACTAAACATACATACACCTCCAACTAATGGGTAAATAACATATTGTTTTTGTAGATGGGAAACTAACGCCTCAAAAAACAGTGATTATTCAATATTATCATACCAAATCATATGGTGGCCATTAATTTGGAAATATATTTATATGTTATATATTTTATATTTATATTCATTCTATACTTCGGTATTTTTCATTTATAGATTACATTTATGGTTACCACGGTGGATAAATACGATAATTTCATTTGAGGAAGTGGGGACTATTGCCCCCTCAACGTTATATGACTCATCCATGCCATACATGGAATGTATAAATGATGGATTTAATGAAATTAAATATGATATTATAATTGAATTATAATATTCTTATGTATAATTACGTTTTTATTACATAAAATGTAAAAAGAAAATGTATGTACCATTGATCCGTACGTACAGTTTACTACATCCATAAACGGTTCATTTCATTTTTATCTTCAAATGTTATATAATATTATAAATAAAAATATATAATGGATATATATGATATAAATGATATCTAAATATGGAATACACTTCTAGAGATAATTTATTTGTTTCCACATGAACAACTTGTAATTTTAAGAAGTTCATTTTTGACTCAAGTACTAAATATTGGCCAAACGACCATTATTAACTTAAATGATTAGATAATGTTTATTACAAGATAATAAGTTATATAAAAGAAAAAATACATAGGAAAAAGGTTCTTAAGAAACTTTAAATTAGCTTTAGTTTATTAATTAGGATATTTAAGAACGAACGGGTCATGTCAGACACGAGGTAAGGGATTTTATATCTCACTTTTAATTCCATTAGATTTCCATTTTTCACCTCTTATTTATTGAATGTGGTGTATTCAATACTTCTATGTGATATATATTACATTACTGTTTTTGTATTTGGGGTATTATGGGATTCATTTGGTGGTTATAAACTTTTTTTCATACCTCTCAATTGATTACAACGTTTTATGGGGTTTTCATCTCACTTTTTTATTATCATGAGATTCATTCTATATTTTCCACAATTTCGTTTTTTTGTGTATATACTCCCCATGATTGTATTCATTTTTTAATATAATTCAATTTATGAGTATTTAATTATACCTTGAATGACCATTTTTCATGTGGTGTAGGTTTTTTAAGATGACGAATCAGTAAGGGAACCTTTCACCTTCCTCTTTTAGTCAAGGACTTATTATTTTTGTATTTTAATTTAAATATTCATATGTTGGGATATGTTATTACATATCATTATATCATTAATTTTTTTTCGATGTAATAATATACCCTTTTTTTTCTCATCAACCAATTTTCATAATTTTAATGTCATGCTGTAAGTCTGTCGAATTTTTGTAAGAGATCATCATTACCCAAATTAAATTCTTTGGGTTTATCTTATAATTATAAATTATGTCACGTTATGATTATGTGTGGAATCAATATTTATTTTATTATGTTGTAATTTCCACTCCCCTTTATGTGGATATAATTTTGATACACATAGTCACTCCATTGATAAATTCTCATGTCATTGATATGAACTTGATAAGAGTAATTTTAACTCAATCTCCATTCATTGAGTTAAACATCCATGTCAATGGTGTTTTTTTAAAAATATGTGTGAATGTCCAAGGATTTATTTATAGGAAATATCTAATCATATTGAGTGTATTTATAGTTTTTACAAATTATTATGTAATTTATTTATCCTAAATCTAAGGATTCAATTTGTATAAGGGATTTTATATCAATTTACATTCCATTGAGACATTATTGTTTTTATGCACCAATTCACTCTTATATGGTGTATAAAATGTCCATTGGATAATTATATCATGAATCCCTTTATTCTCCTGAGATTATAAATTTCTGATTAAATTTTATTCCTAAATTATTAGTATTCAAGCATCTCTCATTTTGTTAAAAACCATTAAACTAATATATCAATTTTAATGATTTAAAGATTTATTCTTATAAATATTTATGATTATTGTCTAGGATATAAAAATGGTTTTTATGATATACTTATTTCGGCATTAATATATTGAAATAAAATATTTTGATTTCAATGAAGGAATAATGTCTATTCATTAACATTGATTAATGTGTTAGGAATATGTTATAGTTATTGGGCATTGTTTACATATATGGGTGGTTCCGGGATAAATGTAGGGTGGGTGATCCTGAGATAACTCTACAATTCATTGGGTAACATGACAGAGGTAATGGTTAATGATTATCCTAATTGATTTAGGGAATATACTGTTATATGTATTTCAATGTAACTACCTACGTAGAATTAATATCTACAATGTAAGTATGATAGGGATGCCAAAAGTTTTATTTATGATTTATGATTTCTATGTGTTATTCATTCATCATAAGATTCCATGAGATATGTTATGATTAAAAAGTATGGTTTCATTGATTTATATTTATTGGTGGGATAATGTTTCCTTTACATATTTTATAACCCTTATAGGGATTTTAATTCCCACACCATGTTTTGAATTTTATTCATATAACATAATGATGAATAGTGTCAAGGATGGGATCTAGGAAAATTCATGATTTCTAAAACATGGAACTAGATAAGACACATTTTTTGTAAAGAGTTTTTAATTTGTGTAAAAAATTGAGACAAAGTATAAGTTTCTAAATTATAATTTTTTTATTATGTAATGTAATAGTTATGGAATATTTCTCTAAAACCTTATACAGTAAAATGTCCTCAACGTGAATTATTAATTTTATTCATTATTATATAATGTTTTAATGATGTTTCCTTATAGTTGTTATCAGAGGTGCATTTAGATATATTTTTAGGTTAGGGTGTTATTTATGCATAAGTAACACAACCATAATGGTTGCATATAATAAAGAGACATAGTTATTTTAGATAAATTGAATGAGTTTAAGATAACACGAATAAGTCAATCTTAGTATTTACCCTCCTCATAATATATTATATGATGATTTTACTGATATACTCACACTGACCTTTTTGGTTCTTTTAAATGGCTTGATCTAACATGGACTAATATTTAGAGGATGTAAAGAAAATTGTGATGGGTTTCTGAATGAGAAAATGAATGAAATTAGAGATACATTAAGAACTCTTGTAGTTATTAAAAACCTACTATCAGGAGTAATGATTGAACAACTAAACCTTGATCATTTTTATAAGGAATTGTATATATGAGATACAAATCCCTACAGAAGATCAGTTAATATTCATAAAGATATGTATGTTAAAAAACTGATGTTTCAAGTATAAGGAATGAAACAACTAGGAACATGCATCAAAGGGACGATAAGATGTTATAGATGTGGGAATGAAGGTCATAAAGAAAGAAACTACAACAAAAAAAGTAAGCATCCAGTTGACACTATGAAAGGGTAAGAAATTCTTTCTAAGGGATCAATTGAATATTTTAAATGTAGTGTGCATGGTCATTACACAAACATATGTCCTATGAAGAGGTTTTGTGAATGGGATCATCAATATCATACAAATATATGATTACCAATACCAAGTGCCATTCCAATTGGGGATGCAGAAATTGACAATGGCCATTGAATGGTATGGAATATTTCATAACATATGTTTTGATATTATTGAATCTTTGGGTATGATTCATGATCTGGTTTGTAAGAAGTATGTATTTCTGAATAAGTTGGTAAGGAATGGTTAATTTATCATGAATTACTTTGAATGAGTAGGAAGTCAACATATAATGGAATCAAGTGTTACGGTAAATTATAAGATGATGAAATGATTTAATGTATTAAGTCTCTTTTGAGGTTGGGATACGTGTTTAGACTTTTTATAGTTTGTGTATCAATGAAGTTTGATATATGAATCTGTTATTCAAGGAATAATTATCTTTTCTTTTGATTAGTAATGATGTAATTTTAATTCGGAAGAATCTGTATTTTTATTAAAGGCATATGGGGATTTTGGTAATTTATGGGAATTATTAACCTATCATAATGAACATGTTATTTTGTTAATTACACATTAGTATGAGACTTTATGAGTAGTCGATTTTATTTATAGAAGAATGATATGATTTATTGTGGAAGTCTATGTGATTAAATACATCTGAGTTTTGTGTTATAATATTATTTTTGGTTACTTTAACGAATTTTAATGGAAATTTTTTATTGAATGTTTTATGATGAACATTGGGTAATACTTGTTGAATTTTGGGATTTAAGTGTAGTATTTGTTTTTATAATTATCCTTTTTTTGGAATTTTCTGGCCTTGTACTAAACATTTTGGTTTTGGATGATGTCTAAAGATAGGGGAAATATATATTTCATCTTTTGTGGATTATCTAATAATCAATAAGTTGATTCAAGCACTATTAATGTGACCATTCCAGATTGAATATTCATTGTTTGGAGAAAAGATGAGTTTGTCATAGAAATTTATAAATGTATGAAAGTTTACATGGAAAGTAAGTTTGTTTCTTATAATTTTAGTTAAGCTCATAAATAAATTCTTCATCATTAAGAAAAGTAACTTAAAACAAAAAACATTGTCCTTAAACTTTTCTTATAGCGGAATCTAAGACCATTTAACCAATAAAATTTTTGTTATTGTCTTGTTGTTAACTTTCACCTAATCATGTTTTCTACCACTCTCCACCAAACCTTGATGGTTTGTTTCTCTTCAATATCTATTTTTTCACTGATGGAATCCTAGTATGGGAAATATTAGGAGACCATTGTATTTCTCTTTTTTTTCATTGATATTTTTATAAACTATTTTTCTGATGTAGAACATTCAATGATGTTTCCAAGACCAATTTTAAAATTGCAAGGACACAATTCCCAAAAGGGGGGAACAATGTAACATCCTAGGTAAATAAAAATATAAATTATGTATATTTATTAAAATTTATGAATTAAAAATTAATTTTACCTTAAAGGGGATTCTATGTTCGATGTAATAACTGATACATAATAGCTTTCATTGAAAACTTATGTTGCACACAACGTTGAGTTAAACTGAAAAAAATAATATAATATTATTATTTAAAATCATAGTTAATGCATGGTCATTTAGTGGTGGGAATGAAAAAAACAAACCATATTATGATTAAATATGTTTTTTAAATCATTTTACAAATATACAATAAATTTAAGTGGTTTAAAATAAGAAAGAATATGTTTTTAAGCATAAATACTCTAATATTCATTAAAATGTTGATTTACAATCTCTTGGCATTGTTCAATTTTATATGATATATTTGACAAAATAAATTTTTTCTTTTTAATTGTGACATCAAAATATACTTTGGTAAAATTAGTGGTATTTTTATAATAAAAATAATTTTTTAATGAATAGTGAAAATAATGTATTTTAAATCAAAACTACCATTTAATATAATATATTTATAAGGATGGGTTATATTTTTAATTTGTCTTAATTTTTAATAATATTATGTTTTTACCATTCAATCCAATTTTTGTTATTGTATGTAATTTTTCTGTGAAATTAGAAAAAAATGAGTGTTAATCTTTTGATAGTTATTATTTTTAAAAACACGTTTTTTATAGCGGGAAATAAATTTAAATTAATTTTAACTACCTATTTGTTTTTAATTTTAAAAAGATGATTCTATATTTCGAATCAGAATGTCAAATTTGTGTAAATATGTAACCTTTTTTAGACAATATGATCATTTACTTCTGTAAAAAATTTATTTATCGTGGTTAAAGGGAAATTCTGATAAATATGAGAAACACAATTTTATTCTAATAATATAAAATTAAAGTAACACATGTCTTAATCATATTTATTAATACATTTCCGACCATGGGAATCCTTGGGTGAATTTTGGGACCCCATGGAGCAACATGGTAGTTTTAATGACACTTTATATTTATTAATTTAATGTAAAGGCAAAAATGACATAAACATATATGTTTAGTAAGTCAATTTTTACATGGGGTTATCTAGGTTATCCCATTAACTATAAATATTAATTTTAAGGATCAAAATATTTCCAACATTATGGTATTTTTTATATAATTTTGAAACATCATATAAATAAAAATATTTATGACAAAATAATGATGCCTTGTTCACCTAATTAATGAATGATATAAATGAATAAGATTATAAATATTTAAACAATATCCAAAACCTGTCCATTTATTATTTGATGATTTTATTTCTAAGATGAGTCATATTATCTTAGTCATTAAAATGTTTTGGACCTTTATAAACCAAAAATAATTATATAATAAATTAATACTTTCAATCTTTCCTAAAGATCCCCTCCCTTCTTGAATGGCCTAAATGCCTTCTTTTTTTATTATGGATAATCCCCCATTTAAGGGTTAAAGGGGAACCCATACATGAACCATAGGTACAAGGAACAAGGCCGTACGTGAACCTCAATACATGAACCAATGGCCTAGAGGCAAACCATGCCCATTACAAGACCCGTAGTGACAACCAACTAAAACAACCCCTCCCCAGCTTATGTATCATTGATTGCCTAGCTCCCCAACTTTCATTGATGATCGACTAGAAGTCACCACATAACAATTTATCAAACATCACAAGACACTTTTCTCATCTATCCTCTTCCCAATAAATCTCTATACATCCCTCTCCTCCTCCTAGAAGCCTTCCCCTAGGTAGATGGTAAATTAATTAAGCATTTCAGTTCAAACCAAAGGGAGATATCCGATTTAAATGTAACATATTATCTTAAGTTCATTTGTTTTATTTTAGTTCTTCAACCCCCTAAAAACTTTTTATTCCATTATATTATAATAAATCCAGTATCATCAGTATACTAGGATGTTTTTATGAGAAGTATTATAAATACACTTACTCATGCCTCCATCTAATGGTTAATGAATATATTGTTTCTGTGGACGGAAAACTAACGCCTCACGAAACAATGATTGTTCAAAATTATCCTACCACCTCATATTGTTTCCATTAAGATGGAACTATATTTATATGTGATATATATTTTATTTATATTGTTTTTATACTAATTTATTTTTTATTTATAGAATACCATTTTGGTTTCTATAGTGGGTAAATCGATAATTTCATTTTAAGAAGTTTGGACTACCTCCCCTTCCATGTTATATGACTCATTCATGCCATACATGGAAGGTATAAAGGAAGGATTAAAAAAAATTATATATGATATTATAATGGAATTATAATATTCCTTTGTATCGTTATGATTTTATTCTATTAAATATGAAATATAAATGAATGTAGCATTTATGCGTACGTACGGCTTACCATCTCTATGAATGGTGCATTTCATTTCTCATCTCCAAATGTTAGGTACTGTTCTAAAAACATATATATACTAGTTATATGTGATATATATGATATCTAAAGCATGATTGTCATTATAGAGATAATTTATCTTTTACCACACGAACAACATGTAATTATAAGAAGTTCATTTTTGACACAAGTACCAAATATCGACCAAACATCCATTAAAAACATAAATCATTGATTAATGTTTATAACATGGTAATAACTTATATAAAAGGGATAATAAACATGAAAAAAGTACTTATGATAGTATAAATTAACATTATTTTATTATTCAGGAGATTAAACAATGAACGAGTCAAGTCAGACACGAGGTAATGTATTTCTTATCTCACATTTAATTCTGTGAGATTTCCATTGTTCACCACCTATTAATTTCATGTGGTGTATTGAGTACTTACATTTCATATATATTATCATTTTTTTCTTTATATTCTGGATATTTGTTTCTTCATTTGGTGTTTATAAACTTTTGGTCATATGACTCAATTGATTACAACGTGGTAAGGGGATTTTATCTCATTTTTTCCCGAGAGAATCATACACTATTTTACACTATTTCTTTTTGTTTGGTGTATGTAATTTCCTTGATTGTATTAATTTTCTAATATAATTCAATTTAAGTGTATTTAATTCTTTAAATGTGTGATCCTTTTATCATGGGGGGTATTTTTTATATGTTTCCAAATCTGTTAGGGAACCTTTCACCTTCCACTTTTAGTCAAAGACTTCTTTTTGTTATGTCTTTTAATTTACGTCTTCTTGTGTTGGGATATGTAATTATATATCATTGTTTATGTAAATATTATGTCCAAGTTATTAGATACCATTTTATCTCTCATCAATTCATTTTCTGAATTTTATTGTGATGTCGTTAGGTTGTCGAATTTTTGTAAGGGAACTTCTTTACCCAATTTCAATTCTTTGGGTCAATCTTCTAATTATTAATTATGGCATGTTATGAATATGTGTTGAATCACTATTTATTTTTTTATGTTTTAATTACCACTACCCTTTGATTGGAAATAATTTTGATACACATAATCACTCCATTGATAAATTCTGAAGTCATCGATATGAACTTGATAAGAGTAATTTTAACTCAATCTTTATTAATTGAGTTAAACGTCATAATAATTATTGTAGTTTTTACCAAAATATGTGTTAATTTCCTCTAATTTATTTACAAAAAATATATAATCATATTGAGTGTATTTATATTTGTAAAAATTTATTATTTAATTTATTTATCCTTAATCTATAGATACAGTTTTTATAGGGGATATTGTCTCAATTTACATTCCATTGAGACTTCATTATTTTACACACCAATTCAATCATATATGGGGTATATACTATCCTTTGGAATATAATATCATGAATCCCATTATTTTTATGATATTATAATGATATGATTAAATTTTATTCCTCAATTAATTTTATTCAAGATTCTCTCATTTTGATAAAAACTCTATAACTAAAGTATTGTAATAAATCGTTTAATGATTTATTCATATAAATATTTCCCATTAATTTCCATGTTTTAAAAATGGTATTAGGATTTATTGGTATGGACATTAATGTTTTCAAATTATAATTCATTTAATATTTTCAATGTGGTATGTGACACATTGATTCAAATATCTCTTTTTTAAATATTTTAAATGGTTTTGAAAATTGTTTGATAAGGAATTCAGTATGTCCATATCAATAAATTATATATTGTGATTACAATGTGGAAAAGTTTGATTTAATTTATCCTTGATTTGTCTATTTGTAATATTTTATGGTTATTGGGCATTTTTTACGTATATGGGTGGTTCCACGATAAACCACTAGCGGGGGATCCTGAGATAGCTCTCCAATGCGTTGCGTAACATGACTGAGGTAAACATTAAGGATTATCCTATGAGAGTTAGGTAATATAATATGATAGGTTTTCAAATGTAACTCTCTACATAGCTATTATATCTACAATTTAATTATGATATGGATGCCACAAGTTACATTTATGATTAATGAATTATATGTGTTATTTATAAATCTTAATATTTCATTAGGTATGTTATTATAGAAAAGTATGGTTTCATTGATTTGAATTTATTGATGGGATAAAGATTCCATTCCATATCATATTTACCATACTGATCTTTTTATTCTCATACAATGTTTTGAAATTTTTTCACCTGACATAAATATGAATAGGTTCAACGATGGTATCATGGAAAATTCATGCAGTTTAAAACATGGAAGTAGTTGTGAATCTTTTTTTTCTAGAGTTTTTTTATGAAAAAAGGAAACTGAGTAGAAGTGTCTACTTTGTAATTTTTTGAGATAAAATGTAATAGTTATGGCCTAATTCTATAAAACTCTAAATATGAAATGTTCCTCAATGTAAATTGTTTATTTAATTCCAGATTATGTTATTTTTTAAGGATGGTCCCTTGTATGTTTTCCCTGATAACTCACAGTGTAACAACTATTCACAGTGATTATTTCTTTTTTCATAGATGTCCATGTAACTTCATACTCAACCTACCTTCCCACTGAACTTTTAACTCAGAGACTACATAATATTTATCCCATTTATATGATGTGAATTCCATATTTTTTAGATAAAAGTTGAAAATTAAGTACCTATACATGTTCTGTAGATAGAAAGTGAGAAAACATTAATTCAATATAGCTCCAATGTAAAAACTATGTACTTTTACAAAATTACGAAGAATTAAAACTAATTTATTTTACCCTGAAAACCACATCAACATGTAATTTCATCTGGTCATTAGGTTTATTAGACACTCCATGTAATGGTTTATAACATATATAAAGGTTTAAATAATTTATTCATAATTTATAAATCTTTTTATAATTTATGATTCATATTGTAGTTATTAATATATTAGCATTAAAGTGTAACTCATGATAGAAATATCATGAAATTGGTGTAATCATTAATTTGATATTATATTTGATGAATATTTGTGATAAGTCTTGTAAGACACATGTTTCAAGTGTAAAAAGTATATGAGTACAACAAATGATGGGCAATTAAGATGGTACTCACCATGTTTCTTCCTAATAATATTTATTTTGTAAACAATTAATTATATATAAATTTATTTAATTTGATTAAAATTATAATATATTGTTATTTCAAGGTAATTTAGATGAGAAATATGGTAAAATAATTTGTTAATTAACGATGATAATTAAGTAATTCGAGCAGGATTTATCGTTGATAATAATTTTTTTAGAAATGAATACTAATTTTATTAAATTTTTAATTTGGTGCATGAATATATATGATCATGATATCACACTATTAATTTGTTTTTTATTGGTTTATTTAAATTTTTTGTTAAATTAAAATATTATCTTTTGTTATATTTCTTCTCTTATTATGTAAGGGAATGTATTTCTATAGTTTCTTTCATGTAAAAACATTCTCCTCAACTGCATGTTAGTAAAATCATGTGAAATTGATAAATATACCAAGCTATTGGAGGCTTTTTCTTGTTTTTATATAAGGGGAACCAAACCAAAATAGATACATATTTAGATTAGGGGAATGATTAAACATGAACCTTTATTGGTTCATGGTGTATTCACATTGATCGATAGTTAGTTAATCATCCTCTAGATAAAAAAAATATTAAGAGAACATGATCATTTAAATTTATTATATTATTTAAATAAACATATGGGGTTATAAAATTATGTTTGTTAATTCATAATCACATGAATTGTCGTTAATATTATATTATACTTAAATAAACTAGCTTAAGGGAAAATAATATGTAAGACATAGTTAATAACATATGTAATTCAACATAATATTAACTATTATGTAGAAAAAATATTAATTGTAAATTATTAATGATGATAAAATATCTCAATTATATATAATAATATGGTATAACCTTCGATAAAATCAGTTAAAATCTTACCATAGTACAATGTTATTATGCATCCAATGTTGGGGTGATTTCAATAATCATAAAATTGTAATATATTGTTTGTGATTGACAAAACACATTTCAAATCAATTTTTATCAACAAAAAAAAGATAGAATTGGTATGACATAGAGACGAGACTAAATGAAATCAAATTTGTGAATTTCAAGACTTGGGGGTCCACTAAACATATCAAAGATCTGTAAATTTTTGTATATAGAATTTGGAATTCATATAAAAAAACCCATAAAATTGACTGACAGTCCAATGTTTAGATGATGAGTATGTTAATATGGATCCTTCACCAAATGAATGTTTAAGAAACATGATATTATGAGTCCAATAATGAGGGATATTGGGTTTTGATAAAATAGTGGTACATAAATAAATATTATTTGATTTATTTACAAAATTTTTTCAAATAATTTACTAAATAGGTGTTCATATTATTTTTAGAACCATCAATAAAAATGACCCCAAACATTCCACTTTTATCAATACATGATAAATATAGTCTTCTAATTGGGGAAAATTTCCAACAGTGGATAAGGATATTCTACACTATCATATGCCATGGAAGGAAATTATATGTCCTAAAAAAACGTAATTCTAATGTGTATGGTGTTGTGACTCATGAGGAAATTTTATATCATAATGATTAACATTTGAACGATGCTATAGTTATTCAGTATTTCATTCTATTATATATTGCCAAATATATTTTGGAGAAACATAAGGACATGACTGCATATATCATGATGTATGGACATTGTAATATTAATAATAATATGGAGAGATAAAAGAGTTATGATATATCAAAGGATCTATTTAACATTATTTTTAGAGAGTCCATTCTCGGTTGGCCTCATGTAGTAATGATAATTTGGAAATTTGAACACTTAGACATCTTTGGGGTTAAAATCCTAGATGATTTGTGCAATGATCTAATACCTAACTCACTACCCAAGTCCTTCTCGTGTTTTTTAATTAATTATAACATGATAAATAACTAGAAAATTATTTCATAACATCTTACTCAGATTACAAATGTGGATATGTACATTAGGAATTAAAAATTGCAGTTCATATGGTCAGTATAAAATTAATGAACAATGTTGAGGGATATAGAAAAGATTACAAGCCTAAATCACTATATTACCATCTATCTAAGAGGTGTAATATCCAGTGGATGGGAATTGAAAATTATGAGGTATGTTTTTCATGTCGAAAGCATGTCCACTAGACGAAGAACTATACCTTGATGGTATGGGTAGCTAAATATGAATTTGTTATAAATTATAATCATTTAATATATAAACATTGGGTATTATATAATTCTTTTGATTCATATATTTGAATCCAAATTGATAAAAAACATAGATTAAAAATTATTTATTGTTGATAGGTGGATTCGAGAGATTCCAACGGTGCAAGGGTGGCTGCTCAAGCTATTAGTGACTACCACCATGTCGTGGAAATATCAATAATGTTGGATTTAAAGGAATGTTATTATGCACCAGGTGATAACAAGAATATAATTTCAATATCATTCCTATATATAGATGGTTTAATTTTGATGTATAGAAAATAATGTTGTTTATTTTATAAATAAAACATATGTTATTGTATGAAAAACAAAAATATCGGTTTCATGTATTAAATTTTGAAAACCATGTATTTTTAATTGATAGAGAATCTTGTTCACATGAATCATATAACACCTAGCTATGGAATCACCATTTTAAGGATCTAAACTAGATGAATTTAAAAAAATATCTTTAACGTTTTCTATTTAGACACTCATCTTCCAAAATTACTTGAAATATGTCATTGCTAATTATAAGGATAAATGAATGAATCACAATTTTTGGACAGGGTGAATTGTGCATATATATATATTTTTTTCTTATAAATTAATGTATGTAGTCCATTTACAATAAAATATAGTTGTTTTTATTCTTACTTGATAACTTTTATTGAGGACCTGGGTTGATATGGCTATATATACTTATTGATGTATAAGTCCACTTCCTTTTAGAAATTCAAATAATTCATGAATAATGTAGAATATCATATTGAAATGAATATAAATATTCATTGATAGGATCTATATGGTGAATATATTAACAATGTTTTTATTGAAAATCTATGGGTGTTTGTGATTTAATCTTAACTCACTATACCTTACACACCATAGTGGAATCATGTTAGTGAAAGGATAAATAAATCCTTCTTAGACATGGTAAGGTTGATGATGAGTAATGTATATATTCCATTACCATTTTAGTGATATTTATTACAAGATTTGGAATATAAATTAAATTTATTACCATTTAATGTTGCAAATAAAATTACGTTCACGTTATGGAGTTGAAATACTTTCATTTTTCACATACACATTTACGGGGCTATGAGTAATTTGTTTTGTATTTATGAGGAAGAAAACTAGAACCATGTGGTAAAATGCATGTCATATTTTGGTATCCTATGTAAATTATGGGATACTATATATAAAACCCATAAGACCAGAAAATGAATATACCTAATCCGGATTTGTATCATGAGAGGGAACAAATACTCAAAAAGGATAGTTCAAAAAAGATTGGCATCGATGATGTTGATGTTTATGATACAAATGTCTCATTACAAGAATAGAATCCATAGATCTCCATGGAAGAATTATTTATTGAATCAAAATTATTTCATAGGAGAACTAGAGAATTAAAAGATCTAAATATTTATATATTTCTAGTAATCAAATATAGTGAATCTTTATAGGTTCATAATGATGAACATCTATTCTAAAATGTGGAAGTAGAGAGATCAGATGATGTAAGATAGAAAAACGTTTTGAATTATAGAAAAAATTCCATGTACCAAATAAATATTTTGGTTTATGTCAATTCAAAATTTGGTGAATATAAAATATTTTGAAAATATGTATTCAAGAGAAAATTTAAAAATGAAGGTAAAGTAAATACCTTTAATTAATAGCTTGTGTCTAATTGTTTTAAACAACATAAATGAATTGACTGTGAAGACACCTTTTCATTAGTTTAAATATTAAAATCCATTATAATTATACTTATTAAGGAAAATTACTATTAATATGAAATTTAATAGATATATTTCAAAACTAAATTCTCTAATGGACAATTTAAAGAAGATTTCTATATGACACAAGGATTAGGGTTTATGACAGTTAGTGATACCAAAAATATATTCATGTCTTATAGATCAATTTATTGATTGAAGAAATAATATATTTCATAGAATGTTAATTTTTATGAATCTATAGAAGAATTTGGTTTCATTATGAATAATTATGAGATGTTATTTTACAGGAGGTTTAGTGGAAGTGTTGATGTTAGACTAGTGGAATATGTTTTCAACATATTAATTATTGGAAAATTTATTCCGGTCTGTAGTCTATTAGGGACTAGTTAAAAAATTGTTTCTATATTAAATAATTAGGTGAAGTAGCTTGTATTATAGGGATATATATCATTATTGAAAAATCCAAGAGGCTTCATGGAATATTTCAGTGTACATACACTATCCAAATATAAAAGTGATTTAGTGTGGAATAATCCATGAGGGGATTGGTTCAAGTGTGACATGGTATTCATCTCTCAAAAAATATTTGTCCTAAAACATGTGATTATATATAGATAAGGAGTTATATCATATATGTTTTAATTATATGATAAAAAAATAATACCATGTCACAAACTATACTAGATTATTATCATGTACAATGAACGGTAGGTAGATATCAAGCTAATCATTGTGAACAACATTGGCCTTCTATTGACGTTATCTCTATGTATCATTGAAAAACTAAGGATATGTTCTGAGTGTGTGGAGGGGATTATGAGATACTTAATATGGTTTTTACATATATTATTGGGCACACAAAATATAATGACATGATGTCATATTCAAGATACATTTTTTGTCTCAGTGTATCAGTTCTTAGTCAGATGTGTTTAAAGAAGAAAGTTGTGTAACATCCAATGTACGGATAGAATAAATATTTTTAATTTTTTTAATATCTATAAATTATATTTTAATTTTATGTAAAATTTTATGCTATATCTGAGAGCTAACCGGACACACAACAATGAGTTTCTCAGAAGTAATGTGTGGTATACAAGACTAAGTTATACCAAAATATAATATATTGTTAATATTATTATATTAAGAAGTAGTCATCATCTAGCCATTCTCTAAATGATAATAAATATGAATAAATAAATTATTCTTAAATATTGTTATTAACAACTTTTATATTCAAAAAAAATTATTATATGCTTAAAATTATAATAAATCCAAATTTAAGCAATAAAATATCTATATTTAAAATGTAGTTTTACCACCTTTTAATGAATATTCCTTTTGAAATATATTTTTACACAACATTAATAAATTTAATATTGAAAATTAAACATAATTTTTGATAGATATGTATAATGATTTAATTTTCGGTGAATATTTGAATTTTTCTAAGAACTCTCATATTTTGATAAATAATGAATGGTACTAAAGTTCAGTTAAAAAATGATGATGATGATTATTTATTTATATAGTTAAATAATTGTTTTATTTCGTTTTAATGAGTAATTAGAGCAGTTCAATATAATTAAAAATTATTTATGTCATCGAAAAAATATTTATATTAGAAATTAGATGTAGAAATATTTCAAACGTTTGGATAATTTTACTTTTAAAACTAAATTCATCGTCACATCAATGTGATTAAATTTAAATTTATATCTATCACTACTATGATTAGAATTTATTATAATATATTAAATATTTTGAATTATAATTATTTATAATCTATAATAATATCTATTTATTTTTGACCAAAAATGTTATTCAATGTAATGGAAATTCGTTACAACAAATAAGAGGAAAACTAAAATAATAATGGAATAAATCATTACCTTAAGAGCCAAAATGACCTAGAAACCTTTTTAAAATAAAATTACTATTAATATTTCGACCCAATAATTCATTGTAACGAATTGTTACCATTATTTAAGCCACATTATATGGAATAAATATGGGTGTAATTCCCTTTTCAAAAATAAACAAGATTACAACTCCTCCCCCACTATAAAAGGCACTCCAACTTCCCATTTATTCACACCTATCAAACCAATTATTCTAATCAATAAACCTAAAATTAATCACCCATAATCCATCCATTAACCCTAGACAGCTCACCTTTGAAACAAATCCATCCAACATGCCCAATGCTGCAAACGAAAAGACTTAACCGAAGAAAATGCATCATTTATCAACATGTATATTTAAATTATTTCATTATACACATACTTCATTTAATATAATTATATTATTACATAATAAATTAATAATCCAAATTATTCATATTTTTATGTGTTATACATACACATACAAACACTTCCACCAAATTGATCAGCAAATTATCATTTCTGTGTGGCGAACTACCGCCTCCAATAACGATGTCATTTGTTTATCCATTACCCCCAATAATGGTTTTTAATTATGATGGAAAAAATATCTTGATATGATATATATATATATGATATATTTTAAGTATTAATAATTCTGAATTTTTTATATAAACATACCTTCTTTCATTTAATTATGTGTAATTTTGGTAACATTGTTTGTTTATGGGTGGACTACCACCTCCTCAAAATGATGTGATACGTTCATACATTACATGGTATGTATTAATGATGTTTTTAACTAAAAATATGTGTAATATATAAAATTTATATTATATTAATGATATTGTTTAATTTCATGAAATATTAGAGATCATTTTCATTATTTCCCAATCACATATTGAAAATGTGATAATGTTGTTCATGGACTTGTGGAGTAAAACAACATTGATGTGATATGATTTCCTTTAAAACAAATGAAATATATATATATATATATATATATAATTATAAATGAAAAATATTATGTTATATATTATTTAATAATAATTATATAAGGATAAATGTTACATAACATAATTCTATAATGATAATTTAAAATTGGAACTCAACTCATGCATTTGTATGGCCCACCCTCTCCATGATTGTACCGTTGGTTCATTTTAAATAACATTAATTCATGATTGGATTTTAATTTTTAATTTATGTATAAATATTAAAATTATTTCAGGATTATTATTCTTTCTATGTTTATATAATGAACTCATATAATATATTTTACCTACTTAATTCATTTCTAATACATAAAGTGAATACGGTCAAAAGACCTTCTCTAAAAAAAATGTTTATGTATTTGTTTAAAAAATTATAAAAAGTGAAATAAATATAATTATGAACATGAAATTGTAATTGAATAAAGTGGATATTTAAAATAAATTTATTATTCAGTAAGATAAAGACATATGTGACAGGTCATACTCAATTTATTCTATTTCTTCCCAATTTCCTTGCATTGAGACATTTCTTGATGATGTGATTTTTTATTATTTTATATAGTGTATATACAATTTATTTGATATTAAATATCCCTATTTAATATCTTATCAGGTTATTTAATGTCTTCATAGTGTTCTAAATTCTTTGGTATTATTATTTAAATATTCATTGTTGTAAGGGAGACATTGAATGTTTAAATATTTAATCCATTCCATTAAATATTCTTTACATTATTTAACATATTTATATATATCAATATAGAAGGATTAAAATGAAATTATATATATATTTATTATTTCATTGAATTTTTTTCGAATGGGATCTATTTACGCATCTTATATGAATCATTTTTACAAATGAAAAAATGAATGTTTTATTCTTAACATAGACAGAGGTAATAAATTTTCTACCGTGATTGGCATTATTTAATTAATAGATTTTGTTTCAATATTTAAGGTATTATTTTACATAAAATGATATTTCCATTTTTATTCCATTATTTTTTGAATGTGGTTTCTGAAAAGAAGGGGTTTTTGTATGAAAAAGTCTTTTTGAATAAAAATAGTTTTTAATAACTATAAGTTACTTTTATAAAAGTTTAAATGTGTTTTTAAAATGATTAAAATTTTATTTTATGTTGTGGTTCTTAGAAATTATAAATAATTGTTTCACCTAGATAGTGACAGGTGATCCTATTATAGCATAAATAATGGATTCCCTAGATAGCACTAAAATTCATTGGTTAATGATTATTTTCTCTACAGGATTATATTAAAATATTCATGTATTGTTATTCCAATATATAAGGGTCTTGTATGAGTTTTCAATGGATTAATTTGATAATTTCCCATGGTACCTAGATGAATTTTTTAGGTTTTAGAATGATTTTTCATGGAAATTATTCGTTTTAAAAACATAAAATAAATGATATTTATGGAAAAATGATATTTATTTGAGAGATATTTTATGTTTTGAAGAAAAATAATTCATGAGTTTTATTGTCTATCAATGTACTATAAATTTAATTATTTTTAAAACACTTACTGATATCATTATTCAAATAAAAATATTTTTAACTATTTTTCAGAGGATTTAATTATGTAAATATATTGGAATAATTCATGTTGTTATTCATTAGTAATTTATATAGAGGTGGTCGTGAGTAATTTGAGAAATTTTAGATAATAAGAAATTTTCAACTATTTGGAAGTGTATACATCTTCAATTCTTGATTTTTTAGGTATATGTTGTGGAATGATTCTCTAAAAGTATAATCCTGAATGATCTTCAATGTGTATTAATGTAAATTATTTCGTAAAACTAAATATTATGTAATTTTAAATAATGTGGGATTATAGTTTCAGTCAAATGTTTTTTTGATAATATTATATATTTAGAAAGTGTATATAAAATTCCATTTGATGATTTTACATCATAGTTATGTTGTAATGATATTGCATTTAATTATTTTCTTGATCCATTGTTCCGAATTATGATTTTTTCATAGTGGTTTCCCATAGATGAAATTGTAATTTTTTACTGGAATGCACCAAAAGGAAAATATCCTTTATAATAAACACCTTGATATTTTTGGAATTGAAATTCATTAATTCATTATAGTAATTTTTCATTATATAGATTAAATAATGTTGTTGGTTTCCATGATTGAGGAAAATACGATCTACAAATTTTAATAATTATGATAGTGTTTCATTTTATGAGAAAAAACCCCCCATCATTCAGAGGATCATGTGACATTATGCTAGATTAAGGACGAATTATTTTTCAAGAAATGATATTCGATGTCATATGTTTTTTACATTACAAAAATTAAACAATTTCTATTCATTATTTTTAATTGAATATGATTAGTTGTAGTAGATGGTTGAGAATATTAGGGAATATTAAAATATTAATTACTTCTAATGGGACAAAATTATGAATATTTATTTAAGGATGGTTGACATAGGATATAAATTTTTTCTATCAGTTTTTAATTAAGTATAGAAATGATACATTGGTATATTTATAATTCCATCAGGAACAAAGAAGAAACGTAAGAATAGTTTATCATTCCTTATTGAAAAAATAAATAATGTTTAAAATTTATTAAGATTGATTTTTTTTGGAAAACATTTAATGAATGTATCACATTGATTAATAATATGACATAACTACTTGTCTTGATGAAATGAAAGTTGTGAAATAATGTCAAATAACTACAAATATAACTGTGATTCATAGTTTTTTCGATTAGAAGGTAATTATTATATGTTATAAAATTATTTCTCGATTATTTTTACCACTGAAAATTTGAATTGGAGAAGTTGTTAGGATTATCTAAATTAGGATAGTCTTCTTTTTTCATGAATTTAAAAGAAGACTGGTTGGTGTTCTAATTTTGGACCTTTTTTCCTGAATATGTGAATTCATTCTCTCTAATTATTCTTCCTTAAATGAAATGGCTTTGTCCCAGTGTAAAATAAAAATTTAATTTTGTATTATTCATTTATTTCAAAAATCCAATGTTAAATTATAACACACATGATTTGGAATTAGTAGTTTCTGTTTTTTCCTTTAAAATTTAGAGAAATCATTTGTATGGAGTAATGTGTGAAATATATACAGATCTATATTTTTTTAATTAAATATCCACTCTGAAAAAAATTTACATGATACATATGAGAGGGATGAAAATAATAATGTATTAATACTACACAATTGATTATCATTCAAAAATAAAAAAAGGTGGTTGAAGCTGTGAGTCAAAATATTAATGCTACATTTACCATGAAAAATTGATAACATGTATTTTAGGTTAATGATTTGATAAATTTTGGCCAAGACATTATGGAATCATGGAGAAACCCTATTTTTTATGTTTTAGTGAATTAGGATTTGATAGAAATAATTAATAATAATTTTATGGAGGATGAATCATTTCCACAAAATGTAGAATACGTTAATAATGGTATGTTTCCTAATATTAATATTAAGGAAGAATGTGTTTTTTGATTTGGAAGATGATTATGTGTGCCTTCTAATTCAAATTTGAGGAATGGTTTGTCTATTGAGGCTCATGTTTCATTGTTTTCAATTCAACTAATTACTACAAAGGTGTACTGAGGCCGTCAATAGTATTACATGTTCGAGGGAATGACACGAGATATTTAGGAAAATTTAATGAAGTTTTTGACATGTAAATATGATAAAGTCGAGCAATATTTACATAAGTGGGGTTTTTTTTAACAATTTCATGTACTAGAGTGTAAATAAAAAAAATTATTATTATATTTTGTGGTAGTACATCCAATGTATTAATAATATAATGGTACAATTTGAGTAATTTTTTATCGATTTACTAAATGTGCATATCTTCAACCTATTCAGGAACATGTGTCTTTAGGGAATATTTATAGACAGTATCAAGAGGAGATTATATGGATGCATGGAGGGCCTCTCTACATTATCAAAGACTATGAACCTAGGATCACATTATATTTTTGGAATAGACATTATATGTCAATGAGAAATGGATTAAATTATAGTAGAACTTTTCATCCTCAATATGATCATTACCTGCTTTGTTATTGTTCAATGGATTATTATGGATTTTGGGACAAACATATTTCTTTGGTTGTGTTTTCCTATAAAAACAATTTTCATTCTTGTATTGAGATGATACCATTTGTAGAATTATACGGGGATTAGTGTCATCGATAATAATTTTTAGTATGATATAGAAGAAAAGAAGTCGATCAGACCATAGATGGTAGTGGGAATAGTAGAGAATATTTATTATATTTAGTAACACGTGAGGGAAGTTCATATTAGGAAGAAACGTTTTATATATTATGAGAGTAAAAATATTTCTTTCGAGGAAGGTCATAATGTCTTTTTAAAAGTTTCTCCTTGGAAAAGTGTCATGTGTTTCTGTTGAAAATGGATTTTTAGTCAATAATTCATTCAAACGTGTGAAATCATAGAGATGGTTTTATCACTATACTATTGAGTTTAATTACCTACATGTATATCTATGGAATAAATATTATATTATGATTTATTATTATTTATGTATGTATCAGATTGATATCTAATTTTTATCCCTAAGGTAGTTCAGTTTTAATAGAATCTTTTTTATGAGAAACAATCACATCATGTTCATAAACATAGGGAGAAAAAATAGTGAGGAACGGTTATTCCTTAGGTTATGTTTTTATGGAAATCTCATATTATTGAACCAGAAACATAGAAATCTGAAACATTTGTTGAGGGGAAAATTTCCCCTCTTATTTGGTAAATGAATAAAATTATGTGTACACAATTTCCAAAAATGTGGAAGGATGTAACATCCTAGGTAATGATGGAATAAATGTTTTCTATGTTTATTAATGCTTATAAATTATATTATAATTTTCATTAAAATGGATTATATGTCTAACATAATACCCAAAACCGAAGAACTTGTTGCTCAAAATTCTTATGTTTCACACAAGACTTTGTTATACTGAAAATAATATATTTGCAATATTATTTTTTTATGTGGTATACATCACCTGTCCATTATATTGGTAATAATGAATACAGATAACAATATTATTTATATAATTTTTTATTAAAATTTGTTACATTCATCCACAAATGATTATGAGAATAAATAAAAAATAAATATAATTTTAAGCTTAAATATTCTATATTTATAAAATGGAGTATTACTATATTTTAATGGAGAACACATTTTGAACCAATCCTTTGATATATTAATATTTCTTATATTAAGAAATAATCTTCATATGTAAAATATAAATATTTAATTTTGAATTGGGTATATTTTTGATATTTTTTTTGAAAACAATCATATTGTTATTAATACTGAATACTAATGAATTTTAGTTCAAAAATGCATAATAATCCAAATTTTTTATATATTTATGTTATGTTTTTATGTTATTTAATATATATTTAGATAAATTTAATATAAATAAAACATTTTTGGTCATTGGAAACAATATGAATTTAAATTTACTTGTAAATAATAAAAAATGTTTTAATATTTTTACTTTCAACCTTTGCATTATTATCCAATTTGAGGGATTTAATTTATAATAATTACTAAATTTTTTTTAAGTACATGTAGAAAATAATTTATATGTAGATTCATTATTATTTATAATATTTAAAAACTTCTTCTTAATTTTGGACATAAAAATATTAATAAAAGTAATTAAAATTAATTACATTAACAAAGAGTAAAAATAGTTTAGTGATTGAATAAACCTTAAACAAAAGAATAAAAATGACTAATAAACATGTCTGAAATAAACTGTATGTCTATATTTAGACCCTACACCTATTTTTATCTAATTAAGACAATTATTGGAGCCACATGACTTGGGAAAAAAATCAGTTGATTTCCATTTTAAAAAATTAACAACAATGCCATTACTCTTCAACAATAAAAGGCAGATAGACTTCCCATTTCATTACTCCATTACATAAAATTTGTCTAGTACAATCCCAGAAAAGTTAATATCCTAAAATGACTACATTTATAATAAAATTCTCAACTTTTTCATAAAGACCACCAATAAGTAAATTGGTGCAATCCAAAATTAGTAACCTAAAGGATGGGTAACATTTATCAATTGTCCATTTTTTACTTTTCATCCCTATCCATTCCTTTAATTTATTGTTATTACATGATAATATAAGAATATAATTATAAAAAATATTCTTCTGTTTTTTATGTTATATTTTATACCAACATCTACACACACTTCTATTAAATGGGTATCAAAATTACCATTCGTGTATGGTTAACTACCGCCTCACTTAACAATGTCATTCATTTTTCAATTACTACCTCTCATGGATGGAAATTATGATAAAAAAATTATTTTTACATGATATATATATATATATATGCTATTTATTATTTATTAATATATCCATAAATTTTATATAGATATACCTCAATTCTTTCAATTTTTTTTTGTAAATATGGTAAAATTATTTGTGGACGTGTGGACTATCGCTTCCTCAAAGAGATATTATACGTTAATAATTTACATGGAATTTATTAATGATAAGTTTAATAAAACAAATGTGATAAAAATAATATATATATATATATGAAATAATTTCATTTCTAGAAATATAATATATCATTTTCTTTATTTCCCTTTCATATACTGAAAAAATGATAACGTGGAAGTGTAGAATACCACCTCCTCAGCATGTTGTGATTTGTTTTACTCCACCATAATTCAATATAAAAATATATATGATTAAATTAGATGTATATGTGATATAATTATCATTTAATAAGGATTAATTTTATTTACCCTCTTTCCATAATGGTCATTGAAAAATGGTAATGTTACTCATGTATATGTACGACCTAACTTCTCCATGATTTTAGAGTTGATTAATTTTTAATAAAAATATTTCATAATTGGTTTCAAAATTTTAATATATTAATAAATATGATCTTTATTTCATGATTATGTTTCAGTATTAGATTATATATTTAAGCCTCTGACCATATATTACGTACTAATTTCATTTTTGACACATAAAACTAATAGGGTCAATACACATAATGTATATTTTTATTATTATGTAGTTTTTTACATCATTTAAATAAGTGATTTTAAATTAATAATAAACATGAATAATATCCCTAATAATGTAAATAATTATTCTAATTTTATTATTCAGAAAATATAAATACAAATGTGGTAAGATAGACTCAAGGTAATGGATTTCACCACAATCTCATTTTATATAAAAATTTATTCATGATATGAACCATTATTATTTTAAAATGTGTATATATATCCCTATTCAAATTACTTATCCACATTTCTAAAAATTTTATATTATTTAATTCCAATTTAAATTTTATACATTAATGGGGATTACTGTGTAAATATTCAATGTGGTATGACATTACTTGATGTTTAACGATTTAGAATTTTCCTTTCAATATTCCTGAAATTATTTTACATATGTATTAATATGGATAAAAAATAATTATATATGAAATTTGATATATATTTTGAATTTTATTCATATTCATTCAGAAATTTACCATTTATGTGTTTTATACAGATGGTTTTGACATACGATAAAGGAATATTTTATTCTCAAGGTTCATAGTGACAATGAATTTTATGATACCACTGTAATTAATTTTGTAACATTCATTACATGATTTCCAATTTTCTTAGGTGGAAAATGTTTTTTCCATATTTGGGTATCTTTTTATTGAATATGGATTTTCTAAATTTAGTTATATATTGTCTTTAAAATTGTTGTTTTTAATGAAAATTTTATTTCAATATGTGACATTTATTATAATATTAATTTAAATTTATTTTAAAAATTCTGAAATTTATTATTTAATGATTTTAGGCATAGAAGTTATAAATGATGGGTGTTCTCAGATAGTTTCAGGTGATTCCATTATAACTTAAACAATTGGTTCACCTATATAGAATTACAATGCTTTGTATAATGATAATATTATCTAGAAAATTATATTTGGAGTTGGTGGTTTGGTTATTAAAATTTTTAAGTGTTCTCTAAGGGTTCAATGTGATGAAGTCCCATGGAACTTAATGAATTTTCAATTTTATAAATTGAGTTATAATGGAAATAATTTCTTTTCAAAATGAAATATAAATTATATTTATTAAAGAATTAAATTTCTATCTATGAAAAAATGTTAATTTTTCAAGAATGTTGTTTCCATGAGTTTTATTGTTTATAAATAAACTATTGGGTTCCTACTTTTTATATCACATTTTGAGAGTTTTATACTCATCCCACGTTTTTGGGATGTATTTCACAGTATTTAATGATGAGTAAGGATTGGAAGACTTCAGGTTGGTATCCATTATGCGTTTTTATAAAATATATCATGATTTATTTTAAAAGTTTTAGATTTTATAAAAAATTGATACTATTCGATAGTGTCCACTTGGTATATTTTGGTTTTTTATTTAAATGTTATAGACTGATTCAATAAAAAATTATATCAGAAAATCTCCACAATATTAAGGAATTTATATTATTGATTAAACAAAAGAATATATAATGATTAAGGATGGGTCATTATAAATTTCAACTTATTCGATAGTGGTGAATGATTGTATACCTTCTCAATATGCATCCAAGTATTCCATTTTGATATGAAAATTTTTCGATGATATTTATGTCGAAACAAGATATAATCGTCCTATCACATTATATTGATAATGTTACAATGATGGATCTTACAAAAGAGATAAGTTCGCACCAACAGATGGAGAACATAATTCTTAGTATCACCTGTTAATGAATTTTTATCAAAGGGGTGATGTTTCAATATGATGATTTCCCATATAACAATATCGGCTAGACCCCTTGACTAGTGTCCTATATTATCAAAAGAATTTTTATTATGGGAGAAATAATGTAATGAGTATATTAGTAGTTGGAACTAGTGAAATTTTGAGTCTATTGGTGTTGGTTCGCCAGAAACAAAATCTATATACTTTTTTATAACAAATAATCATTTTTATAAATATTAATAAACTCATTATTACATTATGATTTTTCTTCTGTGGTATATGGAATGCGATAATCCCATATGAGTAGTTTTCATTTTAAATGTTGGTGGTAGTTCCCCTCTATGATGATAAATTAAAAGGGAACCAAAATATTCATAAATATATGTTCTGTAATGATATCATTTAGGGACATAAATTATATAAGATATCATTATTGGATACTCATCGGACCTTGATGCACCTTCTCATGGTGTACATACTTAGTAATTTCCTACGTAGAATATTATGAGAAGGAGACATGCCTATAAGAAATAAACATTTAAATGTCTCATAGGATTTTCTTTTCTATGAAAATGTGTGTTGATAGCTAGACATTAATATTATTTTTAATGATTATTATTGGTCACATACATTGATATATTGATGAAAACCATGAAAAATATGACAATGTTTAGGTAGGATAAATTTTGTGCATCACAAATAATATATCGTTAATGAATAATGTTAGAAAGGGTTTACCACATATGTTATTTAAAGGATGTTTATTTCTCCAGACCATTGACTAAAATTATAAAGCCTAAATTAATTCAAGATCAATGTTTTCTATAGGCATGTTCAATTTTTGGAAATTCAATAAAACAGACATGAAAGTAATATGTGGATGGAACCATCATAAAACCTGTATTATTAAAGATATCATGATAAAAGGATTATATTACATAGTCAACATCTATATGAGGTATTATGTCATCACAGTTTCATCTTCTGTCACAATGGGTGTCCCAGTGTATTGTTAGATGCTAACTATTGACTTTAGTATACTTTACATAGTTCCACTGAGAAATATTCCAATAGTGTTACATAGTAAGGGTTTTGAGAATCTCAATTAAAAAATACAATATTATATATTACTTAGGAAGTTGAAAATTTTTTATTCATTCACAAGGTTTAAATATTATTCATGTTTTTTGGATCACATAAATAAAATCACTAGTTATTGTTGAGTACTACATGAGGAGAATATTTAATAATTATTAATAATCAATTTGTTTTATATAATATTTATTTATATATCATTAAATAATGTATAGGTATTTATTTAATAAATATATAGACATTATTCCAAACCTGATAAATAATGTGGAGCTAAAGAGGTTCACGTTTATTGTTATGATGATAAATAATATATAATGAAAATTATTTTAATAAATCATGTTTCAATTAAATTTTTAGTTTAGAATATGTTAATAAATAATTATATTATTATTACTCTTATAGTTATGGGGAATTAGTGGGATTATGTAAATAATATTGGAATCTTTTGAAATTATTTATTTCTGATATATGTTTTATGTAACCATAAATATATTATTTATCAAGAGAGAAATTACATTTTTTTGTGAAAAATGAATCCCTAGAATCTTCTTAATGATATAGATATATTCATTATCTAGGAATTCACTTATGATTGGAGATAGATCATCATCCACAATCCACTCTCAGTTAGAATACTTTGGAATAGATTATCAACGTTATCAAATATGAATGACAAAAGCATCGTGTTCAATCATACTAGCACTCGAAGATACCAATGAATAATTTAGATATTTGTTAAAAAATATAGATCTCCACTTGGGGTAATCTTCACTTCAATACATTAATGCTTTTATAGTACAATATAGACACATTTTTATATCCATAAATGATTGAAAAATTTATAACAAGTTAATAATTTAATTTCACAAACTAATTATAAATAATTTGTGATGATCCTATTTTTTTGTTTCAATACTTTGTCCATTTTCATTATTCGTCGATCAAATTTCTTTAATCTTGGAGTATATCATCATGTAAATATTTTATAGTTTGTTAATCATGAAAACATTTAATGTTTGACTAATCACACACATTCACTCCACCTGAAACATTCATTTTTTGGTAGGTGTTTCATAAGGAACTAGATTGTGGAATGGATTATTTATAAGACTATTTTAGTTTTTTATTATAATAACTACTCACTACAATAAATTATACTCATATATTTCATAAAAATAAACACCATTGATCATTCCCTACTATGTTTATCAAACACCCAGGTTTGGATTTCATTGTATACCTTCCTATAAATCAATGTTTAAGGATGAAGATTATTGAATTAACTTGCTTGAGGTAATTCATTTTTTGATGTTACCATTTTATATGTTATTTTAGAATCAAAATACTATATAGTTCTATGAATACTCTGGGATATTTTTTTTTGATTTAGGTCATTAAATTATAATTGTGTCTTACTTTATGCTTACTTAATTGTATTAAATATTGTATATTTACTGATGGTATTATGTAGCTTTAAATGGAATTTCATGGTTGTATATTTTTCATTGACCGAATTAGTAGTTATTGTTATAATCAATTGTTTTTCATTTATGCAACTTCAACTGTTGAATAATTTGTCTGTAAATATTTTTCCTTATTATCCTGAGTGTATAGTCACCCAAACATAACACTATTAACACCTCACTAATAGACTATGGCCTCTAGAATATGGGGATTCAAACCTAAAGACATGTGAATGTCCGAATCAGGGAAACATATTATTGGCTATAAATTCGAGAAATTAAAATATATATCATATCTGAGATATTGTGTGATTATCATAAGTATTTTTAAATATATTTTTCACCAACAAATCTATTATCTCGAAAATTCAATTACATAGTGAAACTCTCATCCATTGAGGGAGTTTTGTAACACCCTAATATTTTATTATTTTCTAAAAAATGAATTAAAAAAATATCTATAACCAGGAAAATAAAGTGTTTGTATTCTCCAGAAATAAAAAATAATAAAATAAATGTGTGGTTACATAATTAAGGATTACAAGCTGGTTTACAAATATTATTATGAGACAAATCCATCATGTCTTCTTCCACCAACGGTGCACGATACTCCATATTCTTAAAGGATAACCTTGTACTAATTGTAACGCCCCGACCCCAGCTACCCAGAGTCAGTGCATTACTTCGTAACATTGGAATGATCACAAGAAAGATCAAATCTTGAAAGACCGATTGGTTTAGTAGCCTTGGAAACACTATATATATTCATAAGTTTTACATTACATCATAAATTGAAAAACTACTACAACAACATAATGTCTCTACAGTCCACACTATTATCCCCTCATAATATCCCTGCAGGTCATTCATAACTTACTTCTTCACATCCTGGGAAAAATAAAACATAGAAAAGGGTGAGCTCAGATGCTCAGTAAGGATAACATTATAGCAGAAGCTTTCATAAATAAGCATAAACACTTAAGGCAATTTATAACTAAAACAAAAGCCTTTTAAACTTGAACTTCAGCATAAAATGGAAAATGTAAAATGAAATAATGCCATTTACTTACTCACATGGATATTCTACTAGTCGAATGATCACATGAAATATCAATAACCACTTTCATAATATTGGAATACATAATGCCAGACTATCATAACCACATAGCCAAGGCCTCGTGCCAAGACTACAAATAAGATTTTTCCAAGGCCTTGTGCCAAGACACTAGTTTGTCTCATGAGACCTACCGATGCATCGAGGAGCTATAGCGGGCTCCACCTGTCACTTATTAAGTCCAATGCATTCCTCATATGAACATGTTTAAACATAACATAAACATTCGTATTAAAAATAGCATACGAAATGTCAATACTTTTACCACAAACCATGAATGGTATAAAAACAGCACATCCACAGTCAAACATAACTCATTCGATACAATATGGAAGATTGTATTGTATCACATTAACCTCAATCAAGAATAATGAAGGATGTTGACATAGATGAAAATAGTCATCAAAACTATTTGAGAGAAATATCCCCCTTTTTCTGGAAATCATTTAAAAGTCACACTATTTGTCAAGAAGCCATTTTAAAATAGATTATTAAATCAAAGTGTCCCATACCACTTTGAAACTTTTTAAAAGGAGTTTTAATTTCTAAACTTTAATGTCCATATAAATAAATCCTTAAAACCATTTTTAAAACATGGACATTAATGAGAAAGATTTAGATGAATAAGTCTTTAAAACATTTAAAAATGGTATTTTAGTTAGAGATTCTAACCAAAAGAGAGACACTTGAATACAAATAATGGAGGTAATAAAAACATTGTAATATCATGAGAATAAAGGGAATTCATGATATACTATGTCAAAGTACATTATATACACCACATAAAAGTGATTTGGTGTATATCAACAAAGAAGTCTCAATGGAATGTAAGTTGAGATGAAATATCTCATAAAAGCCATATCCTTAGGTTAAGGATAAATCAACAACATAATTATGTGTGAAAGATATAAATACACTAAATATGATTGGATATTCAGTGTAAAACAATAAAAGGATATTCACACATATTCTTGTAAAAACAACACCAACGAATTGGATGTTTAACTCAACAATTGGTGAAAGAGTTAAAATTACTCTTATCAAATTCATATCAATGACTTGATAATTTTCAATGGAGTGATTATGTGTATAAAAATTATATCCACATGAAGGGGAGTGGAAATTATGAAATAGTCAAATGAATAGTGATTCCACACATAATCTTGGGGTAGTATAATCAATGAAATATGCGTAAAGCCAAATGAGTGGAAATTGAAATCTCAAATTCCCTTATCGATTAGGTAACTTACAAAACAAAAACCCATGAAAGAAAGATCATAACATGATTATGTAAATACCCATAAAATAAAGTATATTACACAATGAATACAATCATGGGCAGTACACATACACCACATGCAATAATTAAGTGGCGAACAATGGAATTCTCACGAAATTAAGAGTGAGTTAAGAAACCCCTTACCACGTTAATCAACTGAGCTGTATGGCCAAAAGTTAATAACCACCAAATGATTTACAAAATAACATGAATATAAATAGAATCATGATAATATATATCAAATGGCCGTACACAATACACCACTTTCAATAATTTAGTGGCGAACAATGGAAATCTCACGGAATTGAAAGTGAGATAAGAAAATACCTTACTTGAACTTTTTCCTTGGTTGATGGTAGGTTTATCTCCTGTATAATGGTGAAATAATTGTTATTGAATAATACAAGAATCATTTACTTTAATATGATATCATATATGATCTTTTAACATTGATTTGTTAATAATATCTTAGAATTATCTTTATTTCGGGTGTTAACAGGTTCATTTTACTTTATATTCTTTGTTATGTGAGCCATATTCGTTATTAATGGGATGAATATTATTCATATCCAGAATTATATCAAGTCCTTAGATACTATATTTAAATCATCAAATGATAATTATACTTGAATTGATACGATGGAGAATGAATCTTATCGCGTTTGTGGAGACGGTAGTCCGTACGTACGCACGAGCGACAATATCATTATTTTGATATTAAAATAATATATAAATGTATGTTATATAATATATACAGAATAATTAACATGATATATTTATTATTTACATGAGTTTCACATCATTATTATACCCATCCAAATAATAATATATTGAATAACAATTACACCACGACGTGGAGACGGTAAGCCGTACGTACGCACGTATGGTGACATGTTATTCAAAGGGTGGATAGAATAATGAATATGGTTGTACCATATTTATAATAACATCACAGTATATGTGAGATACTGGAGTTATTATTTTAGAATGGCAAGAACAAAGAAAGAAGAAGTGGAAGAAGAAATGAACTTGGAAAAGGGTGGTGAAATCATTACCTCTTCTTCGGGCTCTTCCTTTTGATTTGATCAAAAGGTCTCCTTATGTTGGATTTCTGATCAAACTAAGGCCTCTAGGTTGTATTGAGGGAAGTTGGGAGAGTATTTGGGCAGAGTTTGGCCGAGCCAAGTGGCTTGAGAGGTGTGAGGAATGAGTAGAAGTGGTCTCCTTTTATAAGGGAGAGGAGGGGCTCGTTAGGAAAGAGTGAAAATATTACTTTATAATATAATTATATTCGGTTTATAATGGTCCAAAAATCATTGAGGTATATGATAAGATGACTCATATTCTAAATAACATCAACCAATAAGAATGGGACAGGTTTTAGATAATATTTTAATCATTATAATCTTATTTATTTAAATGATTTATTAATGATGTAAACATTGCATCATTATTGTGTCATTAATAATTTAAATTATTTGATGTCTAAAAATTATAAATAAACTATAATTATGTAGGCAATCTTTTTAGCTTTCTAATTAATATTTATAATCGAAAATCCAACATGTATAACCCTATGTAAAAATTGTTCTTCTAAAAGATGTAAGCTTATGCCATTTTTATTTTTATTTTAACTTTATTAATATAATGTGTCCCTACCACATAAAAGTGGCTCCAAGGGGTCCCCAAATCGACCCAAGGATGCCCATGGTCGGGTATGTGTCTACCAATAAGGTTAGGACACGTTTTAGCGTAATTTTGTATTATTATAATATTATTTTTTAACCCTTATTTACCGGATTTACCCTTAACCATGGTAAATAAAATATTTACCACAGTAATTATTCAAAATGTCTAAAAATAAAAGTTACCTATTTACAAAATTTGGACATCCTGATTCCAAATATGGAATCCATTTTTCTATATTCAAAACACAAAAGTGGCAGAAATTAATTTAAAATTAATTCCCGCTGTCAAAACAAAAAGCGTGTTTTTAAGTGGTAATAACTATCAAAAGATTGACACTTGTTTATGTTCGGTTTAATTGTAAAATTATGTCCAATGACCAAAATTATATTAAATGGTAAAAATATATTCTAAATATACTTTAAACCACTCAAATTCACAATTTATCACAATTAATTATTTTTATTAAAAAAGTTGTTTTTAATTAAAATTTAGTAATTTTCACTATTCATCAAAATATGAAAGTTATCCGAAAAGTACCAAAATTTCACCTTAGGCTAAATTCGATATTCTGAATCCAAAAATGAAGTCCATTTTAAAATATAAAATATATATAATTTCAAAATATAGGTATTACTATTCATAACGGCTAGTTTGATTGGTTGTGGCGTGTGTTAAAACTCAAGGTTGCGTACAAGACACGCTACTATTTTATTCAAAGGAAAGCGTACCGTGGAAGCTTGGGATGTTTCATTTTAAATTTTTTTGATGTCCCAATTTATTCAGATTGTTTAAAATATTTTATTTAAAAAGGTTTCACTATTAAAAGTTGATAAAAGTGCAATACTGAAAATGAATCTGTTCTTGCATTATGACTAAGAAACTCATAATAGGGATTCTAAAACTATAAGGATTATATAAAGTTCAAAATGTAGTTAATACTATTCATGACCTCTTTTAATGGATTTTTTTTGTACGTCATGGTGTGATTGATCTCGGTGTTGCGTGTAGTGCAAGTTATTGAATTATTTTAAAGAAATAACACACTATGAAATCCTGGGGTGTTACATTTTCCCCTCCTTCAATAAATTGCGTCCTCACAATTTGAAATTGTTCTTCGAAAATAAAAGGTTGAAAGTAGAAAATATATTTTTGGGAAAACCCACATCGGAAATTGGGTTACTAAAATTTAGTCTTAATATAAGGAAAAGAGAAATGAAAGGGTCACCACCAAATTATGATCTCGATTAGGAGAACATTGGTGGCAATTAGAGACATATATTTGGAGGAGAAACGTAAATATTTATAGGTAGTGATTGAGGTCATCAATCACAAACAAGTATAAAATTGAGGTCCTTAAACTCATCAATCTATGATGATTTGAAATACCATCGGTCCAAGAAAACATAGGGTATTGGGATAACACATTTTTGACGTTTCAAAATATCTTAGTTGAAATCCCACATCGAAAAATGAATTAATGAGGCCTCTATTTAAAATAAAGAGTGGAAAGTATGAAAATTACCGAAAATGACACATACTAGGGTTCCATGTAGGAAAATATGGATATGGAAGAGAAATCTAACCATCAATTATCTGATGGAGAGTGGTAGAGAACATGGCTATGAAAAGACCAACAATCCCAAAGCCATAAATTAGTGATGATTTGATGTACCATCTAGGACAACATTTTTTTTAAAGTTATATTACATAAGTAAGAGGAATTCATTTATGATATTGACAAAGAACATTATGAGATATACTTAAATTTTAAGTAGATTTTCATCCTTTAATAAATTTCCACCACTAAAACAATTTTCTTTTTAAACGATGAGTATTCAAGAAGACTTGGTCACACTGGACGAACTAGAATAAACTTCTATAGAATCACATGATCCATGTAGGATAAACCATATATTTACATTGTCTTTGAAGATTAATCAAAACCAAAATGGTTAGTGAATGATCTAATGATCCCCCAAAAGGATATTCCTTGAGATAAATATGCACTAATCTTAATTTCTAAAATTAAACCAACAATACCCCAAAGTTAAATAGATACCATTCAATAACCAATTGTCCTTAAAATCCTTTAATATAATCCAAACTAATATTGAAACCCAAAACATAGAAGAATTTGATTATGTAGTCTCCCATGTTACATTGTATCTCCAAATGACATCAAATACTCTTAAAGTCACATACTTAAAAGTAATTAACATCATCACATATTCTCTGTTATAGGTTAATCATTTCCATAAATAACCCAAATCACTATAAATCAACAATAAAAACGTAGAAAAAAATCCACCATTACTCTACAAATGAAACCTCATTGTATTCTATTTTCCTTGGGCATATAGTGTTCCTAACAAAACGAACATCTTCCAAAATAACATTAATCACTTAATCACCAAATCATTTTCCTATACCAAGGGTATTCATTTGATAAGACATAAGAACCCAAATAATCTTATTATTGATCAACAAAATTATTTAACAAAAAAAATAGTCACACTAACCAGGGACTTCACGTAGTCCAGTGGTAGGCGATAAATCCCAATCGTACTTTGGTTGTGGGTTTGATTCCCACTGCTTTGTCCGACGCGATGGGTTGTCACACGGTCTACGTGTTGTCCTTTTTCAAAAACTATATTTTATAATATTACCAAAATGAGATAAATTCCTCAAAATAACATAATTTAACCACAAATGTTATATCATACTTTGCATTTTCATCCCAAATTATAATAACTTATCATTTTATCAAACCCCAATGATCATGTAAGACCAAATGGTTATTTATAACTATATCTGCAATAGAAACGATAATTCTTACTCAAATATCATTTTCACATGATAAATTGCAGGTTTACACATACAAGAGAAAATTATTCCAAAGTAATCCCATCAATAAAGAGCACTAACACTTTTATACATTTCACCATCCATTTATTTCCACATAGGTTCTTCATCATATGTTCCTCAGGTTCCCACATTGCCTCTTCCATCTTATGATTTCTCCATAGATCTTTTACCAGACGAGTCATCCGGTTTCGAAACACTTTATCTTTGGTTTGAAGAATTCTGATAGGCTCTCCACAATAAGATAGATCGGGTTCCAGTTATAATTCTTCATAGGTGAGTACATGCGTTGGGTCAGGCATGTATTTTGTCACTAGAGATATGTGGATCACAACATGAACTCTGGAGAGACTAGGCGGGTTTTCATTTTGGTAGAATGCGTTCATGTGTCACAATGGTACCTCAGGAATTTTTCAAAATCATCTACTTCCTTTACCCAAAAACTCCTCATCCATTTTGGATTATATCGATGGAAGCATCGATGCATCATAAAAAATAGGTATTTCTTATATATAATTTTGAGACATCGTCTTTAACATGTTTTTTTAGAAAAATTCTCACTGATTCATCTTCAAATATTTCAAAATAAGGTTTTGGTAAATCAGTTTTCGTATATCCCAAAAGGCATAAATATATAATTTGATACATATAGGCTGCTCGAAGGTCTCCCTCTTCTGCAGCATCTAGAAAATCATTTAGTGCATCGTAATTTTGAGATAAAGTGAATAATTTGAAAAGACCCTGATGGTACTTCCCACACTTAGCGTGGTAAGAAAGTTGAGAGAGCAACATTATCCCATAGTCGGTACTTGATCCTTGAAAGAATAGTGCAATGCTAGAGGTATTGGATGTCTCATAAAGTTGTTTTCATGTAACTTGGACATTTTAAAATGTTTCAACATCGTCTGCGCATGACTTCTGGATAATAATTGCAAGTAGTTCTTCAGGAAGAGATAGAAGAGTTGTTCGTGATCTTGATCCCTCCATGTTTCAACTAACAAAAGAAAATACAATTAGGGTTTTTGAATACTTATCTAATAAGAATGTAAAAAAATAGATATAATAGGATAATCTTGTATTTGAACAATATATCCTAACTTGGGGTACCCTATGTTTAAATCTAGGTTATCCACTATCTATTTGCCGACATATATTCTTAGGGGCATTTTTTTTGTATTCCCTTAACAATGGTTTATTCTAATCTTGTGAATTTACCAAAGCATATCCCCTGGGAGTGTCGTAACCAAGAGTGCAGCAAGGCCCGTTGTCGTGCACCAGTTCCCGTTCGAGTCTAGCTCAAAGAGGTGTTTTCGGGTTTTACCCCTAGGTACATCTGTGCCAGAGCTGCCTCTACCTGCTCGTATCCAGACAGGGATGTATTGCTCGGAAGACTCACAAAATATCTACAATACCAAAATTCTAGGAAGTTCCTCTATACTAATCCTCAAAGTTCATCTTAGGTCTATGTGCTATAATCAGAGTTTATCTAAATCTAGTTTCCAAGGTTTGTACTAAACTTCCTCTGATACCAACTGTAACGCCCGGACCCCAGCTACCCAAAGTCGGTGCATTACTTCGTAACATTGGCATGATCACAAGAAATATCAAATCTCAAAAGAACGATTGGTTTAGTAGCCTTGGAAACACTAGATATATTCATAAGTTTTACATTACACCATAAATTGAAAAACTACTACAACAACATAATGTCTCTACAGTCCACACTATTATCCCCTCATAATATCCCTGCAGGTCATTCATAACTTACTTCTTCACATCCTGGGAAAAATAAAACATAGAAAAGGGTGAGCTCAGATGCTCAGTAAGGATAACATTATAGCATAAGCTTTCATAAATAATCATAAACACTTAAGGCAATTTATAACTAAAACAAAAGCCTTTTAAACTTGAACTTCAACATAAAATGGAAAAGGTAAAATGAAATAATATCATTTATTTCTCACATGGATATTCTACTAGTCGAATGATCATATGCAATATCAATAACCACTTTCATAATATTGGAATGCATAATGCCAAACTATCATAACCACATAGCCAAGGCCTCGTGCCAAGACTACACATAAGATTTTTCCAAGGCCTTGTGCCAAGACACTAGTTTGTCTCATGAGACCTATCGATGCATCGAGGAGCTATAGCGGGCTCCACCCGTCACTTATTAAGTCCAATGCATTCCTCATATGAACATGTTTAAACATAACATAAACATTCGTATTAAAAATAGCATACGAAATGTCAATACTTTTACCACAAACCATGAATGGTATAAAAACAGCACATCTACAGTAAAACATAACTCATTCGATACAATATGGAAGATTTTATTGTATCACATTAACCACAATCAAGAATAATGAAGGATGTTGACATAGATGAAAATAGTCATCAAAACTATTTGAGAGAAATATCCCCCTTTTTCTGGAAATCATTTAAAAGTCACACTATTTGTCAAGAAGCCATTTAAAAATAGATTTTTGAATCAAAGAGTCCCATAACACTTTGAAACTTTTTAAAAGGAGTTTTAATTTCTAAACTTTAATGTCCATATAAATAAATCCTTAAAACCATTTTTAAAACATGGACATTAATGAGAAAGATTTAGATGAATAAGTCTTTAAAACATTTAAAAATGGTATTTTAGTTAGAGATTCTTACCAAAAGAGAGACACTTGAATACAAATAATGGAGGTAATCAAAAATTTTTAATATCATGAGAATAAAGGGAATTCATGATATACTATGTCAAAGTACATTATATACACCACATAAAAGTGATTTGGTGTATATCAACAAAGAAGTCTCAATGGAATGTAAGTTGAGATGAAATCTCTCATAAAGGCCATATCCTTAGGTTAAGGATAAATCAACAACATAATTATGTGTGAAAAATATAAATACACTAAATATGATTGGATATTCAGTGTAAAACAATCAAAGGATATTCACACATATTCTTGTAAAAACAACACCAACGAATTGGATGTTTAACTCAACAATTGGTGAAAGAGTTAAAATTACTCTTATCAAATTCATATCAATGAATTGAGAATTTTCAATGGAGTGATTATGTGTATCAAAAGTATATCCACAGGAAGTGGAGTGGAAATTATGACATAATAAAATGAATAGTGATTCCACACATAATCTTGGGGTAGTATAATCAATGAAATATGCATAAAGCCAAATGAGTGGAAATTGAAATCTCAAATTCCCTTATCGATTAGGTAACTTACGAAATAAAAACCCATGAAAGAAAGATCATACCATGATGATGTAAATACCCATAAAATAAAGTATATTACACAATGAATACAATCATGGGCAGTACACATACACCACATGCAATAATTAAGTGGTGAACAATGGAATTCTCACGAAATTAAGAGTGAGTTAAGAAACCCCTTACCATGTTAATCAACTGAGTCGTATGGCCAAAAGTTAATAACCACCAAATTATTTACAGAATAAGATGAATACAAAGAGAATCATGATAATATATATCAAATGGCCGTACACAATACACCACTTTCAATAATTTAGTGGTGAACAATGGAAATCTCACGGAATTGAAAGTGAGATAAGAAAATCCCTTACTTGTACTTTTTCCTTGGTCGATGGTAGGTTTACCTCCTGTATAATGGTGAATTAATTGTTATTGAATAATACAAGAATCATTTACTTTAATATGATATCATATATGATCTTTTAACATTGATTTGTTAATAATATCTTAGAATTATCGTTATTTCGGGTGTTAATGGGTTCATTTTACTTTATATTCTTTGTTATGTGATCCATATTCGTTATTAATGGGATGTATATTATTCATATCCAGAATTACATCAAGTCCTTAGATACTATTTTTAAATCATCAAATGATAATTATACTTGAATGGATACGATGGAGAATGAATCTTATCGCGGTTGTGGAGACGGTAGTCCGTACGTACGCACGAGCGACAATATCATTCTTTTGATATTAAAATAATATATAAATGGATGTTATATCATATATACAGAATAATTAACATGTTATATTAATTATTTACATGAGTTTCATATCATTATTATACCCATCCAAATAATAATATATTGAATAACAATTACACCACGACGTGGAGACGGTAAGCCGTACGTACGCACGTATGGTGACATGTTATTCAAAGGGTGGATAGAATACTGAATATGGTTGTACCATATTTATAATAACATCACAGTATATTTGTGATACTGGAGTTATTATTTTAGAATGGTAAGAACAAAGAAAGAAGAAGTGGAAGAAGAAATGAACTTGGAAAAGGGTGGTGAAATCATTACCTCTTCTTCGGGCTCTTTCTTTTGATTTGATCAAAAGGGCTCCTTAGGTTGGATTTCTGATCAAACTAAGCCCTCTAGGTTGTATTTAGGGAAGTTGGGAGAGTATTTGGGCAGAGTTTGGCTGAGCAAAGTGGCTTGAGAGGTGTGAGGAATGAGTAGAAGTGGTCTCCTTTTATATGGGAGAGGAGGGGCTCTTTAGGAAAGAGTGAAAGTATTACTTTATAATATAATTATATTCGGTTTATAATGGTCCAAAAATCATTGAGGTCGATGATAAGATGACTCATATTCTAAATAACATAAACCAATAAGAATTGGACAGGTTTTAGATAATATTTTAATCATTATAATCTTATTTATTTAAATGATTTATTAATGAGGTAAACATTGCATCATTATTGTGTCATTAATAATTTAAATTATTTGCTGTCTAAAAATTATAAATAAACTATCATTATGTAGGAAATATTTTTAGATTTCTAATGAATATTTATAATCGAAAATCCAACATGTATAACCCTATGTAAAAATTGTTCTTCTAAAAGATGTAAGCTTATGCCATTTTTATATTTATTTTAACTTTATTAATATAATGTGTCCCTACCACATACAAGTGGCTCCAAGGGGTCCCCAAATCGACCCAAGGATGACCATGGTCGGGTATGTGTCCACTAATAAGGTTATGACACGTTTTAGGGTAATTTTGTATTATTATAATATTATTTTTTAACCCTTATTTACCGGATTTACCCTTAACCATGGTAAATAAAATATTTATCACAGTAATTATTCAAAATGTCTAAAAATAAAAGTTACCTATTTACACAATTTGGAAATACTGATTCCAAATATGGAATCCATTTTTCTAAATTCAAAATACAGAAGTGGCAGAAATTAATTTAAAATTAATTCCCGCTGTCAAAACAAAAAGCGTGTTTTTAAGAGGTAATAACTATCAAATGATTGACACTTGTTTATGTTCGGTTTAATTGTAATATTATGTCCAATGACCAACATTATATTAAATGGTAAAAATATATTCTAAATATACTTTAAAACCACTCAAATTCACAATTTATCACTATTAATGATTTTGATTAAAAAAGTTGTTTTTAATTAAAATTTAGTAATTTTCACTATTCATCAAAATATGAAAGTTATCCGAAAAGTACCAAAATTTCACCTTAGGCTAAATTCAATATTCCGAATCCAAAAATGAAGTCCATTTTAAAATATAAAATATATATAATTTCAAAATTTAGGTATTACTATTCATAACGGCTAGTTTGATTGGTTGTGGCGTGTGTTAAAACTCAAGGTTGCGTACAACACACGCTACTATTTTATTCAAAGGAAAACGTATCGTGGAAGTTTGGGATGTTTCATTTTAAATTTTTTTGATGTCCCAATTTATTCAGATAGTTTAAAATATTTTATTTAAAAAGGTTTCACTATTAAAAGTTGATAAAAGTGCAATACTGAAAATGAATCTGTTCTTGCATTATGACTAAGAAACTCATAATAGGGATTCTAAAATTATAAGGATTATATAAAGTTCAAAATGTAGTTAATACTATTCATGACCTCTTTTAATGGCTTTTTTTGTACGTCATGGTGTGATTGAACTCGATGTTGCGTGTAGTGCAAGTTATTGAATTATTTTTAAGAAATAACACACTATGAAATCCTGGGGTGTTACACTAATTTCCATGATTTATCTCATTGAAATTTAATTAACCACGTGATTTTAATCTTTATAGTATAGTGTGACTATTAAGGTGAGATTATTTTCTTAGAGGAGACATATAATCTAATAATGTTGAATTTTCCATGGTACATTCTAGGTTCTTGATATACGAGCATTTAAACCAAGTCAATAATCTATTTTGATCCACAAAACATTATAATTATGATAGGAAAAATGATTTATCGGAAAAAAATGGCCACATTTAAGGTTCATAAACAATTCCCAATCTATGTATATAATGGAAATAACCATTGATATATCCATGATTCTTGTATAAACTCTGTTTTTTTCTAATGAATGGATCTTTTAATTTTCAGACTGAATATTTTCATTAGACATAGTATGGTTGCACAATGGGATATAAATGGTCCCAGGGGTGTCAATTAATTTTTCGGAACCCAGAACCATTATTTATGGGAATCATATGCTTGTAGAAAAATTTAGTGTAAATTTCCTAGCAATTCCACATTGTATCGAAAGCCATAATGTCTGTGTATTTTTGGATAGGGCCATCGTGCATGGTTGGTGCATGGTCATGCAACCTAACCATGAGGATTCCCCTTTTATACAAGTACATGTACATTGCTTTCACATGGTTTGATCACACTGTGTGGATGATGCTATCTCATGAACAACCATCTCAAATGGTTTCTGAACGGTTTGACAAACTGTATGGAAAACCCATTCATGGGATAAAATTATGGAAAAAAGTACAAAATTCCATTAATGAGCTATTTACTCTGTTCTTCTTCCCCAACTAATAAATCAGCAGGATTAACCCCTTTTCCACTCAATTTGGAGATTTTTAAAGGACAAAGATATGGATCATGATATCTCTTTCTGACATAAAAACGAGCATTCATTTATTACATAGGATGTGTAATCATAATTAATTGAGTTATATTTATACATTCTTATTGTATCTTGATCTTGACCAATATATTTTTATGTGGTCATTTTTTACCTTTTATTTGATTTACTCTTATTCGAAGAAAATAAAGCGATGTTTCTGGATGAGATGGATCGTAAAACCCTAAGGTGGGCGGTGTACAACTCACCCCTAACGTTCGTTGATATAGGAATATCTGTGTGGGGACCTTTGATTTTATCACGGACTGTTTCGTATATTTACATCCCAGGATTATACTTGTTGTAATTGTATGGTTTTCTCACTACAAATAGGTGATTATTTTTTTTGTGGTTACACCCACACCTTAATCTAGACCAAGTCAAAGGTTATTCAATGTTTGGTTTTTAGAGTTTTTGCACATTTGACCGACCATTTAGTTGTAACTTCATTTGACCTTCATATTGGTGAGACTTCCTATAATAAATGGATTTTTGTTAGTGAGAATTTCATAAAGACATGTACCACGTACGCTCACCAGTTGACCCCCATAATTTAATTCCTTCAAATTGATTTTGTAATGTGAAATGTGAAATGGAAAATATACCAAGTATATAACTCGGCCTTATCAAATGAAATTGAATAATGGTTACAAGTCTATAGAACCCCTTTCAATATTGATGGAAGGTAGTGGATTCAACATATACAATTCAATATTACTTAATGGTTAATTAATACTGGATTAATGGTTCCAACACTACATGGCCTATGCAAAGTAATGGAAGACAATGATTGATCTGAATGAATGGTTAAATGATTACAATATCAAATAGAAATGGTCTGACTTGAGCTCCCCATGGATTCTGAGAAGTGAATACTATGGGACATACCATCCCCCTTCAGATTCAAGGATGTGGTTTTCCTAGGCTTACACACACATAGATTCTTGTTCTTGTCAATTCATTGGATTCCCAGTATACTACCAAAGGGTCCATTACATTTTTACATGATACATCAGATACACTCCCTAAGATCCAGTATTTACTAGTTGGTCCCTAGATTGATGACCATAGGTCCCTATCTATTCTTATACCCATTTTACCTAGGATTATAACCTTGGACTTATTAGAAAACTTATTATAAAATTCCATGGATTATACTCCTTTGATTACAATTTTACCCCTTATCTAGACTCATATTCTACGATGTTATCAATACTTGAGATCTATGTTACCTTAGTTATTACCCTGGAAGTACCTCACATGATATCATTTCTAGGGTGCCTTGTAACTTATTTAAATGTCCACTATTTATATTATCGCGAGGTGATGTTAGTCTTGGATATCCCTCACATGACATATTTACATGAAATGTTAATAACTCTATTAATAAACTAGTTATATGTTCAGACACCAGTCCAAAGATGAATAAGGTACTTGGATATTTATTTATATTGTACTACTTTCATTACATTATATATGCATTCATGTACACTGCTTTATTCTATAACATAGTTCGGATGTTTTAGACACCATTACTGGTATCCCACTGAGATTTATCTCACTGTAACTCGAGGATCCATTTTCTACCTGAAGTAGATTTTAGGATTGAAGTTGTTGACAAAGGGAACCATAAAACTTCAATAAATTGATTTCATGCTGATCTGATGTAGATTAAAAGAAGATGATCGGGTTGGATATCAGGATTCATGGAATAGCCCTTGTTTTATTTTACTTTGTGGATAATCTATTGTCTTGTATCCTTTTTTTCATTTTTTAGTCATGTGATTAACTTCATTATTTTTCAAGTAGATATAGTTATTTTTATTCTCATTTATCCATTGTATCAGTTTTCATTCTCGATTATTTATATTTCTTTTGCTATTTACTTTTGATTATATCCATCCACTGATCTACACTATGCTAATGAGGGAATGGTCTCCCCAAAGACACACCTTGGGCCCTTTCATCTATTCAGTAACCTCTGGTAGTAGGGGATATATGCTTATCGACTTGTGTCCCACTAGGCTCAGGGGAAACACCTTCAGAGTGGAGAGTCACTCTTGAAATATAAATAATTTCGGATTACACCATGAATTTGTGGGATGTGGTTACCTAGGCTGGTCATCCTTAGTGAATGTTATGGGTATATTTCTAAACTTATTTCAATGATCTGTTCATTCCTCAGGCACTGAGAGATGAAAGATCAAGAGAGTTCATGCATCTGAAGAAGGACAAAGGTGAGAGAACATGAACTGACAATGTATCCCATGAAAAAGAAAATAGTAATATACATATCCCTTTGATAATATTGTGATGTTTATTATCATGTTATGAGAAAATTTATTGGTCCTTTTATGGTCTTATATCTAGGACCAGTGATAACCTAATGAGAGTTGAGATACATTGCTTATGCAGAAAAATCGTCTACCAAATTTCTAAGCCCCTGAGGTTTATGTTTGATATCAGAAACAAGGAATAGTAAAAGTTTATTCTAAAATTAAATGGTAACACAAATGAATAATATAGGAATGATAATTATTTTGTGAATGAACCTTGGTTGAGGACTCAGGATTCACAACGTTTCATTCTAGGAAAATAACAAATCATCAATTAGTTTTGAATAAAAATTCTGCATACCAATTGGTTTCAAATAGGGAAAAATGATTTTAAAAAATAATAATATAATAGTTTGTCATAAATCACATTGTCTGGGTATCAGCATGCATTTCATTATAATCAAAATTAAATAATGAGTCTTAGGAGGATTCCTTGTACAGATATGGTTCATTCCCAAAGAAAAGAAAAGGTTGTTTTATTTTCGAAATCATAGGTGGACACAAGATTAGAGATATGAGTGTCACTACATATCTTAATTGGATGAGAATCAACCACACATAGATCTCTAAATTCACTTGTGAAATTTTGATTCATACAAACAGAGGGTAGATGAATTTTTAAACATTGTGTCTAGACTCAAGATAGGTGGTCTGTGAGTCACTATGTATCATATTTGGGACATAATCAAGACACATATAGGTCTTCGATATTTTCCCAACACCAACATAGGATTAATGGAATGTAGGATGCTTTAAAATTTTCTAGATATTTTCTCAGATAATGGTTTGGATCTAGAAACAATATTGTATGATAATACCACCTCATTTTCTAGATATAACTTTAGTAATAATTGGCTCATACACAAGGAAATGAAAAAATTGTTTCTCATACAGTTGTTGATGGGTCTGAGTTAGTATATGTTGGGCAAAAATCCCTCAAGGTATCATTAAAGAATTTTTGAGGTGATTATGTTTGTTGAAAAAGTGGACATCTGAGTAGTGATTGTTGACAAAGCAAAACAATGACATAAAAATTTGTTGACAAAGAGGATTTCATGGTGGAATGTCGAGTTCAAGAGCTGAGGTCAACGATCCATGTTTGATTCAAGAGCATCGATAAAAGGAATGGATGATCTGGAGTCGGTACAAAAGAACAGATACAAGGTGGCGCCGTTTTCCAGTGTTTGCAAATTTTTAGGGACTGAAAATCGGCAAATAAAGAATAGTGTTTTTGGCAAAAGGACTTGCGCGCTGAGGACTTGGTGTATAGGAAACTTGCGCGCCATATGTTTTTCAAGATCAGAAGATCAAAATATGGAAAAGTAAAGAGGTTCGCGCAAGTTTGGGATTTTTTCGCGCAAGTGTCTAAAATGACAGGGGACTTGCGCGCCGAAACTGGGTCGCGCAGGTGACTTCTGCGCCGTCGCGAAGGGTGGTCAGATTTCCTATAAATACTGGACCACCCCTCCTCATTTTCATCGGAGTTCAACACTTTGAGAAATCAGATCTCCCGTCGCGCATGTGTGGTGGTCGCGCAAGTGGTGAGTGTGGGTCGCGCAGGTGAATTTGTGCGCCAGTAGTTGAAGTTGTGCGCCGGTGTTAGAAGTTGCGCGCCGGTTGGCAGTTGCGCGCCAATATTGGTTTGGGCGTAAAAGGAAGAGAGTCGTACAAGTTTGGAGTTGAGGAAGCTTGAGTCGCGCAAGTGTCTGAGGAGGACTTGCACGCCAGTTGTGACTTGTGCGCTGATACTTGCGCACCGAGATTGACTTGCGTGCCAAGTAAGGAATTGTTCCAGTGGTGCTTCTCGGACTGGTTGGAAGCCTGTACGTTGCCCGATAACTTCGGTGCAAAGAGATATTCATCTACGGGTGAAAGTTGTACTTCAACATAGCATCTACACACAGAGGAAGATGCATTCATTCATTCAAATGAAGAGACCTACAGGTCGACAAACTGTGAGTGGATTCCCTTCCAGAGTAGTGAACTTAGGAAGAGGAAGAAGGTGATCCTTTCCACCGGCAGTGATCCAGAGAGAGAGAAACAGGGAGTGAACCTTGGGAAAGCAGTGAGCTGACCCTAAACTTGTAAAGGCAGTGAGCATGGGCATAGAAGTGATCTAGCCCAAACATTGTATCCAAAGCTAGTGATGATTAGTGGAATTTGGTACGACCGGAAACCTTTCGGCGTATGCTCCATGGACGTAGCCCAGTGAGGGTGAACCAAGTAAAAATATATGTGTCTGTCTACTTACTTCCATGCACTGCATTTAAAGCATCATCATCAGATAAAGAAGAAAAGAAGTGATCATAATAAACACACAATTGCAAACAAAGTGACCCTTGTAATAAAGATGTCAAGATCCAGTGGGGAAGGAAGGACTTTGAAAAAGATTATTCATACCCTGATTCACCCCCCCGTCAGGGTATATAGGCCCATATTGGCCCTAACAATTGGTATCAGAGGGAAGGTTTCTGTTATCAGATTTGTTTTCTACGACTTGGTATAATCAATCTGTGTGCCATGGAAAAGGGAAAAACATCAAAGAAGAAGCAGAAGTCAGGTAGTATTCCTCAGTGTGGAAGTGTGTATGGAAAAAGTGTGATTCAATTAAAAGAAACAAAGGGCTTACTGAAGGAAGGTCTGGATGAATCTGATAGGGAAAATATTGATTCACTCAAGCAGGATGCAGGAATGAGTGAAGTACATGAACTTCAAAGTGATGATGAAGAAGAAAGAATTGAAGGAAGAATAGATATGAAAGTTGAGTTAGAGGCTGCTCTTGAAGATATAGATGTTTGGAGAGCCAAAACCAAGAAAGCTAACAAAGAGGTTCACGATGCCAAACTCTATATGCAGCAGCAAGAAGAAGAGAAGTCTGAGTTGATGGATAAAATTGAGAAACTCAACTTATTAGCACCAAAGAACTCAAGAATCAGTTTGTGAGTATGAGCTTAAGATTGAAGAAAAGAAAATGGAGATCGATGGCTTGAATAGAAAAGTGAAAGATCAAGTCAGGTGCATCGAAAAACTTGATATTCCAAGTTACGTTGGAAACACCAATGAAATTAAGTCTAAAGACATTCAGATCTAAGCACTGGAAATTGAGATCAACAAGCTAAGAGGCTTAAATCAAAGTCTTATTGATGTAGCTACTGAGCTAAAGGAGAAGAATGATTCTCAGGATGAAGAACTACAAAATATGGCTAAAATGAAAGGAATACAGAAGGATGGTGATTATGAAGAGAATCAAAAGTCAGATGAAGTTCAGAATCTGAAAGCCAGAACTGTTGATCTTGCAACACAACTATCTGAGCTAGTTCAGAAGAATCAAAGACTACAACATAACAATTCATGTTGTTATGATTCTGTTGCTCAAGAAAAATTGAAAGTAAAGGAGTAGAGTGACATGATGGATAAGCTGACACGTGAGTTGGAAGATGAGATGAGTAGAGGAAAGCTTCTCAAGGAAGAACTTGATGTCCAAATCGAATCAAGGGATATGAAGATTCAAAAGTTGGATGAAGAGCTAGAATCAGTAAAGAAAGAAGTGGAGAAATCCAATGCTAATGAAATTCCAAAAATGAAGGATGCCTTACACTTGCTATTTGATCATCCTTCGACAAGTGATGATAAAATGAAGATCATATATTCTGTTTCTGAAGAGAAAAAACAGAATATTTTCTTAGCTCAAAGACCAGCAAGTTTCGGAAAAGCTGGTATTGGATTTGAGGAATCACCTCCCATGCATGATAAGAAGAGAGCTGTGAACAGTTGCAGGAGTGGAGAAAAACCTATAGGTGCTGGAGATAGGCCTAAGAGGAAGGTTACAAAAAGAAGTGATGACGTGTGCTATTTCTATGGGATTCACGGCCACACATCAAGCTTCTATTTAGAGGCTCATGAATACATATCAGGCTGTGAAAATAGAAACTTTTCTGAATCTAAGAATAAGATGAAGCGTCATGTGAAATCAGAGAGAAGATTATCTCACAGGAAAGCATTCGTTAGATTATATTACTATGAAAGAATGGTACACACCATGAATATGTGTCAGGAATCTCAGGAGATCAATGCCAGAAGAAGAACTCAAGGTGCATCAATATCTCGAATGAGAGATGATGAAATGAGATATACCCTTAATAGAAAATGATTTATATGTTCTGATTATTGGCATTTGTAAAGACAACGTAGCAAGAATAAAGTAGAAAACGAAAAGGGACTCAAGAAGAGATTCTCAACTCCAGTGATGTAAAGTGTAAAATTATACACTGGGAGACAAAGTGGAAAGTTGGAGAATAGGTTTAGAGACTCAGGGGAATCATATAGAGCTGAAGGAAAGGTGCATCAGTCACCTCCTCTATCACACTCACAATCGCCCTCTAAGAATGAACATGAACAAATCAGGAAGAAAAAGGGAGGAAACACTACTCCAGCAGTGATAAAGAAGAATGAACGTTCAATGGGGGACTCAAAACTAGTGAAAAAGAGTGTGTTGACTCAGACATCTGATAAAAGAAAGACGAACAAAGAATGCATTGAAAAATCCACAGGTCGTTTCCCACAGAAAAAAGTGGAGGAATGTGAAAGATCCTTGCAATGGTGGAAGAATCAAGGGAAGATGAAAAGTGGAGAGATTCCTACCCAGAGAAGGAATCAAGGGAAATGGAATTTTGATGGAACATCAAAGGCAGAGATATGTACTAGTGGGTTTAAACCCCAAATGGTGAGAAAATCTAAGTTTGTAGAATCTACATATCAGAAAAAGGCTCAGCATGTGGGTATTGAATGCTTAGTCATATGGCCAGAGAAATTGATGTTGGCTAGACAGTTAGAAGAAGCAAGGAAATAGTGTGATGCTCTACAAGAAATAATCAAAGGGTTGACCCATCAGGATCAACCACAATCCTCTTCTTGAGGATTCTAGAAGAAACCCATCTCCCTATGTATATAAATGCTATTAACTGATGATTCATGTGTTTTAGGTTTTAGAGAGATACGATCCAAGGGGAAGTGGCATCTAAAGAGTCAAAGTGGAGATGTGATATGCTTCAGTTTTTTGATTGACTCAAATCAGGCATCAATGTTGATGATGAAAGAGAGAAAAAGATCACTACAGGAAGTGATTGTGTTATCGACTTTGTCTCTTGTTTCCTACATAGAGTGCCAACTCAGTAGGCTTAGAGATTTTTTTAATGGATAAATTTCTATTGGAATATGAGAATAAATGATGCATGAGGAAAAGAATGGTTGTGGGCCTAATAGATAGAAGACTTTAATAACACAGGGGGAGCATTCTATATCCTAACCAGATGCAAGATCACAATGAGATATGAAGGATGAATGTTTATTTTCATGAAGAATGACTGGAGGCCAAGCAGTAACACACATGATTTCATGATTATCTATTCTGTTCTAATAATGTGGTATTAGCTGACTGCTTTCAGGATACCAAGAAGCTGCGAGAGAAAATCAAAGGCGTGTCAACAAAAATTTGACAGAAGATGTTCAAAGAAATGACTTTATTGAACAATGAACAATGACATAGTGAAAGGTTTTCTGTTGAATGTAAGGAAGTGGTAAGAGACCCAGGGAGTGTTGAAGGCACTAAAGTTGATTCATAAGAAGATACTAATGGTGAGTATGAGGATACAAAATCCTTATCTTCACAAAATCCAAAGAGTCAAGCTGAAATTGACAGGAAGAATATCATTAGTTTTTAGTTAGCTCCAGTTTAGGCAAGAAGAATGAAATCACTGCAGTAGACATCATTACTATCATAGGATGAGCTGGAATGTTTTTCTGATGCAGTTGAAGATGAAAACTAGGTTTAGGCCATGAATGAAGAGATAAATCAGGTTGAGAAAAATTGATGTGGGAGATTGTTTTGATGCCAGCAGACAAGAATGTCATCGGGACTAAATGGGTCTATCGCAACAAGATGAATGAGGATGGAAATATAATTCGAAACAAATCACGGTTAGTGTGCAAAAGATACTCCCAGAAAGAAGATATTAATGTTGATGAGACATTTACACTTGTTTCAAGGCTGGAGACAATCAAATTATTCCTAGCCATTGCAGTGCAATGGAAGTTCAATGTCTTCCAGATGGATGTCAAATCTGAATTCATGAATTGGATTCTAGAGTAAAAAGTGTATGTCGAGCAGCCAAATGGTTTTCTCATTTATGAGGATGAGAACAAGGTTTTTCGGCTGAAGAAGGCGTTATATGGGCTAAAACAAGCACCGAAAGCATGGTACTCGAGGCTATATCAGTATTTGAAGAAGCTTGGTTTTCAGTGTGGGGGAGTTGATTGCAATCTTTATTTCAGAATTGAAAGTAATCAAAAGATGATGATGGCAATATAGTTAATATCACAGAATACAGGCAAATTATTGCAAGTCTGTTGTACTTGACTGCGACAAGGCCTGATATTGTTCTCTCCACATGCCAAGAAGCGAGATATCAGAGTAATCCCAAGGAAAGTCACATGATCACATTGAAAAGAATACTTCGGTATATCAAGGGCACAGTGGAATTCAGACTAAAATATAACGACAAGTCTCAGACAGAGTTATTGGGATATACTGATGCAGACTGGGCCGGTTAAGAGGATGATAGGAAATCAACATCTGGAGGTTCATTTTATCTTGGCGGACTATGTATTTCTTGGTTGAGCAAGAAGCGGGATTTCGTTTCATTAAGCTCCGCAGAAGTTGAGTATATTGCGGCCACTCAAGCATGCACACACTTATTGTGGATGAAGCAACATCTTGAAGATATGTGAATTGATGTGAAGTCTCCGATCGGAATCCAGTGCGACAACTCAAGTGCAATAAATCATAGAAAAAATCTTTTCCATCATTCCAGGACAAAGTACATTGAGATCAAGTATCATTTCATCAAGGAGAAGGTAGAGTAGGGCATCGTGATGTTGGAGTATGTGCCTACAGAGCTACAGGTTGTAGACATTCTGACAAAGGCCTTACCCAAGGAAGATTTTGAGAGGCATCGATGGGCTCTGTGAGTCTAGTCGATTCCCCGCACTTGAAATAGTGTGGATGTGGGACCACCACCCTCTCCCCAAGGTATGATGTGTTTTTTCCTAATATGCTGATATGTGTTCTCTACTATGTTACAGACTACAAAGGAGTGTCCTCTGGGTTCGTTGACAAAGGGGGAGAAAAGTGTTTGTTAAAGGAGGAGAAAATAGTGATTGTTCAAGGGGGAGACAGTGCAGAGATTTGATAAATCATAATTGATACGGGGAGAATCTGATAGGTGGAGCAGCCAGAAAGGGGGAGCAATGAGAAAGGGGGAGTGTATTAAATCTGACGTTGCCAGAAGTGATCGATCAAAGAATAGATATCACGAAAACTGAGGATCGTGATAAATGCAGAAGAGTGGTGTTGGAAAGTGCTAAGACTATTTCCAAACCAAACATTGGTCTTCCAACAAATCCATCAAAAATTGGTATCAGTTTAGTACAAATTGGTATCAATTTGTTTTCAATAGTGGATGTCAGAGATAAAGTGATTCATTGATGAATTTTTCATTTACTCTTGTTTCTCACGCTGAGCACTGCTCATGTGGGCTTATAGTATGTGTTGAGTAAATCCTTGATCGCTATCAGAATCGCAATGAGGTGAATGAAGGCTGAAGACTCAACGACGTATCTTAGTTTTGGAATATTTTTCAACAAACCCAAAGGGGGAGATTGTTGGGAAAAAATCCCTCAAGGTATCATTGAAGCATTTTTGAGGTGATTATGTTTGTTGACAAAGTGGACATCTGAGTAGTGATTATTGACAAAGCAAAACAATGACATACAAATTTGTTGACAAAGAAGATTTCATGGTGGAATGTCGAGTTCAAGAGCTGAGGTCAATGATCCATGTTTGATTCAAAAACGTCGATAAAAGGAATGGATGATCTGGAGGCGGTAAAAAAGAACAGATACAAGGTGGCGCCGTTTTCTAGTGTTTTCCAATTTTTAGGGCCAGAAAGTCGGCAAATGAAGAAAAGTGTTTTTGGCAAAAGGAATTGTGCGCCGAGGATTTGGTGTATAGGAAACTTGTGTGCCATATGTTTTTCAAGATCAGAATATCAAAATATGGCAAAGTAAAGAGGTTCACGCAAGTTTGGGATTTGGTCGTGAAAGTGTCTAAAATGACAGGGGACTTGCGTGCCGAAACTGGGTCGCGCAGGTGACTTGCGCGCCATCGCGCAGGGTGGTCAGATTGCCTATAAATACTGGACCACCCCTCATCATTTTCAACGGAGTTCAACACATTGAGAAATCAGAGCTCCAGTCACGCAGGTGTGGTGGTCGCGCAAGTGGTGAGTGTGGGTCGCGCAGGTGAATTTTCGCGCCAGTAGTTGAGGTTGTGCGCCGGTGTTAGAAGTTGCGCGCCGGTTGGCAGTTGCGCGCCAATACTGGTTTGGGCGTAAAATGAAGATAGTCGCTCAAGTTTTGAGTTGAGGAAGCTTGAGTCGCGCAAGTGTCTGAGGAGGACTTGCGTGCCAGTTGTGACTTGCGCGCCGATACTTGCGTGCCGAGATTGACTTGCGAACCACGTAAGGAATTGTTCCAGCGGTGCTTCTCGGACTGTGTGGAAGCTGGTACGTTGCCCGATACCTTCGGTGCAAAGATATATTCATATACGAGTGAAATTTTTACTTCAACAGAGCATCTATACACAGAGGAAGATGCATTCATTCATTCAAATGAAGAGACCTACAGGTCCATAAACTGTGAGTGGATTCCCTTCCAGAGTAGTGAGCTTAGGAAGAGGAAGAAGGTGATCCTATGCACCGGCAGTGAGCCAGAGAGAGAGAGAAATAGGGAGTGACCCTTGGGAAAGCAGTGAGCTGACCCTAAACTTGTAAAGGCAGTGAGCCTGGGCATAGAAGTGATCTAGCCCGAACTTTGTATCCATAGCTAGTGAAGATTAGTGGAATTTAGTACGACCGGCAACCTGTCGGCGTATGCTCTATGGACGTAGCCCAGTGAGGGTGAACCAAGTAAAAATCTCTATGTCTGTCTACTTACTTCTATGCACTGCATTTAAAACATCATCATCAGATAAAGAAGAAAATAAGTGATCATAATAAACACACAATTGTAAACAAAGTGACCCTTGTAATAAAGAGGTCAAGATTTAGTGGGGCAGGAAGGACTTTGAAAAAGAATATTCATACCCTGATTCACCCCCCTCTCAGGGTATATAGGCCCATATTGGCCCTAACAGTATATCTGGGTGTCACTATATATCTCATTGAAATGAGAATCATGCCACATGTAGTTCTTAGAGAACCATATATTTAACCTCATGTGATATGGACAAAGGTCACCTGGCGTGAAAGATCATTTTGGTTGGGCCATGGTATATGAAAATGGTGTCACTATGTATCATTTATAAGTAATAATCAACCCACATGTTGTTATTGAAATCATATTCCCTATTCATATATGATTCATAAATACAAGGGATGACGAATATTTTTTTATCATGATAGGACCCACGATTTTAGATCTATGCATCAATGTGTATCTCATTGAAAATCAAATCAATCCATACATTATTCTTGAAATTATATTCTCAATTAAGATTTTACTCATACACATAGGTAGATTAAAATATTTTTTTATCAGGAATGGACCAATGATTAGAAGTGCTACAAGGAATGTCAACAATTTTTTGGGGAATTACTTAAACAAAAACAAGGGGAAAATTTAATATAATGATTAATTTTTTATTGTGAGGGAAAATGTTTCTTTTCCTTTTAGGTTATGTAATTAACACATCATGTCTTGTAGTTTATTATCATGCAACAAGTAAAATGATGCCATGCAGTTTAATTTCCATTAGTACAGACCAATACGATGCTATGCAGTTTAACATCCTGAAGCTAGTATGATGGTTTTAATTTAGTTTATAATCATACATCTAGGATTATGATTGTGTGTTTAAACTAAGTATTTATTTAGGATCCTTGAATTTTTCATAGTTTTAGTGACTTTTCTATCAATTAATATTGAGTAAAAAGATTTATTAGAGTGGAACATATGTATAGATTAATGTATGTCCCACTATTGGTCAAGATTTGGAGGATTCATTCCGTATATCATTAGATTCATATGCACCACAACCAACTATCCTTAGATGAATTAATGAAGGCATACATTCTTGTTGAATGATTAGACTATTAACTTCTGATATACTTACATGTGATGAAATGTATTCATTATCTTTTCATCCAGTCACTCCAACTCATCTTGTCTATTAACAAATTGATCGTAATTAAATAATTGATCATATATAGAAAATCTATGTGTTGGAAACTAGATTTCAATAGGAATAACTACTTATTTCCTATATACAAATGAGTACAGGGTTGACCATGTGGTAGTATGAGTAGTAGGCTTATATGACAATAAGGAATGAAAGAGATTATCATGAAAATACTTGGTATATTTATCTATGATTTTTGGATTTTGTTGGATAGAGTCATGTTGAATGCCCTTATTTACACATTTGACTTTTCATGATATCACGATGCATGGTTGGATTTGATATTGCGTTCCTGGTATAGCTGCTCTACATCAGCAAAACAGTATTTGGTGCCAATGTTCGTCAATATGGAATAAGGGACACCAAATATGATGGTGATATTAATTTTGATGAAGCTGACAATGTTTCTGGGTCATTCATGTTTGAGGGTTATTACCTCATCCCATTTGGAGAAGAAATAGGTAGTAGTAAGGATGTACTAGAACTGTTTAGACATAGCTATAGGATATAGTCCAACAACATGCATTTAGCATTTGTAAAATGGAAAGGAGTACACAACTTTACATAGTAACTTGGAGGGTTGATGAATAAAATTGGATTTCACATTTTAGGGATGACACATTTTAGTGAATTATGTGTAATCAATGATCATTGAAGGCAAGATGTTTCCATGCCTTCAGATTTGATACTAAAGCTTATACCCTGATTGGTGGAAACCGTAGGATCTTACATGTACATATTACATAATTGACATTGTATCTTCTTTATCAATACATTTGACAAGGAATATATTAAATCCCCACTTATATATGAATTTTTGATGATTTGGACCATCATAAAGAGTGAAATTAGCCACTCACTGCATTATCTGATCTCTTCCTACCCTATCTACTAGTAGTACTCTATCGTCGAGATTCTCTATTATGTGTGTCCTCAATCCCATAATGGGTGAATATGGCTCAGGGATGAGAATGATTTCATAGATATCCTTTTCTCTGATCTGAAAAAAGGTTAAGCCATTCAGTGGTGGTAAATGTTGATTATTATTTCATCCTAATTTGGATAGACCAATGTTGTTACAACATTTCCCAACGCGTCAACCAAAGCATTTTGTAACCGCGGGATGTAATACACTGTGGGTTCTTATGGAAATTCTACCATTAACCACCATAAATATTCACACTGGGGAATTATCTCTTCATTTTTGATGGCATAATCCTCATTGATCTACATGATTATGAATTCCGAATCACCCATCATTTCTAGTTGATTTACTAGTATTTGAAGTTCCAATTCCTATCCTACAGTGAGAGCATTAAATTATGCCTTATTGTTGGTTCGACATAATGATAAAGGGATGTAATATGGAAACATTTCCTTCCCTAGTGAGATAAGAAACATTCCTAAACAAAATTTGTTGAGCTTATGAACTACCATTCTCTTCCCCATTGTACTTATAGAAGGTGAATGAAAGTAAATTTCACACATTTGGGTACTTTATTGAATAGATAATATTTTTTCATCAATAAGTTCATTATTAAATTACATCTCTTCTAGAAATTGGGGTTCATTAAGGAAGTATTCTATGGACTGGTCTTTCACTTCTTTTTGAGGCATGAACTACATATCAGACTATTATATAATGACTTCCCACCATACTAGATATCTTGTTAGTGTAACACCATGAGTTTTTTAGAATTATCTTTTTCAAAATTAATTTATCTTCTCAATATTTTTCAGTTCACATGTCATTAGAAACAATATTTATATATATATATTTACTATACTAATTAAAACATTTCTTTAAAACACAATACCCACTTGGCTTATGCTACAAGCAATACAAACATGGTGTGCACTACAAGCAACACAGACATTCCGCACGATCCGTGGAAAATGTATTTTCTACAAAACCCCTCTTTTTTACTATTTAAATATGATATTTATAACCTAGGTGTTAAACTTAGTAATAAAAATAATAGTAACAACATTTAAAAAAACTTATAAATATGTTGTATAAATAAAACATATTGATGATTAAATATTGTAACATCCCAGGTAAATAAAGGACATGAAATTTTAATATTTATTAATATTTTTGGATTAAGTATTACTTTTAATCTAAAGGGTATTCTTTGTTCTAGGGTGTACATGATACACAACAATGGGTTTCTTTAAAATCTTACATTTAACACAAATAATATAATATTATTATTTTAATGATAGTTAAAACCTATCACTTGTATTGTAGGGAATGAAAAAAACTAGAAACAATATGTAAATACATGTTTCATTAAAATTTACATTGGGTAAAATTTTGGTATTAATCTGTAAAAATTCATTTTTAAGGAATAGTAAAAAAATTTGTATCTCAATTCAAATATACTTATTAATCTAATATATTTATATAGTTATATTATATTTCTAATTGGATTTAATTTTTAATTATATTATATTTGTACCATTTAATGTATTGATGGTCATTGGAATTAATTTCTCAATGAAATTTTACATAAAAAAGTGTCAATCTTTTGATATATATTGTTTCTGAAATACACAATTTTTGTTTCAAAAATTTAAATTAATTTTAAATTAATTAATGCAACTTATATGTTTTGAAGTTGGTAAAATAGATATCATTTTTGAATTCGGAAAATAAAATATATCATATACTACAATTTTGTTATTTTTCTAGAAAACATTAATTTTTTATGATTACTAAAACCACTTAGTAGTAGTTAAAAACCGGCTTTTTCATTTAAATGAAATATTACTGCTTCAGTGAATTGAATTTCAAAAATCTTACATACATGTTTATTACTAGTATGTAAAATGTGGTTCAATGAGATGAACTTAATTTTTTTGTGAATAGTATGTTTTGACTTTTATTTACAACGGTTAAAGGTAAATAGGGTATTTCAAGGTAAAAAGAATATCATAATAAGACAAAATTACCTTAACACTTGTCCTAACCTTATTGGATGATAATAAACGATCATGTGCATCATTGGGTCTATTTTGGGACCCCCATTTATCCACTTAAGAGTGATAATGAAACTTTATTTTAATTAATTTAATGTAAAGACGAAAATGACATAAAAATATCATTTATTAAATCAACTTTATCATAGTGTTATATAACTTATCATTTTGACTATAAATATTAATTGGAAAGACTAAAGTATTTCATACATCATCGTATTTTTTTATAATTTTTAGACATCAAATAACTTAAATTATTTTTGACTCAAAATAGATGTAGTTTTTACCTCATTAATAAATGATTTAAGTAAATAATATTATAAATACTAAAATAACATACAAAACCTATCCAATTCTTATAGGATGAATTTATTTCTACCATTATTCATCTTATCTTTGACTATAAAATGTTTTGGACTTTTAGAAATGGAAAATAATTATATAATAAAATAGTAGTTTCAAACATTCCTAAAGATCCCCTCCTCCCCCTTATTAAAAACCCTCCCTTACAACACATTCCGCACACATATAACGCCCCTTGGCTCATCCAAACCTTGACCAAATAATCTCTCAAGATCCCTCTCTTCCACTTATAATCTTTATATTTTTCATAAGGCACTTCAAGGAGTACTTTTGGTTCAAACAAAATGGAGTTACCCAAATTAAAGGTAATGGATTATCTTAACTTCTTTTCTTTTATTATAATTATACATCCACTAAACACATTTTATTCCTTTCATTTATAACATAACCATTATCCTCAATATAATATGATTTTTTTATCAGAACTATTCAAATTGCATTAAACAGACCTCCATATAATGGATAAAGAACATATTGTATTTGTGGATAGAAAACTAACACCTCAAAAAGCAATGTTTTTTCAATTATCCCCCACCACCTCTCATGGTGGCCATTAAGATGGAACTGTATTTATATATGATATATATTATGTTTATTTTTTCTTTATACTAATGTATTTTTCATTGATATCATACCTTTATGGTTTCCATAGTGGGTAAACACGATAATTTCATTTGAGGAAGTGTGGACTACCACCCCATCGAAGTGATATGACTCATTAATGCAATATATGGGAAATACAAAGGATATATTTAATGATATAATATATTAAAGTATACTGTAATTATAATATACAAGTGTATCATTATGTTTTAATTTCATTATAGTACACAATAGAAATGAATGTAGCCTTCATGCGTAGGTACAGCTTACTGTCTCCATGAACGGTGCATTTCATTTCTTATCTACAAATGTTATGTATTATTATAAATACATATATATAAAGGATATATATGGTATATATGATATCTAAATAATTAATATCATTCTGGAGATAATATACTTTTGGCCACATGGACAAATTGTAATTAAAACAAGTTCATTTTTATCTCAAATTCCGAACATCGAGAAAATATTCGATATGAACATAAATAATTAATTAATTGTTATACCAAGGTAATAAGTGATATAAAAGAAATAATATACCTGAAATATTTTCTTATGGAAATATAATTTAACAAAATTTTACTATTCAGGAATAACTCAGAACAAACGAGTCAAGTTGGACATGAGGTAAGGGATTTCTTATCTCACTTCTAATTCTGTGAGATTTCAATTTTCACCACTTATTTATTGCATGTGGTGAATTTTGTACTACCATTTGATATATATTATCATTATTATTTTTATATTAATGGTATTATTTGATCCATTTGGTGGTTGTTGATTTTTGGGCATACGACTCGATTGATTACAACTTCACTTTTTATTCATGTGAGATTCATGCTATATTTGCAACTATTACCTTTTTGTGGTTTATGTACTTCCCATGAGTGTATTAATTATGTATTATACTTTAATTTATATATATTTACATCATCATTTTATGATCCTTCTTTCATGGGTTGTGTGTTTTTTAAGTTACCAAATCGGTAAGGAATCATTTTATCCGAATTTCCATTCCTTGGGTTAATATTATAATTCTTAATTATGTCATTCTATGATTATGTGTGGAATAACTATTTATTTATTTATGTTTTAATTTCTACTCCCCTTTTTGTGGATATTCTTTTGATACACATAATCACTCCATTGATAAATTCTCAATCCATCTATATGAACATGAAAAAAGTAATTTTAACTCAATTTCCATTCATTGAGTTAAATATCCAATTCATTGGGTTTGTCTTAAAAAGAGCAAGTGTTAATTTCATATGATTTATTTAAACTTAATATCCAATAATATTGCGTGTATATATATTTTTCACACCTTTTAAGGTAATTTATATATCCTTAATCTAAGGATACATTTTTTATAAGGGATTTCACCTCAATTTACATTTCATTGAGACATAATTGTCATTATGCCCCAATTTACTTTTATACATTGTATATACTATCCTTTGGCATATTATATCATGAATAAATTTATTCTCATTATATTATAATGTTCTGATTCAATTTTATTCCTCAATTATTTTTATTCAAGAGTATCTCATTTTGTTAAAAACTCTTTAACTAAAATATCATTTTAAGGACAAATTAAGTGTAATTAGGGACTAAACCCAAAAAGTAAGGGCCCAAACGACCTATACACATGTCCAAAACCCATTATTTGTTCATAGTACTTCAATTAATCTTACATTATTTAGTTTCATTTGTATATATGACTTTTTATAGGTAATAACATTTCCACACCAAATTTGATTCTAAAAATTACATAAAAGTCTTTATATTTCCATATAAAAGGCCACCACATCTACCCATTCCTCACATCTACAAACCCTATTATTTTTATCCTTGAACTGACCAAGTAAAGTCCCAAAAATTCTATCCTTGACCATGAATCATCCCATTTATGCATAAACCCTCTCATGGAATCCATTTCAAACAAACGAAAAGGTGTTACCCTATTAAGAGGTAACATCAGCTCTCAAGTTACATTATGTTATTATCATTATTAACCCCTACACTATAAATATTCCATTATTTTATGAAATCACTAGTGTCATCCATATAATAGAATTTATTATGAAATTTTTCTGACAAACACATACACACACCTGAATTTAATGGATGTGGATCATTTTTTTCTATATATGATGAATTACTGACTCATGAAATGATGATGGGTCATTTTTCCATTACCACTAATCTTGATGGACATTTTGGATGACGCTATATTCATATTTTTTATAAATTATATATCTTATGAATTTAACATTATATACTCTTTTTAGAACACACATATTTTAACCATCCATTTCGTGTTATTACGATAATCTCATTTGATAATGTGTGGACTACAACCCCCTCAATGCGATATGATTTGGTCACACCACATAAAATTAATTAAGGAGGGGATTATTAAAATTATATGATTTATATGATTTATTAATTATACTATAATAAATATATAAATATATATATACATGCATATATATATATATATATATTTAATTTACATACATTCTTTTAATACAACAATACAAAATAGAAAACCACATTCATTCATTCGAACATCTTACTCACTCAATGAATGGAATATTAAATTTTAAACATTATAATGAAATAAATTATTATAATATACATATCCTATATATACCTTATATTCATATCTTTTTATATATTATGTAATCATGATATAAGTAAAATGTCCAGCATAATAACAAATTAAGCCACTTGCAATGAAAAAAGATAATAATTACCCGAAGTGAGTCTTTAACATATTATCACTAACAAGAAGGGAATATAAAGACATTATAAAATAATATATGGTAATATGTATAATGATATTATTATTTAAAATATTTAAAATAAAATTATATTTATTATATAGGAAACAGGTACGATTACAGAGAGAGTTAAGACAAAAGGTACAAGGATTTTCATCAAATTATTAATTTCTCTGAGATACAAACTATGTTTTCTACTCTTTCCTTTTAAGTGGTGTATGTAAATAATGTGGTTGTATTATATGTTTCTTTAAATTAAATTTATGGGTATACATATTCCCATTTTATTATCATTATTTCACGGGTTTTATGTTTTATATGATTCCAAATTGGTAAAAAAATTTTGTTTCAATTATACTTTGTTCATAATCACATTTTGTTATGCACCTAACCACTTTTTTGGGTGAATATACATACATTTTACATTGTATATCATTAATATAAATCTTGTAATTTTATTATATGATTTATTTAATTACTTATCTTTGCATTGAGAGCATGATTCAGAGATACTAAGTTATAAGATTTTACTGAGATGGTCTTATTGTTATTCATGATTGTTTATTTTTTTACATATTTTGATAAAATAATATGATCCTTATGTGAAGAATTTTAATGATTTTCTGTATGATCAATTATTTAATGATAAACTCATGTATGGATTCCATTTTATACTCTATGCTATATAATTTAGTTCAGAATTTGTTTTTAGGAAAACCTGATGTTACCCACTCTCTGGTCAGAAATCTATGTTTTCTGAAAAGATTTTCCAACAATATTATACCATTACACTTTAATATATAAAATTAATTTTTATACCTTTTGTATTTTACCAATATATTAATTGGAATATTCATACCTATTTCTGAACAAGGCACTCTACTATCCATTTTACAAATAAAAAAACGATCTTTCATCCTTTTGCGACATGTACGGATTTACACGTCGTTATTTACATAAATCTCACATTGTATTGTTGAAAAGTTTATTACAAAATAATTTTCTTTTGAAATGTAATATTCAATGAATTTTGTTTTCAAATTGGTTTCAAACTTCTTTTATATATTTTCAGGGCAACCCGTTTTCAAAATGATTTCAATTTTTAGTCACATGTTTTCAAAGTACACACCAAGAAAAGTTTTTCAAAACATTATAATCAATCTTTATAATTTTTCAAGAAAAATGATTTTAAATATTTTTTCGAGCATTATTTATAAATTTTCAATTTATTTTCAATGAAATGTGTTTCAAAACTTGTATAAGATTTCATTAAATGTTTTCATGCCTTTTCCAATAAAATAGTTATTAAAAAGGTTTGACGTTTATTTTAAGTGTTTTTGAAGGGGAAATATTTTCAAATTGATTTAATGTATTCTTTTTAAGTTTTCATGGTATTTTATATTAAATTTCATTAAAATAGTTTTATGTATTAAAACCCATTTTCAAATAAGAATGAATATTTTCCTCAAGAAATATTTTTAGAGGTTTTTCGAAAATTATTTTTCATCAAAGATGACATCTATTGATGTTACTCATACCATAATGAAAATGATCTAAAGTTTATATTAATATCATTTTATGAACAAGTTATTCATAATTTCTTGGTCTTTCTAAAACCCATTTATTTTTTATGTGTAATATTTTTATGAAACATGTTTCTTTTTCACAGGTTATGTGTTTTTGAGACCCGCTTCTTTTCACGGGATACGATTATGATGAAATGATTATGAAACATGTATATTTCAATAGGTTACAATATGTTTACATGTTTATGATACCCATTTTACGTCATGGTTATGTTATATTTATTTATGATATCATGGAACATGTATATATGATTATATTATGTGGTGGTTGGGACCTATATGTCCCTCTAAATAAATGGTGAATGCTATATATCTCATGGGATATACATGTCTGGAATGGGGGTTTACATGGTTTTGTAATATAGGTATGGAACAAGGGTTTACTTGTTTCTATAAAATAGGGACAGAACAAGGGTCTTCATGGATCAGTAATACAGTGCTGGAATAAGGGTTTACTCAGTTCAGTAATACAGTGCTAGAATGTAGTTTTAATAAGTTTACTAATAGAGGGATTGAACAAGGGTTTACTTGGTTTAGTAATACAATGCTTGAATGAGGGATCACAATGTTTAGTAACAATGGGATAGAATGGGTGTTCACTTGATTCAGTAATTGACATTGTCCACTAAGATTGTTTTGGTATTGATGCCTTAGATACTATATAAATTATTAAATGCTTATGTGTTTCCAAAATTTAATGTCATACTCATATGTTATACATTCAGGGAATATGTTACTCACATCCTTTTGATTCCAATCTTTTGAACATCCATGATTAATGCTAGAATTCTTGAATATGATATTTGATATGCAGGGAATGATCTTTTATTTACAAGATCTTGTTCAAATACACATATGATCATGTTTATGCATAGATGTCTCTATTGTTTACCCTTATTGAGAATTTGAGCTCATCCCTTGTTTTCATTCCCCAAGTTATAAAGATAGTCATTATTTATTATTAGTCTATGAATGGTGCTAGTCAAAAATAACATAGTGGGAGATAATGTAGCTCACTTATGTACCAGTGCTTTTGATTCCATGTTTCTAAATGAACTATACAAACTACAGTCTTTGTGAACCTTTTGGTAAATTGATTAATAATTCCTTAAATGTTATGAAATGTCAATTTTTTAAAGCGAGAATCACTATTATTGGTATTAGATAAAAGGTATAGTTATTATTTATAAACTAGTAATAGATACACACAGTGTGATACCAAGGATTATTTTTAATGATATGCCTATGGATTTATCAACGGATAAGTATAATTCTATGTCGATATTTAGGAAAATGTGCTCAAATATTGTTAAAGTATAAAGTGAGTGGTTTACAATAATTTCATCCTATAATGAATACTAAATATGGATTTGGATCTAACACATATGTAAATTTGTGTGGAAACTCTGACATGTTGTTCTAGGCTACACATGGGGCAATTTGGTACACAACAACAGTCTTTAATGCACACAAAGTTTGACACTCTCGGGTGATATGCTTTCGGAATTCCAAAAAAATTTATGAAACACCATGAAAAAACTATATATGATTTATTATAAATTAACTATGATAAGCCCAAGGATTCATATATTATGGAAGGTGACATGATTTATAGATCTTATATGTAATTTTTTTTAACATCTATGGATTTATTCTATGATAATTTATGCTCACACAATGCTTTTGGATTTATAAAATGGAGGGAAGTGGAATGAAATGAATTAATTTTTTATGTGATTGAAAACATATAATTTGAAATCAAAGGGGATGATCACTAGAGTGAAATATATCTTGATAATACCTAACCAGTTTTCAAAAAACATGATTAAAACGTTTACCATAACGAAATATCGGACTAACCAAGGATGATAAAAGAATATTTCACATGTATTTTTGTTGATGAAGACCCATGAGGGAAGAATATTGGAATTTCATTATGTTTTTAATGGGGAAAAAATAACCTATGTGAATGTATTAGATGAAAAAGTAGATATTTTTAAAATGGGAAATAAAGACACAAAAAAGTGGTTGTGAGGGAAAAACTAAGTGTTCGGTTAACAAAATGGATGGGAATTTTGGCCTAAAAATTGTTCATAAATGGTAGAGTTTAAATGATAGGAATTTTTTTTATTATGTAACTGTATGTCCAAATAGTAATGTTTCTAATGAGAATCTGCCTGATGGTGTGAGGAATGGTTACAAAGATTCTGATGATGTTACTATAGATGAAATGTGAAAATGAAGAGGTATTATGTAGTATGATGAGGTAACATTCGTAATGGATTAAAGATGAATTAATCTAAGTATTTATGTTCATTAATTCCTGAATTATTAATGGGGAATTATGTATGGATTGTTCAGTTTAGGTTTTACTGGGGATTAAAAAGAATATGATTAAACGTCACTGTGGAATAGAAAGGTTATCTGATAAAAGGTAACATTTTAAATAAGGTATGGTAACCATTAATATGTTCGTTATGATAACATAATGTTGTTTTTATAAATATACATGGGGTATGAATAAGTTAACAGGATAATATTGATTATCCTGAATCTATTTAAGTAATTGATTAAATTTGGTTTCTGATACCAGTAATTATGTTTATATATTTTTTGGATTTAATGATTAGAACCAATATACCTATGAATGTGGAATCACATATGATTTCCAAAATAATTTATCGATGTTCAGTTTGTTACCATGTTTCAAGGGAATATAGAAAATGTTTATTCACATTTATGAAATGTTACAACCAAGAGATACTTTGTGGTAAAGGGGTATCAGTGTAAATCTGATTTTGTGACTCTCTATATAGGGATTTGGATTTTCATCATTTTTAAGGGATATAAGGCAAACCATTGATCAAAAGATAAAGTTATACCATGGAGGCAGAATTTGGGAACTGGGTTTGTATTGAAAACCATAGTTAAAATGATTTTTAGTGATTAACCATATTTCATAGATATTTATCTTATATATTATATTATTGCTATTTTATAAAAGTACTTCATTACTATCAGGTGACAACCAATCATATTTGTAAAGTTCATGGGTCTTGAAACCATTATCGAAGGATGATAAGGGTTTCAGACATATCATTGGTCCACGTGATCTTTTATGTAATGTATATTTTTTTTTAAATTAATATTTATGTTGAACTATTATGGTTACTTTTGATATATTAATTCTTGTTTTTTAAGAGAAAAGTAGTTAGAATTTTTATTCTTATATGGTTCTTAAGATCCATTAAAAGATCATTTTTGTGATATAATCATTAGTGTTATATTCTAAAAATTCATTCCATGTGGTGATGTATATATTAGTTATTTTTCAAATCACAAACCATGAATTAAAATTTCATTATAGGCAATTTTATATAATTACCCATCTTTTTGAATGTGCTCAAAATAATTGTTATCATAATTCATTAGTTTTCATTAATCTGATGGCCTTTTAAATCATCAATGACTTATGAATTTGAGGTCATAATCATTCCTTTTAACAATAATTTTTTTTGGTAGATTACCTCAATCACTACTTATTAATATTTAATATTTTCCGCTTTGTCAAATCTTGAATCACAACTTATGTTCTCGTATGTGGAAACCCAATTATATATTACTTTGGGTAACTGTTATGGTTCTAAATATCTCTTTTTAAGGGATTCATTAATATAAATTTTTATGATGTCATGTTCTAAGAATGAATCATTCAAGTATTATACCATTGATAACCTAAAAATATTTCAATGGTGAATTTATTTTTATAGGGGTAGAATGTGACACTCAATTATTTTGAGAATTGATTATTTTGAATTAATTTAACATTTAAATATTTTTCATTTCATTTAAAACTAGAAATAGTTATATATATATATATATATTAAATCAGTAATTAAAACATTAAATTCACACTAAATAACAACTTGTCTGTTGAAACATACAATAACAAATTAGCTTGCACTACAAGCAACGCACATTGGGAATACGAAGATCAAAAAACTGAGTTTGAATGAAACATATCCTTTTTATTAAAATATTATTATTATAACATTTCCATAAAATATATTAATATTAATAGTAATATGTAATTTTCAATTATTATTTATAATTTTTATATAAATAAAACATATAGATAATGAAATATAATAGTTTTAGTAAATTTCCTTTATGTTAAAAATATTATTTTATTGATTTAATCACTTTAAATTAAAAAAATTAATTTAATCACATTTAGAAATTATATATGATAAAATAAAATTCATTTTTAAATTAAAAAAATTGAAAATAGCCTAGGGTAAATTATCAGAATTTTTTGAGAATCTTTATATTTTGATGAATAGTGAAAAATAATGTTTTTTTAGTCCAAAAATGTCTTTTTGTCTAATTAATTATTAATTATTAATGAAATAATTAATATTTTTTATGGTCACATATTTTTAATATAAATTATATTAATATAATGTAATTAATTAGAATAAATTTTATTTTGAAACTGAATTTAAAATTATATCAAAATTTGACCTCTCTTCTACATTAAAACGATGTTATTTAGTCCCATCTACAAGAGTAGTACTAATCATAATTTTTCAACATCCTTTATTAAAATATCAAAAATATTACATACACAATTGTATTTCGTATAATGTTTATATTCTAATAAAACCATGTTATATTTTTACCAAGAATATTAGTAAACGTTTTTAAAATTAATCACAATAGGTAAGGGCTAATTAATATTAGTTTGGGACTAATCCATAAAATTTTGGATCCAAACGACCTAGACATATGTCCAAAATTCATTATATAAACTTATTTTGTCCATAAATCATAAATTATTTATTTATTTTTCTTTTTTAATGATTTTTTAGGTAAAAACATTTCCATGCCTAATTTGTTTATACAAAATCCATTGGACTACTTTAAGTTCCTTATAAAAGGACACCACCTCTACCCATTCATCAGACCAGTCAGGACACTTAATTTTGGATATGACCTGGCCAATTTGCCTCCCAAAAATCCTCCTTTTTACCTTGAATCCTACACTTGGGTATAAATTCTCTCAAGGAATCCTTTTTTACAAATAAAAGGAGTTACCCGATTAAGAGTTAACATCTTCTTTCATGATCCTTTCCTATATTTTGTTTATCCACCTCCTCCCAAACATGCTCTTTATTCCATTATTGGGTGAAAACCCCGATTTGATAAATACAATGCATTTCTTATAAAAATATTATGAACCAATCTTACAAAAAAATCCATTTAATGGATGAAGAACATATTGATTCTGTGTACAATGAACTATTATCTCACGAAAAGATGACTGTTCATTTCTCATTTACCACTAATCAGTAGCACCATTATGATGTAAAGTCTATTTATATATATAATATATTATATTTATCAAGTATTTAAGCATATATATTACTTTTAAAATCCACATATTTTTAAATTCCATTTGGTGATAATACGATAATCATGTTGGAGGAAGTGTGGTCGCCCCCTCTAAGAAATGTTATTTATTCACACAACCCATAGAATGTATTATGGATGGGTATAATGAACATATACGATGAATATGATATATTAATGAATATTTTAAAATTATATTTATAAATAAATAAATATACGTAAATACATATACATAAATAAATATACATATTTCATTTACGAACCTTCTCTCATTAAGTCAATAAAATCATAAAATAGTGTTCATGCTTACGAACTGATTGTCATCTCCAAGAATGGTGTATTCCATTTTGTACGTAATTTTTCATTAAGTTATTATAATATATAAATATACTGTATATAAATTATATTTAGATTATGTTCCACATTTTATAATCCTGATATATGTATAAGGACCAACGTTATAACAAATTAAAACACATGTGATGAACTAAATTAATGTTTATCTAATGTTAAACTTCAACATATGATAATTTTCTAGTGGGTGATATAATTTTATAATAAAAACATATATGGTACTATGTATAAGAATATTATTATATTAATGATGTTAAATAATCTTATATTTATTATATTGGATTCTTGTACAAGTACATAGAGAGCCAAGAAATAAGGTAAAGGGATTTTCGTCTCACTATTAATTTATGCGAGATACATGCTATGTTCTCCACTCATTACATTTGTGGGGTATATCTACTATAGATGATTGTATTATATATATAATTTCTCTGGATTTATTATAATAACCATTCTCATTTGAAAATCCTTATATCATGGTGTTTATGATTTAAAAGTTACTAAATTGATAAAAATGCTTTTGTCTCAATTTTCCTTATTTGAGACTCGTGTTTTTTTTGCACTTAAACTCATTTTAGGGGTGCATATACATCCATTTTTCCATTAATATGATGAATATAAATAATTCATGGATAATATATGCATCCTTTAATTACTTTTACTTATATGGGTGTCATGATACTAAAATCCAAGTTATAAATGTATATTAAGATAATGTTATTGATTTTCAATATTGTTTATGATTGTGGTTCCTTTAATAAATCATATTATTAATATATCAATAATAATAATTAGTTTTCTTATCCTATATGATTTTATAATATACTCATTTATTATTTCAATTTTTTATTCACTTACCAATCTCTTTAAGGGAATATTCATGTCACATCCCAAATAATGAATTTTATATCATTTTTACTGTGTTCAATCAAGGTTCCTTCAACCTCATACGACATATACATATTTAACTATCATAATGTCTTAAATGTTTTCATTTTATTTTTAAAAAGGATAATCTTCAAGAATTTTTTTTAAAAAAATAAATATTCTGTGAAATTGGTTTTAAAAGACTGTTTTAATCCTATATTATATGCTTTCATGGAAACTGGTTTTCAGAATTTTTTAATGTCATATTTACAAGATTTCAATGGGCATTCAATTCAATTGTTTTTAAGAAATTTTCAAAGTTTTTTATATGTTTTCAAGTAAAAATATTTTCACAATATTTCCAATATTTCTTTATAAATTTTCAAAAAAATTTAATTTTTTTTAAAAACATTTACTTGAATTATTTATATGTTTTAGAGTATTTATAATTAAAAAGGATTTAAAATTTTTTAAGTTTATTTTAAATGTTTTCTAGGGAAAATGATTTGGAAATAATTTAATGTATTCCTTATATGTTTTCAAGGAATTTTATAAGAAAATGATTTTCAAATGTTTTTATGTATTAAAAAAACATTTTCCAACAATAAAGTATATTTTTTTCAAGAATTTTTTTTGGATATTTCAATAAAAAAATCCATCTAAGATGAAATATATTGATCTTAATCATACCCTCTAATAAATAATATAAAGGTTCCATTAATATCCTTTTTATGAATCAGTCAGGCATAATGTCATGGTGTTTATAAAACCCATTTATTACTCTAGGGTAATATACTTATGTAACTCATTTCCCATTCATGGTTTACATGCTATTGTAATAATATTCTTTTCACGGGTTATATTTCTGATGAATTATTTTGAACCCTATTTATTTCTATAGGTTATGATATGTTTTAATGTTTATGATAGCTATTTCATTTCCTATGTTATGATTTTTTTATTTATGATCTCAGGGAAAATTTATGTATGATTTTATTATGTGATCGGTGGGACCAATATCACCCTCCAATGCATTGGGTAATGATTTATATCACATGAGATAGAAAGGGCTATAATGGGGTTTACTCGGTTCAGTAATATAAGGATGGAATGAGGGTTCACTCAGTTCAGTAATATAGGAATGGAATGAAGATTTAATTGGTTTAGTAATACCAGGCTAGAATAACTATTTACTTGGTTCTCTAACACAGAACTGGAACGATAGATCACTTGGTTCACAAATATTTTTGATGGAACGTGTGATAAATTGGTCCAGTAATACAATCCATGAATGTGGGTTCACCTAATTCTATAACACAGGGATAGAATGGTGGTTTTCTCAGTTTAGTAATGGACATTTTCCTCTAATATGGTATAAAAATTTATAAATTTTCTACAATGGAAATTAGTATATGCTTATGTGTTTCCAAAATGCTATGACTTAATCATATGTTATTCTTTCATGTATTATGTCCATTTCTTCCTTTTGATTCATGTATTATAACCTACCATGATTTATGAAACAATTCATTTATATGAACATTGATATGCAGGGTATGATCCTCTACTTTCATGATCATGTTCTCATACCCATATTTTCATGTTTGAGCTTACAGATCTCAATTGTCTACCATTACTAAGCATTTCTACACACTCATTTTTTTTGTTTTTCAACCCCATGATATAAAGATATGTTTTATGTTTAGTGTGACGTAGAAAGATGCTATTAATGACTAACCTTGTGTTTGATAATGTAGCTAACATTTGTACTAATGCTTATGTTTCCATGTTACCAATGGAATTATACAAACTGTGGTCCTTGGGAATATTTTTGGTGTAATGCTTAAATAATCATAAAAATGTTATGTGCTATTAATTTTTGTAATTAGAGGGTCACTAATTTCAACATAGGATGAGTGAGGATAAATATGAAAATGTTTTTACAGGAGACTATGTGGACCTCAGGATGTTGTAGGAAGTTCCTTAGCCTCTAACCTAAAAATATTAATTTTAGGTAGCTCTTCTCAATATCTAAATATCGAGTATTTCTGTCAAACATGGTTAAAATTAGATATTAAATTCTGATTTCATTCTTAAAATTGATCTTTTATTCAAGAAGGGAACCCAATGATTGATTTATGGATATAACATAATGAATTGACGGATTTACTTCAATTAGTGGAATAAATATAGTTTTGAACAAGAGGTATTTCCAAACGATATAAAATGAATTTTGGTTGTCATTAGTATAATGATATATGACCTCCTTATTCATCAATTTTGTAAAGAGAAAACACTTTCCTAAAAGATTACCTATAAAGTGAAAGAAACATTCTAATTTCCCTTAAATTCCTCTTAAATCATTCGAGTATTGAGTATGTGACATGCCTAATATAGCTTTAGTCATCTCAGGATCAACTTCGAATTGCTGATGTCATACAACAAAAATGAGATATTTTCATGAGGTTAACCAAACAGAATATTTCAACGGGTTAATCATTAGATTATGGTTTATATTATTGACTAATATAGTCTCCACATCAGTATGGTGATCAGAATGATATAATCATTTTACCGCTATATCATCAACAAAACATTCAATAAATTTATCCAATAAGGGTTTTAGGAGGTGGTGCATAGAATGTTGGTATGTCGTACCTTCATTATTCAAGCCAAATGGCATTACCTGATAAAAAAAAGACAACATGAGGAGCTGTAAAGGTTATATATTATTCATTTTCATTTTCTATACTGATTTCATTATACATAGAGTATTCAACCAAGAAAGAGGGATCATGGTAGCCAGTTTTTGAATCAATCAAGTCTTATGTGTTAAAAACTCGGAATAAATTTTTGGAATAATTCTGGTTGAGATCTCTGAAATCTATGTCAGCATTAATTTCCCTAATTCTTCATTTTCACTAATAAAATATTTGAAAAGTACCTCGAATTTTTTAACTCTCAAATAATGTCAGATTTGATATGTTTGTTGACTTCAGCCTCAATTTAGAAAGCTTGAGTCAAGTGTTTTCTTCTTGTTATATGCTTGTATCACCAATGATCATATATATATCCCAAATGATGTGTATCCATCTCGAGGATAAGCCCTATAATTTCTATATATATATTAAAAAAAATACATCATTATGTTTCTTCAAGAAATAAGTATACTCATATTTCTTTTCATGAGTCATGGTTACACTAATCAATGTGGGGTGTGTGTCCTCTTATATGCCAAGATTTATTTCACAGAGTAAATCTATGGAGTTGGAGATACATTCTTCAAATGTTATAGGGGAATCTATGAAAACATACTCTTATTCATGTGTTACATATTTTTCCTCTTCTTGGAGGGTATGTGAAGAATTAAGAATTTAAGTTCTTGGTAAAGTGTTAGTATTTAGAAATCCCAATGAGGGGGCAACCATTTATGGACCAAATAACGAGGAAGGGTCTTTTGAAGATCTGAAGGGAAGATAATGGGATTATAATCAACATCCCTTCCATTCTTCATAAGTTTGAATGTTTTTTCTTGATAGAATGATGAATAGTATAATTGCTGAAGCTAGGTGGATATATTTGAAGACGTCTCTATTTAGGCTTTCATCACTACCTTGCAAATCAATTATTTCTCCTATTTTATCTGGTTAAACCTCCACAACATAAATTATAAAATACATTGAACATGTTTGTGGATTTTATCCAACCGTTTTAATTTTATTATTGTGATGAATGTAATCAACACTAAGATATTTTAATGGGATATCTGGGATCTTCTCCAGACAATTCAAGGCCTTCATTCTTGTAACATTATCTTCCATGGATCTTTTTCCCCCATTATGATTGATCTATTTATTAATATACTGAGATTCATATCTTTTTAATAAAGAATTATCACCATGATTTATCCTAATAGTACCATTCATATAATATTTGAGACATTGATGGTATGATGAATGAAGGTCTCATGCTGATGTAGCCTTGTTAGTCCAAGAAAATCATTGAATATTGTGTCTTTATGGATAACCATGAGCTCTGAATAAGATATGATATCCCCAAAATATGTTCTAAACATAATATAACTAATATTTTCTTTATCATTATTGTCATAACCATGTAACTTCAATGTTGATCGATAAAAGTAGGATTCAGTTAGGCCTAATCAAAAAGTGTCCAAATGGCAATGAGGTTGACTCTTGGGCTATTATCGATTAAGGCTCATCGAATGTCATTGTCATTATTTTTTTAAGATAGGTACAAGTTTCTAATGCGTCCATGTGTAACAGCATCCGCATCCTAGTTTATGAGAGATATTATTTCATGTTATTCGGTTGGGTTACTCTTTATGTGGTAAACTATTGCCGCATCATCCTCAAAATTAAACACTTGAGGACTTGAAAAATCCTCAATGATTGCTTCCTAGATTTCCTTATCAAACTCATTGCTTCTAGGATTGATTTGATAGCCAGTACATGGGAATCTTTCTTCAAAACATCCTATTTTTTATCTAGAGGTATGTATTTTCTACGATGTAGATGATCATTTTCAGGTCCCTTGTGTAACACCCCAGGTAAATAAAGAGTATGACATTTTCACATTTATCTATATTTGTGAATAAAATATTAATATGAATTTAAAGGGGAGGCTATGCTCGATGGCGTACCCAACTCGCAACAACGTGTTTCTTGGGAATCTTACGTTTCACTCTAATAATAAAATAATATTATTTTAAATAGTTGTTAACGCCTAGCCGTTGTAATGGAGGGAATGAACATAACTAACTAAAAAATGATTATATATGTTTGTCATATATTTTTACTTTTTAAAATAAATGTTAGAGGATTAAAAATGCGAATGAATCCAATTATAAGCGTAAACATTCTAATATTCATAAAAAGGTCAATTAACCACCTTTTGATGGCGAACCTCTTTTAAATCCACTTTTTGAAAATTTTATGTGTTATATTTGATAAAATAAAATTCTTCTTTAGAATCAGGACATCAAAGTATACTTTGTGTAAATTTTAAGTATTTTTCCGGAAAAGTTCAATTTTTAATGAATAGTGAAAAATGTTGTATTTTAATTCAAAACCTCTTTTTAATCTAATTTATTTATATGATTAGATTATCTATTGAATTGGATTTAATGTGAAATTGGAATATATAATTACCATTTAATCCAATAGTGGTCGTTGGAATTAATTTCACTTTGAAATCAGACTTAAACTAGTGTCAATCTTTTGATACATTTTGTTTCATAAAAACACGCTATTTATATTGACAGCAGGAATTAATTATTAATTTAATTAATTCAAATTATATGTTTTGAATTTTGTAAAATAGACATCATTTTTGAATTCGTAATATCAAATATATCTTAGGGTGAATTTTTGGTAATTTTCTGAAAAACTTCAATTTTTGATGAATAGTGAAACCACTAAGTGGTACTTATAAAAACTGATTTTCCGTTTAAATGAAATTTTACCACCTTTGTGTTTTGAATTTAAAAAATCCAACATACATGGTTGTCATTAAGATGTAAAATTTGGTTCAACAGGATTAAAATAATTTTTTGGTGAATAGTAGCTTATTAAGTTTTTAATCGCGATTATAGGTAATTAGTGTAGTTTAAGGTAAGAATAATGTTTTAATAAACTGAAATTACCTAGACACATGTCCTACCCTCATTTAATGTGTCATGGACGACCAAATAAATCCATGGGTCAACTTGGGGACCCCATGGATCCACTTTGGTTGGAAAACGATATAAATACCTTTTTATTTAATGTTAAAGTAAAAATGACACAAAAATGAGATGTTTTACTAAAACTAATTTTACATGGGGTTATAGAAGTCATATTTTTGACAATAAATAGTCATTGGAAAGATATAAATATTTCCTACATCATAGTAGTTTTTTATAATTTTTAGACATTAAATAAATTAAATTATTTATGACATCATGATGATGCAGCAATGACCACATTATTTAACGATTTAAATAAAATGGAAAGATAATGTAATATCTAAGACCTACACATGTCCAAAACCTATTGTATGGGTGGATATAAAACCCTTATCACCATATCCTAGAAAAACATCAATTTGGGACCATTAAAATCCAAAACGCATTCTAACATAATGTAACATTTCTTTACTTTCCAAGAGTGCCCCTCCTCTCCTCTTATAAAAGGCCCCCACCTCTACCTCCTTATCCACAACTCTCAAGCCATTGCCTCGGCCAACCCCTGCCCATTTCATCTCTCCAAATCCATATATAACTCCTTGAAGCCTCAATTTGGGCAGAATCCTTTCCAAGGAAGCCTTTCAGCTCAAATCAAAGGAAGTTACCCGATTTAAAGGTAATGTCTTCACTTGTGTCCTTTTGTTATATTTTGCTTCTCCAACCCCCTAAACTCTTTTTATTAATTTATTTTGTAACAAATTCAGTATCTTCAACATATGAGTATGTTTTTATAATAAGTATTATAGCTATAGTTACACACACCTACATCTAATGGTTAAAGAACATACTGTTTCCGTGGATGGAGAATTTCCGCCTCCCGAAATGATGATTGTTCAACATTCTTTAAACACCTTAAAAGGTGGCCATTAAGATGTCACTATATTTATATATGATATATAATATGTTTATTATTTCTTTAAGCTTATGTATTTCTCATTTATGGCATACCTTTATGGTTTCCATTATGGATAAGCGCGATATCTTCATTTTAGGAAGTGCGGACTACCACCCTCTCAAAGTTATTTGATTCATTAATTCCATATGTGGGAGGTATAAAGGATTTAATTAATGGTATTTCATATGTTATCATACTGGAATTATAATATTCATGTATATCATTATTATTTCAATCAATTGAATAAAAAAAATAAATGAAAGTAGCGTTCATGCGTACGTACGACTTACTGTCTCCATGAACTGTACATTTCATTTCTTATCTCCAAATGTTATGTACTATTATATGTACATATATATAATGTATATGTATTTATTATGTTACATCTAAATGATGGGTATAATTCTGTAATTATAATATATATATCTCTCATTTTATTTTAATTCCATTAATATGGAAAAAAATGAAAATTGTGTTCATGCGTACGTACGGCCTACCGTCTCCATGAACGGTGCTTTTAATTTTTTATCTCCAAATGTTATGGAATAGTATAAAAAGAATTTATACTGGATATATATGATATTTAATACATAAATACTATTCTGGAGATGATGTACCTATAACTAGATGGAAATTTTTTTTCCAACAAGCTCAATTTTTACTCATGTACTGAACATCGACAAAAACGTCTGATACGAACTCAATTTATTAACCAATTATTATAAAATTATAATATGTGATATGAACTTAATAATAATATTTAAAGTAGGTCCTTAAGAAATTATAAATTGACAAAATTTTATTATTCAGGAGATTAAAGAACGATCGAGTCATGTCGGACACAAGGTAAGGGATCTTACTCCTCTGATTCATTTTAAGTACACTCTTTTATGTCATTACTTTAAAGCTCTTATTTCTTGTCATTGGGATGTTATTTTATATTAATCTTACTGTAATTTTTATTTTCATGTGATGATAGACCCTATTCTCTCTCATCAATCAATTTTGGAAGTTTTGAGTGGCGCCGTTAGGCTGCCGAATTTTCGTAAGAGATCCAACCTCTCTATTTCTTTTTATGTACTCTCATTTATGTCATTTCTTTTAAGCCCATATTTCTTATGTATGGAGATTTTATTTTATATTAATCATACTTAAATTTATATTTTCATATTATGGGTGACCCTATTTGATCTCATAAATCCATTTTCTGAAGTTTTAAGTGGCGAGGTTTGGCTTCCAAGTTTTCATAAGGGATTTTTCATCTCACTTTTATTCCTGTGACATTTATGCTAAATTTTCCACTATTTCCATTGAGTGGTGTATGTACTGCCCATTATTATACACATTGTGTAGTATAATTTCATTTATGGGTATTTACATCTTCATTGTATGACCCTTCTTACATGGGGTGTACTTTTCGAAAGTTACCCAACTCGGTAACGGGACCTTTCACCCTCCTTTTTTTAAAAGACTTATTTTGTTATGTTTTTTAATTCACATAATATTTTGTTTGGATATGTTCTTCTATATCATTATTTATTTAAATTTTATGTCCAAGTGATGAGATTCCCTTTATCTCTCTCAGCAACCCCTTTTGTAAAAATGTATGTGACGCCGTTAGGCTGTCGAATTTTACCAAGGGAACTTCTTAAACCAATTTCGATTTCTTTGGGTTCAACATGTCGTTATTGAATATGTCATCCTTTGAATATGTGTGAATGACTTTTGATTATTTTACACTTAATATCCACTTATATTGGGTGTATTTATATTTGACACACATAATTATGAGATTGATTTATCCTTAATTTAAGGGTACCTTTTTTATAATGGATTTCATCTCATTTTACATTTCTTTTGAGAATTCATTGTTGTTATGCACCAATTCACTCATATATGGTGTGTATATTGTCCTTTGAAATATTATATCATTAATCCCTTTATTCTCATGATATTATAAAGTTCAGATTAAATGTTATTACGCAATTATTTGTATTTAACAGTCTCTCATTTTGTTAAAAACTCTTTAACAAAAATATTGTTTTAAATGTTTTAAAGATTTATTATTCTAAATCATTATCATTAATGTCCATGTTTTCAAAATGGTTTTCAGTATTTATTTATATGGACATTAATGTTTTAAAATTATAATTCCATTAAAATATTCAAAGTGGTATGGGACACTTTGATTCAAAAATCTCTTTTAAATGGTTTTTGAAAATGGATTGATTAATTTAATATCTAGGAATTACTTATTATGATTGAAAATGAAATTTTGTTATTGAAATGTTTATATTTTCAATATTTTATGTGTAATGATGGTACATGGACATTTTACGGGTGGTTACGAAATAAACTATATGACGGGTGGTGCCATGAATACCAGGACGAGTGGTTACGTTATAACCTCCAATGCATTGGGTATGGAAGTCGGTCGTATGGCTATTCCATTAAGTATGTGTGGAAGTAGGCCATATGGCTATTCCATTAAGTATGTGTGGAAGTTGACCGTATGGTTATTCCACTTAAGTATGTGTATGTCACAAGTTACCTTTATATGTTATGTGATCTTTATATGGGTTTTATGGTAATCTTTTGGTTACAGAAGGGTAACTAATGAACTTTTATTCAGTGAAGTGTTTTTACTACTCTAAAAAGGTGAAAAGTATTACTTTGATAAACTATACATGGTTTACTTTTATGTTTTGAAAAACTAACAGTTTTCATTCTTTGTGGATCACTTACTGAGCTTTTTTATGCTCATCCCAGGTTTTTGATTTGTTTTTCACAGGACTTAATGTGGAACAGGTTCATGGATGGGATCAAGGTAAAGTCATGCTACCTAAAACATAGAACTAGACATGATTCTTTTTAAGAGTTTTTATTTTATGGAAACATAGTAGAAGTTTCTACTTTGTTATCTTTTGAGATGTAATAGTTATGTCCTAATTCTCTAAAACTCTAAACCTAAAAAGACCCTCAATGTGAATTATTCATTTAATTCAATATTAAGTAAGGTTTTAAGGCTGGGGTATTCTAGTTGGTATCAAAGGTCGGTTTAGATAACTTTATAGATTAGGGTTTCCTCTAAGTATAATTGACATTACAATAATGGTTAGGATTTCAGAAAGAGTCCTAGTTTTAGATAAAGTGAATGAGTAAGTATATATTAGTGTTTATCTTCCTCATTAGTACATGATGGTTGTGTTGATATACTCACACTCACATATCTGTTTTTAGTGAATGGATGGATCTAGCAGGCACCAAAGAGACAATAGGTTTGAAGGAAACTATGGTGGTTCTCTGATTAAGATATTAGATAAAATGGGGAATTCAATGAGGAACCACGTGGTTGTTCTAAACCAACTATCAAGGAGTCACGATCAACCACTTGAACCTTGGTATGTTCTGTAATGCATCATGTAAGAGATGACCAATCGATGTTGAAGTTCAGGTAATAATTATAAAGGTAACCGTTAGAGTTTATATGATCCTTACTTTTGAGGTAATTATGGGTTATTATATGATATGCTGGAAAATGAATGGCATGAGATAAACTTGAGATTAAAATATGTTATGATCATTTTTGAATATTTTATCTAGTTTTGGGGAATGTTTTAAAATTATATTGTTTTGGAAAAAGGACAACACGCAGATCGTGTGACAACCCGTCGCGTCGGACAAAGCTGCGAGAATCGAACCCACAACGAAAGTGTGACTGGTATTTATCGCCTACCACTGGACTACGTGAAGTCCCTGGTTAGTTTGACTAATTCATTTTCGTTAGATGATTTTAAGAATCAAGATAATGTTTATTTTGGGTTATCTATGGAAATGATTAACGTATCATGGAGGATATGAGATTAGGTTAATTACTTTTCAATACGAGACTTTAAGAGTAATAGATGTTATTCGGAGATAAGTGTTAATTTGTACCCTGGAAGAATATGCGACTAAATCCTTCAAATATTTAGGTTTCAATATTAGTTTGGTTTACTTTGATGTATTTTATGGACAATTTGTTTATTGAATTGTCTTTGTTGAACTTTGGGTATTGTTTGATAAATTTTGGAGATTAAGAATAGATTTGTTTTTTAAAAAAAGGGATTATCCTTTTTGGGTATTATCTGATATTGTACTAACCTTTTTGGTTTTTGTTTTGTTTTTGGTTAAGATCTAAAGATATGGGAAGTATATAGTTCAATTTTTTGGATTAGGTGATTCTCTAGAAGTTGATTATAGTACACTTAATGTGAATAAGTATTCCTAAATACTCGTCCTTTGGGGAAAGTATGAGTTTGTGTAAGAAATATAGTAAAAGTTGAAAGTCAACATGAAATTTAAGTATGTTTCCTTAAGATCAAAAGTAAATTCCTAAATGGAGAGTAACATAAAACAAAAGTGTTGTCTGTTAACTTTTCCTACTGGGGAATCGAATACCGTTTAACCCATCACAAGTTTGTGATTCTCTTATGGTTAACTTTCTCATAGACATATTTACTATCACTCTCCATCAGAAAATGACCCTTTTTTTTTCTCCATGTCCATATTTTCATACTAGGAATCCTAGTATGGGTTAAATCAGGTGACATGTGTACTTATCTTTCTTTATTTTAAAGGGATTGTTTTACTGACACTTGTTCCGATGTGGGTTTTTCAATGAAGTTTCCAAGCCCAATTTTAAAATTGCGAGGATGCAATTCCCAAAAAGGGGGGAAGGATGTAACACCCTAGGTAAATAAAGAGTATGACATTTTCACATTTATCCATATTTGTGAATAAAATATTAATATTACTTTAAAGGGGACACTATGCTCGATGGCGTACCCAATACGCAACAACGTGTTTCGTGGGAATCTTACGTTGCACTCTAATAATAAAATAATATTATTTTAAATAGTAGTTAACGCCTAGCCGTTGTAATGGTGGGAATGAACAGAACTAACTACAAAATGAATATATATGTTTGTCAAATATTTTTACTTTTTACAATAAATGTTAGAGGATTAAAAATGAGAATGAATCCAATTTTAAGCGTAAACATTCTAATATTCTTTAAAAGGTCTATTAACTTCCTTTTGATGGAGAACCTCTTTTAAAACCACTTTTTGACCATTTTATGTGTTATATTTGAAAAATAAAATTCTCATTTAGAATCAGGACATCAAAATTTACTTTGTGTAAATTTTTGGTATTTTCCCGGAAAAGTTCAATTTTTAATGAATAGTGAAAAATGTTGTATTTTAATTCAAAACCACTTTTTAATCTAATTTATTTATATGATAAGATTATATTTTTAATTGGTTTTAAAGTGAAATTAGAATATATATTTACCATTTAATCCAATAGTGGTCGTTGAATTAATTTCACTTTGAAATCGGACTTAAACTAGTGTCAATCTTTTGATACATTTTATTTCATAAAAACACACTATTTGTTTTGACAGCGGAAATTAATTATTAAATTAATTAATGCAACTTATATGTTTTGAATTTTGTAAAATAGATATCATTTTTGAATTTGGAATATCAAATATAGCTTAGGGTGAATTTTTGGTAATTTTCTGAAAAACATCAATTTTTGAAGAATAGTGAAACCACTAAGTGGTACTTATAAAAACTGATTTTCCGTTTAAATAAAATTTTTCCACCTTTGTGTTTTGAATTTCAAAAAACTGACATACATGGTTTTCATTAAGAAGTAAAATGTGGTTCAATGGGATTAAAATAATTTTTTGGTGAATAGTAACTTATTAAGTTTTTAATCGCGATTAAAGGTAATTAGTGTAGTTTAAGGTAAGAATAATGTTTTAATAAAATCAAATGACCTAGAAACATGTCCTACCCTAATTGGATGTGTCATGGCCGACACATAAAATCCATGGGTCAACTTGGGGACCCCATGGAGCCACTTTGTTTGGAAAACGACATAAATACCTTTTTATTTAATGTTAAAGTAAAAATGACACAAACATGAAATGTTTTACTAAAACAATTTTTACATGGGGTTATACAAGTCCTTGTTTTGGACATAAATAGTAATTGGAAAGATAATAATATTTCCTACATCATAGTATTTTTGTTATAATTTTTAGACATTAAATAAATTAAATTATTTATGACATCATGATGATGCAGCGATGACCTCCTTATTTAACGATTTAAATAAAATAGAAAGATAATGTAATATCTAAGACCTACACATGTACAAAACCTATGGGATGGGTGGATTTAGAAACCTTATCACCTTATACTCGAAAAACATCAATGTGGGACCATTTAAATCCGAAACGCATTCTATAATAAAGTAACATTTATTTACTTTCCAAGAGTGCCCCTCCTCTCCTCTTATAAAAGGCCCCCACCTCTACCTCCTTATCCACACCTCTCAAGCCTTTGGCTCGTCCAACCCCTGCCCATTTCATCTCTCCACATCCCTCTATAACTCCTTGAAGCCTCACTTAGAGCATAATCCTTTCCAAGGAAGCCTTTGAGCTCAAATCAAAAGAAGTTACCCGATTTAATGGTAATGTCTTCACTTGTGTCCTTCTATTTTATTTTGCTTCTCCAACCCCCTAAAATCTTTTTATTCATTTATTTTTTAACAAATACAGTATCTTAAATATACTAGGATGTTTTTATAAGATGTATTCGAGCTACAGTTACACACACCTATATCTAATGGTTAAAGAACATACTGTTTCCTTGGATGGCAAAATTCTGCCTCCCGAAACGGTGATTGTTCAACATTCTTTTAACACCTTCAGAGGTGGACATTAAGATGTAACTATATTTATATATGATATATAATATGTTTATGTTTTCCTTAAGATTCTGTATTTTTCATTTATGGCACACCTTTATGGTTTCCATCATGGGTAAACACGATATCTTCATTTTAGGAAGTGCGGACTACCGCCCCCTCAAAGTGATTTGATTCGTTAATGCCATATGTGGGACATATAAAGGATTGAATTAATGGTATTACATATGTTATCATACTGGAATTATAATATAACTTTTTATATTTATTATTTCATCCAATTTAATACAAAAAAATATATATGAAAGTAGCGTTCATGCGTACGTACGGCTTACCGTCTCCATGAATGGTACATTTCATTTCATATCTCCAAATGTTATGTACTATTATATGTACATATATATAATGTATATATATGTAATATATTAAATCTAAATGATGTGTTTCATTCTGGAATTATAATATATATATATATAAGGCCCCAGCCTTAAACCTTACTTAATCTTGAGTTATTACAAGAGTACACATTGAGGATCATTTTGGGTTTAGAGTTTTATAGAATTAGATCAGAAAACTTGCATTACATTCCACATATAAACAAATTCGTCACATAAATATAGTATTATACATTCCCATCAATGGAAACATATTTAACATAAAACATGGATTCTTTCTTGACACTTCCATGACACTATCATCATATCATGTACCTTTCCCTTGACCTGTGAAAAACATTTCAAAAAACATGGGCTGGGCATAAAAAACTCAGTAAGGGATATAAAAATATGGAAAGGAAACATGGGTACATATATATATAAGAATGAAATCATAATTTACCAATAAAACATAATAACATTAACATAACTCATCAAATCATGAATAGATCATATAAATAATAAGCCATAAAGGTAACTTGATGCATTCCTGACATTCTTACGTATGGACTAACCCTCTTGGTTACGTTTGGAATACCCATCATAGTATATTCTCTAAATCTCTTCGGAGAAAACTTAACGTTTCACTCCTTTGCGTTACCCAATGCATTGGAGAGCTATATCGGGCTCACCCGCCCTTATTTTATCATGGAACCACCCGTCTTCATAATAATTCCCAAGAACCTCAGCATAATCATATCACATAAAACATGCATAAAGGAAACATAACATTCCCACCTTTCAATCACAAGATATCAATACAACACATTGATATAAAAACATTATGAAAACCATTTTCAATACCAAAATAAACAAAAAGTAAAACATGGTATTTCTTTTTCTTTTAAAAAGAATGTATGGCTTGTAGAGGACGTCGAAACTGAAATAATGGTCACGGCGACGGAGAATTCATTGTCGCCGCATACGTACGACAAAATCATTCCCTTTTGTCGTTTAGTAAACGCTTCGTATAAAAAAGATTCATTTTGAATAAACGTAAAAGTCAAAGGGGTTTATACACCATATAAAAGAAGGTTGTGTATAAAAAAAATATGCCTCAATTAAAGGATATTGAGACGATGTCCCATACCTCGGGTCCGACTTGACTCGATCATTCTTTAATGTCCTTAAAATCAGGTAACTCCCTTTGGTTTGAGCTCAAAGCTTTCCTTGGGAAGACTTCTGCCCAATGTGAGGATTCAAGGAGTAAGAGAGGGATGTGGAGAGACAAAATGGGCAGGGGTTGGCCGAGCCAAAGGCTTTGGGAGTGTGGGTAAGGAGGTAGAGGTGGAGGCCTTTTATAAGAGGAGAGGAGGGGCACTCTTGGAATGTAAAGAAATATTACTTTATTTGAAAATGAATTTCTGATTAAAAAGGACCCACATTAATATAATTCGAGGGTAAGGTGATAAGGGTTCGCAATCCTCCAGTCCAATAGGTTTTGGACATGTGTAAGTTATATATTTTACATTATCATTTTATTTTATTTAAATTAATTATTAATGAGGTAATCGCTGCATCATCATGATGTCATAAATAATTTAATTTATTTAATGTCTAAAAATTATTAAACAAATACTATGATGTAGGAAATATTTTTAGCTTTCCAATGAATATTTATAGTCTAAAATATCATCTATTTAGGCAAAATTAAAAATGTTTTAATCAGGTGATACATTCTTGTTATATTTACTTTCTTTAAAAAAAATAAAAAGATAACAAGTCACTTTCCACAAAAGTGATTCCATGGGGTCCCCAAGTTTGGCACAAGACATCCCATGGTCGGCCATTAGACAACCAGTTGAATTAGGATACATGTTGGTGTAATTTGTTTATTATTATGATATTATTTTATTATCCTTAACTACCCAATTACTCATTAATCAAGATAATTAAAGATAATTACCGTAGTTACTATTCATAATTTCCAAAAACAAAAGAGTCTTGATTACATAATTTGGAACTTCTGATTCCCAATATGTAATCTATTTTACGAAATTACAAACACATATATTGCAATAATTTATTTAAAAATAATTTCTGCTGTCAAAACAAATAGCGGGTTTTTTTGAAACAATATCTATGAAAAGTTTGGCATTAGTTTATGCCAAATTCCAAAGTGAAATTAATCCTAATGAAAAAAATTGGATTAAATGGTAAAAATATATTCTAATTTAACATTAAAAACAATTAAAAAGATAATCTAATCATATAAATAAATTAGATTAAAAAGCAGTTTTGATGTAAAATGCAGTATTTATCACTATTCATTAAAAAATGATCATTGTCAGAAAAATACCAAAAATTCACACAAAGTAAATTTTGATGTCCCAATCATAAATAATAAGTTTATTTTGACAACCATAGCTTATAAAATTGTCAAAAGATAGATTTAAAAATGATTTTCCATCAAAAGGCAGTAAAACAATCTTTTAAAAAATATTAGTGTATTCCATGATTAAGATTGGATTTATTTTCATTTTAAGCCTCTAAAACACTATATAACTCATTAATAGACATAGATAAATATATATATTATTCATTACTTACTTGGTATGTTACAATATATATCTCTCAATTTGTTTTAATTCCATTAATATGGCGAAAAAATGAAAGTAGCATTCATGCGTACATACGGCCTACCGTCTCCATGAACGGTGCTTTTAATTTTTTATCTCCAAATGATATGGAATAGTAAAAAACGGATATATACTAGATATATATGATATTTAAAACATAAATAATATTCTGGAGTTGATCTACCTATAACTACATTGAAAATTATTTTCCAAAAAGCTCAATTTTTACTCATGTACTAAACATTGACAAAAACATCCGATAAAAACTCACTTTATTAACCAATTATTATAACATTATAATATGTGATAAGAACTGAATAATTTTATTTAGAGGATGTCCTTAAGCAATTATAAATTGACCAAATTTTATTATTCAGGAGATTAAAGAACGATCGAGTCATGTCGGACACGGGGTAAGGGATGCTACTCCTCTCTTTCTTTTTAAGTACACTCTTTTATGTCATTTATTTTAAATATCATATTTCTTATTATTGGGATTTTATTTTATATTAATCTTACTTTAATATTTATGTTCATGTGATGAGAGACCCTATTATCTCTCATCAATCCATTTTGGATGTTCTGAGTGGCGCCGTTAGGCTGCCGAATTTTCATAAGAGATCCAACATCTCTATTTCTTTTTAAGTAATCTCAATTATGTAATTTCTTTTAAGAACATATTTCTTATGTTTGGGGACGTTATTTTATATTCCTCATACTTTAATTTTTATGTTCATATTATGGGAGACCCTATTTGATCTCATAAATCCATTTTTGGAAGTTTTAAGTGGCGCTGTTAGGCTGCCGAGTTTTCGTAAGGGATTTTTCATCTCACTTTTATTCATGTTACATTTATGCTATGTTTTCCACTATTTCCTTTGATTGGTGTATGTAATTACCATTATTATACACTTTTTGTAGTATAATTTCATTTATGGGTATTTACATCTTCATTTTATGACCCTTATTCCATGGGGTGTACTTTTTGAAAGTTACCCAACTCGGTAAGGGGACCTTTCACCCTCCTTTTTTTAAAAGACTTCTTTTGTTATGTCTTTTAATTCACATACTATTATATTGGGATATGTTCTTTTATATCCTTCTTTATGTAAATTTTATGTCCAAGTGATGAGAACACCTTTATTTCTCTCATCAATCCTTTTTGTAATATTTTATGTGACGCCGTTAGGCTGTCGAATTTTACCAAGGGAACTTCTTAACCCAATTTCGATTTCTTTGGGTTCAACATGTAGTTATTGAATATGTAATCCTTTGAATATGTGTGAATTAGCTTTGATTTTTTAACACTTAATATCCACTTATATTGGGTGTATTTATATTTGTCACACATAATTATGAGATTGATATATCCTCTATTTAAGGATACCATCTTTATAATGGATTTCATCTCATTTTACATTTCTTTTGAGACTTAATTGTTGTTATTCACCAGTTAACTCTTATATGGTGTGTATATTGTCCTTTTAAATATAATATAATGAATCCCTTAATTCTCATGATATTATAATGTTCAGATTAAATGTTATTCCGCAATTATTTGTATTCAAGAGTCTCTCATTTTGTTAAAAACTCTTTAACAATAATATCGTTTTAAATGTTTTAATGATTTATTATTCTAAATATTTATATTTAATGTCCATGTTTTCAAAATGGTTTTCAGTATTTATTTATATGGATATTAATGTTTTAAAATTACAATTCCATCAAAAGCTTCAAAGTGGTATGGGACACTTTGATTCAAAAATCTATTTTAAATGGTTTCTGAAAATGGATTGATTAATTCAATATCTGGGAATTACTTATTGTGATTGAAAATGAAATGTTGTTATTGAAATGTTTATATTTTGAATATTTTATGTGTAATGATGGTACTTGGAAATTTTACAGGTTTTTATGTGATAAACAATATGACGGGTGGTGCCGTGAATACCAGGACGGGTGGTTACGTTATAACCTCCAATGCATTGGGTATGGAAGTCGGCCGTATGGATATTCCATTAAGTATGTGTGGAAGTCGGCCGTATGGATATTACATTAAGTATGTGTGGAAGTAGACCGTATGGTTATTCTACTTAAGTATGCTTATGTCCCATGTTACCTTTATATGTTATGTGATCTTTATATGGGTTTTATGGTAATCTTTCGGTTATAGAATGGTATGTAATGAACTTTTATTAAGTGAAGAGTTTTTACTACTTCGAAAAGGTGAAAAGTATTACTTTGATAAAGTATACATGGTTTACTTTTATTTTGAAAAAATAACAGTTTTCATTCATTGTGTATCCCTTACTGAGATTTTTCATGCTCATCCCAGGTTTTTGAATTGTTTTTAACAGGACTTAACGTTGAATAGGGTCAAGGATTGGATCAAGGGAAAGTCATGCTACCTAAAACATGGAACTAGACATGTTTCTTTTTATGTTTTTTTATATTATGGTAACATAGTAGATGTTTCTACATTTTAATCTTTTGAGATGTAATATTTATGTCCTAATTCTCTAAAACTATAAACCTGAAAAGATCTTCAATGTGAATTATTCATTAAATTAAATATTATATAAGGTTTAAGGTTGGGGTCTTATACCTTGGTAGTAGATTATCTTGATTCTGAAGGATCATATTTTGGGAAAAAATATAGAATTACTGTATCCCTTGGTGTATTAGGCTGGGTAGGTCTTCCAACAAGCCTTGAAGGTGGTGAAATAGCCTCTAATTGGCCTATCGATATTATTATGTTAGGGTAGACTCTGGCATGTGTGTGGGAGTTCCCTTGTTCCTGTTATTCCCATTATAGGGATCTCCCATGAGTTTTGACTACATAAATAGTTTGATCCAGGGTGTTGATAGAGTAATGGATTCAAGAATATACACTTATTACACTATATCTATATTTACTCATTATTTTTCTAGCCATGTTGCATCATTGAGGATTAGCCTTCAGTGGACATGTATTTTTATGATGAATACAATTCTATAATTGAATATGTAGAAGTCACTTTATTCTATTTCTACTATTTTTTTTAGAATTTTATGAGTTTGGTTGATTGTTTTCTCGACCATCCAATAATTTAATTTTTGTTAATTCTTACTTTTGAATTCTTACAAATCGTCTTCCAACTCTAGATCAGAAACAGTAACACATGCTACCTATGTTGGTGACTTTTGAGCTTCACTTTTCTAGAGTGGACCATCTTTTGTTGGAGGCCCAAAAAACCAAACACTCTCAGATTGGGTTCCCCATCATATTATAGAAGGGGATATAGATTGGGATGTTCTCATATCCTTATTTTATTTTTTTTCTTTGGAATTAGAAACAGATCTAATTTTTTTTCCAAAGTGGATATGTAGTAGCTGGGGACATGGTCATTTTGAAAATAATAGACCATGTTTTTCAATTCCATCAACTATTTCCACCATTGATATATTTGATCATACTTAAGAGGTGTTCATAGCTGTTGACGCTCATGAGGTGAAGATATATGGTATGACATATGTTTGATGTTGGATCGGGTGTAGGGGACTGCTTATGTGTAACTATTGTGGCCTCTTTCATTTCTATTCTCCTTCCATGAACGGAATGGATTATCCAGGTCTTGGATTTGGTATATGTGATGGAGTTTTCCAACTATTGAGAAATTGTCTCCTGATACAAAAACCCACCTATGTATTTAAAATGGACTAATGGTGTGGAAAACTCATAATTGAGATTTTTGAAACAGATGTGCATAAAATCTTCTTGAGAGAGTTGTAGGATTAATGAGTATGTCAATACTTTTAACATTGAAATGATATTTGAAACTATAACATTCTCTCTTTTCTAGAATTTTTTGAGATCAAAGACAATTGTTTTTAAAGAGTGGAGATTGATTGTAATAGAATATTCTAATAAAGATCATCCCATCTAAAAATTGATTGCAACTGGAAACGTTTGTACCATACAAAGGATTGGCCCTACAAAGAATTTACACATCATATGAGATCTCATAATTAATTTTATCATTTTTTCTCATCATGGGATTATATTGAGAGATGAAATGGGTAATTTGATTCTATGGATATCCTAAGCCATGAAAAAAAAATATTGGATTCATATTATTTGGATGAGGGGGATTAAGATCTACCCATTCTAAGTAAGACATTTTTTCTGGTTGAACTGCTACATGTCTTCATTCCCTAGCTACCAATTGATCTTTTAACAACTCCCTAGTATTCATAAGAAATCGAGTAGTATCTAGATGAGCTAGGACCTAAATAGGTGTGGCAGTTGGATCTTGAATAGGTGCAATGACTAGCAGAACAAGTGGTGGTCGCCTTACTGTTTTCATCCATGGGTAACCAACATGGAAAACCCTATAAGGATGTTCATGACCATGATCTGGTAATATACCCAATAGAGAGATTTCATTATCATAATTAAAATTTGTAACATACTCTATTTACTGAGGTGATCCTACAAGAAGTTCCATGTGAGGATTTAGTTGTTGAGAATATCTGGAAGGAATGGTGCTTCAAAGTATTTTTGTATATCGTATTCTGTATTCTTAGCACATTTATTTCCTCCTTTTACTTAGAAAATCATTCCTCAAGAGAACAAGATTTGAATTATCCATTGAAAACGTAAGAAAACATTTGACCATTACCTTTTCCAATATTAAGTTCCTTTTAAAGGGGTGGATGTTGATTATTTAACTGGTCACCAAAATTATGTGTAAGACTCAAATTTTTGTTGCACATATTGCCTTAATTTTCTTTTGTGTGGGCCACATTATGAACAAAAACATCATCCCCTAACTCCCCAGATCAGGATTCATTTTTTGGAGGATATTATATTATGGCATTGATGAAATTCATTGATATATAATTTATTGTTGGCATTCTTTTTGTATCATTTTGATATCACCATATTTTGTGCCCTCCATATGACCTTTTCCTTCTATTTTTTGGTTTACGCAGAAATTTTTTTGTGAATTTTAACCTAAAGTGAATCATCATTTTATTCAACAGTGGGTTTTTTTATTCTTCCCTAACAGGGTGAAAACTGACTTCTGGTATGGAGCATATTGTGAATGATAAAAATCCCTCAACCCTATGGTATAGTGTTTTCCATTTTTTTCTTTATATACCCTTCAGGCTCGGTTTTTGGGCTCTGAGGTTTGAGTTAAAAAATACCCCATCTCTATGGGATGTGGTGGCTCATAAACTACAATGGATGATGTTATCATTTCTAATTTTCAAATTTTACGAATTCTTATATAAACATTGACTTGGTACATTAGCAAGAACTCACTTAAATAACCGACATCATAATACCATTGTGAAATTTCCCAAATTTTTACAACCTAATAGATGGAATCCTCTATGATGTAGTCCTAATTAAAATAATCCAATTCTTGTTGAAAAATTAACTCAATATCCTTCTCACTTTGTGCCTAACATTGGATGAACCCAATAGAGGACATTCCTTATGAAAATTTCTTCCTTAATGAATATAATTCTTTTCTTGTAGGTGGCCTAGAGAAATGAAATTTCATTAGACCATTTTTTTAGGATATCTTATATTTGGAGTGTAGGGAAATGTTATGCCCCATGTGTACCCCATCATCTTATATAAACACATATTGGGAATCTGTAATCAATCATCAAAACCCTAGTAATTCATTGAGGAATGATCATTAATGTGATCCTTATTTAAAATCATTCATTAGATATAGAGAATCTAGGAGAGATTCCATGTCAATTGGTAAATTTAACCTCTCTATTACAATGACATGAATTTGATATTCATCATATAGAAAAACATTGTCTTTTAGATGATAATTTTTTTTCCATACATTTGGGGTGATACCATGAATATAATATTCTATCAACATCTCTAGAATTATGTTTTGAGAGGGGGATAAAGGATATAAAATAGTTGGTATTTCACCCTTAGAAAGGTGTTTTCTCATAATGATCATGTGATATTTGTCTTTTGTTGGAGGATCTTTTACCCAATTTGGAATAAGTTAGTGTACTTATTTTATTTCATCAATTTGAACATGATCAGTAGTGATTTCATTAAAAGTTAAATGTCCTAATAGTGGTTTTGATAATGATGGTCTCTTTGGGATATCTTATAGATGATAATTAATTTCACCCAATAGTAAAAATTCATCTGACAAGATTGGAATTTTATTTTTATGTTTCTCAAGATAATATATCTTTATAATCACTGCATTTTTAGTAGTATAATTATTTTAAATTGTTAATCACTAATATAAAGTGAATTTTTTTCTTTAATTACATCGATGGGAGGACTATCATGGTCGATTATAGTAATGGGTAGACCCTCTTGCTCCTTGGTATTATGGACACATAAAGGGTAACCATAGCTCTCATAAATAGATAGGTTCTTGAGATTGACCAAATTGAAAAGAATCAGGCCTTCATGAGGAAGTGTCTATCGAGGAATTTTAAATTCACTACTAAAAACACTATAATTTTTTAATTGGAAAGTAGGATCCCGATCTATAATCGTTAAATGTGTGATGGCATATGGAAATCCAACATTGAGTGGAGAAAAATCACAAACATTCTCTTGATTTTCCAAAAATGTTTGATAAGAATTTTACTTTGATGTATTATAGAAAATAGTTGGATCCACATGCAAGGAAAATTGGTTACTATGGGAAGTTGTATATACATTCATTAGAGTGGCCGTCAGCATAGGCTAATTATCTCTAGTTGGAATGTGTGTATGTTCCTGATCTGGTTGTTCATATAATATTAGGGAGTGTACCCCATGACCCACCTAGACATGATTAGATATATGTATCTACTATAGGGTGACATGATGAATTTTCACTCGTGGTATAAAGATAGATTCATGTGTATAACCCTCAACTACTACTTCATCCATCATTATCATATAATGGGATGATTTTATGATATTTACATGAATTTTGTGTATTCCCTTTCACTATTTCTAGGTTGTTTTTTGGGACTTCATTTATAGTAATAGGAATATACATCAATTATATATCTGGGGTAGGGGTATGTACAAGATCCAATCTTTTATTTCATTATTGTGGATACTAATAAAACTTGTGTATTAGGGAAAAAAGATGAGTCTTCCCTATATATATGAGCGGGACATTCTGATTGAATTCTCTATTTTCTTTCCGATAAGTTTTCTAGTTGGATTTGTGAATGCAGCCAGGTGTGTGTTCCAACATGCTGGTTTCTATAGAATGGTTTTGGATAGATTATTTTAATTTTAACAAAAAATTATAATAGCATGCTTGATTATTGTAAGCAATAGTATATTCCTGATCATAGGACTCCACTAGATTTAAATAATGGTATTGGTTGTGCACCGTTATAAGATTCTTATATCCAGAAGAATGAAGGAATATCAGTTTTGATTCCACTTTATGTTTTCCACCAAATTTGTTAGGTGGGATTCTAGAAATGGGTAAAAGGTAGAAACCTTCTCCCTGTTAGCTGATTTTCATCCTCATTGTTCTGTCTTGTGGGAACAAGTTTGAGTGACCTAGGGTGGACAATCGAAGGAGACAACCTCATCATGTTATGGGATCCCTACTTCATGGTTTTTTTGTGGGGTGATTATTGGATGGAACCCTTGGGAGGGACCCCTGTGACTTTAGGATGATTTCGTAGGTGGCCTCTTGGTCGAAATACCTGGAATATGGGATGCATTAGTGATGTCATTTCTGGGGATATCCTCCCAAAATCATTGATAATGGTGGTTGGAACCATCTGATTTTGGATCACTGATAGACATTGATCGCACGACCAGGGATGCTTGTTGATATAGATGTCCTAGAAAATATCCTCCATGGTTGGGATGGTAGCATGTTGATGGTACTCTAAAACCAAGGGCTTAGAGACCTAGCATTGTAGGCGTTGTAAATGGTGTCCTCGATGAAGATGATAACCCGAAATGAATGACACCATGACATTCATGTAACATCCAACATAATTATATATTAATTTTTTCCCTATTTATTATTATTGATTAATTATGTTTTTCCTTAATGGGTGTAAATTTTTTATATCATACCGGACACACAATATTGGGTTTCTCCGAAATCTTATGTTCCATATGAGAATGAGTTATACAAAAAAATAATAAATTATTAATATTATTATTTTAATGTATTATTATCACATATCAATAAGAATAATGGGAATATATGATATTAACCAAATTATGAAAATAGTGTTTACAAATGTTTATATAATATTAATTTTTTATAAAAATAATTATAAATTAATATACTATCAAATTGAATATGAAGGATGTGTTTTTCAAAAAAGAACAATTTAAATTAAAATAATTGAGTGTATAAAATAATAAAATCACTCATTATGGATTTTATTAATGAAACACACATGTAATATATTCAATCTAATATTTAATGTTCATATTATATATTTTCTAGACATGATATAAGAATAAATAATTTTTTTTGACAAAAGAAGTATTTTTTTTAAAATTCATATTGACCAACTTTTGATGGTGGACCCCATTAAAATATGTTTTTTTCACTTCTATTTGTTATATTTGACACAATAAAACTCTTATTAGAAATAAAAAAACAAAAAATTTAATTTGGTTGAATTTGTTTTATTTTTCTAATTATATTGAGAGTAAAATGGATAGTTAAAAATACTATATTTTTAATTCTAACTTCCATTTTACATAAATTATATCTATTTTTAGATTATATTTTCATTTGACTTTAAAATTTTAATAAATTTATTTTTTATCTTCTATTAAAATGTTGGAAATTAGAAGGAATTTCACATGGAAATTAAAAAAAAATACACATCAATATTTTGGTTGTTTTTACTTTGAAAAATAATGTTTTCTCATTTTGACAATAGAGATTAATTTTAAATTAATAACATAAATTTTTTATTTGGAATTTTAAGAAATGGATTCCATGTTTGGAATATGAATTTAAAAATTATGTGAATAATTCAACTTTATTTTTTGAAATTATGAACAGTGACATTAGTAAATATTTTTATTACTACGATTAACGGTATATATGATAATTAAAAGTAAAACTAATATTATAATAATCTAGAACTAATATAAATCATTTAAAAATTCAATTTGATGATTCTATTGTGGCCATTATCATCCTTGGGTATATTTTAGGAACACTTGGAGCCACTTGGATGAATTTAATAAATTTATAATATTATTATAATGAATTATAATTCTTGTTACACGTTTGATTTTGAAAAAGTAATATATTTTAATTTGGATTTATACTGGGGATATATTTATCTAAAAATAGTCATTGGAATGAAAAATATATGGGCCCCATCATCGTAATTTAATTATAATTTTTAGACATTAAATAACTAAATTTAATTATGACCCAAAGATGATGTTGTAATATCTTAATTGAAGAATGTATAAAACAAGTAATATTATAAATAATAATATAAATATAATATGACATAATTAATTCCATAGAAAAATATTATGGATATATGTTACATCATGGGGATGATTGCAATGAGTTGGTATAAACTTATCATATAATAATGATATTTTCTAGAATTCAACTAATGAATAATGTTAGAATTAACATTATTTGTATTTTAAAATATAAAATAGTTTAATAAATGATATAAAATTCCTAAAAATATGTGAATTTGACAAATTTTATGGATACATAGTAATATTTAATAATCATACATTTTTTTACTTTAATTGTAATGTTAATTAAATTATCCCATATAGTAAAAATAACAAGATTGAAATATATGATTAAAATGGTTAAAAAATGATAAAATAAAAACATAATGATTAAAAAATATTCAAAATATTTTTAATTTTAATTCAATTAGGGGGATTAAATCCAAAAAATATTATACTAGAAATGAATTATTTTTTGGGTAATTTTGAATCAATATTGAATTTATATTAATTTAATAATTTATAAATTTCCAAGGGTTCCCGTCCCCTCTACTATAAAAAGTCACACATTCCTCTCTATTTCTATCACTTCCAAAACATTGTGTTTTTCCCTAGAACTAACAAAATACCTTCTAAGAATACCATCCCACATTCATTATTACTTATTTTAGGCATGAAACCCTCATTATAGATGTTAAGGTCTTCTTCAATGGTGATCAATCGAATAATATGTTTTTTTAATTTAGTATTTCTATTTTTTTGTACATACAATTACATTATATCTATTGCATTATTTAAGAATTCATAAATCTAGTATACATATATTACTGGGAAGTTATTGTGTTAATATCATCTACAAAATCCATCCTTAATTTCATCAAATGGATAGTGAACAAGTCATTTTTGTGTTTGGAAGACTACCACCTCACGAAGTAATATTGTTCGTTTTTCATTACCATATCTCAAGACTAGTCATAATGATTGAATTAATTTTTTCTATATAATTTTCATTGCATATTTATAATTATAAACAAAATAACATAACAATTATTATTTTTTAGTTGAAATGAACATAAAAATGAAAACGTCTTTCGTGTGTGTGTATGAACTAACTCCTTCACGAAGTAGTGGGCATAATTTTTATTATCAAATCTTTTATGATATATATAATTATATTTAGATGATTATTATGATGTTAATAATATAATGATAATTTTTTAAATTTAAAATAATTACCTTATTTCCATAATGATCAATGAAAAATAGAAATGTTACTCATGTGTACATACATCCTATTATCTCCCTGATTAATACATTGTCCATTTTTTATACAATAAATGAATGGTTTGATTTAAATTGTATAATTGATGTATAAAATCTGACTGTTTTATTATTAATTTTATTCTATAGATTATTTAGTTATGACTGCATAGACTATTGACATCTTACCAAGTTCATTATCGACTCAAGTACCGAATATCAACGTAACATCAAATATGACCTAATATAATTATGTATTTGCAATAACATGATAATAAGTTATATAAAATTAATATTAAACATTGAAAAAGAAAAAATGAATGACAAAATTAACTAATGATTATTATTTATCAATATAAATAATATATGAGATGATTAAGGGTTGAGGTAAGGGATTTAGTATCAATCTCATTACACTAAGACACATCATGATAATATGCACCACTATTCATTTATATGGTGTATATACAGATAGTACTAAATTTCATTTCTAAAATTTATCAATAATAATGTTATTTGTTATTTTAGTAACTGTATGAATTCATGGGGATTAAGATTTCAACTTTCAATGTGGTATGACACACCTCAAACATTTAGTGATTTAATTACAGAATATTTTCTTCATGATATTAATTTTCATATTTATTTATATGAATATTAAATTATTATACAGGAAATTTTGTTTCTATCATGAATTTAATTTAATGTTTTCAAAATTAATATTTTTATTCAATGTTTCTACTTTATTTAAAAAATGAAAAGGTATTGATTTTCTTGTACATGGTGACAATGACATTTAAACCTTCGTAATTGTTTTTTGATACATGTATCCCTCCATAAGAACTACTATTTTCAAACAAAATAGATATCCAATATTCCTTTTGGAGTTATCAGTGTATTTAAAATATGATCAAAAAAGAAAATGATATTTTTTATGAATTTTTTTTCATATTGGATTGCAATAAATTTTCAAATGGGTTTTTTATGAAAATGTTTAATTCATGAAATAATACTTAATAATTATATAAAACATGTGTGCCTAATAGAGCTAAAACGGAGGCTTGATCCCCATAATAGATCACGAGTGTCCACACCACACCATATACAAATCATTGGGCCACATTATAGCTCAAATGCAGGCTCATTATTGATTATATAAAGGTATGATCCCCATTATTGTCATGGGTGAGCCTAATATAGTTTCTACAATTGTTGATCTCCCTTATTGATAGACTATTTCTTGGGTAATAATAATCATTAATGTTGGTCATATGGTTATTCTAATTTAATGGTGTTATAAATGGTTTTATGTATATGATTATATAATTCAACTAAAAGATTTTTAATTTCCTTATATTAGTTTTAGTTTTATCATTGAGAAAAGTTTTGAGTGTTATTCACGTGAAAATGTTGTACTTCATTCTCTCAGAGGAAATGTAATAGGTTATCATGTTTTAATGACAAAAATGGTTTTATTTATTTTTATTCCCCTTAATGAAATATTTTCTCATCCCATGTTTTTTTATTTATATATAGGATTTAAATGAGAACATGGTCAAGGATGGAATTAAGAAAAGGTTAAAATGATTAAACATGAAAATAATCCATGATTAATTTTAAAAGTTTATGTGTTATGGATGAAATGGATACTTTTGTAGGATTTCTCTTTTTATTTTTATGGCTTATTAGGTAACAATTACAGTCTAGTTATCTAACTCTCTAAACCTAAAAGAGATACTCAATGTGACATCTAAACATAACATATGTTTATGTAATGTTTATGGTTGGGGATTATAGTTTGTATTTGTGGTCAGTTTAGATTACATTAGAGGTTATGATTTTGTTAATTGTTTTACTTTAGAGTATTTTACATTATGGTTAAGTAGAAATGATTTAGCTTTTTAAAATTATGTTATTTCGTCATCTAAACTTTTTTCATCATAATAGTTTTCTAGAGAGGAAATAAGAAAGGTGTGATGGAATGACATCGAGGGGAAAAAACATTTCAAATAAACACCATGTGGTCATATGAATCGAAACTAAACAGTTTTTTGTAGTGATATAGTAGATGACTCAAGATATAAATGGTGGTGGTATCTATGCACAAGATCATCCAAATAAACAATAGAGGAATATTTTATTAGTGGAACATTTTATAACGCAATATCCCCCTTCATTAAGTGTATCATCTAACCTAGTGGTAGATGAAGGATGAATCAATACCATGGAAAATATTTTTGAAGTGAGTGGATGTTTTTAATATCACAAGGTAACTCATTTTATCTATCATTTTGAAGGTGAAGTTGATCAATGCTGATGATTGATTATGAATTAAAGAGATAGAAATTATATTGATTCCTTGGAATGGGAATAATTTAAGGATATATTCCTTGATAAATATTTTTCTATGGTTGTTCGGCATAGAATAGAAACAAAAATCAAGAAATTAAAGTAAAATGATGATCATTAGTTTCCTCATATAAAAAATACCTCACAATATTAGACTATAATATTCAAGATTTCATTATATACATTTAAAGTAAATTTAACAAATTTTAATTAGGATTGAATACATGGCTACAAAGTTCTATAGTCTCCAGAAAATTCAAATTTTTTGATAAAGAGGTTCATTGTGAAGAGAAAGTTGAAATGGAGTTTTCCAGAACATATATTCAGTGAGAAGATAATAGTAAGAAATTATCAAGGTGGAAGGAAATAGAGATGAATCCAACAAATAATTTTGGTGTTAATCCAAAACCATGTCCCATGTTTGGTAGAATACATTTTGGGGAATGTATATTAGGATCTAGAAAGTGTTACCACTGTGGAATGGTTGGTCACATGGTTCGTGACTACAAGGGTAAGGTTAATGAATAGTCCAACAATGATATAATAGGTATCTAGTCAACAATATTATTCTTTAGCTGTAATGAGATGAGATATGAAAAAAATAAGTGTCTGAATTTAATTACCTTTGGAAAAAATAATTATGATTGAAATAAAAAAGGTTTGGAAAAATATTTTTCTACTACTACAGTTATGTTGAGACATCTGGTGATGTGATGGAAGCTCAAAGGATCCCAACATTTTTATAAGTATAACCATATGTTCATTGTTTTATATACACCTTATTTGGTTTTATGTGATGTGAAAATAATTTATTAAGAACCATTCTATATGATTTTTTGTGGGGTTATTTTTATGTAAGGATTGGGTTTAATGTTGAATAATTACATTACTTTTAGACTATAAAATATGAAATATTGATATCCCTTATGGTTTGGGTGATATTTTATTGTAATAGTTTTTAATATGAATGTACATTATAATTCTTGGAATATTAGGATTATGAAATTTTGCATATAAAATACATATTCATAATGTAAGTATGTTTCATTATGTTCAAATTGTAGGAAGTAAATAAATAACTCAAAAATATGAAAAGGATATTAAAAAATATTATTCATTTAATTCTATCAATAGTATTTTTACCTATCACATATGTATATTTTCTTATGGACATTTTTCCAATGGCTTTTTTATTTATCACACTATATTATTCTTTGAGAGTTAGATTTATTATCCATGTCCTTGTTATTCATCATAGAACCCATGAATATGATATCTCAGGTGAAATTTTTAATTAACATTATTTATTTTTATGTATATGTTTTATTTATTCTTTTTTTTATTTTGGATTTAAATTAAATAATTTTGAATAGTAAAACCTTCGTTACCATGCCAAAATTAAAAATTACCGGGATGAAATTTCACAAAGTGGGGAAGGATGTAACATCCTATGTAGTTATAGAATAATAATTGTTCATATTGGTCAATATATTTTAATTTAATTTTACCTTAAATTGTCACTACTTTTGATAGCCTACCTAACATGGTACAATTTGTTTCTCTAAAATCTTATGTTGCACACAAGACTGAGTTATATAGAAAACTAATATATTATTGATAATATTATTTTTAATTATAGTTATCAGATAAACCTTAGAATGGTGGGATTGATAGATATTTATTAAATTAATAAAATATGTTTTAAACATGTTACTAAAATAAATCATTGGTTATATATGTAATTATAAAAGAAAAAAACAAGTGAATATAAAGGATGTTTTTTTCAAAAAAATATAATTAAATGAAACTACTTGAGTTAATAAAAGAGAAAAATCACACCTGATGGATTTTATTAATGAAATATATTTGTTATATATATTTTATTTCATGTTTTAAATTCATCTTATATGTAATCAAAGATATGATATAAAAATAATTTCCATTTTTCAAATAAAAGAAGTATTAAAAAAATAATTTCCAGGGTCTTTTGATGGATAAAACATTAAAATATGATTTTTTATTCCCTTTTATATGTTCTATTTGTCAAAATAAATTTCTTATTTGAAATCGGTACATAAAAATTTACATTGTTTGATATTTTGGTATTTTTTATTAAATTCATATTTTATTAAATAGTGCAAAATACTAATTTTTTTTATTAAAACTACATTTTGGTCTCATTTATTAATATTGATAGATTACCATACTAATTAATTTTAAAGTATAATTATATTATGGTTCTATAATTTAATCCAATTATGTTCATTGGAAATTATTTGAAATTAAAATTAGATATTAATGCATCTTAATCTTTTGATGGTTTTTACTTCTAAATTTTTTTTACATGTTTTGATAATAAAGTTAAAATTTAAATTGAATAATAAAAAAAGCTCTTCATAATTAGAAAAAATAGATTCCATATTTATCTCATAAGTTTCAAATTATATAAAATGGTTCCTTTTGTTTTTTTACATTATGAATATGATATTTAGTAACTATTTTTACAACCACAATTGAAGCTAATTTAGGAAATTAAAGGTAAAAATAATTATATAATAATATAAAACTACCCAAAAACATTACCTAATTTTTTTTATGTGTGTATTCTAAGTATTAGAATAATTGGGTCTGTTTTTGGACCACTCGGATTCACATTGATATCTTAAATGCATTTTTAATATTATATTCAATGAATAGACATTTTTATTACACATTTGGTTTTCAAAAAATATAGTTTAATATGGATTTATAAAAATGATATCTTTAAATATAAATTTTCATGGAAAATATAATGAGATTAAATATATCTTGATAATTTATTAATAATTTTTAAAAATTTAGATATTAAATTTAATTTTGATAAAAATAGGATTCAACAATTTCATAATTAATTGAAGAATCAAATATAAGATATTATAAATATTATATGAAATAGTTTATGACATATAAGAATCATTTGGATATATTAGACATCTTTTAGGTGATTTGTATGAGTTTTTTTGAACTTATAATATAGTTTTGTTATTTTTTAAAAGTAAACTAATGAATAGTGTAAAAATTGACACTATTGATATTTTAAAATATAAAATGGTTTATTAAATGTTAAAAAATAACTATAAATATAAGAATTAGAACAATGGTTAGGATAATTTCTAATATGTAAAAAACTAAACACATCATGGTCATTTTGAAGGTTATTATAATTACATTATCCAACAAAATATAAATAACATGACAACACTATAATATTAAACAGGGTAAAATATGGTTTAAAATAAAAAAAAACATGGACTAAATAATATTAAAAAACAAGTATAATATTTATTTTATTACATTGATTATAACCCAAATTATGTTATCTTCGAAAAAAATTATTTTGGGACCATGGGGAATTGAAATTGAAATTATATTAGTTTAATAATTTTAATAATTCTAAGGGTGCCCCTTCCCTCTCCTATAAAATGGCACACATTCCTTTATATTACTCACAGATCCAATAGTTTTTTTTTCCGAAAATCTCTACCGAAAAACCCACCTATAATAACTCCCCAAATTTTTGATGCCTTTTTTAGGCCAAACAACATCTGTAGATGGATTAAGAAGTTCATCAAATGTGATAATCCAAAGAATATGTATTGTTGTAATTTAAGTGTTAATATTTTACTTATTCCCCCAATAAAATCAATTCTCACTCATACATGAGGAAGTAATAACTAAAATATCCTAAAAATAATGAGATGTTATTATGTTAATATAAGCACCAAAATCTATCTCTAATTTCATCAAATTGGAAATGAACTTTTCATTGGTTTGTATAGTGGACTACCGCCTCATGAACCAATATAGTTCATTTTTTCTTACCATCTCTCACGAATGGTCAAAATAATGAAATTAATGTTTATATATAATTTAAATGAAATATTGATCCTTATTGGGGAGTAATATATATATTATGTTCTTACTTTTCATACATATAAAAATGATAAACGTGTTTGTGTGTAGGTGCGAACAATCACATCCATGATGCGATGTGAACTCTTTTGATTCACAACATCACATGTATGATATAAATAAATATATTTAAATTATAATAATGATTTTAATTATATTTTGGTAATTATTTAAATCTAAAATAAAAATTACTATATTTCTAATATTATAAATGAAAAATGGAAATGTTAGTCATGCGTACGTATGACCCACCATCCCAATGATTTTGACATTGATAATTTTTAATACCATAAAAGAAGAGTTTGATTTAAAAATTATATTTTATGTATAGATTTTATTATGTTTTCATTAATTTCATTATGGGTTTGAATCACTTATAACCACATAAACTATTTACACCTTTCCAAGTTCATTTTTGTATCATATATCGAATATGGAAAAATCATCCTATATGAAAATAAATAACTATATATTTGATATAAAAAGATAATAAGTTATACAAAAAATAATTAACATAGAATATTATCTTATGAAATTATAAATTAACTTAATTTTATTATTCAGGAAGATAATGTACGTACAAGATGATTTAGACTTGGGGAAAGCGATTTAATTTAAATCTCATTAATTGAGAAATTCCTTCATAATATGCACCATTATTCATTTATAAGATTTATATACATCCAATATGACATTTCATATCCATATTTGAACTATAATAATGTTATTTATTATTTTTTTAATTGAATTAATTCATGGAGATTAAAATTTAAATGTTTAATGTTGTACGAGATACCTTGAACATTTCAAGATATAATTATCAATTCATTTAATCATGAAGTTAATTTAAAAATTTATTTATATGGATACAAAATAATTATAAAGGAAACGTTATGTCAACCTTTAATTTCGTTCAATGTTTTCAAAAAAAATAATTTTACATGAATTGTTTTACTTTCGTTAAAAAAATTATTAAAGGAATGTTTTTATTGTATATAATGACATCAAATTCTCAACTACCATAATCATTATTTGACACATTGAATCATATATAAGACATAATTTTTTTAAATGTAAAGTAATTAACTTATAATATTTTTTTGTATCTTGGTATGGAAAATGTGTTCGCAAATGAAAATGGTATTATTATATAGAAATATTTTCATATTAGATTATAAGTTTTTTTAAAAATGGTTTTGTTTTGAATATGTTTATTTCTTGAAATGGAAAATGAGAGTTATATTTGTCATGTGATATTGTTATAGCTTCTAAGAGGGTTTGATACCCATTATAGCTAACTAGTGAGTCAGAATCAACTTATATAAATATTTGTTCCCCATTATAGCTCATGGTAGAGCATGTTATAGCTTATATAAAGGGATGTACCCCGTTATTGATCATGGATGAGCCTGATGTAACTTATACAAATGGTGATCCCCATTATAGATCTATAATATTTGGGGTAATAATATTATTGGGAGTTGGACATATGATTGTTACAATAGAATGGGGTTTGAAATGGGTTTATATATATGATTCTCTAAGTCACCTAAAAGAGTTTTAATTTCTTGTTATTTGTTTTATTGTTTTTATTTGAATTAATTTTTGAGTTTTATTCATCTTGAAATGTTTTGTTTCATAATCTAGAATAACAATAAATTGTAAACCAGGTTTTATCTATAATAATGGTTTTCTTTATTTTGATGTCCCTTAATGAGATTTTTGTGGTCATCCAATGTTTTATATGTTTTCACATGATTTAACTGTGAATAAAGTCTACGATGAAATCCAAGATTATTTATGATGGTTAAAAATGAAAATAAACCATGTTTCTATTTTAATGTTTTTATGTTATGGAATAAATGGAAACTGTTGGAAGTGTGCACATTATAAATCTTTGTTTTTGTTATGTAATAGATATGCCCTAACTCTCTAAAGAATGAAACATAAAAAGATCATAAATGTGAATTATTGACTTTACAAATGATTATGTAATGTTTATGGTGGGTAATTATATTTCCTGGGTGAAATATATATTAATCCCTTTGTCTTTTCAAGAGTTATTAGAAAAGAGTTCATGTATATTTTGAAAACATAAAAAATCAATTAGAGGATCTCTTTTGAGAAAACAAATTCCTAATTACTTTCCATATATGTCCCTTTATTATTTGAAGAGGCCTGATTGATGGATAAAATTATCATCTTTTTTTAAGGATTCATGTCGGGTTCACCATTTTTGTTATCCATAGAATTTGTGTTCTGATTAGAAATCACTATCCCTGAATGGTTTCAAACGAATTTGATTCTTAAACCAGAAATTAAAAACGGTTCTGTATCATAAGGGACCATTGTTCCCAAATATGTTGTTCATTGTGTTTGTTGACATATGATATATATGAACTCCCATTAGATGAGAGAATGGTAGGACGTGATCATAAAACCATTTTTTGGGGAATTATTAACAACATTGGGACTCTCTTATAGATTTAATATATCTTCATAAATCATTTATTAACTATAACGTATAATGTGGTTTATTTCAGTATTAGAAATTATTTATTAGAATGTGTTGAATTTACGATCATATGTTTGTATTCATGGTTTTCATTTGATGGATATATCTATAAGTATTCATGTTTTTCTATCAATAAAATCTACTCATATACTACTTATATATTCAATTGATGTTATTCCAATGAAATGGGATTCTAATCCACATAGTGGCGATGTATGGAGTGTATGGTCATCAAGGTTGAGGAATTTCACACAAGAATTTATCATCGTCCTAGGAGAAAAAAGTTTTTATGATGTTGGGGTCAAACCATAGGCGGACTTCCAATGTAACCCTGTGAAATAAATCAAAACTTACATAGTTTAGTGCCACTTAAATGGGCACATCATACCATTATGGTCATGTGATAAGGACCTGGTACTATTTAATTTCTAGTGTAAGGATTTCTATGTAGAGGGTTCCTAGTTAATATTTTAGTGCAGTACTTATATAGAATCAGCCCAACGAATCAGGATATGATATGAGTTTCCAGTTAGGGTTATACCCTGCTGAGAAGGTGTCCTAGTGGAAATATGGTTGATTTTGAATATTGGGTATGAACATTATTGAGGATTCCTATGAATCCCCCTTCTGTGGGAATCAAATATTATATAGTTTGGTATGTCTCATAGTATAGTATGTCATTTTTAGAGGAATAGGTTTTGGTCCACTCATGGATAGGATCCACCATAAATGGTACAATAAGTAATATATTGATACATGGTTACATGGGGGGTTCAATTGTGGGATTAATCCCGAGGAGGATTCCTATTAATTGGGCCAATTAGTGGGGTTTTATATCAGGAATATTTTGGGGCATAAATGGGGGCCTAATCTTAAGGAATATTCCCAGATTAAGGGAATTAAGAATGGGGATTACTCTTGAGGAGGAATCCCAGTATGGGGATTGAGATTTTTCATCTAATGGATGAGATGGTATGAAGCTACATCATTGATTAGGCTTCTGAAATATCTTAGTTATGTTGAAAATTAGAGTTATCATGGTTTATTCAATTTTGGGATCATGGGTATTTTTTGATCATTAAAATACTCTAAGATAAATAGATTAATGCTTGTTGTGAGAAACAATGAAATTAAAAAGATTTTATAATATACACATGAATTATCCTCCTATATTGGAAGTGGTTTGGCCTACAGGTGAAGAGGCTTTGGATATCATGGAATTGGTAGTTGATACGAAAGAATAGGATGAAGTAACTAACCCAATATATATACACTTTACATTGGACATGGGTCCAAATGTCAGGATGTATTGATGGAGATGGAGGTATAAGATGATCAAATTGAAACCTCCAACATGAAGGGCTTGGGTATTACCCTAAGATGGCTACCATTTGATTAGTCCCGTGAGAGGTGGGAGAAATTTACATTTTCAAAGGTAAAATCTTGTGTGTTCCATATCCTCTCAACTATGGACTAGAGGCTATAGATCTTAAGGATGAGAATGGATGGACATAGTAATATCCCTATAATATGATATTAATAACTCCTCATCATTATCCTTGGGTTATGTTTTCATGTGACCAAATATATAAAACCCTATAGACATCCCAAGGATCCTAACTCTCTTATATTAAAAATGTGGGAATCCACTGACTATAAAAATAAAAACACAAATTAGAGACACACTGATATTCCAATCTGAATGGTTTGATAAATCAAGATGACTTTGTGGAGGGTTAAACATGGTCCCTTATGGGAAATGAATCCAATGAAGGATATGACCTGGCATGAGTGGCTTAATATAGTTCTGAAATTTTGGATCAGGTAGGATTAAAGAGTTGGTGGTCCACACAGGTATGTCGCATACGTATTCCATGAAGGTCTTATATGGAACTAAAAATTTCTTAATATAAGGGGAATACGTTTGTGAAATATTGATATATCCTAGGCAATAAACTATAGGGTAACAAAAAAGTTTCTATGTTTTATCAATGGTTACATGTGTATCCAATGGTGTCTTTGAAAGGGTATCACATAGTACTACCTTTGGGAAGGAGGCTCACATAGGTGAATCCTTATGGGTCCATAATCATATTTTTTTATCATAAACTACAAAAGGTATTTTATCTTGCTCATTCATTTTAATTCATTATTCTCTCATATTTTAGAGAGATACCTGAGAAAATTCATGCAACGTAGGTGAAGGTTCTATGTGATGAAAGATTCATGTGTTCTTATTATTTTATAGTGATTGAGATGGGTTGGCCAAGAATTCTATTTATTAGATAAGGGGAGACCTGGTTGAATGGAATTGTTGGCGTAGGCCATTGGATTAGGTCTACATCATATCAATCCCACGTAGAGGGTGTAAAAATTACATGATTGCATATTTCACTAGAAAAGGTCCTTATTATAAGTCCCCTGAATAGGATACTATGCCTTTGGGCCTCACTATAAGGACATGCAACATCCTTATTGCGTGCATGTTTTATATGTAGGTTAGTTTGGACCTATTTCATTGAATCTATTTAACTTTTCTAGCCACTTTAAGATATACAAAAGTGATATTCATAATATATTGGACATACCTTATTAAAAATGGTGTATCAATTGTAATTAATTTGTAATATATATATATATATATATATATATTATTGTACGTTTTATTTCTTAAAAGTGTAGTTGGACATATGATAATATATTTTCATCTCACATTTATTATACTATGACACATGATTTATACACTAATTGTTTCATTTTTATTGTGGATTTATTCCCCATGAATTTATTTTATTGTTTATATCATAAAAATTAATCGTTTTATATATCCATATATTGTTTTCCATTCATTGGAATTATTTTTTAAAAGTTACCATAGTGGTAAAGGTTTAATGTTACAATATCAATGTTTAATGGGATTGGTTCTCTCTATGTTTCAGAGGATTAAATGTTATTACATACCGCTAATGAAACTAGTAAATTATCATATAAAATATTTATTTCAGGAAAATGCTTGTTTCTAATTAATTTTCAATAAATTAAGAACTCATGACCCCAAATTAAATTTGTTTACAATCAAATTTATTTCAGTCATCTGTCATATAACATTTTACTTCCTCGTCCTGATTTTTTTAAAATGTTTTAAATATGTTTTTTCTTTTTTTATTATGAATTAATAATGTAATTAATAGCTATTTTAATATTTTTTAAATAAATTTTAAAGGAATATTGATGTCCGTATATTAATGGGATATTTCTTATTTTTTAAACAAAAGATTAAAATGGATGTTTTCCTTAATCTTGTATAGTATGCACAAAATTTTGAATTAATTTGAAACCTCATTTTTGTGATTCCTTCTCTATAAATTTAAATGTTTATTTTAACATAAAATATTTTGTATAATATTTTAAAAAATTAATATTTTAAAGAAGTTATTTAAAAATTGTAAATATATTTTCCCCATTATTATATTAGTATTATTTTATAAGAATTTGTAGTTATCCTAAAAAAACTATTTATTTATTTATTAATTTATAAGGGATAGTATCCTAGGATAAAATCATTGTATTTTTGGTTGGTGTTTTTATAATTATAACATATTTAAGATAACTATTTTTTTTAATATTATGACGAAAATTAATAATGTTCATGAGACATGGAATTTACAATGGTTTAACTAGGATTAAATGTTTATGAAACCCATTTAGTTTCATGGGTTCTGTTATGATGTTACATTTTATGTTATTTTGGAACAAATAATTATTAATTTTCTGATTTTATGGTGGTTACATTATAACAATAAAATGTGGTTACATTATTACTAAGGATTGTTATTTTGTTATATCTAAAAATGGTGGTTACATTATAACAAAGTAATGTGATTTTGTTATCAATATGTATTGTGGTATGATATAATAAATTATTGGTGGGAAATCTATCACCAAAAAATTCATTGTGAAATTATTGATATTTCAAGGGTTAAATATTATAGGAATGTTGACTGAAATAAGTTCACTAGGGGACATTCACAACCATGAAAATCTTTGGAGTGACCCGTGATTACTTTTATGGGATTAGGAGTAAATGAACTTCAATATAATAGTTTTATAATAGAGCCTTTAATACTATCAAATTTAATTTATATGACTTATATATACCTAAAACATATGCATTATGGTAATTTTACGCTCTCATGGATCATGTTTTTTTATTCCATTATGAACCATGTGCCATGAACTACAATGATTTTTTTCATGAATAAGTATTTTGATTTTTGATTTGATATTTATAATTTTGAAGTATTTTTCTCATGTTTGTATCCACGTATGATCATTATAGTCACAATTAATCCTTAATATCTCCCCTATTTACCTTTATTGAGAATCTCATATCACCTAGTTTTTGGGTTTCATGCCAATAGAATATCATGAAATGTAATAAGTATGATTTTCATATTAATAGAAATGTTACGATGAACATATTGTGAGATGATGAAGATATACTAGGAATTATTTTTTATGTTTACATGTTCTAAAATATACTAGACCAATATGATTCTATAATGTATTGGTATGTTTTAAAATGTATAGTCATATATTAAGATGTGATATCTTTGAATGAAATATTAGGCCCATTATAGTTGGAAACATATAATGTCGTATTTATCCATTGTAAACTAGTTTGAGAAAACATTAGTGAGAACCATGGGGATAATAATAACTATAAGATAAACCATAATGATTTAGTAATGAGAATCAATGGAGTAGGTTAAACCCAAGGATTCATAGAATATGTTTTCATGATTTAGATAAAAATAAGTAATTTTTATTGATTATGTGTTTTTAGATAATGATTATTATTCCCTACACCATGTCATTGGATTTAATATATGGATGTTAATAAAATGGATCTCTATAATCATAAATGTGACTAGAAATAAATTTCATTCCCTATTGAGAAACCAAATATTATCAGATCATGGAAGAAAAATCACATTTTTTTCTCACATAAATATTAATCTATAAATAAATATAAACATTTAAATGAGAATAGTAAGTAGAAATGATCTATTTGGGAAACATACACCTTCACTTAATAGTTATTTATATCCCCTAGTTGAAATAAAATGTATTAGTACTATGGAAATTTTATTTTCCATAATCTAGTATTGAAAACATGGAAAATAAACATTATATGTCTATCATTTGGAATGATAAATGGGTCAATGATGGAATTATTCAATATTATGATGAAATAAAAACAAAATTGACTCCACATAGATGGATGAATTTACGATATTATTTCACAATATTTAAATTACTTATATTCGTCATACGTAAATAGAATTGAAATTCATTGAGGTAAAGAAGAAGTTTGATGTACTTATTTGAACATATGAGGACAATTAAATAATATTTTTGAGGAATGTTTTTAGAATTATCATCAATCTTGATAAAAAAGTTGCCTTAATCATCCATGGCATAAAACCATGTATTTGAATGGTTTCATCCATAATGTACATATAATCTATGTATTAATAAATTTTTTTTTTCTATTAAGGTGTAGGTTGATATTATATCCTCCCATTAATATCATCTATTGGATATGGAAAAAAATATTAATTTAAAATGTAATTTGAAAAACTGTGTCGAAATAAAGCTAATCTTTCCTTTACTATCTAATTGTTGATGGAAACATAGAGAAAATAGTATTAATGGGACAATTTAATTTTCCAGTTCTGGAAGGGAAGGCAGATAGAAAATTGATATGTGAATTTTTGGGAATAAGTTATCTAATAATGTTAACAAAGGGAAAACTCCACATATTTCACCACTCACACTCTACGTCAATTAACTAAAGGATTTTCGGTAATATGAGAATCAATACACTAATATAATGTATAATGAAGATAATATTTATAAATAACCAATGATGTCAAAGAAAAAATTGTAATATTTATGTATTCACAAAAGAGTAATTGAATCATAATAATTAATCCACATTTATCTCCAATTTATGGTTAGGGATTTCAAATTTAATTTATTATGAATACTCCATATTAAAATGTGTTTTGTTATTTATTAGTGAAATTAAAAATTCTTATGATATTTTATTTTCTATAGCTAAAAATATTTAAGAATTTATTATTCACATTTTCCATTATGAATCCACAATATCATCATTTATTGGTTCAAGGATGAGACCAAACATACAATAGTAATGTTATTTGTTAATAAAAGATCTAATATAAGGCATAATAGTTTAAGTAACTTCTGGAAGAATATATGGTTATATTTTTAAGTAATTTTTGGACATGATTAGAGTATGTAAAATTCCATGCAAGACATATTTGATGATAATCATTAAGAAGGTCATAGAATGATGTGAGATCAAATCATTCTAGTAATTGTGATTTAGTTTTTTCAATAATATATTGAATAATCCATAAGGATAACTATTCGATGAATGTATTATGATTATCGTATTAGGTTATTTGATAAATTATTCTATCCATTTCGTTTTTGGAAAATATATATAGGTAGATTTAATGACTTTAGGATTTTATGATTCATTAAAATATAATTTTTCTTATTGAGGAAAGAAAAAAATTAATATTTAATATTCATTTGACAATAATATAGTGTGGTAATGTATAAAATATTAACCAAAGTAATTCTTTAGATAAATAATGTCATTGGAATCTTACATAGTTGTATCAATTATTGATAATGTCAGGGAATTTATGCAGAATAGTAAGGTAACAAAGAATTGAAATAAATGTTATGCTGACAATCACTGATATTCCCTTGAATCTATTTTTAATGGGTAGGTTTTTAGAAAAAATTATCCATGCAATAAGTATATGATATATTTATATAATAGGAAAATATGATCACTAGGTACATTATCCTATTTGAGATTCTTGACTATGTAGGGATGTTAGCTTATCACATAGAGTTTCTACTAAACCTCTCTCATAATCACGATGTGTTCCACATTTGTCTCATAAGGAAGTACATACATTATTGATAACATATAAAAACCCATAGTTTGTACCAATGTAACATGATAATTCATATGAGGAATTGTTTTTAGAAATAATAGATCATATTGATAAAGTTATAAGGAACAAGAATACTCACACCGTGAAATTTATCCATAGAAATCAATAATTTGATGATGCACTAGAGGAATTTAAGTAGGTAAGGAACTAAAGATATAATTATTTGATTAAGTGATAATAAAAAAATCAATCGATTAATTCCATTTTCTGTTGTTATAATGTGACAACATAAGATTTCATGATATTATATTTTTTAAATAAATTTAATTTTTTGATTTCTTTTACTAGAAAAAAAACTTAGTTTAATCAAACTATGATATATTATTAAAATATTAAAATTTGAAAAATATTAATTATCCATTTAATTGGTTTTTATAAATGATATTAAATAATTATAAGATATAAAAAATATCATACTAAATATAGATTTATTCTTAGGAAATATATATTTAATATTTTTTGTAATGATTTCAGATTCTTCAAAAATAGATTTCATTTCAACTGATTTTTGTTTCATTATATGAGATAATGTTATATTTATTTGTTTAAACATATATGAAAATTAATTCACAATTCCAATTACATTTTTTATTTGGATATTAAATGTATATTAGGTTGAATGTTTCATTATTTTCAGAAAAGATATATTTTACTGTGAATATTAAAAAACAATGATTTTTATTCAAATTTTTATTATTATTTCACAAATGAACAACATAAAGTTTTATTTTCAAATGGTTTTAATATAAATTTATTTGTTTTATATTTCAATAAACATGTATTATGCTCATTGGAATCAATTTTTTGTTAGAAAATAATTTAGATTTAATTTTATGAGAAAACATGCATTCTCTTGAAATTTTTATTATATAAAAATGTGTTTGTATCTTAATTAATTAAATATTACACAACATTCCGAATTATATTAATAAAATTTATGTATTCTTGAATTGTTTTGATTAATTAATATTCATCCTAATGTTTTCTACACATATGATAAGAATATATTTGGTTCTAGGATTAAAAACATTATTTAAAAAAAATTGTTTTCATAATGTTAGTCACAAATATTTTAATATTAAGTTCATTGAATTATATGTAAAGAAATTTATATATTATATGACATATTTAAAATAATTGGGTATTTTTTTTAAATACCCCAATGTTCTTTTGGTCAATACATATAATAATCAGTTATCATTTATTACCAAGAAGAAGGTATATCATGTTTATGTATGTTAAAAATAACCCCTAAATCCATAATTTTTAATCCTAATTATTACTTTATTAGGATTATTAGATGGTTAGTACCTCAGAAATGTGATTTTTTCAATGGACACATATCTGTGAAAATGATTTATATAATATTTAAATCAAATATTGACACAAAGTCTTAATATTATATTATTTAATATATATTTTTTATCCTCATAGGGAAAAGTGATGTTATGAAAGAATAAAAGAGTATATTTTTTTTAATAAAATTATTTTATAGATATAATTGTTTTTGTAATTATAAGATGGCCTTATGTTCTATTAAAACACCAATAGAATATTTGTCTAATAAATAAAAAATATATAATAAACAATTCCTAAAAGATTAAAACAAATATTAACAGAGTGAGTTAATGTGTTAGATATGTGTTTGTATATATATATATAATATTACTGTTATATTAAAGTATTTTAATCAAATTTCTTTTTTTCATTCAATTATATTATGTCAAATTAATTAGATAGTGTCTAAATAGGAAATAATTATATTTTTTTGAAATTAAAATTTATTATATAAAATTAAAATCATAAAAATATAAAAAGTAATTGGGGTATAATATGTCATATATAATTTCATTTCAATTTTAATATTTATTCTATTTGAAGACAATTTTCAAAATAATTACATTAATATATTATAATATATCAAGAAATCGAAATGGTTCCCCTCCACTCAATTGGAAATGTGCACCAATCCTCTTAATTGTTCACAGAAAATTTATATTTAAAGATAAAATAAATGAATATAACCCACATATACATATTTAGAAACATTCTATAATTTATTTTATTCTAAAAATAACATCCCTAAATCACTTAATAGGATATCAAAATTATTTATTTCTAAGTAGAGGTAATATCCTTAATCGATCGCAATGTTATTAATTATTTTTTTACATTATTATTAATATATTATATTCATATTAAAATTATAACTTAGTATCCTAAATTTTATGAAATGTTATTATTATTATGTAACAAATTTTATTCACCCTCTTTACATCAAATGTGAAGTGAAAATATCATTGTGCTTATATATGGATATCCATCTCCCCATAACGATACAAATAATTTCTCATCAATATATTTTATATATGGGTATTATTATGGGGAAACATTTTCTATATGATATATATGACCAATTATACACTTGTAATAACAATATAATATCTACCTTCTTACCTTTTAAATCATTATAAATTGAAAACGTCGATTGTGCCTATATAACTTCCCTGATCTTTATGTCACACTTAATAATAATTTATTACAAAAAATCCTCACATTTTACAACCTATAAGTTAAAGTGGTATTTTTTATTAGGGTTATTGGATCAGAAGATAACAACTTTATACATGAAATACACATCAATATTGAAAGCTTCATTTACATAACCACAAACATTCCTTCATTCTTTGCATTTCATGGGATAAACTAGGGACATACATAAGATGAAGGGGAACAGAAAATCCCATTAACAGAGTTAAAAAAGAATAAAAGGAAGAAAAAATTATATGTCTGTCAATAGGCATATAAATAGAGCATAAGAGAAACATTAAAAAAAATGCATGATATAACATGTTTATCATTACATCGAAATGTGGCATCAATATTTTATATTTTATCGGCATGAGCCAACACTCATTACAAATGGAGAATGATTAAAACCCCATTTCACTTGAATAATAATGAGTAAACCCTCATTTCACACGACATATCACTATTCTATTCCTTACCTAATGCATTGGAGTGCTATCAGGGTGCACCCTTCATAATAATTTCATTTCATTCATAAGTTTTCCACAGGGATAATATAAAATGGTATAATTAAACATCATCATTTATTCAATAATAAATAGACATAGAAATAATACATGAGACACAATAATCAATAAGTAAATGTTAATATATGATAATACACTTGATAGAGAAATGGACATAGTAATAACTACGCAATAAATTTGGATTGAAAAAATCATGGTGAAATTTCGGCATCATAACAACACAACATAAGAATTCAGAAAAATGGTTGATGAGAGATAAATGAGTGACTCATCAAAATTGCATAAAATGGAAGGTAAGGGGGTCATATATATACATTTCCCAATATACGTAATTGAATTTAGCTCCATAAATCAAAATAATTTCTTGAATGAAAATTAGGAGAGAGAAACCCCTTATAGAATTTTTGCATGGTTACAGGTGGAATTTGGAGGCATTAATGAGAGAGAAATGTGACTATCATAATTAAAACATAACGAGGGAAGTATGGGTCCGTTTAAAATTATACTCCAAACTTTTTAATTAAAAATAAAAGGGAATAAAAATTTATGGAAATTTGGAAAAAATGAGAAATGAAGAAATCCCTAACCTGAATGTTTGATTCCAATGGAATTGGAGTGTCTTGGGAGAGGCTTCATATGAGATTGTGGTTCCTTGGGATTATTTTAGGGACATGTGGTATGGGTAGGGACCTGATACATGGGTTTTTAGTGAAGAGATGTGTGGTATTGTGTGGGTTTATATAGGAAAGGTGAAGGAATTATTTATTATTTAGCTTTTTGACACCACACATTAAACTAATGAAAACAAAAAAAACCAACCCATGGTTTTTTTGGGATGGGTTTTTATAATGTTAAGTGGAAAAAATTATTTTATAAGGCCAATGGCAGATATTATTAAGATATTTTTCCTGCTTTTGTGGAGATGAGTCACATCATAAAGGAAATCATTTTAAAAGTTAAAATGTTATATAATTTTTGGAGGGTCCAATAAAGCACCATATAAATAATAATAAAAATATCTAAAATAAAAAAAATTTAAAATAAAAAACAAATATTATACGGAATAACTTATTATTTTATTATTTTATATCACTATTAAGTCATTATGATGTCATAAAACACATTATATATTCAAACTGTATTTAATTATTAACCAAAAATTTGACCACCTCATAAAATTATGAAAAAATCACCATTAGTTAATTTATATTCCTAAATCCAAAAATAATATTCAATTTCACTATATAATTTTATAAATATTTTAATTTCCATTTTTAAAATAAAAACTGACATTTATTGAAAATTCATGGGTTTTTAAAAAAAATAGTTTTTCAACATTAATAAAAATTACAATTGTATTAATAGAAATTGTACTATCATTTATATTTCATAAAAGGAAATTTTGAAATTATATGTTACTAAAATATTTATTAATTAAAAAAATCATAAATTAATATACATAAATATCTCAATAGAATTAGAATATTAACTAAAAATAATATTTATTCTTTAAACCCCATTTACAAAGTAACAATATTATAATTAATGTATATTCATTATTATATTCAAAAATAATGAACATAATCTTAGTTTTAGGATATTTTTCAATAACCTCTTATAACATCCTCATAATATTTAAGGGTAAGTTGTTAGATGGTGATGGAATCTTGGCATGGCTCATATAACATCGCTTAGGTAGTAATCACTATTAACATCCACTTCTCCCATAGCCAGTTCAATTTGATATTAACATGTTAATTATTGTATTGGACTTCATCACGTGTGAATAACAATGATTCCACCTCCTTTCTGGGCTCTGAAAAATGGGCTTTGAATGGAGAAATTTCATGGGATGAGTCCATCACTTCATTTTTCTGAGTAAATGAGATTTGTTAAAGCCCTTTATTTATACAAATTAGGTGGTTGTTGGTCGATGACTATATTAGTAATAGTCATATTAATTAAAATTAGTTTAAAATCAAAAAATATATAAAACCATGGAATTACATATGTTTTGTATCCATTTTACATAATAAGACATTTAATTAGTTCAAGAAGAATTTTCATTAATATATGTTAGGGTCGTTAAAATCTTCACGCGTTATGAAATTACACCCTCAAAATATCCATTTCCCAAACTAAAATAAAAGTTGGTAACTCATCTTCATAACTTCCTTTGATTCCCATGATTCCTCTTAAAACTTGTGGTTTCACCACAAAACCATGATGATGGGGGTTGTATTATTTTGTATAAATTTTTCTCCATGATCATAGATATTCAGTAGATTCTATTCACACGAGAGGAAATTATCCATTGGTACCACCTATTTATGGAGTACATATGATGGGTCAGGTATGTGCTTCCTTAAATGTGAGACATGGAATGCATCATGTACTAGAGTTTGGTTCGTTAGGATTTCTAGTTGATAGGACACTGCTCCAATGCAATCAAGGATCTCAAAAATGGCCGATGTCTTTTGGACTAAGATTTACCATATTCAAAATTCATATAACTCTTTTCCATGAAAAACGTGGAGGATTACCATGTCTCCAAAATAAAACTCTATGCCACAACGATAATTATCAACAAAGCACTTATGTAAACTCTGAGCAGCTTTAATGTGCTGATGAATGGTGTTAACCAACTCCACCATTATTTCAACCATTTCTAAACCTAGTAGTTCCCGCTCCCCAATTTCACCCCCACATGTCGGGTTCCTATACCTCATCCTTTAAAGGTCTTCATAAGGATCTATTTGAATGCATGAGTGTAAATATTTATTGAAAGGGAACTCAATAAGAAAAAGTTGTTGATACCATCCTCCATTAAAGTCCATTGAAAATACTCTATACATTTCCTCATGTGTTTGTATAGTCTTCTCTAATTTACCATCTGTTTAAGGATGATACGTCGTATTGATGTTCAGATTAGTTTTCAGAGCATGTTGAAGACTCTTCCAGAACATAGATATTAATCATGGATGTCCAACAGATTCAATATATAGTGGTTCTCCATGAATCAATACTACTTCTATGATATATATCTGTGCTATTTGATCCAATGAGAAATCCTCTATAATTTCAATGAAGTGTAAAATATTTGTAAGATCATCCCCAAAAACCTAGATATAATTGTTTCCATCAGATGTATTTGGATGTCTGATGACAAATTACATGGTGATGTTCTCCCATTTCCATGTTATTATGGGTAATGGATGCATCATCCCCTTTGAATTCTACCTCACAACCTTCACTTGCTGACATAACAGGCACATTCATGTTTATTATTCTATCTCATTGTACTTGTTATCCATCTTATAATTATCTCATTGATATCAATAAATCATTGTGTTTTGGGATTTGGTTGTTTGAGAGGTTATGGTGTTTCCATCGGATCAGGCATTTTCTTTGACATACGTCATTTGCTAGCCGAACAACCATGCAATGGTACAGAGCTTCATCACGATTAAATGTTGGGGAGTGGAAGCTCCTTGTTTTCAGTCTGGTTATTCTCTTTAAGACCTTCAAGTCATGATATGTTTGATGTTTTTGATGTATTATTCGGTTACCCCTTCTTCCCATAAAAGAGGATTTATTATAATAAAAAAAAAAGATAAGGCCTTTGGGCCCATGGAGATGAATTCTTTTCAATTATCATTAATGATAAAATCACTGGGTCCTTTCTACATAGAACAACTATCACTTTGTTGTCTTTCCCAGGGTGGTAATGGATTGAGTAGTGGTATTCTATGATCAACTATAAGCATCTTTGTTGGCGCATGTTCATCTTTTTCTATGTGAAAAAATACATAAGGATTTTTTGATCTATGAATATTTCACACTTCTCACCAAACAGGTAATACCACAAAATTTTTAAAGAGATGATTACTATAGACAGCTATAGATCATGTGTTGTTAGTTTATTCTCATAAACATTCAATTTCTTTGTAAAATTGTTAATTAATTTTTCATTTTGAATCACACACACATCCCTTTCCCTTTATTGAACCATCACAAAATACTACAAAAAGTTCACTTATGGTGGGTAGTGTGAGCATGATTGCAATAATAAGTATCATATTCAAATCATTTAAGCTCTTTTAGAATTCATCACTCCATGAATACTTGACTCCCTTATGATATATATTCGTATGAGGGTTTAAATATTGTGTGAAATTTCTCACAAATTGGCGATAATATCCATCTAACCAAAGGAAGCTACAAATTTATTTTACAAATTTTGGGCTTGACCATCCCTCAATTATAGCTATCATAGAGAGAACTATAGATATCCCATTTCTTGTGATGATATTACCCAAGAATGAGATCTCCGTCAAACATAACTCACACTTGATGTACTTTTTATAGATCTTATCCTTCCACATGGTCTTTAGTACCATTATCAGATTTTCGTCATTCTGCTCCTTGGTTTTGGATTATATTAGAATATTCTCAATAAAGTCTACTTATGATTTGTCAAGGTAATCTCTAAAGACTCTTTTCATCATGTCCATGAAAATTTACAAAGAATTAGTTATTATAAAAGGAATTACTATGAATTCATATTGTCGTACCTTATACAAAAAGAGGGCATTAGGATATCCTCCATCTTCACCCTTTCATGGTAATATCCTGACTTCAAATCCACCATGTAGAACTATTGTGCTCCATATAGAGGATTAAAAAACTAATAAATTTATGGCATATGTTAATTTTTATTTATCATGATTTTTTTGAGTTCACAATAATTATTTAATAGGCGCATTTACCCATATTTCTTCATGATGAAGAGGACTGGTGCACTCCATAACGAATAACATGGTCTTATAAATGATTATCATGATTATCTTGTAGTTAATTGATCATCTCCTGAAGATCCACAATAGCCATTACATATGATGTACAGGCTATTGGCAATAGCCCAGGTATATGATCAATTGGGAATTCAACATCACTTCTATGAGGAATACCATGCAATTACCTAGGAAAAACTTTGTCAAATTCACTCTCAATAGGAATGTATTCAATGATGGTTTCTTACTTATACTTAATCATATGATCATGATACACATGGTCATAGTGAATTAATATCCATGCTTGAGATGATGGTGCTAAGGAATAATATTCCCCCTCCTTGAACTTGTACATAATCGGGGGTCGATTCACCATATGGAGAGTGATTTCCCTCTCATAGTAATTTATATTGGCTCTATATAGGGAAATACAATCATTAACATAAATTGAATCAATTTCCACCGAAGTGGGTATGATGATGTTTTTTGGGAGGTTCAAACCTCAATTTAAGACAGGAGAAGAGTTATATCCATGGTATGAAATGGTTTCACCATTTACCATTCTCAACATCTACTTTACATTCATGATTTGTGGGGGTGTTGATATTGATTATTATAGTCATTAGGAATATAAAAGAATGAGTTGACCTAGAATTAAAATTTATGTTTTATATTATTGAAAGAATAACTAGAATACATGTCACCACATAGTTTGTGTGGTTCACGTTGACAGTAGTGAAGGAAAAACACTCACCCATGTAGCCTTGGAAGTTGATGGTTCCCTCCAAAATCCCATAACATAGGGTACTGGATTGAAAACTGCCATGGTTCCTTACAGTTGAAGCAATAAAAAACAGGTTGAGGGTAAAACAATGAATTCCACTCCTCTTTCATAGTAGTATATTTTTCCTGCTAGTAGATAATGGTCGGGTTCCCTTCTCTTCCACACCTATTGAATTTCATTATCCCATTATGGAAGTTTCTGGGATGATTCTTTATGAACCATTGGCATGTGGGGTGCTATATTTTGTTAGATATATTGGATTTATCCATTGGACTTCAATAATTAAATTCCACCTTATGTTTCTTATCCCCATAATACCTATTATATTCTTCGATCACCATGTCGACATTGAGGTCACATCAGAAAATTTCCTCATAGCTCCTGAAGTCAATGATCACTAGGTATTTACATACTCTTGGTTTCAGCCCACCAAAAAATGTATCAACCTTGCATTTGTGGGTTATCAAAAATTCTATGGAGTATCATGCATACCTTGTGATGTTTTCCTCATATGATCTAATATATTAGTAATCTTTATGCTTGAGGTCAAAGAAGTATATTTCCAACATAAGTTAGAGGTTGTGAGGAAAATATTTATCAATAAACTATTTCTGAATATCTTTAAATTCCATCAACATGATCTCTTCGTAAAACATCATATTTTTTTATCAATTTCCACCATCCATAAACATCTCTTTTAATATGATAAGCACCCAGAAGTACCTTCTCTTGTTCAAAACATTTAATTGTTGAAAAGATCATCTCAATGGAGTTGATCCATTGTTCAGTGATTGGGGGATCATATGATTCATTAAATGTAGGAGGCCTTAGTCTTATAATGCTATCAATTTTGTTTTGTTAATTTATAGGGGATAAACATTCCTATTGACCCATGTTTATATTCAAAATATGACTTAACTAAGAGAGTATCATTTCAAAGATTACAATTCAAACTCCCATCATATTTGGAATCTCATTAGATCATTCACCAAATCGATATTTACATCAGTTGTTAGCATTATTCCTTCTATTACAAGCCATTGGATAGAATAAAAGGAATTATGGGGGTAACAGATTATCTGGAATAAATGAAAAAAGGGAAAACACATAAATTACATTTATTTATTTAACATATCTATGTTATCATTGATCTACTTGCAAACATATATTAGTAGAGAATTTTTTTAATTCCTGTAATAATGGTTAATACTTAGATTATAAATTTACCAATGAATATCCCCTAGGAGTCTCATAACCAAGAGTGCAACAAGGACCATTATTTTGAACCCATTACCATTTGAGTATTGCTCAAAGAAAGGTTTTTTTGTTTTACCCCAAGATACATATATTCCAGATTCACCTCTACTTGCCTGTATCTAGAAAAGGATTTATTTTCCGGATAAACTACTTACTCAATAGTCACAAAAACATAGGTATGTTTTTATTATAATTAATTTTTTCCCTCAGGATTTCACGGTGGTTTTCTAATCCAAAACCCTAAATAACTAAACTTATCCTCTGATACAAACTATTACACCCCTTCTATTTATTTCAGACATAAATAATATTTATTACATGAACACTTGACATGATTCAATAGGGAATATTCATAGTTATAGTGTATTTTTTGATTAAGATAATTATATGAAAACAAAAACATAAAATACATATATTTTTTGAAAACTTCTTTTACATGACCACACACATTCATTCGTATATATAATTACTTGGGAGAACCTGATGATATGAAATAGAAAAGGTTGATATTTAAAGCCCCTTAAGGGAGTAAGTATTGCATAACATAAATAATACTATACCTATTAGGATATAGGCATATAAATGGATAATAAAATAAACATTAACATAAAGGCATAATTTAGCATTATTATTATAACATTGAAATGTGGCATCAACATTTAACATTACATCAGAATAATCCAAGGATCATTTCACATAGATCACGAATAAAACATAATTTCACTTGAATTAGCATGATTAAACTCTAATTGATTTTTTAATATCATGATTCTATTCTTTACCCAATGCATTGGGGCTCTATCAGGGTACACCCTTCTTAATCATTTCATTTCTTGCATAAGTGTACCACATGAATCAGATAACATTTATTCATTAAACATCATTATTTATAACAAGATAATGATATTTGGAGTTCATAAATGAGACTATATAACCAATATGTAAATACGTATAAAGTTTAATACCCCTGATAGAGATATGGGCATTGTATTCACTACAAAATAACTTTGGCTTGGAAAAATCGTGATGCATTTTCAGCAGCGTAACAGGGTGACATAAGAATTCATAAAAAATGATGATGAGAGATAAATGGGTGTCTCAACGTATTTAAATGAAATTTAATGTATGGGGGACATATATATATACTTCCCAATGTATTTAATAGAATTTAGATTCATAACACAAAATAATTTCATGAATGTAAATGATGAGAGATAAATTCCTTACTAAATTTCGACATGGTAACATGTGTATAAGGAAGGAATTAATGAGAGATAATCGGGTATTTAATTATGAAAACATAAGGATGGAAGTATGGGGGAGGTTAAAATTCATACCCCATCATTTTTAAATGAAAATAATAGGTTATAAAAATATAAGGAAATTTGGGAAAAAATGAGAAATGGAGAAATCCTTTACTTGGAAATGTGATCTTAAAGGCTTGGGAGAGGCTTGAGGGAGGCATCATGGGAACTTGGGGTACCTTGGGATAATTATAATTAGAGGAGATAATGGTAGGGACGTGATCTATGGTTTTTTAGGGAATATAAGTGGGATATTGGGTGGGATTACATAGTAAAGGTGAAGAAAATATTTATTATTTAGCTTTTGGAACCAAATATTAAACTAATCAAAACCAGAAATCAAACAACCATATTTCCCATGGTGTTTTCAAAAGGGAGGTGGAAAAAATTATATTATAATTCCAAATTCCTATCATCTTAAAATATAAGGATTATATATGTGGTGGTGATTCACATTTTCAGTGAAATCATTATTAATGTTAAAATGATTTATAAGTCCTAGAGAGTCCACTAAGGCACCATGAAATTAAGATTAAAATAAAATTATTTTAAAGATAAAAAATATGTTCGCCAAAAATAATTTTTATATTATTTTATTACATCACTATTATAAAATCCTTGGTAAATAATGAATTTGACATCTTCATATTAAATAATATTTGTGAATTAAATATTTATTTTACTTTATAGGGGTTGCTATGTATGATAGCATACCCGATACGCAACAAACGAGTTTCATTGAAATCTTTCATCGCACAATAATAATATAATAATATTATTTTAAATTGTAGTTAACACTTAATCATTGTAATGTAGGGAATAATAGAACTAACTAAAATATTATTATACAATTTTTTAAATGTTTTTACATTAATCCAATAAATGTTAGAGGCTTAAAATGCGAATGAATCCAATTTTAAGCAAAAATATTCTAATATTTTTTAAAAGGTCGATTGATAGACTTTTGATGGAGAACCCTTTTTAACTCTACATTTTGTTACTTTTAAAAGGTATAAAAAATACAATTCTTCTTTAGAATTAAGACATCAAATTTTACTTTTTGTAATTTTTTTTCATTTTTCCGATAATGTTTATTTTTTAATTCATAATGAAAAATGTTTTATTTTAGTTCATAACCACCTTTTAGTCTTATTTATTTATATGTATAGGTTAAATTTTTAATTATTTTTAAAGTTTAATTAAAATATATTTTTACCATTTAATCCAATGGTGGTCATTGGAAGTAATTTTACTCTAAAATTTGACATAAACAAGTGTCAATCTTTCGATAGATATTGTTTTTTTAAAACACGCTATTTGTTTTGACAGTAGAAATTAATTATAAAATTAATTAATGCAACATATTTTTTTTAATTAGGTAAAATAAAAATCATTTTTGAATTTGGAATATCAAATATATCTTAGGGTAAATTTTTCGTATTTTTCTAGAAAGAATAATTTTTTGATGAATATTGAAACCACTAAGAAGTAGTTAGAAATTAATTTTTTAATTTAAATGAAATTTTACCACTTCTGTGAATCAAATTTACAAAATCCAACATACATGGAGGTCATTATTAAGTTAAATATGGTTCAATGGGATGAAAATTATTTTTGTTGAATAGTAAATTTTGTGAGTTTTATTAACTGTGATTAAAAGTAATTAGGGTAATTTAAGGTAAAAATAATATAATAAAAATATAAACATACATTGACACCTGTACTAACCTAATTTTATGGATCATGGCCGACCAAGACAATCCATGTGTCAATTTGGGGGCCCCATTCATCCACTTGGGTATGATAATGAAATTAATAAATTTTTATTTAAAGTTAAAATAAAAATTTCACAAATATGTATTGTGTAATAAAACAATTTATACAAGGGGTTATATATTGTAACTTTTTTACTATAAATATTCATTATAAATATAAAAATATTTCCAGCATCATGGTAATTTTTTTAAAAAAATTTAGACATCAAATAAATAAAATTATTTTTGACACAATGATGATGCAGTGTTTACGTCATCAATGAACGATTTAAATAAATAAGAAGATAAATTTAAAATAATAGCCAAAACTTTTCCAATTATTATTTGATGATTTTATTTCTAACATGGCACCTTATCTTATACATTAATTATTTTTTGACCTTTAAAAACCAAAAATCATTATATAATAAAATAATATTTTCAATCTTTTCAAAAGAGCCCCTCCTCTCCCTTATAAAAAGACCTCACTTCATACCCCTTTATCACACTTCTCAAGCCCTTTGGATAGTCCAAAATCTACTCAAATAATATCCCAATATCCCTCTCTTCATCGTAGAGGCCTTAATTTAGGCATAAAGCACTTCAAGAAACCCTTTTTGGTTCAAACCAAGGGGAGTAACCCAATTTAAAGGTAATGTATTCTCTTATGTTCTTTTGTTTTATTTTTCTTTTCCTACCCCATAAAATCTTTTTATTCATTATTTTTAACAACAACAGTATCTTAAACATACTAGGATGTTTTTATGAGAAGTATTAGTGCTACAATTACACACACCTCCATCTAATGGGTGAAGAACATAATTTTTATGTGGACGGTGAACTACTGCCTCATGTAACGATGATTGTTCAATTATATACTACCACCTCTCATGGTGGACATTAAGATATAACAATATTTATATATGATATATATTAAGTTTATGTTTTTCTTATGCTTCTGTATTTTTCATTTATGTCATACCTTTATTGTTTCCATAATAGTTAAACGTGATAATTTTATATTAGGAAGTGCGGACTACCGCCCCCTCAAAGTGATATGACTCGTTCATGCCATACATGGAAAGTATGAAAAATATAATTTATGAACATATGTGACATATATGAAATAAATATTATTCTGAAATTATAATATACCTATGAATAACATTGCTTTCATTTCATTAAAATATGAAATAGAAATGAAAGTAGTGTTCATGGGTACATACGGATTACCGTCTCCATAATCAGTGAATTAAATTTATTATCTTCACATGTTATGTACTATTATAAATACTTATATATACAGGATATATATGATATATATGACATCTAAATGATTAATATCATTATAGAGTTAATGGACTCTTGACCACAAGAACAATTTATAATTATAACAAGTTCATTTTTGACTGATGTTCCGAACATTGAGCAAATGTCCATTATGAACTCAAATAATTAAATAATTGTTATAGAAAGGTAATGTATCGACCCAAAGTTTCATTAATGGAAAATCCCTCTTAATCCAGTTCAATGTCTCTTTTTGAACAATATTTTTATAAGATGTCAACTTCTGTGGTTTTATGTAAAATTTTTGACTGTTTCTAATATAGTCGTTGAACAGTAATCACATTATTAGTAGAAATATAGGACTTTAACAAATCCAATTTACTCAGACAAAAGAAGTGATGGCCTCATCTAGTATAATTTCCCCATACGAAGCCCATTTTTCGGAGCTCGGAAAAGTGGTGTCATCCTTGGGCTTCGCTCTTGACCAACCCCAAGTTGAGCTTCACCATGTCAAGCTCGAACATGACCGTCTATGGGAAAAGTGGAAGTTGATTGAAATTACCACTCGAGCGATGTTATCTGATCCACCCCAAGAGTCTGTTACCATTGCACACCTTACCCTTAGGTCTTATGCGGCTGTTTTAAGGGGTTATGTAAAAAATAAGTAGTACTATGTTCATGTACATTATTTTTGTATATAATAATGAATATAATTTCTAGTCATTTTTGATACGTTGTAAATAGTTTTTAAAGTACAAATGGTGTTTTTAGTTATTATTTAATTAAGAAATATATTTTAGTAAATTAAGGGATTTTTTAATTAAATAATATTTTAATAAACATATAATATTTTTTATGAAATTAATTTTTATTAAATTATACTGTATTTTTATGAATGCAATTATAATTTTTATTAAGGTTTGAAATCCATTTCTGTCAAAACCCGTGAATTTTTTATAAAAGTCTGTTTTTATATTAAAAGTGAAAATTAACATATTTAGAAATATTTTTTAGATAAAATAAATGTCATTTCTGGAAACAGGACGTCAAAATTATCCAACGGTGAATTTTTAATAATTTCTTGAGACAGTCAAATTTTTGGGTAAAAATTAAATATCATTTAAATATATAATGTGTTTTATGACATCATAATGACCCGATAGTGATGTAATAAAATAATATAATCTTTTTTTCGGCCAATATATGTTTTACCATTAAAATAATGTGATTTTTAGTTTGTTTTACTTACTTTTCAAAGCATTAATGGACCCCTCAAGGCATATTCTACACCTTTCCTTTTTAAATTAATTTTCATCGGAGTGTGACTCACCTCCAAATAAGAAACCCTAATATTTTAAGAAGTTCGGACTTTGGCCTTATAAAATATTTTTTTCCTCTTCTTTTTTCCAAAAACCATGGGAAAAACCCATGGGATGGTTTGTGGTTTGGGTTAATTTAATGTAAGGGGACCCAAACCTAAATAATATGGAATTCCCTCACCTTTCCTATATAAACCCACCCAATCTCCCACTTCCTCCTCACTCAAAGCCCTTGGAGTTAGTCCAACCTATTCCCTACTCTCTCTATAATACTCCCAAGGTTCCCCAACCTCCCATAAAGCCTCTCACAAGCCTCTCTCTAGCCTTTAGAAGCACACTTCCAAGTAAGGGTTTTTTCTTCCTTTGTCATTTTTTGTCAATTTTCATTAAGTTGTATTTCCCTTTTAATTTCAATTTTTAATGTTGGGGTATGGTTTTTCACCTCCCAAATACTTCCCTATTATTGTTTGAATGATGGTATACCCCTTTCTATCTCATTAAATTCCTCCCATGTACACCCGTTACTATGCCGAAATTCCGAAAGAAACTTATCTCTGTACATTTATATTAAAGCAATAATTTTGTATCATGAATATAAATTCCATTACAATTGTTGGGAAAAGTATCTATATTACCTACCTACTGTCCATTACATGTAATTATGAAGAGGAATCCATTTCTCTCTCATCAAACATTTTTATGAATTCTTATGTCACGCCATTACGCTGCCGAAATCACACTGATTTTCGAAGCCAATGCCATTGTTTAGTGGATACCATGCCCATTTCTCTATCAAGGGTATCCACCATTATGCACAATTAAATATTGATTACAATGTTTCATTTATAAATTCCACATTCCTTTATCGTGGAATAAATTATTATGTTTTATGAATCCATGTTTTATGATTCATGTGGCACACATATGGATTAAATAAATGTTTAAGAAGGGTGCGCCCTTATAGCACTCCAATGCATTGGGTAAAGTATACTATCATGATACGTCATGTGAAATGAGTGTTGACTCTTGCTAATTCAAGTGAACCTAGGGTTTACACATGCTTCATGTGCAATGACGATTTACTCAGGCTATATGTGCAATGAGCCTTGGCTCATGCTAATTCCATGTTAAGTGTTGTTTCCACATTTCCATGTTATAATTATCATGCTTTATCATGAATTTATGTTCATGTTTCTTATATTCTCTATTGATATGCCTATTTTCTAACATGTATTGTACTCCTCATGTTATTCCATGTGTAATCCCTTACTGGGATTTATATCTCACCCTTTTCTTATGCATGTCCTCATGTTATCCCATGCAATGCTAAGTACGAGGTAATGTAGTGTTCATGTAGAGGAAGATTTCAATAAAGATGTTGTATTTCATGTTTTAAGTTTTTATGTAATGATCCTACGCCCCAAAGACACTAAACCTCTCAATCTTCTTTATTGCATCAAGTGATGTTTTATGTAATAAATCATGTTTAATTTCGTAATACAAGAAGGGTTGTCATAGTTGGTATCAGAGGATAGGATTAGTTATTTTTGGGATTAGGAAACCCTAGTAAAGCCATAGATACAAGACTATGAATATTGAAAACATCCTTATGTTTTGTTATGTACTGAGTAAGTGGTTTATCAAAAAAATACATCCATGTCTGGATACGAGCAGTTATAGGCGGCTCTGGTACATATGTATCCTAGGGGTAAAACCCGAAAACACCACATTGAGCTAGACTCGAACGGGAACTGGTTCATGACAGTGGGCATTGCTGCACTCTTGGTTATGAAACTCCTGGAGGATATGTTTTGATGAATTCACAAGTTTAGTATGAACCATTATTAAGGGAATTAAAAAAATGCCCCTACAAATATATGTTAGAAAGTAGATCATGTAAATCTTAGATTGAAGCTTATAGACTCATGAGTAAGGAAATAAAAGTTTATTTATAAGTAATCAACTTTTTTCTTTCGATTACCCTTTATGTGTTACCCCTAACATTACATTTATTACAGCCAATGGCCGGTAAGAGGAGGACTCGTGATAACAACCGTTGTGAAGATTAGTGTGATGTCTGTAATAATGAGATGCCAAATCCAATGGGAGTGGGAATCGTGAACTTTGTCACGCTTCTCTCTCAACTAACTCATGTTTTGAATAGAAACATGGGTCAAGAGGAACGTTCAACACCCCCCCCTGTAAGAAAGAACATGTCGCTATCGAGAGCTTCATGAGATAAAGGCCTCTTACTTTTAGTGGATCATCTGATCCCACCCTCGCTGAACAATGGATCAACTCCATTGAAAAGATCTTCTCCATCCTTCAATGTTCTGAACAAGAGATGTTTCTCCTGGTTTCTTATTTTATGGTGGGTGATTCTGATCAATGGTGGACGTTGATGAAAAATTCGAAGCCCGAGGAGGAGATCGAGGTGTTCGAATGGAAGGATTTTTGGAAGATGTTTTTCGATAAATATTTTCCACACACCCTCTGTCTTATGATGGAGAGGGACTTTCTTTCCCTCAAGAAAAAAGATGAAGAATCTGTTGGACCGTACAAGGAAAACTTCACAAGGCTTGCACGATACGCTTCTGGTTTTGTCGTTACCCCCGAATGCAAAGTTTACAGCTTCTTTGGTGGGCTGAAGCCTAGCTTGCGGAAAGAATTCACGATCCCTGACTTCGACAGCTATGAGGAAATTGTCTGATGTGCCCTCATGGTCGAAATGGAGATCAGGGAATCACAGGGGTATCATGGGGACAAGAATCGTAAGGTGGACTTCAATGCTGGTGGTCCGATGGATAAATCCAATGGTGCTAAGAAGATCCAGCCCCCCACTTGCCAAATGTGTGGAAAGAAGCACCCAGGAAATTGCCTTAAGGGGACGAGAAAATGCTTCCTGTGTGGAAGAAAAGGGTACCTAGCTGTTAACTGTAGGCAAGAAATACCCACAGCTGCGACAGAGGAGTGGAAGGCTCCGTTCGAACCTCAACGCATTGTTCAATGCTACAAATTCAAAGAACCATGTCATTTTTCAAATCAGTTCCCTAATCCATGGGTTTTTGGAGACAACCAACAACCTCCAAGGTAGCAAGGAAGAGCTTTTTCCATCACTTCTACCGAAGTGAACCCTGACAACGAAGTGGTGATAGGTACGCTAGTTATATATTCAAGAATAGCGAACGCACTTTTTGATTCAGGTTCTACACATTCTTTTATATCTCAAAAGTTTAGTAGAATAATCCCAGCACCACCACAAATCATAGAAGTAAAGATGCCGGTGAGTATGGCAAGTGGGGAAATCATTTCTTCCCATGAATATAAGTCTTCCCCTGTTATAATCTGTGGATTTAATTTCCTGGAGAACCTTTTCATACTCCCTCTGGTGGAATTTTATGCAATTCTTGGCATGGATTGGATTTACTTATATAGAGCCAACATAAATTGTTAGGAGAGGGAAATCACACTCCATATAGAGAATCGACCCCCGATTCATTACAAGTGTCAGGAGGAAGATGAATCTCCTTTAGCTCCATCATCTCGAGCATGGATATTACTACCTTATGAGCATGCGTATTTGGCTCAGATGATTGAGTCCAAGGAAGAAACCAACCTTGAAGAAATGAATATTGTGAGGGAATTCGTTGAAGTGTTTCCCGAGGAACTGTCTAGTCTTCCTCCAAGAAGAGATGTTGAGTTCTCAATTGAAATTATACCTGGGGTGCTACCAATATCCAAGACTCCATATAGAATGGTTGTTGTTGATCTTGAAGAGCTGAAGAAACAACTACAGGATAATCTAGAGAAAGGGTTTATACGCCTAAGTGCTTCACCATGGGGCGCACCATTCGTCTTCATCATGAAGAAGGATGGGTCAATGCGGCTTTGCATCAATTATCATGAACTTAACAAAATCATGATAAATAACAATTATACTCTCCCAATAATCGATGACTTGTTTGATCAGCTGCGTGGAGCACAATACATCTCCAAGGTGGATTTGCGGTTGGGATATTATCATGTAAGGGTGAAGAAGGAAGATTTCCCCAAGACTGCTTTTTGTACAAGATACAGGCACTATGAATTCATAGTAATACCTTTCGGACTCACCAATGCTCCAGAAATATCAATGGACTTGATTAATATAGTTTTTAGAGAGTACCTTGACAAATTTGTGGTAGTCTTTATAGATGATATTCTAATATACTCTAAAACCAAGGAGGATCATGAGGACCATTTAAAAACTGTACTAGAGACTTTGCGCAAGGATACTCTCCATTCAAAGTACAACAAGTGTGAGTTATGTTTGAATGAGGTCTCCTTCTTGGGCCATATCATCACACGAAATGGGATATATGTGGACCCCTCCAAAACAGATGCAATTGAGGGATGGACGAGGTCAACATTGGTTATTGATATCCGTAGATTCATGGGGTTATCGGGATATTATCGACGATTTTTGGTAAATTTATCATGATTTTCCAACCCTCTTACCAAGCTAACGTGAAAGGGAGTAATTTTTTCTTGGAGTGATGAATGTGAAGAAAGCTTCAAGGAGTTGAAAATGAGGCTTATCAATGCACTCGTTCTCACTTTACCCACTAGTGGGGAACATTTTTTGGTATTCAGTGATGCTTCAAAGAAGGGATTAGGATGTGTGTTGATGCAGAATGATAATGTGATATCATATGCCTCATGGTAGTTGAAAATCAATGAGCAAAACTATCCAACACATGATCTGGAGTTGGTGGCTGTGATCTTTTCTTTGAAAATATGGTGGCATTATCTCTATAGAGAGAAATGAAAGATATATACTGACCACAAGAGTCTTAAATATATATTCACATAGAAAGATCATAATATGAACCCTATAAGATGGATAGAGGTCATCATGGATTATGACTATTCAATAAATTACCACCCTGGGAAAGCGAACAAGGTGGAAGATACCCTAAGTAGAAAGGATCCAGTGATTCTATCAATGATGATAATTGAGAAGGATCCAATCTTCTTATACTTGATAAAGATGTACATGGGAATCATAGAGAAAAGAACATCATCAATCCATTCATAAATAATTGCTCAACTGTCTCTTTTGGAAAAGTTAAAGGATGCTTAAAACGATGATGTGTGAATTCAAGAAAAATCTGAAGCTATCAAAAAGGGGAATTCCTCGGAGATTAATGTCAATGAAGAAGGTATTGTGTGGTTTGGGAAAAGACTATGTGTTCCATAAAGTCCGGAGCTGAAGAAGGAACTTTTGGATGACACACATTGTTCAAATATCTCTATTCACCCAGGGAGCACAAAGATGTATCATGATCTTCGAGAAAACTTTTGGTGGGATAATATGAAAAAGGAGATCGCTGAATATAGATAAATGTGCCTGGTGTGTCAGCAAGTGAAGGTAGAGAGGCATAAGTCTAAGGGGATGATGCAACCATTGCCCATAAAAGAATGGAAATGGGAAAACATCACCATGGACTTCGTCACCAGACTTCCGATGTCATCCAAAGGCAACAACACAATCTGGGTTGTTGTGAATCGTCGTACAAAGACTCCACACTTTATTTCTATTCAGGAGGATTTTTCATTGGATCAATTGGCACGGATATATATCAGGGAAGTGGTATGGTACATGGAGTACCACTATCTATTTTTTCTGACCAAGATCCAAGATTCACCTCTATGTTTTGGAAGAGTCTTCAACATGGTCTGAATAATGAACTGAACATCAGTACGGACTATCATCCTCGAACTAATGGCCAATCCGTGCAGACTATCTAAACACTTGAGGATATTTTGAGAGTGTTCTCAATGGACTTTAAATAAGGATGGGATCAACATCTTCCTCTGGTTGAGTTCTCATATAATAACAGTTTCCACTAGAGCATCCAAATGGAACCATATGAAGCCCTGTATGGGAAAAGGTGCAGAACACCAGCATGTTGGGATGAGGTTGTGAACATAAGCTGCTTGGAGCAGAAATAGTTGTGGAAATGGTGGAGAAGGTAAAAAAATTCAACAGCATATCAAGTAATCTCAGAGTCGATAGAAGAGTTATGTAGATAATCATTGACGACACCTTGAGTTTAAAGTTGGAGACATTGTTTTTCTACGCATATCTCCGTGGAAGAATTTAATGAGGTTTGGAAAGAAAGGGAAGTTATGTCCATGGTACATAAGCCCCTTCGATATTCTTGATCGTGTCGGGGCTCTGGCCTATCGACTAGCACTTCCACCTACTATGGCCAATGTACATGATGTCTTTCTGGAATCCCTCTTAATAAAGTACATACCAGAACCTTCACATGTACTTTCTTCTGAAGTGGTACAATTGTAAGATGATCTTTTTTATGAGGAGAAACTAGTGAATATCATAGATCGTAGAGAAACAATTCTTTGAAATAAGACAATTTCCCTCATCAAGGTGTTGAAGAGAAACCACAAGTTTGAAAAAGAAACTTGGGAATCAGAGGATATGATGAAGCTGAGTTACCCACATTTGTTTTAGTGTGGGAAAAGGAAAATTTCAATGGAAAAATTTCTTAAGGTGGGAATATTGTAACGACCCAAAGTTTCATTAATGTAAAATCCCTCTTGATCCAGTTCAATGTCTCATTATGAAAAATATTTTTATAAGATGTCATCTTCTTTGGTTTTATGTTAAGAATTTTGGCCATTTCTAATATAGCCATTGAACAGTAATCACATGATTAGTATAAATATAGGACATTAACAAATCCAATTTACTCAAAAAAACGAAGCGATTGCCTCATCCAGTAGAATTTCCCCATACGAAGCCAATTTTCAGAGCTCGAAAAAGAGGTGGAAACCTTGGGATTCGCTCTTGACCAAGTCCAAGCTGAGCTTCACCATGTCAAGCTCAAACGTGATCGTCTACGGGAAACGTGGAAGTTGATTGAAATTACCACTCGAGCAATGTTATCCAAGCCACCCCAAGAGTCTGTCACCATCACACACCTTACCCTTAGTTCTTATGCGGCTGTTTTAAGGGGTCATGTAACAAATAAGTAGTACTATGTTCGTGTACATTATTTTTTTATATAATAATAAATATAATTTCTAGTCATTTTTGATACGTTGTAAATAGTTTTTAAAGTACAAATGGGATTTTTTGTTATTATTTAATTAAGAAATCTATTTTATTAAATTAAGAGATTTTTGAATTATATAATATTTTAATAAAATAATAATAATATTATTAATTTAATTTTTATTAAATGATGTTATAATTTTATGAATTCAATTAAAATTTTATTATGTTTTGAAAGCCATTTCTCTCAAAACCTGTGAACTTTTGATAAATGTCGGGTTTTATTTTAAAAGTAAAAATAAACATATTTAGAAATTTTTTTAGATAATAGAATTTTCATTTCTGGAATCAAGATGTTGAAATTATCCAACGGTTAATTTTTCATAATTTTCTGAGACAATCAAATTTTTGGGTAAAAATTAAATACCGTTTAAATATGTGATGTGATTTATGACATCATAATGAACCAATTATGATGTAATAAAATACTATAATCTTTATGTTCGGCGAATATATGTTTTACCATTAAAATAATGTTATTTTCGGTTTGTTTGACTTACTTTTCAATGCATTAATGGACCCCTCAAGACATATTCAACACCTTACCCTTTTAAATTAATTTTGATGGGAGGGTGACTCACCTCCACATAAGCAACCCTAATATTTAAATATTTTCAGACTTTGGCCTTATAAAATATTGTTTTACTCTTCCCTTTTCCAAAAACTATGTGCAAAAACCATGGGATGGTTTGTGGTTTGGGTTAATTTAATGTAAGGGGACCCAAACCTAAATAATAAAGAATTCCCTCACCTTTCCTATATAAACCCACCCATGCTCCAACTTCCTCCTCACTCAAATCCCTTGGAGTTCGTCCAACCCCTGCCCTACTCTCTCTAGAATCCTCCCAAGGTACCCCAAGATCCAAATAAGCCTCTCACAAAACTCTCTCTAGCCTTTGGAAGCACACTTCCAAGTAAGGGTTTTTTCTTCCCATCTCATTTTTGTCAATTTGCATTAAGTTGTATTTCCCTTATAATTTCAATTATGAATTTTGGGGTATGGTTTTGCACCTCCCCCATACTGGCCTATTATTTTTTGAATGATGGGAGACCCCGTTCCCTCTCATTAAATGCCTCCCATGTACACCCGTTACTATACCGAAATTCCGAAAGGAACTTCTCTCTCTTCTTTTACATTCAAGCAATAATTTTGTACCATAAATATAAATTCTATTACAATTGTTGGGACATGTATCTTTATGACCTCCCTACTTTCCATTACATTTAAATATGATGAGGAACCCCTCTCTCTCTCATCAACCATTTTTATGAATTCTTATGTCACGTTTTTACGGTGCTGAAATCGCACCGATTTTCTAAGCCAATGCCATTGTGTAGTGGATACCATTCCCATTTCTCCATCAATGGTATCCACCATTATGAACATTTACATATTGATTAAAAAGTTTCATTTATGAATTCCACATTCCTTTATCATGGAATAAATGATTATGTTTTATGAATCAATGTTTTAGGATCCATGTGGCACACTTATGCATGAAATGAAATGTTTAAGAAGGGTGCGCCCTTATAGCACTCCAATGGATTCAGTAAAGTATAGTATCATGATATTTCATGTGGAATGAGTGTTGACTCATGAAAATTCAAGTGCAACGAGGTTTTACTCATGCTTCATGTGCAATGAGGATTTACTCATGCTCTATGTGCAATGAGCCTTGGCTCATGCTAATTCCATGTTAAGTGTTGTTGCCACATTTCCATGTTATGATTATCATGCTTTATCATTCCATTATGTTCATGTTTATTATATTATCTATTGATATTCCTATTGTCTAACATTTATTGTACTCCTCATGTTATTCCATGTGTACTCCCTTACTGGGCTTTATAGCTCACCCTTTTCTTATGCAGGTCCTCAAGTTATCCCATGCAATGCTAAGTACGGGGGAATGTAGTGGTCATGTAAAGGAAGTTTTAAATAAAGATGTTATATTTCATGTTTTATGTTTTTATGTAATGATCCTAAGACCCAATGATACTAAACCTCTCGATCTTCTTTGTTGTTTCAAGTGAAGTTTTATTTAATAAATCATGTTTAAGTTGGTAATAAAAGAAGGGTTGTCATAAGTAATAAGTGATATTAAAGGAATAATAAACATGAAAAATATTATTAGGAAAGTACAAATTAATTTATGTTTATCATTCAGGACGAACAAAGAACATATGACAGAGTCATGTCAGACACGTGGTAAGGGATTTCTTATCACAGATTTAATTTCGTGATATTTCCATTGTTCACCACTTATTTACTTCATGTGGTGTATTGTGTACTGAAATTTGATATATATTGTCATGATTATATCAATATTCATGGTATTTTGTGATTCATTTGGTGGTTATTATCTTTTGGTCATACGAATTGATTTATTACAATGAGGTAAGGGGTTTTTATCTCACTTTTTATTCCCGTGAGATTCATGCTATATATTTGTCACTATCACCATTGAGTGGGGTATGTACTGCCGATGATTATATTATTTGTGTAATATAATTTCATATATGGGTATTTACATCAACACTTTATGTTCCTTCTTTCATATGATGTATGTTTCGTTAGTTACCAAATCGGTAAGGGATTCTTTCACCCTCTTCTTTTTAAAATATTTTTTTGGTATGTCTTTTAGTTTACATCTTATTATAATGGTATATGATCTCTAATATCGTTATTGATGAAAATTTTATGTCCAAGTGATGAGATACCATTTTCTCACTCATCATATCATTTTCTGAAATTTAACGTGACGTCGTTAGGCTGTTGAATTTTTGTAAGGGATCTTCTTAACCCAATTGAAATTCTTTGGGATAACCTTCTACTTCTTGATTATGTCATGTTATGAATATTTGTGAATGAACTATGATTTTTATACACATAATATCCACTTATATTGGGTGTATTTATATTTTTCACACATGATTATTCCATTGATTTATCGTTAGTCTAAAGATATCGTCTTTGTAAGGGACATCATCTTAGTCTCCATTCATTGAGGCATATTTGGTTTAAATACAAGACATTATTTTATACACGTTATAAACACCTTTAAATTTTCATTTCATTCAAAGGGAATATTTTTCTACGAAGCGTTTTACTCAATGATAGAAAATAATGTTTCTTTTAACGTACGCGATGACAACAACCTTTCCACAACAATTAGTATTACTTGATCATTGGCTTCCTTAAAAATATGAAATGTTTTTAAAAAGAAAAATAAATACCATATACTCTATTATGTATTTTGGTATTGAAAATCGTTTTGCTAATGGATTTGTTATGTCAATATATTTATGTGATATATTGTGATTGAAATGTGGAAATGTTTTCTTTCCTTTATATTTGTTGTATGTGTCATGACTTTATAATTCTTCTTGGACATTTGATGGCTGGTTACTTGATAAACCAAATTAAGGGTGGTTCCATGATAAACCAGGATGGGTGGTAACATTATAACCTCCAGTTCATTGAGTATGGAAGTCGGCTTTATGGCTAATCCATTAAGTGACATGTGTGGAAGTTGACCGTATGGTAATTACATTTAAGTATGTTTGTGTTCCAAGTTACCTTTATATGTTATGTGATCTTTATATGGGTTTTATGGTAATATTTCTGGTTACTAAAGGGTATGTAATGATCTTTTATTTAGTAAATTGTATTTACTACTTCACAAAGGTGAAAAGTTTTACTTAATATAAAGTATTCATGATTTACTTATTGTTTTGAAAAACTAACATTTTTCTTTCATTGTGTATCTCTAACTGAGCATTTAATGCTCATGCCATGTTTTTGAAATGTTTTGCACTGGACTTAAAGATAAATAATGTCATGGATGGGATCAAGGAAAGACATGCTATCTAAAAGATGGAAGAAAACATTTTTCTTTTTAAGGATTTTTATTTTATGAGAAAAATGTAAACTTAGTAGAAGTGTCTACTTTGTAATATTTTTAGATATAATAGTTATGTCCAAATTCTCTAAATCTATAAACATGAAAAGATCCTCATTTTAAATTATTCATTTAATTCATGATTATGTAATGTCTTAAGGTCGGGACCTTATAGTTGTTTCAGAGGTTGGTTTAGATAACTTGAGAGGTTAGGGTATTCTTTAAGCATAAGTGTCACTACCATAATGGATAGGATTTCAAAAAAAGTCATCGTTTTTTAGATAATGTGATAGAGTATAAGATTACATGAATACTTATAAAATAGTATTATATGGTGATTTTACTGATATACACCCACTGACCATTTTGGTTTTATTAATTGAATTCATCTACTAGGCACCAATGTAACAGTGGATGTGAAGAAAACTGTGATGGTTTTGTGAATGAGAAATTGAATGATATGGAAGCTTCAATGAGAACGCTTGTGATTATTATCAACCAAATATCTAGAGTCTTTATTGACCACCAGAACATTAGTGATTTTTATAAGACATCATATTCGAGAGAAATAAATCCATAAGGAAGTTTAGGTAATAATCATAAAGGTATGTGTGTTAAAAAAAACCTATGTGTCAAAGATGTGGAAAGAAGCACCTAGGAAAATGTTTCAAAGGGACAGAAAGATGATATAGATGTGGAAATGAAGGTCATAAATCAAGAAACTTCCATGGAAAAAGGAATAATCTAGTGGACTAGGAAAGGGAAAAAAGTTTATTCTAAGGGATCAATTGAATGTTTTAAATGTTGTGTTCATGGTCATTATGAAATCAAATGTCCTACAAAGATGTTTTGGGAATGGGATCACCAATAACATACTAATACTTTTTTACCAATACCTAATGCTATTCTGATTGAGGATGAAGAAACTGACAATGTCCAATTAAAGGTATATATTATTTCATAACATATGTTTTCCTATTATTTAAATCATAGTATATGATTAATGTTTTTTGTAGGAAATATGTATTTCAGAATAAGTTGGAATGGAATAGTTAATGTATCATGAATAACTTTGAATGAGTGTGAAGTCAATATATAAGTGATTCAAGAGTTTTGCTATATTTTAGGAAGGTTATATTCTTAAAAGTATTAAGGCTCTTTTGATGATGGGATTACATTAGAATAATTTTTATTGTATGTGTAACCTTGATGTTTGATATTTGAAAATTTTATTCAAGGAATAATTATCTTATACTTTGTGGGTATAATTATAAAGAACTATTTGGGTTTATATGATCCTTGTATTTGAGGGTATTACCGGTTAATACATTTTGTGATTCAAAATGAATGTTATTAGATAATATTAGTGGTTAAATTATGTTATGGTTATTTTTGATGAATTTATCTATTTTTGATTAATGATATAAAATTATATTGTTTTTTTAATGGACAACACGCATACCGTGTGACAACCCGTCTCGTCGGACAAAGCTGTGTGAATCAAACCCACAACCAAAGTGCGACTGGTATTTATCACCTACCACTTCGCTACATGATGTCCTTGGTTATTATGACAAGTTATTTTTAGATATATGATTTTATGAATTAAGAATAAGTTGATTTTGGGTTATCTATGGAAATGATTAACCGATCAGGGAAGATATGTGATTAGGGTAATTACTTTTCAATATGAGACTTTAAGAGTAACTAATGTTATTTTGAGGTAAATGTTAAGATTTATCTCGGAAGACTATGTGATTAAATCCTTCTGAGATTTGGGTTTAAATATTAGTATGTATTACTTTGAATAATTTTATGTGCCACTGTTTATTGAATGGTCTTTTATAAACCATGGGTTTTGTTGGACAAATTTGGGATATTAAGAATAGTTTTACCTTTGGTAAAGTCTTATCCTTTTTGGGGATTATCTGATCTTATACTAACCATTTTGGTTTTGGATAAGGTCTAAAGACATGGTAAATATATATTTCATCTTTTTTGGATTAGGTGATACTAAAAATGTTGATTATAGCACTCTTAATGTGAACAAGCCATCCAAAATACTCATCTTTTGGAGAAAATATGTGTTTGTGTTAGAAATATAGTAAGTGATGAATGTATACATGGAAAGTAAGTATGTTTCCTTGTGTTTTAGTTAATCCCATAAATAAATTACTCAATGAAATTTAACATAAAACAAAAACGTTGTGTGTTAAAATTTTCATACTGGGTAATCGAATATCGTTTAACCCATCACAAATTTGTGGTTTTTGTTGTTGTTATCTTTCTCCTAATCATGTTTTCTATCACTCTACCACAGAACGTGACCCTTATCTTCTCCTCAATATCCATGTTTTCATGGGATCCTAGAGTGGGTTATCACATGTCAACATTTTACTTCTCTTTCATTCTTTTATTGTGGTCTTTTTTGACTCATTTTTCGATGTGGGGCTTTCAATGAAGTTTCCGAGCCCAATTTTAAAATAGCAAGGAAACAATTCCCAAAAGGGTGGAAGGATGTAACATCCAAGGTAAATAAAGAATATGAAATTTTCATATTTATTAATATTTGTGAATTAAATATTAATTTTACTTTAAAGAGGTTTCTATGTTCAATAGCTTACCTAATACAGAACAAATGAGTTTCTTTGAAATCTTACGTTTCACACTTATAATATAATAATATTTTATTAAATTGTAGTTAAAACCTAGCAGTTGTAATGGAAGTAATGAATAGAACTAACTAAAATATGATTATACATGTTTTTTAAATGTTATTACATTTTTACAATAATTGTTAGAGGCTTAAAATGCGAATGAATCAAATTTTAAGCATAAATATTGTAATATTCATTAAAAGGTCGATTAACTGCCTTTTAATGGAGATCCCTTTTTATATATACTTTTTGTCACTTTTATATGGTTTAAAAAATAATATCCATATTTAAAATCAAGATATCAATATTTACTTTGTGTAAATTTTTGGTATTTTTTTGATAAAGTTCATTTTTAATGAATAGAAAAAAATGTTGTATTTTGGTTCCCAACTGCATTTTAATCCAATTTATTTATATGGTTAGATTATATTTTTAATTGGTATGAATGTGTAAATAAAACATATTTTTACCATTTAATCCAATGATGGTCATTTTAGTTAATTTCACTTTGAAATTGGATAGAAACAAGTGTCAATCTTTTGATAGATATTGTTTCTTAAAAACACGCTATTTGTTTTGACAGCGGAAATTAATTATAAAATTAATTAATTCAACTTCTATGTTTTGAATTTGGTAAAATGGACATAATTTTTGAATTTGGAATATCAAATATAGATTAGAGTGAATTGTTGGTATTATTTTGAAAAGCATAAATTTTTTATAAATAGTGAAACCACTAAGTAGCAATTAAAAATTAATTTTTTTCGTTTAAATGACATTTTACCACTTCTGTGAATTGAATTTCAAAAATCCAACATTCATGGTTATCATTAGAATTTAAAATTTGGTTCAATGGGATAAAAATAATTTTTGGTTAATAGAAACTTTTGATTTTGATTAACCGTAATTAAATGTAATTAGGGTGATTTAAGTTAAAAATAATATTGTAAAAATAAAAAAAATACATCGACACATGTCCTAACAATATTTTATGAGTCATGTAAGACCAATAAAATCCATGGGTCAATTCTTTTTCCCCATTTAGCCACATGGGTTTGATAATGACATTAATAAATTTTTATTTAAAGTAAAAAAAATGTCACAAACAAGTATTGTTTTACTAAAAAAATTACATGGGGTTATATATTTTATCTTTTTTACTATAAATATTAATTAGAAATATAAAATTATTTCCTCCATCATGTTAATTGTTTTATAATTTTTATACATAAAATATATAATATTATTTATGACACAATGATGATGTAGTGTTTACGTCATTAATGAATGATTTATATAAATTAGAAGATAAAGATTAAAATAATATCCAATACTTTTCCTATTATTATTTTATGATTTTATTTAGAACATAGGACACTTTATCTTATGCTTTAATGATTTTTGGACATTTAGAAACCGAAAAAAATTATATAAAAAAATAATATTGTCAATCATTCAAAAAGAGCCCATCCTCTCCCTTATAAAAAGACCCCACTTCCGACCCCTTTTCTCACAGTTCTCATGCCCTTTGGCTCATCCAACCTCTACTAAAATAATCTCCCAAGATCCCTATATTCATCCTATAAGCCTTACCTTAGGCATAAAGCACATTAAGAAACACTTTTGGTTCAATCTAAGGGGAGTTACCTGATTTAAAGGTAATGTCTTCTCTTATGTTCTTTTGTTTTATTTTGCTTCTCCAACCACATAAACTCTTTTTATTCCTTTATTTTGTAACAACAACAGTATAATAATTATACTAGGATATTGTTATGTGATGTTTTCTAGCTACACTTAGACACACCTCCATCGAATGGGTGATGAACATAATGTATCTATTGACGGAGAGCTACAACCTCACACAACGATGATTGTTTTATTATCTCCTACCGCCTCTCATGGTACCCATTAATATGTCACTATATTTATATATGATATATATTATGTTTATGTTTTTTTATTCTTATGTATTTTTCATTTATTTCATACATTTATGGTTTCCATAATAGGTAAACACGATAATTTCATTTTAGGAAGTGCGTTCTACCGCCCACTCAAAGTGATATGATTACATCATTCTATATGTGAAACATATAAAGGAAATAATTTATGAACTTATTTAACATATATGAAATATATATTATACTGAAATTATAATATAACTATGAATCACTATGTTTTCATTTCATTAAAATATGAAATATAAATGAAAGTAGCATTCATGAGTACGTACGGCTTACCGTCTCCATGAACAGTGCATTTCATTTCTTATATCAAAATGTTATATACTACTATAAGTAAATATATATATATATATATATGATATATATTATATATATGATATCTAAATGATTAATATCATTCTGGATATAATGAACTCTTGACCACATGGATAATTTATAATTATAACAAGGTCATTTTTTACTCAAGTTCCGAACATCGACAAAATGCCTATTATGAACTCAAATAATTAAATAATTGTTATAGAAAAGTAATAATTAATATAAAAGGAATAATGAAGTTGAAAAATATTATTAAGTGAGTGTAAATTAATTTTAGTTTATCTTTCATGATGTACAAGGAACATACAAGTGAGTCAAGTCGGACACGTGGTAAGGGATTTATTATCTCACTTTTAATTCCATGAGATTTCCAGTGTTCGCCACTTATTTATTTCATGAGGTGTATTGTGTACATCCATTTGATATATATTATCATGATTCTATTTATATTCATGTAATTCTGTGAATCAATTGGTGCTTATTATCTTTTGTTCATACAACTCGATTTATTACAATGATGTAAGGGGTTTTCATGTCACATTTTATTTCCATGAGATTCATGCTATATTTTTAACTATCGCCTTTGAGTGGTGTATGTACTTCCCATGATTCTACTCTTTGTGTATATACCTTAATTTATGGGTATTTACATCAACACATTATGGTCTTTTTTTCATATGATGTATGTTTTGTAAGTTACAAAATCAGTAAGGGAACATTTCACCCTATTATTTTTAAAAGACTTCTTTTTGTAATGTCTTTTAGTTCACATATTATTATGATGGGATATGTTCCTATATATCCTTCTGATGTAAATTTTATGTTCATGTGATGAGATACCATTTTATCATTAATCAACTCTTTTTCTGAATTTTAATGTTATGTTGTTCGGGTGTCAAATTTTTTGTAAGGGAACTTCTTAACCCAATTTCAATTCTTTTGGTTAAACCTCTAAATCTTGATTAATTCATTTTATGAATATGCGCGAGTGACCTATGATTTTTATACACTTCATATCCACTTATATTTGGTGTATTTATATTTTTCATGCATGATTATGCCATTGATTTATCGTTAATCTAAGGATACCGTCTTTATAAGGGACTTCGTCTCAATCTCCTTTCATTGAGGTATATTTTGTTTTAATACAGGACATTAGTTTATACACTGTATAATCACCTTTTAAATTTCATTTCATTCAATGGTAATCTTTATCTATAAAGCGTTTTACTACACAACAAAAAGGAATTTTTCTTTTAAGGTACGTAGTGACAATGACCTTTCCACCACCGCAAGTATTACTTGATCTTTGGATTCCTTAACAAGCCATAATGTTTTTAGAAGGAAAAATAAATACCATATACTCTATTATGTATTTTGGTATTGAAATGGTTTTGATAATGGATTTTTTATGTTAATATATTTATGAGATATATAGTAATTGAAATGTGGAAATATTTTCTTTACTTTTTATTTGTTGTATGTGCTATGATTGTATAATGGTTCTTGGACATTTGATGGGTGGTTACATGAAAAAAAAATTGATGTGTGGTGATGTGATAAACCAGGATGGGTGGTTATGTTATAACCTCCAACTCATTGGGTGTGGAAGTCATCCGTATGACTATTCCATTTAGTGACATGTGTGGAAGTCGACCGTATGGTTATTCCATTTAAGTGTCTTTATGTTCCAAGTTACCTTTATATGTTATGTGTTATTTATATGGGTTTTATAATAATATTTTTTGTTATGAAAGGGTACGTAACAATATTTTATTCAGTGAAGATTATTTACTACTTCAAAAAGGTTAAAATTATTACTTATGATAAAGTATTCATGATTTACTTATTTTTTTTTAAAAAAACTAATAATTTTTCTTCTTTGTGTTGAGATTTTTATGCTCATCCAATGTTTTTGAAATTTTTCCCACTGGACTTAAAGATGAATAGGTTCAAGGATAGGATCAAGGAATGTCATTCTATCTAATACATGGAACTAGACATGTTTATTTTTAAGAGTTTATATTTTATGAAAAAAGTGGAAACTGTATAGAAGTGTTACTTTTTAATCTTTTGAGATGTAATATTTATGTCCTTATTCTCTAAAACTCTAAACCTAAAAATATCCTCAATAAGAAATATTCATTTAATTTAAGATTATTTAATGTTTTAAGGATCAGTCCTTATAACTATTGGGTGGTTACGATGTAATAAAACACAAAATATATTGAAAGAGTATTTAAATTTTTCCCATAAATTTGAATGTCTCTAAAAATTATGAAAATTTAACTATTAGATAATTTCAGTATCCAGAATCCAAAAATAATATTTATTATATCTACATATGTTTCCATATTTTATAATTTTCATTTTTATAATAAAAAACCTATATTTATTGCAAATTCCCGGGTTTTGAAAATAATGTTATTAATCCTTAATAAAAATTATAATTGTATTCATAAAAATTATGAAATCATTTATATTTAATAAAAATAAATTGAGTAAAAATATTATATTAGAATATTATTTAAGTCAAAAACCCATTAATTCATTAAAATAAATTTATCATTTGAATTTGGATATTAAATTAAAATACTATTTGTGGTTGAAAAATCGTTTACAAAGTTACTATAATAAAATGAATGTCTATTCTTTATTATATAAACAACTAATTCACATAATCATAGTGCTAGTGTCTTATTAAAATAGACCTCACAACACCCTCATATAACCAAAGGGTATGGTGTGTGATGGTGACAGACTCTTAGGGTGGCTTGGATAACATCTTCTAAGTGGAAATCTCTATCAAAATTCATTTCTCTGGTAGGTAGTTCTGTTTGAGCTTAACAAGTTGAAGCTCAGTTTGGACTTGGTCATGAGAGAAATCCCATTATGCCACCTCCTTTCTGATCTTCGAAAAAAGGGCTCTCTAGGGATTAATTCTACATGTTGAGGCCATCACTTCCATTGTCCGAGTAAATCGAATTTTTTAAATCCCTATATTTATATTAATCATGTCATCACTATTCAATGACTATATTAGAAATGATCATAATTATTAACGGTATTTTGAAATAAAAAAAACATATAACCAAGAAATATAATATGTTATATTACCATTTTAAAAAATATGACATTTAATTAGATCAAGGGGAATTTTCATTAATTAATGTTGGGGTTGTTACAATGTGTGTATGGACTACCACCTCCAAGAAGCTATGTGATAAGTTTTTAATATTTTAACATGGATTGTAATAAGGATTAATTTATTGAATATATATGATATATAAAATATTATAATCATTAATTATAGATGATTAATTTTTTTACCATTCTATCATTCCATATATTAAAAAACGAAAACAATTTTCATGTTTATGTATGACGAACTGTTTCCATGAATTTTGTCATTACATTTTCCATCTATATCTTTAATGAATGTATCTATAAAATTATTTAATGGATATTTATTATATTTATGTAATGATTAAAAAATTTTATATAATGGATTGATGATAAAAATACAAGGACTAAAACTACCAAACAATAACATAAATGAATAACAAAGTAGATATAACACAAAATAAGGATTTCAATAACAAAATGTTTAAAAACAGGAGAAAAAATATTAGATGTAAATTATATAGCATATTTTATATAGTAGTATTTTTATGTAATATATTTATGATAAATATATATTTACAATATAAGATATTCCAGTGCATGTGATGGAAGTCAGATATATTGTAATGGATTTTCTTCATATTTTCATTTCTTTGGGTCACATGCCTTTTACACAACATCTTTATTTTTTGTGATTTAAAAACTAAACATGTGACGAGAACCTAGATTGATGTACATGGACACTACATATATTTTCTAGAATACTAAATACATGAGACAAGAAGATGCCTAATGACCGTATTAGTTTAGTGTCTTTGGAAACTCTAACCACAATCTTCAAATCATTATAAAAGAACTTCATCATCTCTCATAAAGATATTCCCCTTTTGTTATCCAACCAAATACCATTCTTTTTATCATTGGAAAAAAAAGAAAGGGTTATCTCAAACATTTAGTAAGACTAAACCTGGAGATCCTAAAATAATCCATAAGTATTTAAACATTAAAATAAGAGCATAAAATTTAAACATCAAAATCCTTAGTCTTGAAATAAGTCATGGTAGTATGTAATGAACAGATAATAATTTAATGTTTACCATGAATGAATAGAATAAGAATAAATCATTTAATTGTGGAAAAATAATATGCACATAATATCATTTTCATAGTATCTAAGTATTTGATTCCAAGACCATCATATTGGATAAATGTTCAATATTGAACCTTGTTTATATGTCATTCCAACAATGTACTAATAATCTAGATTTTAATGTCATTACAACCCTGTATTACTAAATAAAATTTAATTTCCATTCTAGTAATATCTATCTCATGAGACATAAATCCTTTCCCAGTGCATTAGAAGGAGATATATGTCCAACCCATCTCATAATGAAAACATTCTTACATGTTCCACAAATTCAACAACCATTCACCATAGAATAACACAATAAATAAAATGGGTTTTCTTAAATAGAATTCCAACATAACATAATCCATATAAAATACCATTCCATTATTACCACAATAAAATAATTTTAATAAATGGGATAAAATCATTACCCTATTTAAAGTGTATCATCTTAGATAAAAAAATTGGATAAACCACTTGGACGTAGTTCTCAATGAAAATATCATTTCTTCTTCAAAAACATTTTCTTTTCTCAAAAATTCATCCAACATAAAATTAAAATAATTAATTTAAAAATAAACTATAAATAGTTTTGAAGAATATTTATTGAAATAAAGAATCTAGATGATGTAAAAACATGTTCATGTCGTATAAGTCAAAAACTATTCTTATTGTACTTTTGCAGTAAATGTCCAAAAGTAACTCATATGTTTAACAAAAAAAGTTTCCTTCCATACAACAAAGTAAAAGTAAAAAAGGGGTAAAAATGAATTTAAACAAACAAAAAATAAGATTAAAAAATATTTGAAAAAAACATTTTGAAAACATGGACATAGGTGGTTAATGTAACACCAGTGAATAATTACGTATAAAAAATCTCTAATATAAATGAGATTGGAAAATTATCCCTTACCTTAGGTATGATTTCTACTATATTTTTCAAAAAATACGATATAATGGATTTAAACATATTATTAACATGTAAAAATACAATAATAATAGTTATGATATCATATACAATTTACTTATAACATTATATTACTCATTAATTTGTCAATTCCATGTTGAAGCAACATTTTGGGTAATTATTATTTTATTTATCGTACAACATTAGACATATTATTCATAATATTATTACTTTTATCATTATTTAATTATATATAGGATGTAAAACATGATTTATAAGGTATATATATTTAGTATATAAATATATATATCATATATAGATAAAAGAAATAGAATACACCCTTCATGGATACGGTTGGTCGTATGTACGCATGAATGTTGTTTTTATTTCCTTATTAAATTGAATATATATAAGTAAATGACCTATAAATACAGTATAATTATCATGTGATATATTTCGTGATTATATAATATATATAATTTAGAATCATTCTTGAATGGTTAACATGGAGAATGAATATCATCGCATCATGTGGACGGTAAGTCATATGTACACACAAGTGACGATATCGTTCCTATAATTCATGAATGGGTTTGAAGTATATGGTGTATAATATATCAAAATTAGTATAAGATTATAATAATAATATGTATTTATTATTTCAACCATTATACAAATCCATATAATGTTGGGATGAAAAATAGATTACACCACAATGTGGAGACGGTAAGCCATATGTACGCACACACAATGATTTAATTTTTTATATGATGGATAGATAGGGAAATAATGTTAGATAATATTTATAATAACATGAAATCATATGAGTGATACTTATTTTATTACATTATAATGAAACAACTAATGAATTGGAAGTACAAGAAAAAATAAATTTGAATTAATCGGTAGAAAAAAATACCTCTTACTTGACTTTTATCCTTTAAATTTCCTCTAAGGGAACTACAGTTAGTCTTTTGAGAAGACAATAACCTCTCGAAATTAAATAGGGAAGTTGACAATTGAAATTTTTAGGGGGTTGGACGATATTGAAGACTTAAAATTGAGTGAAAATAGGAGGGAGGGGGTTCCCATTTATTAGAAAATAGGGGGGATTTTAGGAAACTCTCAAAAAATTAATTTATTATAAGTTATATATAGATTAAAAAATGGTAATAAACTTATTTAATTAAAATATAAGATGATATTGGCTTTATTAATGGTCATAAAAAATTTTTATGCATGTTTTGAAGATTTGTTTTATCCTTATTATTTTGGTTTATCGCTTATTTTATAATTTTTAATCATACCTTGATATAAAGTTATTTAGAAATTGTGGGTTAATGAAATTACCATATAAATTCAAATGAATAAAAATATATTTATGACATATTTGGACTTATGTTAACCATTTGGAATAATATTATATTTTCCAAATATTAATATCATTTAATAAAGTATTTTATGTTTTATGTTATGAATTATGTCAATTATGGACACAATACATACTTGACATTTTTAAAAATTCATAACAACCTGATCCCTACGAACTAAAGGCATAAATTTATCCCTAATATGTCAATGGAATCTATACAATTCTTTTATGGCATAAAAATTGTATTAAATTTATTTTAATATTTATAAATTCATTAATTTGAATTATTCATTAAGGAGGTTTTCACTACATCATAATTGTGTTCTAAATAAATATATGCTTTAATATATAAAAATTATAAATAAAACACAATGATGTAGGAAATTTTGATATCATTATAATAAATATTTATAGACATATAGATCAGTCATATATCCCTATTTTGAAATTGATTTAGTAAAAGAGTTATGTTCAGAATATAATTATTTTTACTTTAACTTAATTCTTATAAAATGTCATTTTCAAATCCATGTGAATCCATGGGGTCCCAAAGTCGACTCATGGATGGCCATGGTCAAAAATATATCATCCAATAGGATTAAGGTATTTGTTAGGAGTGTTTAATATAATTATTATATTATTTTTATGACCCATATTTACTAGATTTACCCTTAAACCATGGTAAATAAAATAATTACTGAAGTTACTATTCATAATGTGAAAAAATTAACAGTTCATATTTACACAATATTAAATTTTTTATTACAAATATGGTAGAAATTTTCCAAAATTCAAAACCTAGATGATGCAATTTTAAATTTAAAATTATTTCTTATTGTCGAAAACAAAATGTGAGTTTGTAAGTAGTAATAACTATCAAATGATTGACATGTGTTTATGTGAAATTTAAAAGTGAAATTACATCTAATGACCAAAATTGTATTAAATGAAAAAAATAAAATACAATTATAGTTTCAACCCAGTTGTAAATATACTTTATCTATATAAATAAATTAGATGAAAAGGAGGTTTTGAATTAAAATGTAGTATTTTTCATTATTCATTAAAATTTGAATTTTATCAGAAAAATACCAAAAATTCTAAAAAAGTAAATTTTTATTTCATAATTCCAAAGAATAATATTATTTGGTCACATTTTACTTATAAAAGTGTGAAAAACTATATTTAAAATTGGTGCGCCCTAAAATATACATAAAAGAATTTTTTTAGTACTTAATTTTTCCTAAAAATTGATTTTGTTCCCATATCATGTTTTATAAAATATGTAAGATAATATAAAATGTTATCTAAAATTAAAAATTCTGTTAGTACTATTCATAACATCTAATTTATAATATATTAAATAATAATATTTTAATAATATAACTTTGATTAGTGAAACTCTGTATCATGTATAAGGAAAGATATTGAGGATAATCCCTCTAATATGTAACACTATCGAAGACAATGTTTCATGAGGTAAAATATTATCTCTTTTTTTGAATAAAACATAACCCAAAAAATATCTCATTAAAAAAAATGTATACTCATTGTTGTGTGATATGAATTCTATCAAATGAACATTAAATTATGTGCAACACAATCCATGAATAATGTTGTGTATACTTCAAGTTAATAAGGAGTAACTTATTGTGCAAGATAATCATGGTGTAGCGTACAACACAAGAGATCAATGAAATTAAAAAGAATCTATCTCATAAAATCATAGGGAGTTACATTTTAACCATTTTAAAATGAATTTGGACCTTGAAATTTGTCCGGGTAATAAATGTTTTTCAACATGAATGTTTGTTTCATTGAAAACCAAATCATAAAAAGGGATAAAAAAATCATTTTAAACAAAAATCTTAAAACAAAATAGCTTCCCAAATTATGTCTTCACTAGGATTCTGCAGAGGATAACATAGATGGTAAGTGAAAACATGGAAATGGAAGGGAAATCTAAACACAAAATTTTGATGGATCAAGATAGAGAATAATGTTTGGCGGAAGTTAACTATAAAAAATTCAAAAATATGTTATGATTTGAGGGATCATTTTATTTATCAGATACGAAATTACTAGGATACTATTTTGTTTTTTGAGGATCTTTTTCCTAAATTTAATGATTTTTTGAGAAGAAATAATTAATTTCAGGAAAATCTATCTTCTGGTCATTCATTGAAATTTTTTAACTATATCTCTTATTTAATGAAATGAAATTTATTTTTCCATTTTTGAAGTGGTAGTGGAACACGCGATAGAATTATAAGTCAATCCACCTATCTCAATAAAGGTTTATAATATGTTACCAAATACACTTAAGTCCACATATAGTGAGGTAATATAGTAATATTAAAAATTTAACCAGAATATAACTTTTACTATACATCAATCGATAACATTACCATCCTTCCAAAAAAATATAAAACATTAGAAAGAGGTGAACCAAATTGACACATAATTTATCTCCCATATCTCATAAGTTAGTACATTTTTGTCCCATTCCAAACATGTGAATACCTTAATTATGTATTCTATTGAAACTTGAATTACCATAAAACCTTAGTGAAGACATGAGTGACTTAAAAACATATACCAAAATAAAAAAAAACTATATACACAAACCATGATATCACTATATCCATATATCATTTAGGATATAATTAATACTCTGAAACAAATCATTATTTCCTTATCCCATCATTATATTCATATAATGTGCATTCTAAAATTAACAAAATAACCATTCATGGTAACCGGTACCTATGAACATATACATTCATATACATAAGGGAAAAAAGTGTAACATTCCTAAATTGATTTCAGTATTCCATAATACCATTAAATTACTTATACATTACTATTTATGATAAAAATGTAATCATTACACTACCTTCAAACACAGTTGACTAAGATTCATTATTTCATTCCCTAACATTTATTTCATGTAACATATAATTTGTAGTCTCTTCATAATTAAAAACATTAATAATACATATATGATCATACTATTCTCTTCATGAGATTTTCCCTCAGTGCATCATTTTTTATAATTTACAATGTTTCAACATTTATAGCATTTAATTGTCGTTGTAGTCATAAAAATACAATATTCCGTTTCCATTATGTTATCTAAACCTTTTCCATTCAAATTAATGTATTTTTACATTATTTTACTCACCCAATGAATATTACAATTCCTTTGAAACACTCTCCCATATTCCTCTCCCTGCATGATTTACATGGTGAAAATTAGACTTTCATTCCTCTATGGTCATATTGAATCTCTATAATTCACTCATTAGGTGTGTTAGGAAACATACCAATGTTGAGATTATTGATCATATTGGGTGGATGATGATTAGAAATAATAACAATATTTCACCATACCAATCTTATTTCATTTGGTTTCTCATGAATAATATCATTCCATTGTCCATAATATTCTCTATTAACATGAATCCTCGAATTTATATCTATTTTCTAAAACACAAAAACAATATTGTGAGGGAAATAACCATACTAGGAAAACTACAAAATCAAGAGGGAGTATAATCAATATATAACATCATAGGTTTAATGCTAGTTTATTTATGATCATTACCATAATTATATTATTGTATTCTATAGTTAGACTTACCCTTGGTGACATAACTAAACATACCGAAGAAAAATCTCAAGGGATCCTACTACAGTTTCCGCATCCTATTTTCAAAGGATAATTAAACCTTAACTCTGATACGAACTGTAAATAACCAATCATGACGTACATGAAAATTATATTTCTTTTGAGGAATACTTAATAAATGACACAAATATCCTCCCAAAGATAATATTAGTTTAGTATATTTGGAAACTCAGATCACGATCTACTAATCATGGAGAACGATCAATAACATCTCCCATTATAATGATCACCCTTTTTTTTCCTACGTAAATCCTTTATTTATATCCTCGAGAAAATAAAATATAAAAAGGGTGAGCCAAAATTCTCAGTAAGTCTAAACATGTCGTTCATATAGAAAACCATAAACATCTGAATGTAAAAATAAGAACATACAATTTAAACATCAAAATAATGTGTCATGAAGTATATCTTTGTTGTATGTAAGAAATAGATCATCAAAGATCATTAACCATGAATGAATTTAAGTGGAATAAAACATGGAATTGTCGTTAACTAATAAGAACATAAAATGATTTTAATATTCGTCAAGGTATTGCTTCCAAGACCATTACAGAGGAAAAAGTCCCATACTGAACTGAGTTTACTTATCGTTCTATCCATGTATTACTGAACTGGATTTACATTTCATTGTAGCCTTGTATTACTGATCCAAATTTATTTTCCATTCCAGTCATGTATATATCATGTGATATAAATATTTACCCAATTAATTGGGGGTTGATATATTTCCCACCAATATCATAATGAAATAATTCATACATGTTACACAAAAACATAAATCAATTGCCACAGCATTACCCAATAAATAAAATGGGTTTTCCTAAACATCATTCCAAAATAAGAAACAAAATATAAAATATCATTCCTGCATTATTAGAATAAAATCATAGTAATAATAGGTATATAAACATAAACCTATTTAAATATTATCATCTTTGATGAAAGACCATTTTGATAAACAATTTGAACTTAGTTCATAAAGAAAATATCCTTTTTTCTTCAAAAATGTTTTCTTTTCAAAATATTCCGTAAAATTTTAAAAGAAAGGAATTTACTTGAAAATAAATGTGAAATATTATAGAGGAAGAAGAATGGAAATAAAGTGTCATGAAGATTTAAAAATACATTTATTTCGTATAAGTGCATAGATATTCCCCCTGTACTTTTGCTGGAAAAGATAAAAAGTACAGTCTATAGTAAACAAAATAAATATTTCTTCCACATCACATATAAAAGTATAAAATGAGTAAAAATGTTATTAGATATACATATAATAATAGTAAACATTTTATGAAAACGTATTTAGAAAAAATGAACATATATTTTAAATATAACCCTAGAAAATATTCACAAATAAACAATTCAATTCAATATTAAAGAAACATTTTGGGTAATAATCGTTTTGTTTATCGTATGTATTAGGACTTGTTATTCTTAATATTATTACTTATACAATGATTTAATTAATTCTATAATTTAATAAATGATTTATATATTATATATTTTAATAATATATATAATATATAGATAAAACAAATGGAATACATCGTTCATGGAGATGGTAGGTCGTACATATGCATGAATGTTGTTTTCGTTTCCATATTAAATTGAAAAAAGTAGTTAAATGAAACATAAACAACAAAACATTAATATTTCATATATTTCATGATTATTTATTATATAATCTTTATATTGATTCATTAATGGTTAATGTGGAGAATGAGTCTCATCGCGTCATGGAGACACTAACACGTACTTAGGCATGAGCGACGATATTTTCCAATAATTGTTCAATGGTATTGGGTTTGATGGTGTATAATATATCATAATTATTATCAAGTTATAATAATAATATATATTTATTATTATGACCATGATACCCATCCATGTAAGGTTGTGGTTAAAAACATATTACACCACATCGGGGAGACGGTAAGTCGTACGTACGCACACACATTGATTTCATTTTTTATAGGATGGATAGAAGGTGAAATAGTATTGATTAATATTTATAATAACATAAAAGCATATGATTTATACTTATTTTATTAATTTATAATTAAAAAACTAATGAATATGATTTAGAATAAGAAATAAATTTGAAATAATCATGAGATGATATTACCTCTTCCTCGACATGTCTCTTGTAAATATCCTCTTACAGTACTAGAGATAGCCATATGAGAAGACCATAACCACTATAATGTTATTTGAGAATTTAAAAAGTGAAATTTTAATGGGTTGGCCAAGTATGGAGGATTAAAATTGACCTAAGAGGAGAGGGAGGAGGTTCACCTTTATAATAGAGGAGAGGGGGAGTTTCGGAAACTCAAAAAATATAAATTTATTATAAATTCATTATCGATTAAAAATATTTTCCAAATATAATTTAATATAAATATAAGATTATATTTGTTATAATAACAAACATAATAAATTTTTTACACAATAATTGTATATTTTTCGTCCTTATCATCTTAGTTTAACAATTATTTTACCCTTTTTAATCTTATTGTGATATCATGTTATTTACTCATTGTGGGTTAATGTAATTACCATCTCATCTAAAAAATGCATATAAATTTATTTATGAAATATTATAACTTATGTTGACCTTTTTTATGAATATTATATTTTATGGAATTTAATGTTATTTAATAAACTATTTTACAGTTTATGTTATGAATTATGTCAATTTAGGACAATATTCATACTGTACTTTTTAAGAAATTCATAAAAAACATATTACATCAAATAAAAGGAATTAAATCATACCTAATATGTTAATGTCCTCAATAAATTTCATGGATGACATAATAAAGTAAAATTATATTTATTTTAATATTTATAAGTTCATTTATTTGAATTATTCATTAATGAGTTAGTCACTACAATATAAATGTGTCAAATATAATTATATTTTTCTAAGGTATTAAAATTAAAAATAATATACCAGGATATAATAATTTTTTTTATATTTCTAATAAATAATTATATAAGTATAGATCAGTAATAAAACCCTATATTAAAATCTATTTTGTAAAATATATATGTTTAGGTTATAATTATCATTACATTAAGTAAATTCTTAAAAAATGAAATTTTCACATCCAACTGAATACATGGGATCCCAAAATCGACAAAAATGTGTCCATGGTCTAAATTATCTAATAAAATAGGATTATTTATTCTTTTATGGTTGTTTAATATTCTTATAATACTCTTATTTTACTATTATTCACCATATTTACCCATTATAAATGGTAACAAAGATAATTACTGATGTTAATATTTATAATGTACAAAAATAAAAGGTATCTATTTATACAATTTGAACCATCTAATTCCAAACATGTAATTAATTTCACCAAATTCAAAAACAATGATTTTTCATTAATTAATTTAAAATTAATTTATGTTGTCAAAACTAAAAAGCTTGATTTGTAGAAAAATAACTATCAAAAGATTGACATGTCTTTATGTCAAATTTAAAAGTGAAATTACTTATAAGGAACAATATTGGATTAAATGAAAAAAATATAATCCAATTACTCTTTAAAAACAACTATAAATATAATTTATCTACATAAATAAATTAGATGAAAAAGTGGTTTTAAATTTAAATGCAATCTATTTCATTATTCATTAAAATTTGAATTTTATCATAACAAATACAGAAATTCAAAAAAAGTAAATATTAATGTCCAAATTCAATAGAAGAAGTTCACATTGACAAATTTTACTTATAAAATATTCAAAGAACTGGATTTAAAATGGGTGTACCATTAAAAGGCTGTAAAATTTCATTTTAAAAAAAGACTTCTTTTATCCGAAAAATTTATTTTTTTCACATATAATGTTCTATAAAATTTGTAAATTTTTTTTTATGTTATATAAAATTCAAAAAGTGGTTTATAATATTCATAAATTCTAGTTTATATCCAATTGAATAATAATATTTTAATAATATAATGTTGATTAGTAAAACCGAGTATCGTGTACAAGGCAAGCTATCAAGGAAGGACACTCATGCATGTAACACAATCCATGATAGTGTTGAGTGTAGTGAAATATTCTTTTGGTGTAACGTATATTAGAATCTAAACTTAGTTCATTTTCCAAAATCTATACTTAGTGTTGCGTAAAATTAATTCTATCAAATGAACTTGAATTTAGGAGCAACACAAGTCATGAATAGTGTTGCGTATACTTCAAGAAAATACAATGGTTTGTATATTGAAAACTACTCATGGTGTGACGTTAAATAAATGAAAAAAATGAAATTAAAGATAATCTATATTATAAAATATATGTGTGTTACAAAATGAAGGTAATTTAAGATTTTTATAATGGAAATTATAGATTTTACATGTCCATCTCTTGATATTTCTCTCATATGTCTTATTATATGATAATTACAATAGTTAAAATAAATTTATGTGAAAATATTTTTACTTATCAGTATTTTTATGATAATATTTCAGATGATTAATTGTTATTATATAACTCTTATAAAACTAATTATATCTATTATAATTTAAAATTTTAATCAAAATAGTATTTTTTTTCATTTTCCTCACCTTATGTGTTACTGATAATAAAAATTCATTTTTAAAGAAAAATATTATTTATTTCTCACAGCAGTTAAAAGCAGTTTTTCTTATATATTAATGTTGTACAAATTTTTTTTCAAATTTTTTTAAAACTCATTGATTATTTTATAGTATAATTTGAATAAATTATGAATTTTTAATAAATTATTTAAAATTATTCTCATTATCATTTTTTGAATGTGGTACTTTTAATTTTTTTACTAATGTGTAAATGGAATGATTTATTTTAACATATACATATTAAATAGATATTCTATATTACATAAGAAATCAATGATATAAAGATTCATTTACAAGTTTTTAGGTTAATTTTATAATAAATTATTTTCCATAATCTTTCTTATTAATTTATTTTTTAATTAATTATTTTCAAAATGGGAAGGGTATTTTCATAAAAAAATGTTTAATGGATCTTTTAATGGTATTTTTTATCTTTAATGAAAACAACCTTTGATTTAATATTTTCATTAATAGGGATAATAACCATGTATATAATCCATATATTATTTGGAGGTTTTATGTTTATGACAAAATATATTAATTAAACTCATTCATTTTCAACAGGTTGTACTATGTTGAAATGATGAATCGACTGTGAAACCTGTTTATTTTCCAATGGTTATACTGTGATGAAATTTTTATAAATTTCATTTTATTCATTTTAAATTATTATGATGAATTATTTAGGATAATATAGAAGACATATGTTTGGTTTTTATTTGGTTCTTGTATTTACATTATAACAATGTAGGATGGTTACATTATACCAAGGAGGGTGGTTATGTTATGAACTATGGATGTATATAAATTAATATCATGGAAAGTTGTAATTATATAATTATGGATAGTGGTTTTGTTACCACAATGGTTGTTAGGTACCTATATCTATATCCATTTCATTTTTTAAATATTGATATATCTTGAGATAAATAAAACATGAATGTGCAGTAAAAATTGTTTTGAAAGGGACTTTTAACACTGAAATAATCATGGTCGTGAAACATGACTTCTATGATGTATCTTGGTGTGAAACCATTCCAAAAAGATTGTCTTGAAAAGGATAATTGAAACTAATGGAAATTAAATAATATTCTAATGTGTATTCAACAATCTAATATATTATTCCAATGTTATTCTCTAATGTAACAAGTTCTGTGATTACATTAATTCTAAAGTATAATGACATACAATGATTTACTCCGTAAATATTAATTAATATTTATGATAAGATGACTGATATTTTCTAATGCTATGATTTTGTTCTCATACCATTATATATATGTTATTCTCAAGTAATAATTGCAACCTTCTGTGTTAATATTTAATGGGAATTTATGATTACCATTTCATATGATTCCATTCACAAGGATTTGAATAATCATAGTTAGTATGATATGCCTTTGAAGTGTGATAGCAATAAATAACATAGTAGATGCGGATTTGGATCACTAATGTACCCATTGATTATGTTTCCATGTTTTTAAAGGCACTAGGCTTATACAATTATATCTATGATATTTATATTACGTAAGTAATATTCATATATTAAAATGTGATATCTTTGTATGAAATGTATATGTAATTTCACATTTGAAATTTAAAACTACAACTGTAAACTAAAAAGAACACTTATGACTAAAAATTAACATTTTATTATTCAATGATCATTTTTAGGAAAATGTGGATGACCATTCATGATCACATATAATCCTTTTCCCATAGGGGATGATTCATTGAGATTAAATATATAGGAGAAAAAACTAGTTCACAAAATATATTTAAGACCACACGTAAAACCATACCACATACTGATCTAGAACACATTTATTCCTTAGAGGAAAATAATGAGTGTAAAAATTAAAATTATCTGAGGCTAATTATATGCATGATGATGACATGATATATATTAGTGATACACTGGCTAAACATTCATCATTGATATATTAATAATATCTGTATTTTTAAATAAAAGTTTTTGAACTAATTTCATATTATTATTTATTATATTTCTCAAACCCATAGGACTCTTAATTTTATATAGATAATATTTATATCCATTTAATAATCAATTTGTCAAATATTTGATATTTTTATTAATATTTAAATAACAATTACAATTTTAATTCAATTTACATATCATTATGTAATTATACGTGAAAAATAATTTAAATTTTTTGAATTCATTATATGTAATATTATTTCAATCGATACATTAGACAAAAAATTTTCAAATATTTTTGTATTTAAATAATTTATTTTAGGACGAAAGGATTATAAAAATTATGTTGATATGTTTATAAAGAATAAATTTTGTAATTTGATAGGCTATTTCATAAATAATAATTACAAAATCACCTCTCATAAATTAGTTATTCATCATGGGATAATGATTAATTCATGTTTAGGATATGGTTCTTTGGATTTCATTAGATCATTTTTCATTGAATTATATAGGAGACATAGTTACTTTAGAATATCATCATATCTTATTATAATATTCATTTTTGTTATGTAAAATGAAAATCCAACTTGGTTAATGATTAATTATAATCATGAGTTTATTTACATAATGGTTCATTATTTGGTGTGATTTATTTATTTTTATAATGGATTTATAAAATATTTAAATACATAAATTATCCAAATTTTTAATGTTTATTTTTCAAAATAATAACCTAATATAAATATTTACTTTTTCAATTAATATTATTAATTGATATTAATGATGAATTTATTTTTTTATTCAAAATACCAAATTTTATGATATATTCAATGGTTAAAAAGTCTACTAGACCATACCTGAATTATTTTTGATAAAATATGGATCGTTTAATATTAAAATGGATGAGGTAATTAAGGACTCTATAGAACTTATATTAAAATTAAATGGGGAAGGAGAACTACATAGCACTAATGAATCAAAAAAACATATAAATGTAAGATTCAAGGGAAACTCAAACCTGATACCTCCCAGACACCCGGGGGGTCCTTTTCCACATGACTAGGCCGTGGGTGTATTGTGAAGCCCTATTAATTTTGATAAAAACAATATATTTTACCCATAAATAACCCTTTTCTTTCATTTATTATATATTTCAAGGTCGATTTAATGATTAAATTCAATCTATTTATGGGGTAATTAGTTATTTAATGATATCATTTTTGAAGAAGTATATTCTAATGAGGTTCTATCTGGTGTCTTCATTGGTAATGCGAGAAATGTTTAAATTTTTTTACATTTTTTTATATTTTTTCACTCCAAAAAAAATAAAAAATAATTGTGTAAATATAAATAATAGAGGGATGGTCATTGATCAATTTAATAATTAGATCTTAGAACCAATGAAATAAATATAAAATAGGTTTTTTGATTGGTTACATAACATTAAAATTGGAATGAGTGAGAATGTTACATTAAATTTCTATAATTGATATTATATAATACATAATAGAATATACTGATCATCAATCACTTTGAATTATTTCATCAATACTGAAAAATCCTTTACCTTAAAATTATAAATTTAACATTAATCCAAATTATTAATAATTCTCTTATTAAAGTGTCTTTTTTATGAATTTATATACAATCTAATTTATTAATTTAATTATGTAATCTTCTTAACAATAAATTTATTCACCTTGTGAGATGATTGAAATAATTTTCTAATTATTATAACATGTGAAAATAAATATTAATAAATATTTAAATAAAATATGTTAATAGAATAAAATTTTAATTTCTAATTGATATTTTATGAATAATGTAAAATATATGGTATATTTATTTCCTTAATTATTTTGTATTATAATATGTTTTTCATAGTGGTCTTTTAATGTTTTTTTCTTATAGATAATTTTTTTGGAATTATATATCCTGATTTTCAATGACTGTGAATTATGTATTTTTTGGTGGAATTATGATTATTTTATAGTTTGAAAATGTTAATGTGTTGAGTAATTTGATCTAATTTATATTTATATAAATTATTATTTAAAATTTGACTATAACTAAATCTTATAAAAATTTTATTCCATGAATATTTATTTTTATGGGAATAATTGAGTTTTTGGATGAATACGGAAGAGTTTGAATAGTTTTTAACATAGAAAGAAAATAATCCCCAAATAGTTTTAAATTGAAATGTGGTTACATTAATATCTAATGTTGGAGTTCATAGAAAATATTAATAATTAATGAAAAAATTATTATTCCTCTATAATAACGTGAGTAAGTTCATTAAGCGATGAAGAAGAAGATAATGTTTAGTAACAAAATAAAAATAATGATATTCATTACTCATAATCATGAATTTAATTATGTCAATAAACCAACTATGGAAAATGGAGATTGGGTAATGGATAGAGATACACTAAAATAATTAAACAATTATTTACTGACTACTACAATGAATCTAATTAAAGATAGTGATATACTAAATACAAAATATGGTTAAAAATTATGAATACCCAATATATTAATGAAATGATTTGTAAATTTAATTTAAAAATATTTACAGGTTGTGATTTAATTATAGTAGAATTATGGAATAATTATAGAAGCAACTCATTTGAAAAAAAATAAGAGGAGGTTCTTAAATGAATGACAGTTTAGGATAATGTGATCCTATCATTATTGATAAATAAATTTCATTATATCACTATTTTCCAGATAGTATATTTTGTAGTTAATTTTCATTCCTTGATATACTTTTATGGTAATTTTATTTTTGGAGAGATATATATTGATTGGTAGTCTAATGGTGAAGGCAAATAACCTGATCCTCAAAAAATTAGATTTACTTTATTATCATGTATAATAATATTGAAAAATTCAACGTATTCTATTTATATAATTCTCTTTATGTGATATATTCAATGATGATATATTCTCCATCAATAAATTGTGAGTGGGTAGAGAATTTAGAGTATAATAATCTTTATATAATTGAATATTAAGATTAATGGCGATGGATTTATATTAAATAAATAACCTATTTTGATAATTTGGTATATGTATAATACATTAGAAATATTATAAAAGTATTAATAGAGGAGGAAAAACTATGATAAATAAGGATGATTGTTGTAATATCATTTTGGATACTTAATTATACATAATATTATTATTTAATGAATCATAGTTAAACTATATAATTTTGAATGTTAATAATATTAAAAATAAAATGAGTATTGGTAGAAAAATTTTAATGGATTTCAATTACATAATAAATATTATTAAGAAATGAATAATTATTTATTAAATGTTAAAAAATATATTATTTTATGAAAAATAATACTTCAAAATAATTTTATTTATTCTATTTTTCTTAAGATATAAATTTTTAAAGATCTTTTATTTTCATCTAACATTTCATTTAGTAATAAATTGATACAAAAACTAATAAATTAATATTATATTTTATATTTTTTTATAGTTTAAACATGGTATAGATAATAAAATTGAAGAACCATTCAAATTATATATATTTAATTTCTAGTTCTCTTATATAAAAATTCATAACATTTAATGTTTTTGTGTATAATAAAACAACTAGAAAAATTAGTATTCATGACAGGGAGAGTAATTAATTTTTATACCACTCCGATCTAAAATTGAATAAATTTAACTCTATAATATTATAATATTTTACTCCACTAGAATAATAATTCATGTTGAAGTATAATTTTATCACTTTTTGTTATTCACTATAACATAAATATATGAATGATTGAAAACATAAGGAATAGAGCCTCACCTTTTATATATAATATAAGAATTTATCTATTTGGATTCAGTAGGTGAAAAAAATTTATATGTGGTTTATAACATAATTTCCAGTGAATGATCAATATGGATGTCCAATCCTATATAGAAATTTCAATTTTTAATTAAATCACCATGTCACATGAGGTTAACATGGATACAATTTTCTTGAGTGACAACTGTGATGGTGTCCCAAGGGAAACCCTATATTTTTAGACTTAGGGAATATTTATGTCGACTCCCCACTCATATGAAATCATCTTAGACAAATATATTTTAAAAACAATATATTTTTTTAATAATTTTTTTCTATACTATGGGTAATCCTATTGAGATCTATCTATCAACTATCGTTTTCCTCTCAATAGAAAATGGCCTCCAAAGTTAATTGTATCTTTGTCACCTACCACATCAAGAAAAACTACATAAAAATGTCCTTCAAATCCTGATACATATTATGAGTGAAAAATTAATGTGTCACAAAATCTAATAGTCAATAAATTCAATATTTTGAATGACACTAATGAATTCAAAAATGAAAATATTTGTGATAGTTTATAAATCTAAGATATGACATTACTAAATGTTAGTGATGACATGTGATTCTAGGTTATTATACCAGCGAAACTCATCCTAAATAGATCTACTTATTCAAAAAGATATAATTCCAGTATAGATCACTAGGAAGATGACCTACTATTGGAATATTCTCCAACACATGAAACTCGTGTTGATGTTGTGCATACAAGTGGTAAAAGGTAATACATAGGGATATGAGCCTTACTGGTAGGACTATTACATTGAGTATGGTCTATTGAGAATTGATACATCAATATATTCTTTTTTCAAAAAACATTTATAGGTTATTATAAACGATAAATGAATCACTATATTAATGGAGAATATGAGGGACACAGAAAGAAATGACGTCAGGATGTGGCATATAATCATCAATAATAATAATAATTTATTAGTTGAGAGAACATATTCATCAAATGATTTACATTAAATTTTCTATTCATTGTTTTCTAAATGGTTATATTTTACTTTTAATCATTATAGATACATAGTCTAGTTTCCAAGATAAAAACATCCCTTAATACTAAAGATGAAATTTCACCCATTGTAGATAATGAATCAATATTTAATGGAAATCAACTAGTTCAATTTCAAATATAGATATATAAATCAAAAGTAAAAAACATGAAACCCAAAATACTCAGATATAATCCCTTGATGCATCCCATTAATTAGTACTGTCTCACTAGAAACCATTACTCATGTTATTAGATTTTACAATTTTTTACAAAAATTTCATAATTTGCATTTATGTTATTCCATAATATCGGCCAAATTGTGTAGCATCACAGGCATGTTTATTCCTTATATTGAATGATTATAGGGAATCTTGATCAATATAATTTAAAAAAGATTAGTTATTTTATCAAAAATTTAGGGGGGCACATTTATCATGTATAACAATATAAGTACTGAGTCTATCATGGGTTGGGATGATGTACATTTATAGTTCATCTAAAAATTTATATATAGATTAAAAAAGATAACCACATTTAGATCACTCCAATTATAAATAGTGACATAATGAATGGCTAATAGAATTTATTTCATAAAGAATCTTCTAAATGATTTGGACATAATAGTAATTCACATTAAATAACATAGTGTATTTCTCATTTTTTCTAAGAGGAATATTAATTTCTATTTTATCTATGATTAGTTAAGCTAATTGATGATATACATTTTCGAATATCTAGGCCGATCCCCTAAATAATAGTCTTAATTATATTAACAAGAGGAGATTACTTTTTTCTAGTCATATTATATGTGTAACAACTACTAAAACCTCAAAAACCGAGTTCATGTACTATTGGACATAAACACGATGTACAAAATATAAAATGATTCCAAAACATTCAGGATAGGAAAAATAATGTATGTATTATCCAATTGGATAATGTTCTATTTAATTACCCATGTTCCCTAAAAATTATTATCTATGACTATTAAAGGGGAAATTAATTGAAGGAGGCAGTGTTTGAGAATTACCCAATTATTTCAGATACCATCAATTTTTGGAAAAATATTTCCCTGAATTCATCAGGATTTTGTATTGGATACATAAAATATTGCATAAAGATAACATGGATTTGGATAAAAATAAATTTAATGTTTCATATATATTTAAAAAAAATTATAAATTCAAAAAGTGTATAATGTGAATGAATAACATGAGTATATTTCAAAAAATATAATGAAAACCAATGATTTTGGGAAATTTTAAGTCATTCTCTAATACAAATGGGGAATTTAATTATTTTATTAACCAATCATAAATATCACTTTTACCCCCAATTAGAAAAAATAACGATGGTATTATTTTCACAATTTTCATAGAGAACACATAATTTACATAGAAAAATTAATAGTTATGATGTATAACTCCTAGAATTAAAAATGTTATATAATACCTTAATGAGAATCATGTAACTAAATTTGGATAAGAATGATATATTAACAATGGTAACATATTTTTCTATGACCAAAAAATATTTTTCTAATTTCTTTAATGAAAATCATCAAACTGATAAAGAAATATAGATAAAAGATTTTTAAATGAATCGACACATATTGGTTCATTATTTAATAAATATGGATCTATAAGAGAGTTGATGGAAATATTGTTATTTTTTTGGAAAATATAGTGTGTCATTTTTTTCAATTTATTTATTATACTTTATTTATTGATAATTATTCAAATAGATTATATTTATGAATATGAATTCATGTGAATACTATGAATATTGATTGAGAATATAGATTAGTTTTCATGTTTTTGACCATTCTGTTTGGGTATATGGGTGGTTATAGAAATGAATATATAGTTTTAACATGATCACATATTTTATAATGTATCAAAATAAAAGCAAAAGTTGATAAGATATCATGAATCCATGAGAATGTGTGATGTTCTATTATGTAATGATTAATGGTTCAAGTGGTAAAGTTGATAAGATCATTATAATATGTAATAAATGGTGAGACCTAAAATGTTTTAATATTGAAATTATGGAATTATATTTCAAAATCAAGAAATATGATGATTAATACATGATAATTTTATTAATAATTGTACTCTAGAAATAACTGGATACATTTTTTATAAAAGGATTTCATGGGGAACACATTTATGTATGAATCATGTGATCTAATGGGTTCTTATATGTCTCATAGTGGGATTTCATGATCGCCAAAAGATATTTTTTGTCGTCTATATTCACATAAAGTCATATTGTTCATGAAACCAGTACGGGATTATGTAATGCTAGTAAACTGATGGGAGGCCACAAGACTCATGTCAAGAATGATACTCTCAAATACAGAGCATGTGGTTGACTATACATGATATGGAATTTGTGTGAGATGGAATTAATTCCATAACATCCCCAGGAAGGATGTTTTATGATCACATTTTTTTTTCATAATTTTATTAAATTTTTGATCTATTTTAGATGATTGAGTTAGTCAAATAAATCAAAATTTTTATATATTTTTTAGAATATTTGTGTTGTATTTTTAAAGGATTACAACAATATCATAACCATTAAATGCCAATTTTAAAATAAATAATCAGATAGAGGTTATTTTTGGAATAAAAAAATATAGTAATGATTGGATTATTTTTATGACTTCGTTATATGAATGTAGTTTTCCAAAGAATGTTTCATGGCTTGGTTATGATATGACATAATCAATGATCTGAAAAATTGAAAAAGGAATGTGGTAGGGTTTATCTATAAAAGGATTCATGAAAGTGATTCATGATCCGGATATCAAGCATAGGTTCAAACAATAAAATCTATTTTCAATCCATCACATAGAATACTCATACACGTAAAGGATTGCACGTGGGGTCATGAATCGTGGACATGAGTCGAGGTTATGTGATGTTTAATGTTTTATGGAACATTTTTTGATCTCATAGAGATGTTTTTTCTGATTTTATTTTTATTTTTAATGCTCTTATTGGAGTATCATATTCTTGTATTAATGATTCCAAAAAAATATTATTATTTTAAAGTGGTATAAAAACTAATCATTTTATTAAACCGAGGATGACATAATATAGAGTCGAGTGTTCGGATAACTTAATAGATATGGTCTAAGGGCGGTAGTTTGTTTTTCTAGAATACAGTTTAATGGTAGTGTGTCTCAGATAGGGTTTTGTGGATAAATAAATATAGTCCACTTATATATGTCTGGAATGGTGGGAATAGTTACGAAAATCACATTATATGTGTAATCTATTTTGGAATAATCCTTTTTGGTAAACAATGTAATAATTATTTAATTATATATTTAATTAATGAACTTATTTTATTAGTATGTATGTGATATAATCTAATTGGTTTAACTTATTCCTACAAATTTTAAGTAAAATCTTTAAATCAATTAAAATGTGGACACCCGGATCATCCTCACACATCTCAAGGTGTGTTGTGGGTTAATAATTGTTAATTGTTATATGTTGTAGATGTTTATCTTTTTTTAATGAAAAATTTCATAGATAACATTGTTAACCTCAGGGGAATTCCTCTCATTGAAGGGAGAGACTCTTTTATATTAAAATGTCTGATTAATTAACATCTATTTAATTTTTGTATATATGTTTTTTTCATTACCTTAAATGTGGTTTAATTTTTCAATACCATGGTAAATTATTTTATTTGTACATACAAAATCCTTCTATTTGTAGATTCTATCGTATTATGTGTATTAAGTGGAGCTCTATCATATCAAGTATATAAATAATTAATGAATTTTACCTAAGATAATTCTATATAGTAAAAATGGAAAATATATAAGAAGGAGATAAAAAGGAAAAAAATAAAACATCCACCTATTTAATAAAACATTCCATGATTATAATAATAATCATAATGAACACGTATATTGTTCATGTAATTGAATATTTGAGGTGGTTTGATCATTCTGAGGTAGGGACATCGAAATCAAAATTAATATGATGGCTTATGATATGAGGTAGGGACATCGAAAAACAAAACCCTAAAACAATATGGAATAGGAAATTAGATGGCTACTGATATTGGTCTTATCACTATAATTAATGTTTTGAGGAAAATGTTCCACAAATTTAAATAGAAATAAAATTATTGGAAACACCTCTAAATTAGTGATAGTTCATCATTAATATATGTATTTAAAAAAAATTGATACATGTGGAATAATTGAGGAGAGATAATAAACAAAATTATGAAATATAATTTTAGTGGATATCTTGGTCACTATTTCTTATTATAATTAATAAAAAATATATTTAAATAGAGACACAACATTATAAAGACAATGTAGAATGAGACAATATAAACCATTTAAGAGATGTAATTATTCTTTTATATATTTTTATAATTTTTTTTACATTGGGTAAAAATATATTAATTTTGTGGAAGTGGTTTGTGGTGATTCCTTTCATAGAAGTGAAGACAAAATTAGATCAATTAAAACTATTTATATTTAACTAAAAATTAGATATTAACTATAAGAGGATGAAGATAACTATGAATACATGTCTATTATTGAATAATGGATGGAAGATCATTTTTTTAAAATTTGTCTAAAACTATCATTGAAAGAATGGAAAAATGTTTCTAAGTGTAATCCTAAAAAAATTATATCAAACATAAAATTAATAGTACTCCATGTATTCATTATAACTGGTGATCATCAAATATGACTATTAATAAGAATATTCTAAATAAAATTATGGGAATAATTTATTTAACAATGTGTTTTATAAATAATGGTGTCTTGAAAATAAAAAGAAGTGGTAGTACATCGTTGTCTTGAGAAAATCTAATCAAAATAGAAGATAATTATTTAGAAAGATACAATACAGTCTTTTTATGGAGAGTCACTTATTTGACTGAGGAATCAAATTCCCATTCAATCATAATGTTTTCATTATCAATTGGAAAAATAGATTTATATCCTAAGGGAATGGAAGACCAACAATATACTATAAAATGTGAAAAAAGAAAATAAATAATGTATCAATGTTTAAATTAAAAATAACTCATTGATAAAAAGCCTTGGAGGGAGTTACCAATAATTTAGGGGACATATATGTGATTAATGTCTTACAAGACTATACATATTAAGATCATGATCATGAGAGAATTTTTTATAATGAATGAAAAAAATAGATTTAAAATACATATCAGTCAAAGATAATGGTAATTAAATATGATAAATTTAATTCACATTGATTTGTGTGGTCCATTTAACATATATAGGGTATATGGATAATGAAACGTCATTCTAATTATTTATGATAATATAATTATATAATGTTTCATGACCATAAAAATAAATTATTAGGTAATTGAATTCATAATAATACATATGATGTGATTTTAAAATTATAAAGGGTGGAACATTACAATTCTATAATATTATAACACTATAGAGTAAACATCCCTTGGATTATATAACATTATCATGAAGCCTGACATTAAACATTAGGCTTCTTATATTAAAATAAATAATAAAATTATTTTTTTACTTAATAAATCAATTTTTAAATAATAGATAAATTGTATATGATTGATAGTGAAGTTTCTAATCTCTTTTAGAGATAGGTTTTTTAAGATTATTTGTACACTAAACAATGAGGACTGTTCAGTATAGGAGAAGAGACAACTCCCTATGAAATGAGTCATATGAATAATCGCACACTAAAGAACCCTCGGGTGTCTAGAGGCCAATGATATATTCTAAAAATTAAGTTAATGAATAAATGTTTGTAGGTACAAATATATTGTGTTATTTACTGAATAATCATTAAAAGGTATTTCAAAAATTGATGTAATAATTTCTATTAAATTTTATGGAATGTGATGATGTTTTTATCATTTATGAGAAAGCTATAATAAATGAGTAATAAAACATTTGGGTTTTTTGATGATGATGAACAAGAACAAGGAGACGTGACTTGTTGAAATACTGATATAGTGTATGTTATTCAAAAAAAATTAGGAATCCTGAAAAGTTGAAGAATACATGGTTGAGTTAGAGGAGGAAAAAATTATTAAATAATGGTTCATTATACCATTATGAATAAATATATATTTATAGATTATTCTATGAAATAATATTGGTTATCAATCTTCTCCAAATCCGACAAATAGGGTAAAGAGTATAGAACATGATGATTTTATATCCAAAGTGGATCAATCCACATTTCAAGAAGTATAAAATTTTTCATTATTGATAAAAAACATAATGGAATAATTTTTTTATTTAATTAAAATGACACTTGAGAATATATGAAGAATGAAAATAACTAAATTGTGATCAATAAAAAATGGATCCTTTTGAATTTCTATAAATAGAATGGATATTTTATTATAATGATGGCATGTTTTTTTGAAAGGATGTAGAAAACTAGAATGTGATGTTTTTTATGAAACATTATATCTTGGAGATCATGTTGATTTAATTTATTTGAAATTATAAGTGGTTATTTTGACAGGCTTCACGGTATACCTTATGTATTTACAAAATGGAATTTTTTAACGGTGTAAATTAAGAATTTATTTATTTCAAATAACAAGTCTAAATCATGATAAGAAATAATGTAACTAATATATATATATATATATTGGATAAGGACTTATATGATTTTAATTAAGAATCAAGAGCAATTTATACTCATTTTGTCTATATTTATAAAATATATATTTAAATAGTTTCAGTGTTGATCATAATATTTATTTTAAACAAACCTATAATAATATATGATTTTTCTTATCACTGTTGATGATGAAATATTTAATGGATGTAAAAAAATCAAATGAATAATTTGAAATACAAATGGAAATAATATTTGATGTTTCTATTATGGGGGAATTTATTTATTTACTTTGGAAAAAAGTGATTTTGAAATACATATAAAAAATATTCTGAGAAAAATACTATTCTATAGGGATACTAAAAATTGTAAAAAACGATGAATCCAAACAAATTTCGACACCCATTACTGTTATTAGAAACTAATAAGGAATCAAAATTTGAAATTATGGATCCTACCTTGTATATGTAGATAATAAGAATCTTGTTATACTTGAATATAACATAACCATATATTTTATTTTCAATACGTTTATCAATACATTTTTAGACTAATCCCAAGGAAGAGAATCTCATAGTACCCATTGATAGAATGAGATACATACAGGGAACACTTAATATTTCACCACACTTTTATATAATAATAGACAACTAATTATCATTCTTTCTAGAAGTAGATAATACTAGAGATGTGATATACCATACATACATAATAGGAAATAATTTCATCGTTATATATAAATGTTTGGGACGACTAATTATTAAGCATGAAAAAAATTTATTGGGAACTATAGATAAAAGTTTTTATCGATAACCATGTAATTTAATTGAATTATATGTTTGTTGTAATGGATATAAGTCACTGATTAAATAGTCATAAAACAAATGGTCTTCATATTTGGAAAATATAATTAAATTTAACTCATGAATAATATAGTACATCAATCATAAAACACATATGGATATATGATACCATATTACTTTTGAAATCGTGGAATAAGTTATTTTCACATTAGAGCATGTTATAACAAGTGTATAGGTGGATTATATCATAAAAAAACACTTTTCAAGAATATTTTCCATGAAACATTTTTTTAACTTCAGTGCTCAACCACTTTTCTCCACATGAGTAGGTTTATGTTTTCACATATCCCCATTATTTATATATTTTAACTAATTGTTCATTGTTAAGAATCTCTTTCACTTTTGAATTAATTTCAAAAGAGGTTAGTATTTTTAATCTAAATATTTTGGGGATGTTGTTAATCTATGAAATATCTTATTCAATTGGAGTTTATAGCATTATTTTTTGGTAGATATGTGGTCCATGGGGATGTGATTTGTGTTCAAGGTATTGAATTATCATAATTCATGGAGTTAAGGGGTGTTAATGTAATGTCTTATGGAAGAATATTTACTATTGAATTCATGTATTTAACATTAAGAACTACTGATACCAATTTAGAGTGATGGAAGAGATATGCTATAAATATATGACATGTATGAAGAATTGAATTAATATTTGTTTTATTCATAACTAAAAAGGAAATAATATAGAAAGAAAGGTGATCAATGTTGATATTATGGTATAATATTTATTGTCATTATGATTTCATTATGATCTTGTTCGATGAATTTGTAAAGAAGTATATATTTTTTAAGAATATGTATATTTTATACCATAAGAATTTTTGAAGAAGATCACAATATTACATTGTTGTTCAGTTTTTTGGTCATAGAATAATTTATCATAATACCATGTGATCAAGTCATAACATAAGATAAAACATATTGCATGAAAATAATTATTGAATATGATATCATAGCTTCATGAGAATTGGGATGATCAATTATTCAACATAAATTTCTTCCATGAATATATATGATATGATGATATCATGATATGATAATTATTGAGTGCATAGTTGAATTTATTCTTGAAATTGATGAATGATTATTATTACAATTGAAGTCATTAGACATGCTCATAAAAATATCATAAAGAAACTTATTTGTTAAATTATTCTAATGATTATTTGGAAAGTGATTTCATAAAGTTAAAATTAATATATGGATCATGGGAGAATATAATATCATATTGGTTTAATGGTATTCATAAAAAGATGACATAAAGATATTTGGAAATGTGTTTATTCTCATAAAATTCGGTAGGTTATGGAACCTGGAAGAAATCAGGTGATGAAAATAATAATTTAGGAATTATAAAACATGCATAAGGAATGGTATTATTTTAATGAAAGAGAAACAAGAAAACTAGATAAATTGGGAAGTTATTTTTTTATATATTTTTTGTGATGTTGTCCTTGCATAGAATTTCTTGTGATCACATGTTCTGGTTGGATTTATATGATCTAGTAGGGGATATTTAATGTGATTGTGTCAAACAATGATATTTTTTTTATATGTGTACATGTTTTTATAAGTAATATTGGTGAATTATAACTATATAAATTCATATAATTTAAACTATTAATTAAATAATTAGATTGAAGTTGTTTTAAGGGATATCCTATGATGGGAGAATTTAAAGTCTATTCAGTAACATCATCATATCATCAGGTTTCACATGTTAATTTCCCATGGTTAAGTTATGTGATCTAATAATTGGTGAAGAGGTGTGCTATTGAAATAACCTAACGTTGTTTATCTACTATAGGTACTGTAGTATTTATTTGAGTCATGGGTCTTTTATAGGGGATCACATAATTGAATCCACATTCTATGAGTGAAACATTATATTTAAGCAACTACTTTATTTTGAATGTTGTATAACAACACTGCTTTTTATTGCACACTTAAATATGATTTATTACATAACATATTCACATGATACAACATATATGATCAATAATTCTAGTGTCTTTGTGGTATAGGATCATTAAATAATTACTTAAAACATAAAACACAACATCTTTATTGAATACTTCTTTTACATGACTACACAGATTCCACCATACGTAGCATTGCATGGGATAACCTTGGGGCATGCATAAGAAAAGGGTGAGCTATAAAGCCTTGTATGGGTGTAAACAAGGAATGCCATGAATAATAAATTACATGTTATGTAATTGGGATATAAATGGAGAATAATAGACACATGAACATAATTTCATGATACATCATGACTGTCATAACATGGAAATGTAGAAACAACACTTAGTAGGGTATTATCATAAGCCATGGATCATTGCACATGGACCATTATTAAATGCTAATTTCACTTAAATTATCATGTTTAAACCCTCATTGCGCATAACTTATTGTGATACTAATTTTTACCCAATGCATTGGAGCGCCAACAGGGCGCACCCCTCTTAATCATTTCATTTAATGCATAAGTGTGCCACATGGATCATATAACATGGATTTGTTAATCATCAGAATTTCTTCCACAATAATGGAATTAATAATTAATACATAAATCTATAAAATCAATTAGTAAATGTGTATAAAGGTGAATTCTCATTATAGATAAATGGGCATTGTATTTAGTAGACAATGACTTTTTCTTGGAAAATAGCGGTGCAATTTCGGAAGCATAACGACATGACATAAGAATTAAAAAAATGGATGATGAGAGATGAAGTGATTTATAATCACATGTACATGAAATTTATATTAAAGGTTTAATATAGACACATGTCCTTACATATGTAGTGGAATTCAGATTTATAAAAAAAATAATTTCTATAATGTAAATGAGGAGGGAGAAATCCATTATGTAATTTCGGCATTGTAACAAGTGTAATGGGATGGATTAATAAGATATAAAGAGGTCTCACATCATTAAAAAATAAGTACGATAGTGTTGGGGAGGTGATAAATTATACCCCAACATTTCTAATTGAAATGAAAAAGGTATAGATATATAAGGAATCATGGGCACAAATGAGAAAGGATGAAATCACTTACTTTTATTTGTGAACCCAATGGATTGGGAGACGCTTGAGAGTGGTTTCATTGGATCTAGGGTCACCTTGGGATGATTATAGATAGAGGAGGGCATAGGTTGGTCCTTCTTCAAAGGCTTTATGTGATGTGGAATTGAGAGCATGAGTGGGTTTATATAGGAAGGGGGAGGGAATTATTTATTATTTAGGTTTTGGACACCACACATTAAACTAATCAAAACTACAAACCATACCATGGTTTTTCGCATGGTTTTCCCAAATTGTTGTGGAAAATAATATTTTATAAGTAAAATAAAGGATTTTCATAAAATATTAGTATCGATTATGCGGAGGTGAGTCACACACTTAAGGAAATAAATTTAAAACAATAAAATGCTTAATAAGTCTTGGAGGGTCCACTAATGTTTGTAATATAACTAAAAAATACCTAAAATTATATTATTTTAATGGTAAAAAATATATTGGTAGAAAATAAATTTTATAGTGTTTTATTACATAACTATCAAGTCATTATGACTTCATAAAACATATTATATGTTGAAATGGTATTTAATTTTTACCAAAAAATTGAATATCTATGAAAATTATGATAAAATAAACATTCAATAATTTCAACATCATGATTTTGAAAATAATATTCATTTTATCTAAATAATTTTATAAATATTTGAATTTTTACATTTAAAATGAAGATAGACATTTTTCCAAAAATCCTGAGTTTTTATAAAAAATAGATTTCTCAACATAATAAAAATTAAAATATTATTCATAACAATTATATGACCACTTATTTTAAATAAAACATAATTTAGTAATAATATATTACTAAAATATTATATAATTCGAAAAATTCATTATTTCATTAAAATAGATTTCTTAATTCAATATTAACTAAATATTGTATTTTTTATTTAAAAACTATTTAAAAATAACAATAATAAAATGAATTCATATTATCTATACAATAAATAATTAACATAGTCAATGTTCTAGGTTCTTGTTACATAACCCCTTATAAAACCCGCATAACACTGTAGTGTTAGGTGTGTGATGGTGATATACTCTTGGGTTATATCAGATAACATCACAGGGGAGGTTATATCTATCAACATATACTTATAACATAGGTGGTTCTGTTCGAGATTATCATGTTGAAGCTCAGAATTGGCTTGGTCAAGTGAAAATCCAAGCGATGCCACTTGGTTTTTGAGCTCCAAAAAACGGGATTTGTATAGTATAATTATACTATATGAGGCAATCAATTACATTGACTAACTAAATTGGATTTTTTAAATCCCAATATTAAATCTATTCATCTGATCTCTTTTAAACGACTATATTAGAATTTTTCACAATTCATATCAGTGTTTTAAATACAAAAACATAAAACCAAAGAAGTAAATATGTTATATATTACCATTTTACATAATAATATATTTAATAGGTCCAAATGAATTTTAATTAATGAAAATTTGGGTCATTAAAATCATCCCCCTATTGAAAATTTTCCCTCTAAATTTCCTTTTCCCACACTAAAACAGATACAGGTAACTCTTCATCATTACATCCCCTGATGCACACATTGCTTCTTCAATAAATTTTTTTTTCACAACACTTTCATAAGGGTCATTCTCTTGATTTATAGATCATTTCCCTATGATCTTAGATCATCACTAGCTTATCTTCATAGGATTTTTCATTCTCTACTGGTAGCACCTATGGATTGAGTACATATATTGGGTCCGACATGTACTTCTTCAACAGTGATACATGGAATACATCATGTACTTGTGATTGGATTGGTGGGAGTTCTAGTCGATTAGCCAATGCTCCAATGTGATTAAGGATCTCAAAAGTGACGATGTATCTTGGAATAAGATATCCCTTAATCCCAAATCGCATAACTCTCTCCCTAATTGATATGAAGAGAAATAACATGTCTATCACTTCAAACTCTAGGTCTCATCAATTATTATCTGCATAACTCTTTTGTCGACTCTAAGAGGGTTTAATGTGATGCTCAATAGTCTTAACCATCACCACCATTTCATTAACAATTTCTTCTCCTAAATGTTTTCCCTCCTCAACATCATCACAAATTTCTAGTGATATTCTCCTCTTCCCATAAAAGACATCATAAGGAGCCATTTTTATTCTTGAGTAGAAATTGTTGTTGTATAATAACTCAACAAGATGGAGAATTTGATCCCATCCTATTTTGAAGACCATTGAGCATGCTCTCAAAATGTCATCAAGAGATTCTATAGTCCACTCAGATATTCCATTAGTTTGAGGATAATAATATGTACTGATGTTCAACCTAGTATGAAGATCATGTTGAAGACTTCAAAACAAAAAGGTGAATTTTGGATCTCTATTAGAAATAATCGATAGTGGTACTCCATGAATACTTACCACTTATTTGATTTATATTTGGGCTAGATGATCTAATGATAAATCCTACTGAATTGCAATGAAGTGTGTGGTCATTGTAAGATGATCCAAAAACACCCAAATAGCGTTGTTTCTGTTGAGTGTCATTGGAAGACCAGTGAAAAAGTCAATGTGGCTGTTCTCCCATTTCCATACTGGTATGAATAGTGGTTGCATCATCCCCTTAGACATCTGCCACTCAGCCTTTACATTCTGACATACCAGAAACTTTGATGTATACTCAATGATCTCATTCTTCATGTTATATATCCTATAATGTTTTTGGAGATCACGATACATCATTGTATACCCCAATTTAATATAAAGATTTGAGCTATGTTCATCATCCAAAAGATCATTATTCATCTCCACGGTTATTGGAACACATATTATCTTCCAACGTCTCACAATTTCTTCCTCAATAACATTGAGCTTCTAGGATTTCCCTTTTCGGATATTTTGGACATTCTTTTGAATTCCCTCATCATCCTTTTGACCATCCATTAAACATCCCAAAAGGGACGGATGCATGATCATTTGTGAAGGGATTTATGATTTTCCCTTCTTTATGATTACCATGTCTTTCATCATCAAATCTGAGAAGATTGAATCCTTTTCAGATCTCATCAATGATAAAATCATTGTTTTCATTCTAGATAGATCATATGGTGCCATGTTCAGTTTCCTAGGGTGGAAATGGATTGAGGGGTCATAGTCATTGAACATATCTAATAATCTTTGTTGGCCTTTGTTCAAATCTATTGGTGTGAATATATACCTGAGGCTTTTGTGATCTGTGTATATTTCATATGTTTTTCTAAATATGTAAGGTATCAAAATCATCAAATCAATGATTACTACAACCAGCTATAGAAAATGTGTTGCATAGTTTTTCTCATGAAATTTCAATTGCATTGAAGCATAAGAACAGACTTTGTCATTTTTCATCAACACACAACCCATGACCTTCTTCGAAGAATCCCTAAATACCAAAAAACATTATCCCCTTATGATTAGTGTGATAAGGGGAACAATAATAAGACTTCTTTTCAACTCAATAAATCTCTCTTCATATTCATAACTCTATGAAATCATTACTCGCTTATGAGATAGCTATGTAAGGGGGTCTGAAAGTTGTGAGAAATTTGACACAAATCGGAGTTAATATCAGGAGAACCCTAGAAGGATACTGATATCTATTACCAATGTTGGCATTAACCATCCCTCAATTTCACCTTTCAAGGAGGGATCTATAGATATCCCATTGCATGTGATGATATGACCAATAAATGAGACTTCATTTGACCAGAACTCACACTTATTGTACTTTGAAAATATCTAATAATTTCGAAAGGTCTCTAATATAGTTCTTAGATTCTCATAGTTCTCCTACTTGGATTTGGAATATATTACAAAGGAATATATAAGTACTACAAAAAAATTTCTTAGGTATTATCTAAAGTATTTTTTCAACATGTCCATAACTATTTCAAGAGAATTATTGAGTCTGATAGGCCTTACTATGAATTCATAATGCCTATACCTTTTATGAAAAGTTGTCTTGGGATATCCTCCTTCTTCACTCTTACATGGTAATATCATGAAATCAAATCAAACATAGAGATTTATTGTGATCTATATAGTTGGTCAAGCAATCCATCAATTCTTTGAAGACTTTAAATTATAATTATCTTGATTTTGTTGAGCTGACGATAATAAATGAAAAGGTGCATTGACCCAGCCTTCTTCATGATGAAGAGGAATGGTGGACCCCTTGGTAAATCACTTGGAAATATAAACCCTTTATCAAAATTCTATTATAGTAGGATCTTTAGCTCCCCAAGCTCCACAACAACCATTATATATAGAGTCTTGGATATTTGTATTGCCCTGGGTATAAGGTCAACTGAGAATTAAATATCTCTTCTAAGTGGAAGGCCATACAATTCCTAGGAAAACACTTCAGCAAATTCAATCACTATAGGCTTGTCTTCGAGGATGGTTGTTTCCATAGACTAAAAATTATGTTCCAAAAATGCATTCTCATATGGCAGTAATATCCACAGTTGAGATGATGGTGTTAAATAAGATTCATCCTCCTCATAGCACTTTAACAAAATTGTGGGTCGATTTTCCATATGGAGTGTGATTTCTCTCTAATTGAAATTTATTTTTTCCTTTATATAAGGAAAGCCAATCCATTCCATGATTTGAATCAAATTCCACCATAGAGTGTATGACATTGTCCTTCGGGAAATTCAGACATCAAATTTTGATATGGGAGGTGTAATATTCCTCGGTTGTAATGATTTCCCTATTTTCCATACTAACCGACTTCATTACATCTATTATTTTTTTGTGGAATTTAGAATTTTCTTCTAAAAATTCATGTTATAAACTAATGTATAGAACTAGAACATAAATGAATTTTTTCTATTATTAAATGATTAACTAGCGTACCTATCACCAATTCGTTGTCGGGGTTCACTTGGGGGTAGAAATTGAACAATTCTCCCTTGTTCCCTTGAAGGTTTTAGGATTCCTCCTAAAACCCTTTTCTTGGGGAATAGATTTTCTAGGTGACCTAGTTCATTGAAAATGAAGAAATGTTAAATGTATTCTGAATCGAACAAAGCATTCCTGTCCTTTATCACAGCCGTGGGTTTTTCTTGATAGCAGTTAATGGGTTGGTGCCCTTTTCGTCTACACCTAATGAATTTTCTCATCTTCTTTGGGGAATTTCTAGGGTGCTTCTTTCAATATAATTGGAAATTGGGGTGTTTTATTTTCATATAACCATTGGATTTATCCATTAAACATCAATAAATGAAGTATACCTTACACTTATAATCCCCATGATACACTTTAGATTCAATTATCTTTATTTCGACCATGAATTCACATCAGACAATTTTTTATAGCTATCATAGTCACAGATCTCATGGTATTTCCGTAGGCTAGGTTTCGGCCCACCAATGAAGCAGCCAAACTTATATTTATGGGTAGTGACAAAGCCTAAGTCATATCATTAAAGCCTTGTAATGTTTTACTCGTATGCTATGATTGATTAAATGACTTTTTTCTTGAGGGAAATGAAGTACCTTTCCATATTAAGTTGGAGGGTACGTGGAAATTATTTATGAAAAACATTTTCCAGAAATAATTATATTCCAACTCCTTGATATCCTCCTGAGGAATCATTTTTTTATCATTGTTCACCTTTGAAAAGATTCACCCTCCACATGAAAAGCAGCCAGAAAAACCATCTCTTCTTTAGAACATTGATGGATGGATATGATATTTTCAATAGTGTTGATCCATTGTTTGATAACTGAGGGATCGTATGATCCACTAAAATTAAAAGGTCTTTCTCTCCTGAATCTCTCAATCATGACTTGTTCATTCATGGGGGGGGGGTTGAATGTTCTTCTTTCCCCACGTTTCTATTCAAATCTACTGTTAACTAAATAGTATCGGGGAATTTCCTTGATTCTCGCTCCCATTAGATTGGGATTCTCATTAGAACAACCATCACATTGATCTTCACATCGGTTGTTAGCCTATGTACTCCTATTACTTTCCATTGGATGGAATAAAATTAAATTTATGTGTTACACATAAATGGTAACCCAAGAAAAAAATGGATTACTTATAAATAACTTTTATTTCTATATCTTTTGATTCTATAGGATTCAATCAATGTTATCCATGATCTAAATACCAACATATATTCTTCAGTGAATTTTTTTAATTCCCCAAACAATCGTTCATACTAAGCTTATAAATTTACCATAGAATATCATTCAAGTGTATCATAACCAAGAGTGTACCATGGCTAGTGGTTGTGTACTAGGATACCCTAGGCAAAGCCTAAAATATCAATTCATTGTTTTCACACCTAGGTACATATGTGCTAGAGATACCTCTACCATCTCATTTCCAGACATGGATATAGTTTCTTGATAAACAACTTACTCAATACATAAAATAAATTACAGATGTTTTTATTATACATATTATTATCATCACGGATTTTCACTTTGGTATTCTAGTCATGATCCCAAAAATAACTAATCCTTCTCACTGATGGATACTATAACTACCCTGCTTTTTATTACATACTTAAACATGATTTATCACATAAAATATTCAGTTGATATAACAAAGAAGATCAATAGTTATAGTGTCTTTGTGGATTAGAAACAATTAATAAATATTTAAAACCTAAAACACCACATCATTACTGAAAACATCATTTACATGAACATATTCATTCCTTTATATTTAGCGTTGAATGGGATAACCTGAGAACATGCATAATAAAAGGTTAAGCTATAAATCCCAGTAGGGGTTTAAACAGGGCCTGAAATGAAGAATACAGTACATGTTATGAAATAGGAATATCAATGGATAATTGGAGAAACATGAATATAAAGTCATAATTCATCATGATTATCATAATTTTGAAATGACACATCATGATAATCATAACATGGAAATGTGGAAACAATACTTAACATGGTATTAGAATGAGCCAAGGCACATTGAACATGGATCATGATAGAACCCTCATTTCACATGAATTAACATGAGTAAACCCTCATTTCACTTGAAATATCATGATACTAATCTATACACAATGAATTTGAGCACTATTTGGGAACAGCCTTCTTAATCCTTTAATTTCATGAATAAGTATGCCACGTGAATCATATAACATGGATTTATCAAACATCATCATTTATTTAACAATAATAGAATGTAGTATTAATACATGAAACATTATAATCAATAATTAAATTTTCAAAAAGGTGAATACCCTTGATAGGTTAATGGGAATGGTATTCACTAATTAATAATTTGGAATGGAAAATCTAGGTGCAATGTTGGTAGCATAATAGTGTGACATAAGAATTCATAAAAATGGTTGATGAGTGTGAAGACCTATAAATTTTTAGGGAATTTTTTTTCAAAATTTTCTTTGGGATTTTACCAGTACGCATTTGTTGACGGTACCGGATTCTAAGGCCCGGTGTGCTCGAAATCATGTTCCAAAGATTAGCTCGGGTACATTCAGTGAACGAATGAGTAGGTTTTCCTAACTTTTGAACCGGTGCTCGGAATCGAAATATGAGAATACAGATGAAACCGCAGCGCTGGTAATTACTTAAGAACACCTTTTCTGGAGTTGCGTTTGGCTCGGGTGAGCTTATTAATTAATTGGGTTAACTAAAGAATAAAATAAAATATTGTGCTACAAATTTTACTTCTATTCTATGTAGTGATAACCTAGGCATGGGGTATGGAGTGGGACCCACTAATATCTTAACTACACTAGATAGGATATTAGTGTGGTGGGGCCCACATGAGCCCCACCCCTTTTATTTCCTTTTATCCTCCCACGTGCATTTAACTTTGTAACTCACCCACAACCCCCTTTTAAACGCCAATTCAACTCTCTTAATTAATGAATTGAAATAAGTTATTCAATGTAATCAATTCTTGAATTCATTTTGAATTTCGAATTGAATGTTGTCTTTTCTCTGTTAATTAAATAAGACAAAGTCTTATTTCTTTAAGGATTATTTCATAGTGCAAGAAGATTGGAGAGGAATTGCTCAAGCCAATGAATCTTCATCTTCCTCCTTCAAGAACACGAAGAATGCATCATTACTGATAAAGAACGCCGGACTCCGATGAAGGACGACGAATAACACTGATTCCCCGGAGATCGACAACGCGACATCGTGTATCGCGACACCGACAGCCCTTTTTTCTATGATTCCATGTACCGCGACCCCATGTATTGCGCTGCCGACGATCCTCCGTCTACAAAGCCATCATTCAAGATATCCCTTTCCTGTGAAAAACCTCGTTCGATGACTTTATCGAGGTAGGGGTTTGATTTTTGTTCATGAATATTCTTTGACCATCCATATGTTAGTTTCTTAGCTGCTTGATATAAAATTAATGGGAGGGTTCCGGACCACACAAACACGGCCATCCCTCCTCCCCCTTTGATGATCAATTTTTCACGACACGAACAAAGTAGCGCGGTGCAACGACACCGCGCGAAAATAAAGAAGAACGGGCGAAGAAGCGCGGCACCGTCGCGCCACGCCATTGATGTCGAACAAAGCCGTGGTGCCATCGCACCATGCCGGAGAATAACGAAGGGGAAGCGGCCAGAGCGAGGTCGCGACCGAGAGGCGCGGCGCCGTAGCGCCGCGCCGGTAGGACAAGGCTACGGCTCAAAGACGCGGCGGTGCAAGGTAGGGCGGCCGGGACCGCCTGCCGCCGGCACCTCGGAGGGGCGGGACCACGGGGTCCCACGACGACAGCACCGGCTGGTCGGATCGGGTTGTCCGTTTCGAAAGGAAGACCAGAGTCGTATCCCTCGGCTGGAAAAGGAGCGGCCCCATGTGGGTCCGCAGTTTCAATCAAGGGGGAAGCCCCGCCCCCCCTTCCACACGGCTGGGCTAGCACCGAGCGGGCCACACCGGGTCGCGCCCGCGCCTGGCCAACCGGCCGCCCAGGCCGGGCCGGGCTGCGCCGGTAGAGCCGGGCCATTCCAACCAGACCGAGCCACACTCTAAATGGCCTAACCCGGACCCGGTTATGGTCGACCCGGTTTGTGCCGACCCAGGGGGTATTGGGCCGGGTCAGTCCGGGCCCAAAACCCCCTATATTCGGACAGATCCATTCAAACACTCGTATCTTGAACTACCGACCACCGATCGATGCAATGTTAGTTTCTATGTGATCCTTGGAATGAGATAGTCATTTCTATATATTACACTAATGGTTTCAGAAAAATTTGGGTACGGCCGGGTTATTTCGAACACAAAACCTACCGGGCCCTCGGAGCGGAAACACTTATAACTTGAGCTCCGGATGTCCGATTGACATGTCGTTGACTTTTATGGATTCCTCTTAGTGAGACAGACCTTTTGGATTACTCATCTCGAGGTTTGGATGCAGTTGGAGTATAGTCGTGTTGGGTTTGACTTAAAAACCAACCAGACCCCTGGATTGAAAAGGCCAATAACTCTCAGACTGGGGGTCTGATTGACACGTCGTCTGTCGCGTTGAGTTACCATGTTCGAGATAGAACATTGGGATATATCAACTCCATACTATGTTTCAGTTGATTTAATGACCCCTTGGCTCATGGAGCGGAACCTCCTATAAATGAGCATGTTGTGTGCGGGAACCCTAGAGCTGGCTGCGACTGCGGCGACGATGATGATTGCACTAAAATCCTCTGTGGGTTCGGCTGTGATGACGACTGCACTGAAATCCTCCGTGGGTTCGACAGTGATGAATACTGCACTGTAATCCTCCGTGGGTTCGGTAGCAATGAAAACCGTAATGAAATCCTCCATGGGTTCGACAGCGATAACAAATGTTCTTGTATCCTATGTGGGTCAGGTAGTACTACTGTTCTTGTATCCTACGTGGGTCTGGCAGTGTTGACTCTTTTCTTGTATCCTACGTGGGTCTGGAAGAGTAGCTGGTCTGTATCCTATGTGGGTCTGACAGCTAACCTGGATTGGTATCCTACGTGGGTCCCAGCTTAGATGAATCTTTGGCTACATCTGATGATCTCTATTATCTTACGAAGAAGTATACCTGTGTGAGCTAAGTCTTGGCTTTAAATCATTATCTATGATGTGATTGACTTGAATTCCTTTGTGGATTGTGTTTTTCTTTCCTGTGTGGATTGGGTTGTACTATCCCGTGTGGACGTGATCGAACTTAGGCTCAGATGTTGGAGACGAACTGGAATTGATGACTTAGGTATATGTATGGGCATATACCTAAGTAGTGTTGGATGTTACTTCTTGATTGTATCTTTCCTTTGTGGATTATCTTTTGTGAATTTTGTGAGACCTTAGGGGGTCTTTGGGTCCCTACTGAGTAGAGTATACTCACCCCTGCACAGGCAATGCCCGCACTACGTTGTGTTGGATGCAGAGGACGGACAACACTGATCGTGGTTGAGGCTTGTGGAGCAAGTCGGTACCTGGAGGTGGACCACTGGGTGGGACGTACACAGAGCAGACGGCTGGACCCGAGGAGCTGAGGAGGCTATATGTACCCACCCTTTAGGTGGGAAATCCAGTGGATGGCTCGATGATGTTGTTTACTTTCAATTGTTGTACTTTATTTCCAGTTGTACTTTACATTCAGTTTGGGTTTGTATTCTGGCCCATTTACTTTCCACACTTACCTTTATACCCATTTTTACATAGTGTTTTCTTCTATTGGCTTACTCAGTGGTGTTTGTTTACTTTTTAAGGCAATTCCTTCCACTTTTTATCGGTATTTACGGATTTGGTTCTAGTCGCCAGCCCATGGCTTATGGAAGGCGGGCATGGGGTAGTCACGGCAAGGGTCCTGAGGATGGGTCGTGACAAATTTCTATCATAGGTAGGTTAAAAGGAAATAAAGGGGGTGGGGCTCATGTGGGCCCCACCTCACTAATATCCTACCTATTGGGGTTATGATATTAGTGGGTCCCACTCCAACCACCATGCATAGGTTATCACTAGTTAGAATAGATATAAAATTTGTAGCACAATATTTTATTTTATTCTTTAGTTAGCCCAATTAATTAATAATCTCACTCGAGCCAAAGAAACTCTGGAAAAGGTGTTCTTAAGCAATTATTGGCACTGCAGTTTCATCGGCGTCCTCATATTTCAATTTAGAGCACATGTTCAACAGTTATGAAAACCCGCTCATTCGTTCACTGAATGTACCCGAGAAAAACCTCAGAACATGATTCCGGGAACACCAGGCCTCAGAATCAGGTGCCGTCAGAAACTGCGTACTCGTAAAATCCGAAAGAAAATTTTGAAAAAATATTCTCTTGAAATTTACAGGTCTTTAAATTAATCCCACCTCAGGGATTTACGTCCCCGTAAAGATACATCACAAACTTGGAGAACAAATGAGGGTTCTGAGCACACATCTGAGCCTCCTGCTCCCATGTGCTCTCCTGGAGGTTCCCATGCTGCCATATGATTTTCACTAGGGGAATCAACCACACATGTGGGACCTTCTCCTGTCGATCCTCGATATCCATCGGGACCTCCACAAATGTCGCCCCGTCATTGATGCCCAGCTCCCCATGGTCGATGATATGCGTCGGGTCGTGAACGTATCTCCTCAGCTAAGATACGTGGAAGACGTCGTGTACCCGGTGCAACTGTGGTGGTAGAGCCAGGTGATAAGCCACCTCGCCTACCCTTCTGAGTACCTGAAAAGGTCCGATGAAGCATGGAGACAACTTTCCGCTTCTCCAAAATCTCTGTAATCCACATCGAGGTGGGACCCACAAGAATACGTGGTCGCTATCCTCAAACTCTAGTGGTCTCCGCCTCCTGCCAGCATAAGACTTCTGCCGGCTCTGAGCTGTCCTCGTCCACTCCTAGATGACCTGGACCTTCTCTATCGTGGCACGGACCATCTCTGGTCCCACAAGTGCAGACTCCCCAGGGTCTGTCTAGCATAGAGGAGATCTGCATGGCCGGCCGTAGAATGCCTCGTATGGTGCCCACCCTTGGTGGAGTTCGCGTACAACAACAGCTACGACTCCATCATTGAAATGGTTCCATACGAGGCATTGTACGGCCGGCCATGCAGATCACCTCTATGCTAGACAGATCCTAGGGAGTCAGCACTTGTGGGACTAGATATGGTCCAGACCACGACAGAGATGGTCCAGGTCATCCAAGAGCAGATGAGGACAGCTCAAAGCTGGCATAAGTCTTATGCGGACAAGAGGCAGAGACCACAAGAGTTCGAGGATGGCGACCAAGTCTTCTTGAAGGTCTCACCTCGACCTGGATTACATAGATTTGGATGAGGAAAAAAGTTGTCTCTACGCTTCAATGGACCTTTTCAGGTACTCAGTAGGACAGGTGAGGTGGATTATCTCCTGGATCTACTACCTTAGTTGCACTCGGTGCACGACCTCTTCCACATATCTCAGCTGAGGAGATACGTGCACGACTCAACGCATATCATCGACCATGGGGAGCTGGACATCGATGGCGGGGCAACATTTGCGGAGGTCCTGGTGGAGATTGTGGATCGATAAGAGCGGGTCCTACGTGGGCGGTCGATTCCTCTAGTGCTCATCAGATTGCAGCATGAAAACCTCCAGGACAGTACTTAGGAGCGGGAGGCTCAGATGCATGGTCAGTACCCTCATTTGTTCCCCTAGTTTGTGATTTTTCTTTACGGGGACGTAAATCCCTAAGGTAGGAGTAATTTAAAGTCCCATAAATTTCAAGGGAAATGTTTTTCAAAATTTTCTTTGTGATTTTATGAGTACGCTGCTTTTGACGACACCTGATTCCGAGGCCCGGTGTGCCAGGAATCTTGTTCCGAAGGTTAGCTCGGGTACGTTCTGTGAACGAATGAGTGGGTTTTCCTAAATTTTGAACCAGTGCTCGGAATCGAAATCTGAGGACACCGATAAAACTGCAGCGCCAGTAATTTCTTAAGAACACCTTTTTCGAAGTTGTGTTGGCTCGGGTGAGGTTATTAATTAATTGGGTTAACTAAAGAATAAAATAAAATATTGTGCTACAAATTTTATTTCTATTCAAAGTAGTGATAACCATGTCATGGTGGTTGGAGTGGGATCCACTAATATCCTAACTCCACTAGGTAGGATATTAGTGAGGAGGGGCCCACACGAGCCCCACCTGCTTTATTTCCTTTTATCCTCCCATGTGCATTTAATTTTGTAACTCACATGAAACCCCCTTTTAAACGCCAAGTAAACTCTCTTAATTAATGAATTGAATTATGTTATTAAATGTAATAAATTCATGAATTCATTTTGAATTTTGAATTTGAATGTTGGCTTGTGTGTGTTAATTAAATAAGACAATGTCTTATTTCTTTAAGGATTATTTCTTCGTGCGAGAAGGTTGGAAAGGAATTTCTCAAGCCTTGGAATCTTCATCTTCCTCCTTGAAGAATGCGAAGAACACACTGTCACCGGTGAAGAATGCCGGCCTCCGACGAAGGGTGATGAATAACGCTGATTCCTCAGAGATCGACGACGCGATGCTGTATACCGCGACGCCGACAGTCCTCTTCTCCGTGACGCCGTGTACCGCGACGCTGTGTACCGCGACACCGATGATAATACATCCGCGATGCAGCCTTCTGAGACATCCCTTTACTGGGACAAGCATTGTTCGACGACTTCATAGAGGTAGGGGTTTGATTTTGGTTCATTAATATTCTTTGACCGTCCAAACGTCAATTTCTTAGCCGCTTGATATTGGATTAACGGGTGGGGGCTGGACCGCATGAACATGGCAGACCCTCCTCCCCCTTTGATGATGTTTTTGTCGCAGCATGAACAATGGTAGCGCGGTGCAACATCACTACACAAAAACAAAGAAGAATGGGCGAAGAAGCGCGGCGTAGTCGCGCTGCGCCGTTGAGTCCAAACATAGCTGCGGCGCCGTTGTGCCCCACCGGAGATCCACGAAGGGTCTGCGGCCGGAGCGGGGCTATGGCGGAGGGGCGTAGTTCCGTCGTGCCACGCTGGTAAGAAAAAGCCGTGGCTCAATGCCACGGTGGTGCAAGGTGGGGGGGCTGCAACCGCCGGCCGCCGACACGTCTGAGGGGAGGGACCGCATGGTCCCTCAGCGGATGCACCGGTCGGCAGGACCAAGCCGGCCGTTTCGGAAGGAAGACTGGGAGTCGTAACCCCCTGCTGTCAAAGGAGTGGCCCCACGTGGGGCCACTGTTTCAATCAACTGGGGCAGCCGCCCTCCCCTTTCCACTCAGCTCGGCCACCACTGAGCTGGCCACACTAGGTCGTGCCTACGCCAGGCCAACCAGCCTCCCAGGCCGGGCGGGACCATGGCGGCGTGGCTGGGCCACGCCGGTTGGGCCGGGCCGTACCCACCGAACCGGGCCTCGCCTTAATTGGCCGGACCTAGATCCAGTTCGGGTCTACCCGGTTTGGGCCAACCCAGGGGGTCTTGGGCCGGGTCGGTCTGGGCCCAAAACCCCTATCTTCGGACAGTTCTTTTCAAATGCTTGTATCTTGGGCTACGGACCTCCGATTGACGCACCGTCAGTTGCGATGAAATCCTCGGAATAAGATGGTCGTTTAGGTATATTACACTGAAGGTTTTGGAGAATTGTGGGTATGTCCAGTCTGGTTCGAACACGAAACCAACCGGGCCCTCGGAGCGGAAACACTTATAACATGAGCTCTGGACGTCCGATTGACATGTCGTCAACTTTTTTGGATTCCTCTTAGTGAGACGAACCTTTTGGATTACTCCGCTCGAGGTTTTGAAGTATTTGGAGTACGTTCATGTTGGTTTTGACATAAAAACCAACCGGGCCCCTGGAACGAAATGGCCAATAACTCTCAGACTGGGTGTCTGATTGATGCACCGTCTGTCGCATTGAGTTTCCTTTGTCTAGTTGGAACTTTGGGATAAATCCACTCCAGACTACGTGTCAGTTGATGTAACGACCCCTTGGCTCGTGGAGCGGACCCTCCTGAAAATGAGCATGTTGTGTGCGGGAACCCTAGAGCTGGCTACGACTACGACGACGATGATGACTGCAATGAAATCCTCCATGGGTTCGGCAGCAACGACGACTGCACTGAAATCCTCCGTAGGTTCGGCATCGATGAAGACTGTACTGTAATCCTCCGTGGATTCAGCAGCAATGAAGACCGTACTGAAATCCTCTGTGGGTTTGACGGAGATGCCTACTGTTCTTGTATCCAACGTGGGTCTGGCAGTACTACTATTATTGTATCCTATGTGGGTATGGAAGTGTTGAATTTGTTCTTGTATCCTATGTGGGTATGGCAGAGTAGCTGGTCTGTTACCTATGTGGGTCCAACATCTTAGCTGGTTTAGTATCCTACATGGGTCCTAGCTAAGATGAATCAGTGGCTACATCTCATCATCTCTATTATCTTACGAAGAAGTATAACTGTGTGATATGAGTATTGACATTCAATCATTATATTAGATATGATTCACTTGCTTTCCTTTGTGGATTGTGTTATGATTTCCTATGTGGATTGGGTTTTACTATCCTATGTGGACGTGATCGTACTTGGGCTCGGATGTTGGAGCCGAATTGGAATCGATGACTTAGGTATATGTATGGGCATATACCTATGTAGTGTTGTATGTTACTTCGTGATTGGATCATTACTTTTTGGTTTATCCATTGTGGATTTTGGGAGACCTTTGGGGATATCGGGGTCCCTACTGAGTAGCGTATACTCACCCCTACACGAGCTATGCTCGTAATATGTTGTATTGGATACAGACGACAGACATCACTGATCATGGTTGAGGCTTGTGGAGCAGGTCGGTACCTGGAGGTGGACCACTGGGCAGGACTTATACGGAGCGGACGGCTGGACCCGAGGAGCTGAGGATGCTATATGTACCCACCCTTCAGGTGGGACTTCTAGTGGATGGGTCGACGTTTCTCCTTTACTTTCAGTTATTGTAATTTCATTACAGTTGTACTTTACTTTCAGTTTGGGTTTCTATTATGGCCCATTTACTTTTCGCACTGACTTTTGTACCCATTTTTACTTATTGTTTACTTTTGCTGGCATACTTTGTGGTGTTTTTTTACATTATAAGGCAATGCCTTCCCCGTTTTATCGGTATTTATGCCTTTAGTTCTAGTCCCCATCCCCTGACCTATGGAAGGCGGGCTTGGGGTAGTCACAACACGGGTCCCGAGGACGGGTCGTGGCAATGAGAGTGGAAGGGATGCCTCATAATACATACATGAAATGTATAGTAATGGGTTCATATAAACACTTTTTCTAATATATTTTGTTTAATTTTGATTTATAAAACAATATAATTTCTTAAATGTTAATGAGGAGATAGAAATCCCATATGTAATATGGACATGGTAATAGGTGTACATGGGAGGGATTAGTTAGTGAAAAAGTGGTCTCCCATTATTTAATCATAAGTATAACAGTATGGGGGATGTTATAAATCATACCAAAACATTTTAAATTAAATAAACAATGATATTGAAATATAATGAAACATGGACAAAACTGAGAATGGAAGATATCCCTACCATTAAGTTGTGGTCCCAAAGGCTTGCGATAGGATTGAGAGAGGCTTCATGGGAGCATGGGGTGCCTTGGGATGATTCTAGATTTATGAGGGAAGAGGTTAGTCAAGCTCAAAATTCATTGCATTAAGATGAAGTGGGATCATGGGTGGGTATATACAAGCAAGGAAGGGAATTTTTTTATTTTTATTTTGGAAACCTCACACTAAAATAATCAAGAACACAAACCATCCAATTTTTTTTTCCCATTTTCTTCCAAGGTGTAGTGAAAAAATTATTTTAAAAGTAAAATGGCTAACTTTATAAAATATCAGACTTTCTTTTGTGGAGGTGAGTTAAACTCTCATTGAAATCAATTTTAAAAGTTGAAATGTTTTATTAGTCATGGAGGGTCCACTAATGCTTTGTGAAAGAAGTAAAAAAACCTAAAATCCAATTATTTTCATGGGAAAACATAAATTGGAAGAAAATAATGTCTATATAATTTTATTTCATCACTATAGAGTCATTATGATGTCATAAAACAAATTAAATATTTAAAATAAATTTCATTTTTATCCAAAAATCCAACTCAATCATAAAAATTGCAAAATTAATTGTTGGATAATTTCGAAGTCGTGTTTAGAAAAATAAAATTCATTTTACCAAAATAATTTTCTAAAAATTTAATTTTTTTTTAAAATAAAAACTAACATTTAATTAAAATTCATTGGTTTTGATAAAAAATTCTTTCAAACAATAATAAAATTATCAATTGTATTAAAAAATTATACAATAATTTATATTTAATAATATGTAATTTAGATATAATATTTTTTTTTAATATTATCTAATTATAAAACCATTAATTCATCGAATTATATATCATATTTTAATATTACCTAATTTTTTTAAAAAAAACTAGTTGCAATGTAAAAATAATAAATTAATGTATATTATCATAGTGTTAGAGTCTTGTTACATAACACCATATAACATGCACATATGACCAATGTGTATGTTGTGTGATGGTGACAGATTCTTGGGGTGGCTCAGATAACATCACTCAGGTGGTATTTAATATAAACTTCCACTTCTCTTGGATGTGGTTTTGTTTGAGCCTAATGTTATGAAGTTCGGCTTGGTCTTGGTCAAGATCGAAGCCCAAGGACATGAAATCATTTCCAAGATCCATAAAATGGGCTTTGTATGCAGATATTATAATGGATGAGGCCATCTCTTCCATTTTCTGAGAAAATTTGATTTTTTAAAGCCATATATTTATATTAATCAAGTGATCACTATTGAATTACTATATTAGAAACATTAACTATTCATAAGAGTATTTTAAAATAGAAAAACATAAAACCAAAGAAGTGAAAATGTTTTATATAATCATTTTACAAAATGAAACATTTAATTAGATCAAGTGGAATTTTAATTAATGAATTTTTTTAGTCGTTACACGGTGTCATTTGATCATTTCATGCAATGAGGTTATGATATGTAAACAATTGTCAGACCTTTTGTGGGAATGTAAAATGAAATGTTCTCATATTTTATTAATATTCACATGGTTCATATCATATCACCATATTCTATTTTGAATTATTATGATTAGTAAATAATATTTTAAAGAGGATAATATGACTACTATGTGGTTAAACTGAGGATGATATCATCTAGAGAATTTGAAAATGAAAATTCAAGACAGTTAATAGGATGGAAGCAGTGCTCTATACCCAAAACAATTACGTTATCCACGTGCAACTCATGTAGTTCATGTGTACAAATAATTCTAATCATCAAATACTAGTGATGTATAGTGGATTTATGAATGACCAACACATCATCAATGTATATTTTTTAGTTATATCCGTTAGTGGTTATCCATGTAAAAGTTTTTATGTTTTAAATTATATTACCACTCATTTTTAAATATTTTTTGTGTGATACAAAATTATAGGATTAATTATTTCTATCCAACATTGGGGAAATATGCATCAATCATAGTTGATGAAGAAACCTTGATTTTCTCTCACATTTCAGGGTGTACTTCGGTGTCATAGTTTTGTTCATGTGGAATGGATCATTATTACATGGTTATCCCTATTTACATATTTTATGACTATGAAAAAATAATGTGGTAATTTGTGATATCTAAATTGGAGTTGTAGATTTTTTTGGGGACCTTTCATGATCATCCTCCAAATGTATAAAAATATCACTGAATAAATGAATTAAAATTTCTTAGCTAACCACAAGTATATTTGATGTTTGATAATCTATGGCCATTAATATTGGGTTTGTCAACACATTATGACCTCATCAGTCATCTACTCATTTTTGTGTTGATTTTAAATATCATGTTATATGGAGACCCTGTAACACCCCAAGATTTAATGAGAAATATTATTTTTAATTTCATTAATGTCTTGTGTTCTACGCTACAACAAAAGGAGCTTGCACAACACGCATCCCTGACTTTCCTTGCATTACACGCAATCGCGACCTTCCTCGATAGCGTGTGTAGTACGCAATACCGAGTTTCACTAAACAACGATATGCTATTAAAATATTATTAAAACTAGACGTTATGAAAAGTAATAACCACTTTTTGAAATTTTGTAAATTTTATTTATCAAAATGGACTTCATTTTTGGATTTGGAATATCGAAATTATCTTAGGGTGAAATTTTGGTACTTTTCGGATAACATTCATTTTCTGATGAATAGTGAAAATTACTACATTTTAATTAAAAACAACCTTTTTAATCGAAATAATTAATAGTGATAAATTATTAATTTAAGTTGTTTTAAAGTATATTTAGAATATATTTTTACAATTTAATACAATTTTTTTCATTGGATGTAATTTAACATTTAAACCAGACATAAACAAGTGTCAATCTTTTGATAGTTATTATCTCTTAAGAACATGCTATTTTTTTGACGACGTGAACTAATTTTTATATTAATTAATGCAACTGATATGTTTTTAATTTGGTAAAATAGACATCATTTTTGAGTTCATAATATCAAATATAGCTTAGGCCTAATTTTTGGTATTTTTCTGCAAACATTCATTTATTGATGAATAGTGAAACCACTAAGTGGTAGTTAAGATAATTGAATTTTTCATAAAACATAATTTTATTGCTTCTGTGAGAGGAATTTCAAAAATTTGAGAGACACGGTTGATGTCATTAAGTAAAATTGGATTCAATGAGATAAAAATATTTTTTGGTGAATCGTAACTGTTTGTTTTTTTTACCACGGCTAAAAGTAAATTGGGAAATTTCGGGTAAAAATGATATTATTATTACCCTAAAACATGTCCTAATTCTATTGGATAAGTTTAATTCGACAAAAAAACAACCTTAGGAATAAAATATGACTATTTAGGCCCACTTGGATTAGATTAGGACATTTATTATAAATTTATTTATCGTAGGGTTAAAATAGTTAAAATCAATGTTTAATAAGTATATCATTTTTAATATAGGGTTATACATAATATATATTCGACTATAAATATTCATTAGAAATCTAAAAGTATTTCCTACATAATTATAATTTATTTGTAATTTTTAGACTTTATTTAAGTTAATTTATTTATGACACAAAGATGATGCAGTAATTATTTTATTAATAAAATATTGACATAATTGATGTTATAAATACCCAAATAAATATAATTTGAGACTTTTTATGAATTTAAAAAATTTTATACGTTAATATGACATGTTATTAGGGATTTAAGTAAATTTTTTAGACCTAATAATTCTGTTATGATTTTTACAAAAATCAATTACTAAATAGTGTCAGAATTGACATAAAATAGTTTTCAAAAAAATATTATACTATTAGTTGTTATATTATTCCTAAAAATCTACGGTTCTGCCAAATTAAATAGATAGGGTTATATATATTAATAATAAACCACTTGGGGTTCATTTGTCTTGTTATTGTATGTTTACTAACCTTATAGTGTAAGAACACAAAAAGACACGGTAAAAGTAAAATTATCTAACTTAAGGTTAAATATAGATGATAAGGTTATAATAGGAACCTAAACATCTCTAAATTCTTTTTTATAAGACTATTTCGACTCATACCCACCTTATCTTCGAAATAAATCAATTTGGAGCTATTTAAAACTGAATTTGGCTTAATAATAAAATAATATTTTTTGTTATTCCAATGGTGCCCCTCTCATCCCTTATAAAAGGGCACCTCCTCCCTCTCTTCCTCACACCACATTAAGCCTTCAAGCTCAGAAAAACCCTACCAAATTCGCTTCTCCACTTCCCTAGAAACATCCTAAAGGTCCTGGTCTTCTTCAAAGACCAATTTTAGTGCCCTAAGAGGAGGACTCAAAGAGGCGCTTCAAAAAAGAGGTAATGTCTGTTACCGATTCTTTCAACGTTATTTCTTCTTCAACTTCTTCTTCATAGGTTGTTTCATTATGAAGTAATAACATAAGTATCACTAAAATAATAATATGTTATTATAATTATGATTCAACCCTATTTCACAATCTATCCATCCTACGGAAAATGAAATCACCGCGCGTGCGTACGCACAGAATACCGTCTCCACGCCGTGGTGTAATCTATTTTCCACCACCACATTACTTGGATGGGTATAATGGTGTAAATAATAACTATATATGATTATTTTAAAGTGATATTGATTCTGAAATAGTATACATACACTCCAATACAATTCTACGATCATGAGAACGATATCATCGCTCGTGCGTACGTACGGACTACCGTCTCCACGACGCGATGAGATTCATTCTACACGTTAACCATTAATGAATGATTATAAAGTATATATAATAATTAATCATAAAATATATGACATAATAATGATACTGGGATTTATGTATATATATATGTATGTCATCTACTTTATTCCATTCAACTTAATAAGGAAACAAAAATAGTGTTCACGCGTACGTACGACCTACCGTCTCCATGAACGGTGTATTTATTTCCATTTGCTGATCTATTATATATATATATATATTCTGAATATATATTATATAAATAATGTTTTATATTCTGGAATTATGTAATCATGATATAAGTAATCATATGAATAATTACAAGTCAAAACACGGACGACAAATGAAACGGTTTTACCCAAAACGCTTTTTAACATGGAATTTACGAAAGTTCGGGTAAAATAAAGTCATAAGTGAACCATATATGATATCATAACAATGAGTATGATTCTGGAAAACGTAAATGAAATTATTTAAATCATTATACAGGATGTTCAGACACTTACGAAGAAAATCAGACCTAAGGTAAGGGAAATATCACAATCTCATTTTTATCCGAGATTGTTTATACTTTGAAATTTACTGGGGTGTATTTTATCATCCACATCCATGTTTCCTCAATATGATATATTATTTCCATCCACCTAAAATTGTTTAAATCCAATTTTACCCTTTAGTGAGTTTTTAGTAAAAGATTTTAAAGGAATCTTTTGTCGTTTTTCGTACGAGGTACTTTTTGACTTTTCTGACAAAAGTACGAGAAGAATGTTTTTTTAACTTATACGACATGAATGGATTTTTAAAAAATTATTTCCAAGAATCTTCCTTTACAAGTTTGCATGTTTATTTTTAATCAAACATCTTTTAGGTTATAATTTTATGACATGTAAAGAAAGGAAAAGTGTTTTTGAAGTAAAAAGGATATTTTCCTCAAGAATGGAGTTCATGTGTTTTATCAAAATTATATTCCATATAAGATAATAAAGGGTTCTGTTTCTATCCCTATTATTACATTGATTTGATTATGTTGTGATGGATTTATTTTTATGAATTCCATTAACTTATATGAATTGTTTTATGAGGTCATGATTTTTATGATTCCCATTTTTATTTCATGGGTTGTGCTATGATGTATGGTTTATGATTTTATGGCACACATAAGAATGGTTTCATTATAAGATGGGTGGGACCTATATCTCCCTCCAATACATTGGGTAAAGATTTTATATCTCATGAGATAGACATGGCTGGAACGGCAGGTTAAACTGGTTCAGTGAAACAGGACTGAAACGAGGAGTGAACTCGATTCAGAAATGGACTTTTTCCACTAAGATAGTCTTGGAAATGAGTCTTGACTAATAAGAAATGATTCTCTATGATTATGTGTGTATGACAAAAAGTTTCATGTTTTATGTTATGATTATTGGGATTACATTTCACTACTATGATTGATCCCATGTTATGAAATTAAGATTTCTTTTGCAGGTTAAGATTTCCAAAAGTTATGTTCTTATGTATATGATGTGATTGATATTTATTTTGTTTACCCTTACTGAGCATTTGAGCTCACCCTTTTGTGTTTTATTTTTCCCAGGATATAATGAAAGGTTTTAGGTATATAAAAAAGAAGATATTTATGGGAGATGTTGAAGATCTTTCACCATGATTATAAGATTATATTCCATGTTTCCAAAGACACTAAACTATTACGGTCCTTGTGGGTGTGTTTTTTGTTATGTACTAAGTATTCCGCAAAAGTAATGTAATGTTCATGTACGATAAGCTTCAGGTCTCTACAGTTGGTATCAGAGGAAAGGCTTAGTCAACCTTTGGAAACTAGGATTGCGAAAACGTTAGTGAGATCCCTAGAGATATTTCTAAGGTATGTCTAGGGATGTCCCTAAGGATAAGTATACGTATAGGATATAGTCCTAGAACTATGGTAACAATATTAGAATTAATCATAATATGTTAGATATTGATGGTACTCCCCCTTTATTATATTGTTTTCCCTAGTGTGATATTTACCTCTCACACAATTATTTTTGGGTTTTAGAAGATGCTTGGAACCCAAAGGAACCGTGTTGATCAACGCAATGGACAATGCAATGATTGTCCTCCTGAACAAACAAATGTTATGGGAGATGGAGTGAAAAATCCTATTGCTATACTTACACAAGATATGAATCATTCTGGAATTCCAAATGAGCAGAGAAGGGAACAATATTATATGAGTACTTCATGAGGCAACGTCCACCTTCTTTTAGTGGGTCTTCTGATCCACTTGTTGCTGAACAATGGATAAGTACCACTGAAAAGATAATTTCAGTTCATCAATGTTTTGAACATGATAAATTCATCTTAGCAGTGTATCGTTTGGAAGGTGATGCTTATCAATGATAGAATCTTATAAAGAATACGAGGCTAAGAGATGAAATTGAGTCCATTGAATGGGATGAGTTCAAGAACTTATTTTTCAATAAGTACTTCCCTCGTATTCTTCGGACAAAGATGGAGAAGTAGTTTTTTGAACAAAAGCAAAAGGATGATGAATCTGTTGGTATATATGAAGAAAATTTTATAGGTCTTGCAAGGTATGCATCTGTATTTATCATCCAACTTGAAAGTAAAGTTGATCGATTCTTCAGTGGCTTAAAACCAAATCTTCGAAGGGCATTAGCTGTAAGAGACTTCAGTAGCTATGAAGAAATTGTGTGTTGTGTTATCAAGGTAGAAATGGAAGTTTGTGTTACTTATCCATCTCATAGTTTTGACAAGAAACGAAAGATGGAGTTCAAGGATAAATCGTAGAATAATGGGGAAAAGAAGATGAATGTTTCCTTATGCTCAAAGTGTGGAAAGAAGCATGTTGGAGATTGTCTTAAAGGGATAAGTAAATGTTTCAAATGTGGAAAGGATGGTCATCAGGCATTTGAATGTCACAATGATGGGAAGAAGATGTCTAATGATGCAAACAAAGGAAGGGATACACAGAATGAACCTACTACACTTCAATGCTTCATGTGAAAGGAAATGGGGCATTATGATAATAAATTCCCTAATCCAAGGGTTAGTGATGATCGATATGAGCAACCACTCAAGGCAAAGGGAAAAGGGAACTCACATGCGATCACCATTGGCGATGTTGAATATGACAACGATGTGGTGGAATGATTAATTGTTTATGTAATGGGATTCCAAAATAATGTTCTATATAGTATCGTGGAATATTCGAATATTTATTTATTGGTCTATTGTGGTTTTCAATAATTTTATGGTACCGGTAACCATGGAAAGTGATTGAAATATTTTTGGAAAAAAAGATGATATGCGCATAATGAAGAGATAAGGAAAAAAATGAAATGTTTGACAGTATTCATGAGCTCATGATTGATATAAGGACTAAGTGATATCATGGTTTGAGTATATATAATTTTGAGAATTTTGGTATGTGGAATGAGTTAACTTTTAACAACATTAATTTTTTCAATAAGGTTCAATTGGTATTGATTTTTTTCAATAGAATACATGATTAAGGCCTTTGAATGTTTTGAATGTGACCAACAAGACATATCGCATGATATATGGGGATCAAAAATGGTATTAACATGCTAGTTTTATGAAATCTTTGCTAATCATTTTCACTATAATATGAGATTAGACAACATTATTTTGGATAAGCCTAAAGATTGGAATGGATTATGTTGGACATAAGTTAGTATTGTTTAAGGATAGAAGTTTTTTCGATATTATTTATGGGATGTTATAGTAATGTAGTTTTAGAAAAAGGTCAACTTGCAGGATGGGAGACATCCCATCACGTCGGACAAGGCTGTGGGAATCGAACACACAACCGAAGTGCGACTGGCCTTTATCGCCTACCACTGTCCTACAGGAGGTCCCTATTTAGTAGAAACTAGTTTTATTATATTACGCAGTATGATATAATAAGTGTAAGTCCATTTATTGGAACCATATATGATTAATCTCACTATAGATCTAATTTTGTATATTTAATAACTTTTTATAACCTATTGTTTAAGACAGATAGAATGACCCATCATTCTATCACATGATCTGCTAACACTTCACAAATAAAAGAATTCAACATCATTTCTTTAAGAGATGAAGTGGAAATTGTTCAAGGCACGAACAATAGTGAGATTGTAGCAAAATAAAGTAAGTATTTATTCTAATTCAAATTCTTCAACTTTAGAGAAATGATCTTGAAAACCAAAAATGTTGTCCTAGTGCTCTTATATCTGATGAATCAGATGGTACCTTAGATCATCACTAATTTATGGCTTTTTGAATGATGGATTTTCCATAGCCAGGTTCTCTAACACTCTCTATCAGAACATGATGGTTAGATTTCTCTTCCATATCCATATTTTAACCTATGTGGAAACCCAATGATTAGTTTATTTGGGTAACCGTTACGTTTCATACTTTTGAATTTAAAGATTGGTTTTGGTATTATTTTTTACGATGTGGGTTTCTATTAAAGAAACTTTCGAGTAGTAAACCATTTATAACCCTGACGAATTTCAAGGGCGAAATTCATTTTAAGGGGGTAGAATGTAACACCCTGAGATTTTATGAAAAATATTATTTTTAATATTATTAATGTCTTGTAGTGTACGCTACACCAAAAGGAGATTTTACAACATGTATCCTTAACTTGCCTTGCATTACATGCAATCGCGGCCTTCCTCGATAGCGTGTGTAGTACGCAATACAGAGTTTTACTAAACAACGATATGCTATTAAAATATTATTAAAACTAGCCGTTATGAATAGTAATAACCACTTTTTGAAATTTTTAAATTTTATTTTTCAAAATGGACTTCATTTTTGGATTTGGAATATCAAAATTAGCTTAGGGTGAAATTTTGTTACTTTTCAGATAACTTTCATTTTCTGATGAATAGTGAGAATTAATAAATTTTAATTAAAAACAACCTTTTTAATCGAAATAATTAATAGTGATAAATTATTAATTTATGTGGTTTTAAAGTATATTTAGAATATATTTTTACAATTTAATACAATGTTGTTCATTGGATGTAAATTCACATTTAAATCAGACATAAACAAGTGTCAATCTTTTGATAGTTATTATCTCTTAAGAACACACTATTTGTATTGACGACGGGAATTAATTTTTAAATTAATTAATGGAACTGATATGTTTTGAATTTGGTAAAATAGAAATCATTTTTGAGTTCCTAATATCAAATATAGCTTAGGCCTAATTTTTGGTATTTTTCTGGAAACATTCATTTTTTGATGAATAGTGAAACCACTAAGTGGTAGTTAAGAAAAATGCATTTTTCATAAAAATAAATTTTACCGCTTATGTGAGTGGAATTTCAAAAATCCGAGAGACATGGTTGATGTTAGTAAGTAAAATGTGATTCAATGTGATGAAAATAATTTTTGGTGAATAGTAACCTTTTACTTTTTTTTAACATGGTTAAAAGTAAATAGGGTAATTATGGGTAAAAATTATATTATTATTACCCTAACACATGTACTAATTCTATTGGATATGATTAATTCGACCAAAAACAACCTTAGGAATAAAATATGACCGTTTAGGCCCACTTGGATTAGATTAGGATATTTATTTTTAATTTATTTAAAGAAGGGTTAAAATAGTTAAAATAAAAGATTAATAAGTATATCATTTTTAATATAGGTTTATAAATAAGATAAATTTGACTATAAATATTAATTAGAAATCTAAAAAGATTTCCTACATAATGGTATTTTATTTGTAATTTTTAGACTTTAAATAAGTTAATTTATTTAAGACACAATGATGATGTAGTAATTATCTTATTAATATAATATTGACATAATTGATGTTATAAATACCCAAATAAATATATTTTGAGACTTTTTATGAATTAAACTAATTTTATAGGTTAATATGACATGTTAGTATTGATTTACTTAACTTTTTTCAAACTAATAATTCTGATATAATTTTTACAAAAATTAATTACTAAATAGTGTCAAAATTGTCATAAAATAGTTTTTTAAAAAAATATTATATTATTAGTTGTTATTTTATTCCTAAAAATCTAAGGTTCTGCCAAATGACATATATAAGGTTATATATATTAATGCTAAACAACTTGGGGTTCGTTTGTCTTGTTATTGTAAGTTTATTAACCATATAGTGTAAGAACACAAAAAGACACGGTGAAAGTAAAATTTTCTAACTTAAGGTCAAATATAAATGATAAGGTTAAAATAGGGACTTAAACTTGTCTAAATTCTATTGGATAAGAGGCTTTCGACCCATCCCCACCTTATCTTAGAAATAAATCAATTTGGAGTTATTTAAAACCGAATTTGGCTTTATAATAAAATAATATTTTTAGTTATTCCAAAGGTGCCCCTCTCCTCCATTATAAAAGGGAACCTCCTCCCTCTATTCCTCACACCACATTGAGCCTTCATGCTCGGACAAACCCTGGCCAATTACTTTCTCCACTTCCTTAGAAACATCCTAGAGGTCTGGGTCTTCTTCAAAGACCAATTTTAGAGCCCTAAGAGGAGGACTCAAAGAGGCGCTTCAAACAAGAGATAATGTCCGTTACCGATTATTTCAACATTATTTCTTATTCCACTTATTCTTCTTAGGTTGTTTCAATATGAAGTAATAACATCAGTATCACTCATATACTGATATGTTATTATAATTATGAAACAACCCTATTTCCCCATCTATCCATCCTACGGAAAACGAAATCACCGCGTGTGCGTACGTATGGAATACCATCTTCACGCCGTGGTGTAATCTATTTTCCACCACCACCTTACATGGATGGGTATAATGGTGTATATAATAACTATATATGATTATTTTAAAGTTATATTTATTCTGAAATAGTATACATACACTCTAATACAATTCGACGATCATGAGAACGATATCATCGCTCGTGCGTACGTTTGGACTACCGTCTCCACGACGCGATGAGATTCATTCTCCACGTTAACCATTCATGAATGATTATAAAGTATATATAATAAGTAATAATGAAATATATGACATAATAATTATACTGGATTTATGTGTATATATATGTATGTCATCTACTTAATTCCATTAAACTCAATAAGGAAACGAAAACAACGTTCATGCGTACGTACGGCCTAACATCTCCATGAACGGTGTATTTCTTTCCATTTACTAATCAATTATATATATGTATATTCCGAATATATATTATATAAATCATGTTTTATATTCTGGAATTACGTAATCATGATCTAAGTAATCATATTAATAATTACAAGTCAAAAGACGGACGACAAATGAAATTGGTTTACCCAAAATGCTCTTTAACATGGAATTTACAAAAGAATAGGTAAAATAATGTCATAAGTGAACCATATATGATATCATAACAATGAGTATGATTCTGTAATAAGTCAATGACATTATTTAAATCATTATACAGGAGGTTCTGACACTTACGAAGAAAATCGGACCTAAGGTAAGGGAAATATCACAAGCTCATTTTTATCCGAGATTGTTTATACTTTGAAATTTACTGGGGTGTATTTTATCATCGACATCCATGTTTCATCAAATATGTAATATTATTTCCATCCACCTAAAATTGTTTAAATCCAATTTTACCGTTCGGTGAGTTTTTAGTAAATGATATTAAAGAAATCTTTTGTCATTTTTCGTACGAGGTACATTTTGCCTTTTCCGACAAAAGTATGAGAAGAATGTTTTTTTAACTTATAAGGAATGAATGGATTTTTAAAACATTATTTCCAAGAAGATTCCTTTACATGTTTTCATGTTTATTTTTAATCAACTTCTTTTAGTTTAGAATTTTATGACATGTTAAGAAAGGAAAAGTGTTTTTGAAGTAGAAATGATATTTTCCTCAAGAATGGAGTTCAAGTGTTATATCAAAATTAATTTCCATCTAAGATAATAAAGGGTATTGTTTCTATCCCTATTATTACATTGATTTGATGATGTTGTGATGGAATTATTTTTTTGAATTCCTTTATCTTATATGAATTGTTTTATGATGTGACAATGTTTAAGATTCCCATTTTTATTTCATGGGTTATGCTATGATGTGTGGTTTATGATTTTGTGGCACACATAAGAGTGGTATAATTATGAGATGGGTGGGACCTATATCTCACTCCAATGCTTTGGGTAAAGATTTTATATCTCATGATATAGACATGGCGGGAACGGCAGGTTAAACCGGTTCAGTGAAACACGACTGAAACGAGGAGTGAACTCGATTCAAAAATGGACTTTGTCACTAAAGATAGTCTTGTAAATGAGTCCTGACTAATAATAATTGATTCTCAATGATTATGTTTGTATGCCACAAAGTTTCATGTTTTAAGTTATGATTATTTGTATTATATTTCACTCATATGATTGATCCCATGTTATGAAATTATGATTTCTTTTGCAGGTTAAGATTTACAAAAGTTATGTTCTTATGTATATGATGTGATTTATATTTCTTTTGTTTACCCTTACTGAGCACTTGAGCTCACCATTTTGTGTTTTATTTTACCCAGGATATAAAGAAAGGTTTTAGGTATAATAAAATAAGATCTTTATGGGAGATTTTGAAGATCGTTCACCACGATTAGAAGATTATATTCCAAGTTTCCAAAGACACTAAACTATTACGGTCCTTGTGTGTTTGTTTTTTGTTATGTACTAAGTATTCCGCAAAAGTAATGTAATGTTCATGTACGTTAAGATTCGGGTCTCTACAGATCCTATGTTGGGAGAAATGTTTTATTGAAAAATAAATATAATTCCTGAGTGCATTCTTCTAATTTCTCAAAGTGAATTTTTATTAAAGTAAATCTCTTCTAGTTTCGGGAATATTAAGAAGCTATTTAAAAAATTTGAACTAAAAATTAATAGATTAGAACCAAATATATTTAAATGTGGAATATAATTTTAGAAAATGTGTATATATTTAGTTTCATATTTTTATATCTTTTATTAATGGATAATGAGTATCCTTACAAGGATATATTCAACCCTTTTATGTAATCAAAAATCTTATGGTTATAAGGATTCATAAAGACATGTTTCTCAAGAATAAATATTTGTATATTGAATTATCAACATATCAGGTATATATAATATATCATGGATTTTCCAAAAAATTAAATCATGGGCTATATTAATAATGATCAATAAACAATGGCGAATGTTCTATTGACAATTTTGTTTTTTGGTCGAGTATCTAACATTGTGTTCTATATATTAAATAAAGATGATTTATTCAATATTTTATTTAGAATACACTTGTCTCATAAAAATAGAGAAAATAATACATTAAATCATTGTAAGACTCACTACATTGATTCAAAATATTAAAAATGTGAGTTAAATAAATCATACATTGAGGAAATTACCCTGGAGGAAACCATGAATAATATTATAACCAACACAGTCATGCCATATGATTATATAAGTGATATTTTACGTGATCAAATAAATTTCTATAGAGAATCTATTTCAAATTATTGAAACTATAGTATTTTACCTCTATTAGTGAAACATATTAGGAGCAGATCTTTCTATAATTATAGATAATCAGATATACTCCTCGATCAAAATCCTCCCATGAAATAAAATAATGCTTTCCCTATTATAATTTAATTGCAATTCATATATATATATATATTAATATAATTTGTTGAGGTACTACCAACCCAAAAGTGTTACATTGATGTAAAATAAATAAACTGTATGATAAATTAATAGGATTTGGAAAACATTATGTGTAAAAATATTGTTTCCATACAACATGGGCTAAATAATCACTCTATATAATTATTAACTTTTTATATAGTATGAAATAAAATATTATTATCTAATTATATAAAAAGATATAGATTACATATATATCATAAATTATTTTAATAATGATGATATGGTTGATATCCCTAATACCATTAAAGAATATGATTTATCTATCACTTATGAGATGGAAAATATAAAAACATGCACTAAATAATACCCACTATAAATGTATATTATAATCATAAAGACTTATAATTCATTTGATTGATATATTTTTTTCATTAATTTATATATTGATTTCCTTACATTAATCTATAAAATGATTATACTATTGAACCCCTATGTTCTTTTCCTAAACTATGTTATTAAATCAGCAAAAAAATTTAGAAAACACTTCCTCTATAAATAAAAATTTTTATAAAATAAATATACAACACATTATTTAAGAACTATAATGTTCCAAATAATTTAACAATATAATACATTTCAAGAAAAAATATAAAAATTAGAGTTTTATTAACTTCAAATTCATAAATTGCTATTTTAAAAAGATTATTTTTCAATTTTGATAAATTACAAAAAAAATAAATGTTATAAAAAGATATTTAACAATGACTTAATGTTTTGTATATCATGCATATATACTGATCTCGATATCACTTATTGATTAATAAGATATATACTTTAGGATACAAGATAAAATATATCACTTGTGTGTGATACGATTTTTAATGAGGATATATGGGGAACCTATTAATAATAAATACAATTTATCTTAATATAATTCATCAAAAATATTTTTTACCCATACATGTAATTTTCTGTAGTCATATACCCCAATTTTATGAACACGTAACTAATATAGAGGATATATTAACCAAATTAAAACTCTATAATATGAAAATAACTACATGAAATTCACATATAGGGTCACATTATAGAATTTTCATAGGTTTTATAATTCTCTAGTGGGGAATTTAATTCAAACTGGAGAAAACCAAATAAGACCTTAAAATCCTCCAACAATTAACACTATGAAAGTAATGTGGATTCTCACTATATATTTTCATTTTCCATAATTTATTGTAATCCCCATCGATCACATTATAAACTTCACTAAACTAATGAATATTCTCATAACCGACCATTAGAATAAATAATTCCAAAATGATTTGAATGTATTAATAATATCTCTTTCATCCTTTGCTATTTATGAAACTTATATATAGAAAATAATTAATCCTCCATATGAATACCATAATCTTCTCCTTAGGATATATATATTCTATAAAAAATCATGATATAAAATAAAAAATGTTTTAGTACATAAAATTAATACTGCAAAAATTTGTGGGGAAGAATAAAATTATTGATAATAAATCATTGTCTTAGTACTTATGATTCAAAAACCATTACATGACATGAAATTTAATGAATTCGTGTAAATTTATCCCATCCATCCACTCTAAAAAATCATTAATAATATTATAATATAAAGAATATTTTCAAGATATGTTGTAATAATTTATTAATTTAATATCGATTATATCTCCAAAAATGATATTAAGGTGTAAGATATAAAAGATTTACCCTAATATAATCCAGCAATATAGAAACATCCCCATTAGAATTTTTATTCTAAAAATTAAATTTTATTATACATAAGATAACAAATTTTTGGGAAATTTATTTTTTAACACTAACCACATATTGTATATCTTGATAATTTTTAGAATGACTTAGTATGTTATCACAATCAGGTTTCCATATTGTTTTAAATTTATTTGTTTTGATATAAATTAAGTTACTTTTTTTATATATTTTATTAACTTAGTAGAAAGATTATTTTGGAAAACAAAATACATTTATTTAGCATTTACAACAGATTAAAATGTATAATTATAATATTATAATTAATATATTGTTTTCTTTAGAATGGTAGTCCACCAATATTATCATTTTCTGTATGGTTTTATTAATCATAATCTTTTTGTTTAATAATTATCTTTTTATATATCAACTATTCTCCCTTTTAAACTATAATTTAAATAAATAATTACACATAAAAATAAAAAAAATTAAATAGATATGAATTTCATCGATCTATAATAATTGAATTTGATCAATATGTATAATTTGATTTTATAATGAAATTAGATGATCTAAGAACCCACTCATTGATTTGAATTCATAAACTAAAAATTCAAATTATAGTATGTATATTTGTTTTATCCATGTATTAATGTAATATATTTAACATAAACACATTAATATTCAAAATAATTATTTTAGTTACATTTTAGATAATATTATGAAATCATTTTCATTATTATTTGGACCAATTTCAATTTGTATTGTTTCAAGTACCAAATCATATATCACTATTTAGAATAAAAATAAGTCTGTATAATGAGGATTAAAACACTTTGATCTTAGTTGTGTATTAATATATACCAATGATAAATAATTTCTTGAATTTCTAATTATATATGAAATCTAATGTATTTAAAAATTTATTTATGTATCTAAACTTATAGTTATTTTTGTGATTATATATATAAACTATGGAATTTTTAATTCCATTAAAAACACACAATATATGTTTTTGGATACATCAATAGAAGATTAGTGGCATATGTTGGAAGATTTATGATGTATTTAGTGAGGATCAGGGAGATTCAGATATTTGATCTTGCAAATATTGATTGTACATTGGGTATTCCAATTGTACAATAAATGTGTACCATGTAGGTCGTGGATGACTCACATAAAAAATGATCTCATGCTGATCTTTTTAGCCAGGAGGTGAAGTGAATAATAAATCCCATAAATTTAAAAAATCTACTCATTTGATTGTTTATCTATAATTGAAGGGGGTGGTATACCATTGATTTCAAAACAACTTTCCATTAGAGTTATATTATTATATATTATGTTTCTATGTGAGGGTTGGGGGTCATCAAATATTGATCCATTGGTGGTTGATCATTGGGTTACCATGTGGCACATATAAATAATTAGAGTGTCATGGGAATACGGGGAAATGTGGGGAATCCATGTATAGATTTTGAATATATTTTTATCAACATTTAACTAATTAGACCTATCATAACACTATTTCGGTAATTTTTTATAGTTTTATAGTCCAATATTTGTAATATATGAAAACATGTTCTCATAATATGTTTTTGTTTTATTCACATGAATGTAATTTATATGATTATGACATTGTTGGTGTATTGTACTGAACCTCTCTGGTCAATTACTTTTTGAAAATGTGGTGCTAGAGGTGTTTCGAGAGGTCAAGTTGACTTGAGGGTGCATTAGGGTGGACTTTTAAGGAAATCTAAAGGGTTATGGCCTTCGTACGGGAGGCGCACGATTTGCCTAAATTGTGCAGCCAAACTATGCAAGGCTAGTTATGGAGGCAGTGTCTAACACACGGTTAGCGCACGGTTTGTCTAACCGTACAGACTAACCGTGCGAGGAGTGTTTGTCAAGGCAGATACTAATGCACGATTAGCGCACTGTTTGTTAAACCATGTGGACAAACCGTGTAGGCACATAAAGTTAGATCCTAAAATTGTGGATCTAACTCTTTTGCCTTTAATCACTTCGTTTAAGCCCCTAATCAGCCATAAATCGGGATTACCTTTCCTTGGAGGTAGAAAAACCTCTCCCAAGCATTTTGGAGGAGATCTGGAGGCTTCCCTTCCTGAATCGAAGAATATTTCTCGAGGTATGTGATCATTTTGTTTGGATTCTTAGATCTTCATAGATATACTCTTCCTATTCTTTCAGGATCTTATATCTACACCAATTATGGGTAGATCTAAGTGTTTGGATGTCGTTTATGATGAGATTTGGTCTTGGATTTGATATGAGAGGATATCTAATGAGGATTCGTGGAGAATCTAACCGGTTTCTAGGGATCTCATCGACCATTGTGGTTTCCCTCAAAAACCTTTGAGGTTAGGGATTAATGGCTTCTCTAATTTTTCATGTGAAATTGTAGAGTTATCATGATTTAGTCCTTTGTATCACAATGGAATTGAACTAATTAAATACTTGAACCTGATTAAAATAATTGGTGATTGCATGTTGTTGCTTTTTACTATGATAAATGTCCGCCTCTAGATTTTCTAGATAGTGTGATATATATATTGTGCTTGTTAGCATGTTTCTCTTGATGAAATTGATAAAGAACATAAAGATTGAATTAATTGATAATTAATTGGCTAAAGATAAAGAGGCATGTAAATGAATCCAGTTGTTGTTGTTGTGGATGTTGTTCCAAATTGATGTTAATCAAATTGATGCCGATGTATGTGATTAACATAGTTGGTTGGTAAACCTGAAATCAGGTGGTTCTTGTTTTTTGAAGGCTAGATGCCTTGTTAAAGGGCCAGAAGCCCAATTTGATGTGATGTTTTTTTTCATGCTGCTTGTGTTGTGCTTTGACCCTGGAGGGGTGTTGTGATATCTTGTGGTGTGATGTGACCCTGGAGGGGTGTTGTGATATCTTGTGTTGAGTTGTGACCCTAGAGGGGTGTTGTGATATCTTTTGTTGTGATGTGACCATGGACGAGTGTTGTGATATGTGAAGGCAGGGAGGCCTTGTGGTTGTGGCATCAGATGATACCTAGAGTGGCAAGATGCATCAGTTAATGCATGTGGGTGTTAGGGAGGACACACGGGATGATGGAATGGGATGGATGTGGTTGTTGGATGCTTGGTGGAGGGATTGGTTGTTTGTCTGGTTTACTTTTCCCCACTACTAAAGGCAGCTGGTCTTGCTTACCCTTCATCTGAAGGAGGTGAAGACACACAGGGTATGCCATGTGGTTTCTGTGTTTAGCCTCTCAAGGGGGAATGGGTCTACACTCTTGGTATATGTGGAAAAGACTCGACGGGTAGTAAGTCTACTCACCGTGTTGAGCCCCCTTGTGTTTAGTAGCATAGGTTTCTCTTATGGAATGCCTGGGAATATGGGTAAGTAATTTTGTAATGAAAGTTTGAATAAATGATGTAAACCCAAGGGGTTGGAGTGTGATGAAACAAAATGATGAGGTTGAGAACTTTTGAAGGGTCAATTGATTTTGAATGTGGTGCCAATGATGTTTAATGTGTTTGTGTTCATGGATAATTAATGTGCAAAGAATTAATTAACATAAAAGGGAATTAATGAAAAAAGGAATAACACTACCTAATGAAGTTCTTTAATTGGTTTTGTGCTTATAAGATACCTAGTCTCAGAAATAGAAGCCCAGAGTCCGAGAGACATTTTCTAGAGTTTAGGCTAAGACTAGGTTATTCCCATAGTGTGGTTGTGAGTTATATTTATATTCTGTACTTTTTGTGTTTCTATACTCTACTCCACCCTGTCGGTAAGGGAAACTGACACCCCGGGGATTCTGAGCCTTGGGGGTTGTTTTCCCCAAAATGCTGATGGTAGGGTGAATGGCTGACTACCCCCTTTGACCTCGCTCTCTTCTCTTGGTAGATACATGTGCCATTAGAATAGAGGTTAGTTTTCCCCATATATGTGTGTTGATGAATATAATGGATTTTGGTTATTTCCACACATATATTCCGGATGTAGTATCTTGTGGACTACTATAGGTGTAACGTGTATAGGCTGTGATGTCTTGAGGATCCTTACGCGGTGTATGGGCTGTAATGGATTGAGGTACAATAACCGACGTAAGATACACATTATATGGGTTATGGTGGATTCCGGAACCTACTCATTACTTTTGGTTGTGAGGATGGTGTGGAGCTTAACCTAGGTGTCTGCAGGAAATCCTTTGTGATGCACGTGGTGTAGATTATAGATCTGAGCGGAAGTTTATACAGGCTAGCCATTGGAGAGAGATGCACAGGACGTATGTCGTTTTGGAAAAGTGGAAAACCAGTGGGGAAGTAGTAGAAGGGTACCCTTGATATTCTTTACTATATGCTATACTCTTTTATGCGTTACTTGGTGAGAGTATCCATGGTGTGGTTTGGAACATAGTATATCTGTTAGGTGATGAGTTAGTTTCAATGTTGTTCGTTGTTATTTAGCATGATTTCCTTAATTTTTCATGAGAGGCTTCAGGGAGGATCCTACTGAGTATGCTGTTGTACTCACCCTACGTATATATAAACTGTTTTCAGGTCACATGGAGTAGGCTGGAGGTTAGGTTGGTTACTAATAGCTTGTGGTTGCAAGAGTTTTTCAAGAATGTGGTCGATACTGTTTTTTTTACTTTCTTTTGGGTACTTGCAGTTTTCCCTTTTCTGTTGTGGTACTTTTGCATGGTATTTCATATATGTACGTTGGTTTCTTTTATATTTCAGTTCTATGTTGGATTTCGTTTGAGTCTATATGATCTCTCTCTCTTCCTCGTGTGTTCTCTTAGAGGGTAATGCCTCTCATTTGTCTGTTTACTATACCCTGGGTGTTATTCGCCGACCCAGGGCCTATTAGAGGAGGGACTCGGGGGGTCATTATCTCCCTTCTCACATTTCCAGCCCATTAGGGGTACACGTTGTGGGGAGGGGGTCATGAGAGAGTGGTATCAGAGGTGTGGTTGAGTAATATAATGGATTTTGTAGTTAGGCATAGGTTTGGTTACACAGGTTGGTAGGGAAACGGTGTCATTCATGTTTAGAAAGTTAGGTAAACAATAGAGACCGATAGAGACATAAGTGTTTAGGGACCCCTATGATCTGTTGTACGGACCTTTAAGTATACAATGGCTACTAAACAGGGTGATACTGGTTGCATGGTAGAGACCTAGGAAAGGATCTTGCATCGTTCTTCATTGTGCCTATGTTTGAATGGGTAGACATTGGGATAGGTTAACCTAAAACAAATGAAAGAAAACAATTAATTAATTAATGTTGAGTCTTCCATATTACAGGTGTAGGATCACTAATTGTCTTTTATTTTGTAGGTATGGCTCCAGGTCGATGTCCTCATCAGGTTTTCATATAAGACATTTAGTACGTTGTTCCAGTAGGTAGCTGTAGGGTAGAGGTTGATGACAGTGACACACGGAGGAAGACACTCCGAGAGTTTTAGCACAAGAGCCTACCGAAGTATGAGGTCTTCGTTTCAAATAAAATCATGGAAGACTGGTTGGAGGAGGTCAAGATAGGCTTCAGTTTGATCCAGGCATGGAAGGTTCACTGGGTGTCCTTGGTTGTGACGATGTTGTGTGGAGCAGCAAAGTAGTGGTGGTTGTTGTTCCTCGGGGATCGCGAGGAGTCAGTGATCTCATGGGAGGAGTGTCGAGACAAGTTTAGAGCTGAGTTCAATTCTTCGACTGCGAAGGAGTCTAGTTTCCAGGAGGTTCTTACCTTTCGACAAGGGAGCTCCACTGTTCGAGAGTTTGGAATCTGTTTTAGGAACATTATACGACATTCTGCAGACCTATTACCAGATGAGTAGGCTAGGGTGAGGAATTTGGAGTAGGCTTTGCATCCCAAGATCCAACGCCAGGTCACCCCATTTATGTTAAACACATATCATGAGGTTTTGGCGAGGGAAAAGGTTGTTGGATGGAATTTGGCCAGGACTGGATCATCACGAGAGGGGAATCATCATGATTCCTCATGAAGCAAGGTTGCGGTCTGGGGTTCCCGGTTTTCAGGGAAGAAGTTTTTCTCTTTAGACGGGGTAGGTCACATCCCTTCACATCTCGTTTCTCCAGTGGTAGAAACTATTAGGAATATGTCAAGGGATCAGGCGCTTGTTTTTATTATGGTGGTCGTGGTCATCAGCAGCAGGAGTGGCCGACCTTTCAGAGCGGTCATTGTGCACCGGTTTCTCCGCTCTAGGTTCCTCGGTTGAGGCAGTTCAATCCAAGGCAGCAGCAGTAGGTTTCACCAGCTTTCGATCAGTAGAGGGGAGATGGGGCGGGTAGAGGAAAACCCCATGACACTCCCCGTCCTCAGAGAGCAGTGCACGACCGTGGTGGCAGTTGTCCTCAGGGTCAGAGAGGTCGTGGAGGAGGCCGTGGTCAGCTTCATGCTCTATCGTTTCCAACTCCAGACGAGCCAGACGTCATTCGAGGTACCCTTTTCCAGTTTTCTACCTTAGTGTATGCCTTGTTTGATTCAGGAGCGACACACTCCTTCATATCACCTACCCCTGTACAAGCCTTGGGACTTGAGGTAGAGAGGGTTCTAGTGCCCTTGGAGTTGACTATGCCAGTTAGAGGTTGAGCTGACTTGTTTTAAGTATGTAGATATTGTTAGCTAGTGTAGGTGCAGCACCGCTCTTGGGGAGATTTCCTATATTTAGGAATACAACCATATGATTTCATCCTCGGCATATATTGTTTGTATTCCGTTCAGGCTATTGTGGATTGCTAAATGAAGAATTTCATTTTCATTGATACAGATGGAGATAAAGTGGTGTTTTTTGGTGAGCGAGATCCTCTAATGGTCATAGGCGAGTTCAATTCTTATCAACCATGGAGGTTGAGATGATGATGAGTTCTTCAGAGGTTCAGTAGTTGGCGTTTTCTAGGGTCATAGAAGAGTACCCTGATGTTTTTCCAGAAGAGGTTGTAGCCTTACCCCCTCAAAGAGTGATCGAGTTTGGGATCGAGCTACAACCATGAGCGTATTCTATATCTATGTATCCATATAGGATGGTGCCTTCTGAGTTACGAGAGCTACGTATACAGCTTGATGGTTTGTTGCAGTGCAGTTTTTATCGACCAAGTGTGTCACCATGGGGTGAACCGGTTCTGTTCGTGAAGAAGGCTGATGACATTTTATGGTTCTGTGTAAATTATCGTCACATAAAAAAAGTGAAAATAAAGAACCACTATCCTCTTCCATGGATCGATGACTTATTCGATCAACTGAATGGTGCATGTTGGTTCTCAAAGATCGACTTGCAGGTGGGATATCATCAGATGCGTGTGAAGGATGAGGATATTCTGAAGACTGCTTTCTGTTGTCGTCATGGGAATTATGATTTCATTGTAGTTTTCATTGATGAAATCCTTTTATACTTCACATCTAATGTGGAGCATTCAGGAAATCTACAAGCCATTTTGGGAGCTCTTCGTCGACATCAGTTGTTCGAATAGTTGTCCAAGTGTGAGTTTTAGGCTCGAGAAGTCCGTTTCTTGGGGAATGTTGTGTCCTAACAAGGTGTACATGTGGATCGATCGAAGATAGAAGCTGTTGTGTCTTGGGAAGACCCCAAGACAGTGTCAGAGGTGAAAAGTTTCCTTGGTCTTGCAGGCTCCTACAAGAGGTTCATAGAAAATTTCTCCCGAGTTGCAACTCCTCTAACAGCTTTAACCAGGAATGATTAGGCTTTCATATGGACTGATCAGTGTCAGCTAACATTCTAGTATCTAAAAGGGAAGTTAGTAAGTGCTCCAGTCCTTTTTCTTTCAGCTGAGGGATTTTAGTTTGATGTCTTTTGTGATGCATCACATCGGGGGTTAGGCTTTGTCCTCATGCAGCAGAGGTCAGTTTTTTCTTATGGGTCTCGGCAGTTCAGTCCCCATGAACGCAACTATCAGACCCATGATATTGAGTTGGCAGTTTTGGTGTTTTCTATAAAGTTGGGTAGACATTACCACATTGATGAATGCCTTTTTGGTTTCACTGATCATAAGATTTTGAGGTATGTTTTCTCCCAGCGTGACTTGAAATTGCGGAAGCATCGGTGGATAGAGTTCCTACCATAATACGACTTTGAAATATCGTATACACCTGGACAAGGCAATGTTGTAGCTAAATCTCGGAGCCGAAAGCCACTTAGTGATGATGTGTGTGAATATGGTGATTCTTGGAGGGTAATAGAAGAACCACTAGCATTACATCTTGATATGGGATATGTCAGAGGTAGAGGTTGTCTTTTTTAGATGACGGTGCATCCATCCATATTGCAGAAGGTGGAAGAGTCCCAGTTGGGGGAACATGAGGTGGAGGTCTGGAGAGACATAGTTGTTTGTGGTGAGGCCCCTGATGGTTGGTCTGAAGATGGACAACAGAGACTGTTGTATCATGGAAGGCTTTTTGTTCTATTGGTGATGTGCGAGACAATCCTCAGAGTGTTCGATGGTTCTCCATTAGCGGTGCAACCTGGTGTGACAAAGATGTACCGATCCTTGAGGAGATAGTTTTGGTGTCTTGGGATGAAGCTTGCAGTTGCAGAGTTTTTGTCTCGATGTTTAGTCTGCCAAAAGGTGAAGACTGAACACCGTGTTCCCGGTGGTCTTCTCCAGCCATTAGATATTGCTCAGTGGAAGTGGAAGGACATCTCAATGGACTTTTTTAGGTGTTTACCTTGAGCTCCGGGAGGAAATGATGCTATTTGGGTGGTAGTGGATCGTTTAACAAAATCGCCCCCCTTCATAGAAATCAAGGAGTCGAGATCAGGGGAAGTTTTTTCGATACAGTATCTGGAGGAGGTGGTGAGACTTCATGGAGTCCGAAGGATGATCATTTCTGATTTAGATCCTCGTTTTACCTCCAGGGTGTGGAGGGGTCTCCAATATGCTTTTGGTTCTCATCTGTGCCTTAGCACTGCTTTTCATCCTTAAATGTATGTTCAGACAGAGCGAACCATCCAAAATCTTGAACACATGTTGCGCTCTTGTGTTCTTGATTTTGGAGGTTCATGGATGAGGCACTTAACCTTGGTGGATTTTTCCTACAATAATAGTTTCCACTCCACCATTGGTATGACACCTTTTGAAACCTTGTATGGCCGGCCTTTCCGTTCTTCATTGTGCTGTACTGGGGTCGGAGAGTTAGAAATTCTCGGACAGGATCTAATGAAATATACTAATGATATTGTTCTTGTGATTCGTGAGAGGATGAAGGCAGAGCAAGATCGTCAGAAATCATATGCCGACCAGAGAAGGAGACCCCTAGAGTTTAATGTTTTGGATCTTGTGTTTCTAAAGGTGAGTCCCCATCGTGGGTAGCGAAGGTTTGGTCATTGGATTAATCATTCTCCCAGCATTGTTGGGCCTTTCAAGGTGTTAGCTCGTGTTGGAGCTATGGCGTATCGAGTTGCACTTCCGCCGCAGATGATTCAGATACATGATGTTTTCCATGTATCACAGCTACATTATTATCTTCATGACGACTATCACATTATCGATTGGGGAGAGATCCATGTTGATGATGATGCCACCTTTGAGGAGAGATCTTTGGATATTCAAGACTAAATGGATACGGTGTTGCGCGGGCGATCCAACCCATTAGTTCATGTCTTGTGGCGTCACGACGGCTTGGAAGAGAGTACCTTAGAACGTGAGTCAAAGATACATGGCCAGTACCTAGAGTTGTTTGAAGTTTAACTATTTTCATGTATTGTTTCAAATTATGTGGTTATGTGACTTTCATGTTTATGAGATGGCATACTTTTTTTCTTTGGTGGCTTGATCTATTTTGCGAGGTATCTTGATGGGTGGTTGTTCAGACCTTGTTTCATTTTCTCTTTATGTGGGTTTTGGATTCTCGAGGATGAGAATGTTTTCAGAGGTATATGATACAATGGCTTGGACCTCTCTGATCCACTCCTTTGTAAAAATTTTGTGCTAGAGGAGTTTCGAGAGGTCAATGTGACTTGGGGGTGCGTTTGGGTGGACTTTTAAGGAAATCTAAAGGGTTATGGCCTTCAGATGGGAGGAGCATGGTTTGTCTATACCATGCGGCCAAACTGTGCAAGGCAGGTCTTGGAGGTAGTGGCTAACACACGGTTAGCGAAAAATTTGTCTAACCATGTGGACTAATCGTGCGAGGAGTGATTTTCGAGGCAGAAGCTAACGCACAGTTAGCACACGGTTTGTTAAACCATGTAGACAAACTGTGCTGGCACATAAAGTTATACGCTAAAATTGTGGATCTAACTCGTTTTTCCTTTAATCACCTCGTTTAAGCCCCTAATCATCCATAACATGGGATTACCTTTCCTTGGAGGTAGAATAACCTCTCCCAAGCATTTTGGAGGTGATCCAGAGGCTTCTCTTCGCGAATCGAAGCTGGTTTCTCAAGGTATGTGATCCTTTTGTTTGGTTTCTTAGATCTACGTTGATCTACTCCTCCTCTTCTCTCGGGATATTAGATCTACGCCCGTTATGGGTATATCTAAGTGTGTGGATGTCGTTTATGATGAGACTTGGACTTGCTTGTGTTAGGAGAGGATATCTAAGGAGGATTCGTGGAGAATCGACCTAGTTTCTTGGGTACTCATCGACCGTTGTGGTTTCCCTCCAAAACCATTGAGGTAGGGGATTCATGGATTCTGAAATTGTTCATGTAAAATCATAGAGTTATCATGATTTATTCCTTTGGATCATAATGGAATTGACCTAATTAAATACTTGAACTAGATTAAAAGAATTTTTGATCGCATGTTGTTGCTCTATATCATGATAATGGATTGCCACTTTATTTTCTAGATAATGTGATATATATGCCTTTCTTATAAGCATGTTTCTCTTGCTGAAATTGATAAAGAACGTAAAGATTGAATTAATTTATTATTAATTGGATAAAGATAAAGAGGCATGTAAATGAATCTGATTGTTGTTTTTGTTGATGTTGTTCAAATTTGGTGTTAATAAAATTGATGCTGAGGTATGTGATTAACTTAGTTGGTTGGTAAACCTCAAATATGTTGGTTCTTTTTTTAAGTCTATATTCCTTGTTAAAGGGCCAATATCCCAATTTGATGTGATGTTTGTTTTCCTGCTGCTTGTGCTGTGCTGTGACCCCGGAGGGGTGTTTTGATATCTTGGGTTGTGCTATGACCCTGGAGGGGTGTTGTGATATCTTGTGTTGTGCTGTGACCCTGGATGGGTGATGTGATATCTTGTGTTGTGATGTGACCATGGAGGGGTGTTGTTATATGTGGAGGTAGGGAGGCCTTGTGGTTGTGGTAGCGGATGACACCTAGAGTGGCGAGATGCATCGAATTATGAATGTGGGTGTTAGGGAGGACACTAGGGATGATGGAATGGGATGGTTGTGGTTGTTGGATGCTTGGTGGTTGGATTGGTTGTTTATCTCATTTAATTTTCCCCACTACTCAAGGCAGGTGGTCTTGGTTATGCTTCTTCTGAAGGAGACAAAGACATGTGGGGTATGACACGTGCTTTCTGTGTTTAGCCTCTCAAGGTAGAATGGGTCTATTCTATTTCAATAGACAACAAACACTCGATGAGTAGTACGTCTACTCACCGTGTTGAGCCCCCTTGTGTTTAGTACCATAGGTTACTTTTATATAATTCCATGGAATATGTGAAAATAATTTTGTAATAAATGATTGAATAAATGATGTTAATCCATGGGGTTGGAGTTGGATGAAACTTAATGATGAGGTTGAGAACATTTGAAGAGACCGTTGATTTTGAATGTGATGCCAATGATGTTTAATGTGGTTGTGTTCATGGTTAATTAATGTGCAAAGAATTAATTAATGTAAAGAGGAATTAATGAAAAAGGAAATGCAGTTACCTAATGAAGTTTTTTAATTGGTTTTCTTCTTGTAGGATACCTATTTTTAGAAATAGGAGCCCGGAGTCCGAGAGACGTTAGCTGCAGTTGAGGCTAAGACTAGGTTTTCCCATAGTGTGGTTGTGAGTTATATATATATTTTCAATACTTTTTGTGTTTCTATATGCTACTCCACCCTGTCGGTAAGGTCAACTGACACCTCAAGGATTCTGAGCCCTCGAGGGGTGTTTTCCCAAACATTCCGATTGGATGGTGAATGACTGACTACCCCCTTTCACCCTTCTCTCTTCTCTTTGTAGATACTAGTGTCGTTGACATAGAGGTTAGTTTTCCCCGTATATGTGTGTATAGAGATATAATGGATTGTGGTTATTTCGACACATATATTATGGATGTAGTATCCTATGGACTACTATATGTGTAACGTGTATAGGCTGTGATGGATTGAGGATCCTTATGCAGTGTATGGGCTGTAATGGCTTGAGGTACAATACTTGACATAAGAAACCCGTTATACGGGATGTGGTTGCTCCCGGAACCTACCTGGTTACTTTTGGTTCTATGGATGGTGTGGAGTTTATCCCAGGTGTCTACGGGCAATCCTTTGTGATGCACATGGTGCAGATTGTTGAGCTTAGCCCATGTTTATACGGGCAATCCTTTAGAGAGAGATGCACATAACATATGTCGTTGGGGAAAAGCGGAAAACCATTGGGGAAGTAGTAGCAGGGTACCCTTGATATTCTTTAAAATATGCTATACTCTTTTATGCATTACCTGGTGAGAGTATCCATGGGAGGTTGGCAACATAGTATACCCGTTAGTTGATGAGTTAGTTTCACTGTTGTTCATTGTGCATTAGCATGCTTTCCTTACTTTTTTCATGAGAGGCTTCAGGGAGGATCCTACTGAGTATGCTATTATACACACCCTATGTATACATAAACTATTTTCAGGTCACTTGGAGCAGGTTGGAGTTCAGGCTGGTTACTACTAGCTTGTGGTTGAAGGAGCTGTTCGGGATTGTGGTCACTGCTATATTTTTACATTCTATTGGGTACTTGCTGTTTTTCCTTTTTGGTTGTAGTACTTTAGCACGGCATTCCATATATGTAATTGGGTTTATTTTATATTTCAGTTCTTAGTTGGTGTTAGTTTGTGTCTATCTTATCTCTCTCTTCCACATGTGTTCTCTTATAGGGTAATTCCTCCCATTTGTGTGTTTACTATACCCTCGGTGCTAGTCCCCAACCGGGGGCCTACTAGAGGCGGGATTCGGTGGTCATCATCATCCTTTCTCTGATTGCCGTCCCAAAAGGGGTTCAATTTATGGGGAGGGGTTCATGAAAGATGGTATATTCTTTCTATTTTTAAAACATATTATTTTTATTGTGGTGGAACATAAAAATTACAAATTCATGATGGATTATTGAAAAAATAATAGAAAGAGATATTGAATCACTATCAACATCATATTATTATGTTTTTATATAGTGTAGGTACCTCGATATAATTTTCATTAATTAGAGATTTTAAAAAACCCTTATGATGATGTGGATTACATTATGCATATGGGGATTATTTATGATTAAGATAATAATAATAAAATAAATAATGGTGGATTGTTTGTGATGTTAAGGTTGAATTTTGTTGATGGTGATGTAGAATTATCATAAATTGGATGTATCTCTTATCAATATGACATTGTTAAACACGATAAATTATTATAAATTATTGATGGGTTTCACTTTTCATAAATGGAAATTAATTCCTAAAATTAATGTGAGTATTGTGAAATTCTAAAAACAATATAGCATTTTAATGATAATGTTAGATAATGGGATTTTTCATGGATAATCTCAACAACATCTATGAGTAATGGTGAATAATGATATAAATATAATATAATGATTTTTATTACACCTGTTATTGATATAGATAATTTTTAATGGTGACATATAATTCCCTTGATGGTGTTGTAGATATATTATTGTTATTTTGAAATATCCATATTAGGTAGAAATATTTATTTTTATGATATTATTTTAGAACAATTTAATAGATGAAACTGAACTTTCATTGATATTGTTATGTTAGAGAACCTTGATATCATAGAATAAATTATGAAAAATCATTGATATTATCTTTAATTTTGTTTAGAATATATATAATCATATTGGTATGGGTAGTGTGAACGATTATGTAAAACCTATTCACATTAAATTTATGATGTAGATTTGTATTTTGATTATTTTAATGGAAGTGAAATATATTTGTATATATTCTAATTCCCCAAAATATATTTTTGTTAATTTTTTAGTTATATATAGTATTATCTATTTTCAATTTCAACCATTATCATTGGATTATGGTGAAGGGTGATTTATCTTAGGCTTTATAATATTTCCATCCTATAGATATATGATAAATGTGAGTGAATATTCCTTTAATAATATTCTATTTTAATAGTGATTATTTTGAGTTGTGAAAAATTTGACATAGATGATCGACTTAAGAAAGAGAGAATATTTAATCCCTTGTGATTCATTAAAAATTTATATCGGATTAGATATATAATATGATATATTTACAATACATAATTTTAATTGTGTTTTATTGTTCCAGTAATAATTATGTTTTTGTTTTTAGGAATATTTATAGGATAAGATACATTACATGACTAGGATTTTAATGATCGGTGGTTGAGATCCAATAATTTTTATCGATTTAATGATTTTGTGCATCACATGATATAAAAGTAAATATTATCAGTACCCTTATTTAGATAATGAATAGATGAATAGAGTCATTATCTGAGCACCTTGGTTATTTTATGAAACATCACATACCATATGACATAAATAGAACTATGGGGGTGGTCAATAAAATATCTGAAGCATGCCTCATAGTATGCCAAATACAATATATATGTGGTGATTGTATATAATAAATGATGGGTTGATTATGTTTTACATATCGAAGTAATCAATAAAAATAATAACCATTATTAGTAAAAAAATATTAATCTTTTAATTTATTTAATTACAAAAAAATAAAACAAAGAAAAATAAAAAAACTCCATGGTATATAAAATTAACAGTCGATAAAACCACACTAACTCATAAAAATATCACATAATTTGATGAAATTGTATGAAAAAAATATAATTAATAAAATATAAAAATGGATCTAATACCATCCAAATGAATCACAACAACCACTATCTACAACACCAATCTAGCTTCTCAAAACTAATCATTTCTTAAAAATGTACACGGATCATAATATGAGACATAAAAAATCATGCATGGCTAGTTTTCCCTATAGGATATGAGAAACAAATATGAACAAGGTATCACATTTTCCCCAAATACACACCATCATATTCATGTGGATGAAAATATAATATATATTACTTAAAATATAACATATATAATAAAAAATTAGGTTATTTATTTTTTAACAGAACACAATAACAAACAACCATATGTGGTTTGATCACCTCTAGTAAAAAATTTCATATTTCAAATAATAAGTATAAGGAAATCTTATGAAATCTTAGAATACTTCTGATCTAGCCATTGATGATAAAAAATTCCAAATTGAATCTTCATCCCCAAATACTCTAACTATGGGGCTCCATTTCGACGTAGCCTCATAGACACTCTACCAAACTAATATTATATAAAAAATACCATGTAGACTCCAATGATCTGAACAACTATATACATTGGAGAAAAAAATAAAAAATAATCCTCGACACTATATTAATATTAATTTAGAGATAAAATTTCATATGGTGACCTAGAAACTCTAAGATGATAATTACATATTTTATATTATTTATGTTATTAATTATTTATTTATTAATTTTGGAATGTCAACTTTATGGTGAGTTGGAAGACATAAATACATAAATTAACGCTATAATCCATGTATACCACAAATAAACTATTAATGAAGGAAAAAATTTCATGATTTGAAATTTCATGTTTCTATAAAACCTATATGTGATAGAATAAAACCGAACTGATGCATCTCATCAGTCAGATATGATATCCTACTAAAGATGCATGACTCTAGATTGGTACCATGTGACAAAATATAAATACACATTTCATATTGTACACCTCTCCCCAGGTATATCTATTTTGAAGGATTCATAATCAAATCCACTATAACCAAAAGGAAATCATTAATAAGCACATTTCTGTATAACCAAATTTTTAAAAATAATTTATAAATTAATAATAATTTATTTGATATAATATTTAAATGTAACAATGATACTAAAAAAACTATAAAATATAATTATTTTTCTAAACACTTTTTTAACATGCAGAATAAGAAACCCTATGCTTATATGAACTGTAAAAGAGTAAACATATATAAACATTCTATTAAATTATTGGGTATTAATAATACCAAAAATATTATTATAAATATGTATATATATTGAATAGAAATAAAAGAAAAATAATTTATAATAAAATAAATTGTTTTGTGAAAAAATTTTATTTTTCAAAATTATGGTCTTATGACACTTTACAAACATAATTTAAAATTAATATTCACCACATTTATAAAAGATATAGGACATATAAACTTCATTTTTTAAATAATAAAATCAAATATAACTTATGGAGAATTATTTGTATTATTATAATATATTTCCCTTTTTAATGACTAGTGAAAATAAAGATTTTAAATTGGAAACAACCATTTAATTTAAATTATCTACAAATATTAATTATCTGTTAAAATATTATAAAATTATTATAAATTAAATTATAATAAAGTAATATTTTTTATTTAGTTTTATTAATTTTAAATTTAATTTTGATTCAAAAACATCGTAAAATTTGGTAATTTTTCTCTTTAGATACTTGTTATCTCGTCTCGTCTGCAGGATTAATTTTAAATTGAAATTTATAACTCTGTGAGTTGATATAAAAAACATTCATTCCATATTATGAATTTTAATAAATTATAATTCCTAATACATTCAACCAAATTAAAAAAATTAAAATTGAAAACATCAATAATTAATTATCGCAGTGAAGGTAAAAATGGATTTACTAAAGGTTAAACTTTTATGACAAGAGATAAAATGACATTTTTCCCAATAAATTGTTTATTTAATTATTTTCTTCTTAAAAATTATATTCTATATATGTTTTCATTATTTTATCCTCGTTACATGAAAAATATTATTGTAGAATTCATAATTTTAAAAAATTACAAATGTTCCAGTCACCTAACCTATAAAAGGATACCCCACTCATCTCTTATTCAAACATTAGAAGAACATTGGTTCATTAAAGAATTATGGAGATCACATCAAAAATTTCATTCAATCATACTAGAATCCTTATAATGGGATTAATCCATCCCAATATATATTTGGTACAATCCTGTTGAGGATACTCATAGAAGATGTATTGGTTTTCAATGTGAAATTTTTAATATTAATGCATCCACCTATTTAAATTATATTTTTTAAAAATATGATATAATAACCTCATTATATTAAATATAAGAGGTTATCTATATTATTGTAGAATGATAAAAACCCATCCCTAGTTCCTCCAATTGGTTTATGAAATCATTATTTGTGTGACAAATGATTATCTCCTCGTGAAATAATATCATTCATTTTTTTCATTTACACATATCACAGTTGGTTATGATGATTGATATAATGTATGTAGAATATATTTATACAATAATAATAATTATAGATTCATTACATCATATATAACATTTTATGTTCCATTCTATACTGGATAAGAAAATATTTCTCATGTGTATAGTGAACTACAACCTCACAAAGAGATGTGATTCATCATTCACTAACGCTTTATGTGGATGTTGATAAGGACACTTATAATGGTTATATATGATATAAAATTAATAATTATTATATTAATGACATATTAATAATTATATAATTATAATATATTATTTTACCTCTTACAATTTCACTCACTTAAAGATTATATCATCATTCTTGTTTATGTGGACTACAACCTTCATGAAGTAATGTGACACTATTCTCATCAATAAACTACATGGATGTGATATATTTTTATATTATATGGTATTTTGGATATTATAATGTTAAATAGAGTATAAAATTTTCTTACCATTATGACAGAAATATTTTTTATAAAATGGAATGTTAATAGTGTTACGTAAAACCTATTGTCTGCATGCTCATAACATACATTATTTCATAAAACCAAAATTCATGATGAGTATTAAAAATAAATTTTTTAAAAAAATTTGATAATTATTTCAATATTATTAATCTATATATGAAGGAACTATATAATATTCAAAATAATGTAAAATTTTTGGACAACAAATGAATGAGATAATAAGGCCTGAATCAAATAAAATAATGAAAATTTATTAACGAGCATATGAGAAGATTTAGTTAAAAAAATTATATAAAATTATAAATTTTATTATTTTTTCTAATAAGTTATAACATGTTTATAAACACTATACATTAGTATAAATAATTTTAAACCAAAGTTAAACCTGAGGTAAGGGATTTCATTTCGATTATAATTAATTTGAGCATAATATAATGTAATGCCCTTATTTTATTTTATATGATGTTTATAATTCCCCTTTGAAATGTAATTTCTTAAATACATAATTCATTATAGTATTCTACATTTTAATTTGAATTATTTAATATACAGTTATTTAAAATTATATTGACCATGTGAAAATGATTTTCGTAACAAAATTTAAATTCATTGTGTTATATTTATTCTCTGTTGTCTTTAATATTATATTATTATACATATATTGAATTTCGATCATCTTAAATGATATATACACTTAATTATAGAGTATTTAAATTTGGTGCAAATAATAGTTTAATTTATTTATTTTCACGTCAATGATATGATCTTTGTGAGGGTATATTTTTCAATCTCATTCCAATCGAGATTATTTTAACTTTTATTTAATATAATGGAAACAAATTTGAACATTTGAATTTTTAAAAAAAACTATTAAATTTAATACTCCTCTAGTACTACAATTTGTTTTGAATTAATAGTAAATCTTTTTCTCCCTTTCATACTTATAATTATTGAGAAAAATATTTTATATAAAATCCATCATTATTTTTCTCTTTAGAGGGAAATATATTTTCTTCCAAAATAATGTTTTCAAAAATGTTTTTATAATTATAAAAGTGATTAATTATATATATATATATATATATATTCACTCATTTTTTATTTTTTATAAATTTATTTAATGATATATTCTTGACATTTTCTGAATAAAGAGCTTTTATAATCTTTTAAATGTGAAAATGGAATGTTATGTTTAATACATATTGTCTATATGTAATTAACCTTAGTAATGGTAATTGTTTTATTAATATTACATTTATAGTTTAAAATGTTTTTTTAATAACATTATTTGTTTCTAAATTTTCCGGAAATTAAATTTATAAAATTAATTTTTTACAGAATGAATTTTAATTATATTATAAGATTACAAATGTGATTACTAAAAAAATAGTTTTTCCTCAAGAATGGTTTTAATGATATTTTATTGTATTTATATTCTTAAATTCCAAGAACAAATCATTTTTCATATATTCCAAATGTGATATGTAGTATCAATAAAACACATATTATTCCTTTGGATGGTTTACAAATATTTTGACCAAGGATATTATTAAAATTCACTTGTTTCATTTTTATAGTGATTAACAACCATAGAAAAATTCAAATTCCCATGATCATTATACAATACATTTCCCATTTCATACTTATTATTTATCATTGATATAATAATTAAATAAATAAAACATCATTTATATATATATGGTGTTTTAATTGGAAAGTTATTTTATTGGAAAGGGAAATAATGATAAATAAGTATCATTCACTCAATATATATATTTTAAATTAAGTAATATCGATTCCTGAATTAAATTAATTAATAAATATATGAGGTTTTCTTTTAACATCAAATGATAGTTAGTACCTAGAATTATATAGCCTCTCAATGCATTATTCGTCTCAAGTGTTGAATATATAATGTGGAATTAAATGGGGTTATAACTATAGTTTAAAATGTCTTGTGAAATGGATTTAAGGTAGATGTATCAAGATGTATGAAATCATGGCATCTAAAAATTGATCATTTCATTAATTTGTAATTTATTTATTATTATAAAATATATAATATCAATGATATTATATAAGGATGCATTTGATTATTCATTATTTATTTAATAGAATGTGTTTTTAGTTATTTACCTTTCTAAATTCTTTATGCCTTATCGAATTATGATAGCAATTTTAATAATTAAATTGTTTTTGTTTTATGTTATCTACCATGAAATATTAATTATTATCCAAGATATGTTTCCCTTGATATTTCCCCTTGATGAACATAATTATATGTTTATTTATTATATGTTATGTCTATTATTTTATTTACCTTGTCAAATTTAATATTATTATTTATTCCTAATAGCATTGGTTGTACTGAAAACTCACAGATCATTTGAGCTTAACATAATATTATTCCTTCCTCGAAATCCATGAAGTTATCTATTACTGATATACAAGGATATTTTAGAAAAAAAATTAATTTTTGGAATTATAACGTGATATCATTTGTGTTAACAAATTAAATTGAAGACTCGTGTATGTATCTAGTTCACCGACACTACTAAAATATCTAGTCCATTTTGTGCAAAACAATGGGACTCACGATTGATCTTATTTGACTCTCCAAGGGGATATTCTTATTATAATTATCAATTTGTTATAATCAATTATTGAGGTTTTTAATAGATGATGAAAATAAATGACCTACGTTAATAATAAGGTGTCTAAGATTAGAAATAAGGTGTCATAAAGGAATATGAAAAAGATTTATGTTCGTAAATGATGGGTATATAGAAAATGATTTTCTAAAAAAAAAGAAAGACTATGATGAAAATAAATATATATTATCCTTGGGATCCATTAATATGTTATGTCATAAATATGGAGAAGTTGGGAATAAACTGAATCAATTCCATCTTCTAAAGTATAACACTTAGATCAAGAGAGGACCTATTCTAAAATAAAACAGATGTATTATTTATTTATTTGGGTTAAAAAATTAAAATATATTTTTTAATATTATTTTTTTGATAAGAACTTTGAAATATTAATGGATTATATTTATTTTATGATAATATTTTTCTACACCAACAGAAGACAAATAAATACCATCATTAAGTTATGAGTTTAATATTCATCATAAATGGAAAATCTTAAACATAATCTTTTATGGATTTATGTTATGGGATTCTACAAGGATTATGGAAATTTTGGTGGTTGAAATAGAACCCATTGGTTTGGTTAAATTTATATTGAAATATATATTTGAGGAATAATTACTCTATATTTTATATACAACTATTTATAAATATTTATAACACATAAGGTTTATATGATCATTAAAAATGTTAAAATAATAGTAAAATAATATAATTGAATTTTTTTGGGAAAATAACCTTGGAAGAGGAATTATAATTGTTTAGTACCTACAATTGTCCCATATGATTTCATCGTTAATATTTAATTGTTTTTTATAGATGGAAATACAAATCATAATGATTAACTAGTGGTGTTACATTTGAGTTATATAGATTAATTATATTGGATAAATTGTGATAACTATATTGGTATTGAAAAAAAGATATTGATGGAAGGAAATACATGTCATGTATTTATGGATATTAACATCCATTTAAATTTATTTTTAGTATTGTAGGAAATAAAAATAATTTTTTGATATTCATTTCTAGAAGTATTTGATGAATAAAAAATTGATTTATGTATAATAAAAATATTAAATTATTCTCATGAAATAAAAATGTATAATGTTAGTCTATTTCATGATATTTTTAGGCAATAAATGAATTCATAAAATTTATGAAAAGGATCATGGAAAAAAATTATTCTATTACATTTTCATATGATTAATAAGAATGAATTTCATGTTATCAAATAATTATGGTTTTCTATCCTCATAAAATTACATTGATCATTCACTTTCTTGTGATCAACTATCTCAATTATTCATAGTAGTTATTTATTACTTTCTTCCATGTATATTTCGTAACATTCCAACAATTTTCTCCCAGTAAAAAATGTATTTATCTTGTATTATATATATCTATTGTACATCTCATTATTTTTTACAAGTAGGATATTTTATTAACCTTTATGTTTATATGTTGTTTTTGAAAATGTTATTTCCAAATTTCGATAATCAAATTACTAATTTCAAGTTAAAATTGTGAGGAAATAATTTATATAATGTGGGGAGAATTTAAAAATACAAAATTATAAAATAATAATATTTTATTTTATATAATGTAAAACAAATAACTCCAAGATTAAACAACCCATGATATATATTTCTTTAAATTTTAATTTATTGATAGCTTGATGTATACCCAACTTGAGTATAAGTTAATTATAATATAGTATATCATTATAAACTAGTCATTAAATTGATAGTTACTAATTGTACTAACTATATCATAATTATTTTTTGAAATACATAGATTATAAAAACATAAGAATCATTTAAATAGGTGAACTATTTTCTAAAAAGATGTATTTTTTTCTAAAAGATGTTTTAGTCACGCTTTGCATAAATATTTTAAAATTATTTATTTCCACTTATTTAAAATTCATATTATTAATTAGATATCTTCTTAAATGTTATTATAAAAATTATATTAAAATTAATTTTTATTTTATTTATAAAATTTTCTATATTTCAATTTATATTAAAAAATAAAACAATTTCATTGAAAACACCATTTTATTTGAAATTTTTTATAAATTTAAATTATATTTGTAATTTTTTTCAATAATTAATAATTATAATTATATATCATTTAACCCAATTTATATCATAGAAATCATTTCCAAATCAAATATTGATTTTACAACTTTGTAATATTTTGAATTATTTCTCTTTAGAAACCTGTTTTTTCATCGCATATATTGGATTGATTTAAAATTATATTTTTCAAATCATTGATATGAATTTAAAAAAGATAATTCAATATTTATAACAATTTTAAATTTTAAATTATAATAATTTCTTATTATTTTTTAACAAAATCTATTATAGAAAATAGTAAAAATTAATTATCATGACTAAGATAAAAATAGATTTACCATGGGATAAACTAATTGGATAAGAGTTAGAAATATACTAAAAAAATTCAAAATTTATTTTATAACAATATTTCAATGTTATAACATATTGGATTGATAATGGAATATTTTTAGAGTTATTTGACAAGGATAAAATGTGGGTATAATTTCTTTTTTTCAAAATATACAGTTTTTCCACTCAACTAACATATTATATGCCTCCCCTATCTTTTATTCATCACAACATCAATACTTAATGGTTCGGGCAGTAATATCCCAAATTAAATCCAACAATAATTATTATATTCCTATAAGCCTCATTTTTTTCATAATTCCAACTTACGGAGTATTTTGTGTAGTCCAAAGGAGGATTCCCAAATAAGTAGAAATGATCTTCAATGAGCATTTTTTATTTCATTTTATCCTCCACCTCCTTCAATTATTTGTTAAACCATAATGATATAATAGAGAAATTATTTTATATATAACGATTTATTATGTAATTACCTACAACCAACCCCACTTCTATTAAATGGGTTAAAAACCATCTTTTATGTATATGGATGACTACCGCCTCCTGAACTAATGTCATTCATTTTTCTATTAACTTCAATGACAGTTGGGTATTATAATGGATATATTATATATATTTGATATTTTTAATTTTTTTATAAATTATCATTCAATGTATCATATATAAAAATTTATGTTACTTTCCATTGGGTATACAACAACATCACATGTTTTCATGATGAATTACTACCTCATGAAGTGACACGATTTTTATACCACTAGTCCATTTAATTAAATGTCATAAGGATAATGATATTGATTATATTTAATATATTTTGAATAATTATGATATTAATAAAAAATTCTTTCTATAAGTTTAATATATAATTTTTATTCTTACCTTTTCAAGAACATTAATATTATAACATCATTCATGTTTGGGCGGGCTTTTTCCTTCATGAATAGATGTGAATATAGTTTCATCCAAACCAAAAATTGATTAAATAAATAAATATATAATATTTCATTAATTATATTATTATAAACTAGAAATATAAAATATATGTTCCACATTTTAAAATTCATTTCTGAAAATGTAAACACTACTCATGGACACATAGAAGCTACTATCTCCAAGATAATAACAAACAACATTTCTCAGATCCAATATTCATGATTTGTATTAAATTTAATATTAATGTTAAAATATGGTAATTATATAAGTTTTATTATTATGTATATGATGAAAAACAATGATATGCACTGTAATCATAACATTCATGATAATGTAAAAATTATATAACAAGGCCTCACACAATGTATATATTAATTTATTTTTAATGAGTTGAAGATAAAACTCTGTAAAAGATCATATATGATACAATAAATATCAATATGTTCTTATAATAATTTTATAAACTTTTTAAAACCATTATACACTATTTTAAAGCATGTCTAACCAAAAGTATCAATGAGGTAAGATATTTCATCTAAATTTCACTTCATTTAGAATTATTGTAATGTTATGCACCTAGTTTCTTTAATATTGTGTATATAATACCCCAAGCACATGTAATATCATGAATAATTTATTATTCATGATATTTTTGGGTTTAATTTTGAATTATTTCGTATATGGAGATGTGACTGAAAAGTTACCATGGGGTAAATAATTTCATAACTCAATCTCATTTCATTAGGTTATATTATTTTTTCATTTTCATTGATATTTTAAATTTTGTGTGTAATTAGATTTTAAATTATTGTTTTCGATTTTACCTAGTTTAATGTGGATTTATTTTTGACACATGTAATAGTTTCATTGATTAATTTTCATATCAACTTTTTCATCTTTGTGAGGGTTCATTTCAAAATATCATTCTAATCATGATTGTTTATAATTTTTTCTATTTAAAAAATTATTTTATTATTTTATAACAAACCATTTAATTGTCTAATAATTTAATTTATCATTATAATTTAATTTAATATGATCATTTTCCAAATATTTGTTAACTAAAATTGATTATAAAACTATTTTTTTAAGAATATTACTTAATTAAACTATTCAGTCGGTAATATGTCTTCTTTGAGAACCATAATTTAAAAACATTTCATCAATCAATTTTTAACCTACTAATAATAATTTACTACATAAATTATTACCCATTTTTTAAAATTGAATTTTTTTTGAATGGAATGTTCTTGTTATTATCCAAATGAGTCACATTCCATATATTTTTATAATTTCGAAGGAATATTTTTTTTGAATTTTATGACATATAAATATTAAATATAATCATTGACCATATTTTATTTGAATATCCAATTTTACATTTAAATGTTTATTTTTTAATAATAATTTTCATAATATTATATGAATTCATAGTTTTTAAATGTTATTTTTAAAAAAGATTAATTTAAAAATGTATTTTTTTGGAAAAATAAATTTTAAAAATTAAAGAGATATTTTCCTCAATAATGTTTTGATGATATTTTTATGATAATTATATTATTTTAATAAAAAAATACAAATTATTTTACATATAATCCAATTTGGATATGTTGTATTGATATAATATGTATTCTAATTCTAAATTGCTTATGATTATTTTTGAAATATAATAGTATTTACATTCACTGCATTGCTTCATTTTTTGGTCATAAACTACCACATGAGATATCCACTTTCCTTGGATATTTATTCATTAAATAACCCCTAAATATAAATTATATTTATCATGAATATTATTATTTCATAAACTATATATCATTTAAACATTATATAACAAACAAAGAATATTATTTCATTGAAAGGGGAATTTTTTTAAAATTTGTATCCTCTAATCAATTATGATATTTGAAGTTATGGAATATTGATTAATGAATTAGATATATTATTAGATAAATGAGTAATGATTCAGAAATAAAACGATGTGAGAGAATAATAATTATATACCCCCATTATTCTGTAGTAGACACCTAAGGTAAATAAGTAAGACAGAATTAGACAAGATTTGAACCCTAGTTTAATCCATCTTGTGAATGGACTTGATTGTAGTGGTTTTATGATCTTTGATACCATGGAATCCAATAATCATGAATTTCATTTATTAATAATTAACTGTTAATAATACATGGTATTTTTAAAATTACATTATCTCTAGATTCATTTTATTCTCATTAATTAATTACATGTAATGGTTTATTAATTTTTTACATTGATTTATTGATTATTACTAATATAGTTGTGATAGTCAAGTTGTTGATTAAATGTAATGTGTTTATAGTTATTGAAATTTTCATAATGATTATTATATATGATATTTTCACAGTAACATTATCTCAAGAAGTATGTAATTATCAGTTTATTGAATACAAGGAATGTATGTTCTATAATTTTGCATCCCATATTGATTATGCTTATTTTTTCAAGATAGTGTCCACCATACTTAATAATTATTAATAATTTTTTCTTAACCTTAATTTTCTCTAATACTAGGAAAACATGATGTTTAATATAATTGAAATTCAAGGTTATTATTGATAGAATGATGCCATTTTGAAAAAATATATATGTTATAATCTGGGTTTACAAATAAACTATAATAATCCAATGTGTTTCTAGTACAATAAGGGTAAAATGATATTTCATTCTTTATGATATTAGTGATTGTATATTATTCTGATGTAGTAATGTGTTCATAGACTCTAGGTTGTTGGGGTCATTTAACCTGCACACATTAAAAAATAAATGATCCATTCAACATCACTATAACTACACAAGATTTTCGAATAAAAAACATCATTTTAGATGAATGGACAATATGAAACATTAGGATTAAAACTATAATTATAAAGCATAAGGGTATTTGGAGACTAGATACATAAATATCATATTTATTAACCTTATTAAATATCTATAAAAATGTCCTTCCCACATTATACCCTTCTGAACATATATATCATACATAAAACATTTCATGATTGTATGGGGGAAGGAAACAAATAAAGAGGGAGATAATATTATTGGTAATAGTAAACATGAATGATATCAATCAATTATCATATTAAATCAATAGAGAAGCATATGGGAGTAATATCATGAACTTAATTTACAATGTTCATACCCCATCTGTCATATATTGTAATCTAGATTTAGTATAGAAACAATAATTATTTCAAAGTACAAAATTTTTAGGAGTAAAAAACAACATAATCAATCACGAACAACCTGTTAATATATATATAATTTTAAAAAAGAGTTCCATATTTATATTCCTGGAAACTATTTCATAGATAAATTACTTCTATTTAGATCATTAAATAATTGATTATTTTTCATCAAAACCTATTTCAAATATTATAATTGATTAAGCAAAATCATACGTCTCAAATAGTTTATCAGTCACAACGAATTGTTCTCTATAGTGGATGTATCACATTCACTTGTTTCAAATGTTGATATCATTATATATATAAATTTTCCAATGAATTGGATGGATTTAAAATTTTAGGCCCGCCAATAACATAATGAAATATATAAATATGTGTTTTGAATAATCATAAAATGTACATCCTATAGCAATTACATATCCCATGGAATGAAAATTAGTTTCATAAACATTTCATCATTTTATCATAGAAAACCCCATTAAAATGAAATGAGTTTTATACAAAAATTATTATTTTAATCCTAAACCACTAAGATTAGATTTGATTATGGTATCATTAGATTATAAAACTAGTATATTGTAATTATCATCCAGATTATAAAATAAGTGAAAATTATACAAGATGAATACTGTATTGTTTATTAAGGATAATAAAATATTCATTTTGTAATAAATTTTAAAAAAAATACTATATTTGGAAAATATTTAGAAAAATAATATCATTGAAGTGAACTTCATAAACAAGTTATGTGTTTTAATTTAATTAATCTATTTTTATGGAGAAATTTTTTATTATTTTCGTATACATTTATAAAATAGTTTCATTATCTTTATAAAAAAAATTTCAAATGTACCTCATTCAAAAAATTGAAATACAATTCGATTAATATTTTATATAAACATTAAAACAAAATTGAAAATTAATTTAAATAATCAATATATAATAGTATACATATTCCTTGTTTTTTTGAATACATGTATATGTAAAAAATTATTCTTGACTGAATAGTACAATATAGATGGTTGTCTGTGACAAATATTGTTTCGGCCTCTTGAGTTCTTAAAGTGATTATAATTAATACACAACATTTATTCTGTGGAATGTAAGATCTAATATTAATAAATTAATGTGATTAATCATATAAGGGTTATGTAATTTCCACAAAATAAATTTAAGCAAAAACCATCCCGAATAAAATGGGATTGATATGTAAATCTGTTAGCTCATGAATCATATTTCATTGTATAAATTTGAAACTATTATATATTAAAAATATATGTTTTTAATTGTAATATAAAATCATTATAAAATATGCCGTATCATATATTTTTTGCTAACAACAACATATTATTAATTTAATATTAAAATCAATATATTGAGTGTTAAGGGCTTTTTTTCAAGACTGTTTCAGTTTAGAAGACACAATCATTATACACTAATCATGGTTTCATAATATCCATAATTGGAATCATGATATTACTATAATATTATATATATATATGTGTATAATTATTTTCAATCATAATTTATAGAGTAAGAATTATTAATTACACCATTTATGGATACACTAAGACATATATATGCATGAACAACATTTTTTTTTGATTTTTCATGTAAAATAAATATCAATAATTATTAACATTTCTAGAATAATTAATATATATTATATATAAAATATTTACATTTATTAAATCTTTATTATCATCCATATAATATTAAATATAAAATTAAATTACATCAATTCGTGGATGTGATATTCCACATAAAGGAATAAATGATATAATAATTTTTCAACATATTGGAAGAATGTTGATAATTATTATTCTATAATAATAATAATATTCATAATTTGTATTATAGATATATTGGCCCTTATTTTTGAATGTTTATTATATTTTAATAGGATGTATAATAAGAAATAAAATTGAAAAAACTCAGTTAAGAGTTATACGAGTTCATTGAAAATCATTTATTGGGTTAAGACTTAGTCTCTAAAATGATTGTATTTTTTAAAGATAATTAGATTTCATATGTGGATTATTAATCATGGAAGGAATTATATATGGTCATTGATGTTTCAAAAGGCCCAAAACATGTTTGGATGAAAAGTGAATAGGTTCACTTTTATATGATATAGGAGAGGTACCATTGGAATTAAATTATGTATAAAAATAATATTAAATAATTTTCATTGAAAAATAGATATAAAATGACATTACTAGCATATATAATGACTATGAAACAAAATATTTTAGAAAAAAATTCTCACAATTCATGGTTATGTTTTCACCAATATTTTTTGTTTTAACCCCAAGCTAACCATTTCTTAATTTTCAACTAATCAATGTTTTGTACTTATTAGTGGTATCTAATGTTACCAAAAACACACAACTGATCCATAAAAGAACCATTTATTATATTTTAAACAATATCACATTTTCTTGGACAAGGAAAATATTTTTAATGAACTTTAAATCATTTATTAGTTTATTAATTATTATAAATTATAATTAATGACATATTCTGAACTATACGATTAATTTTATTTGGAAATAAAATGATGAAAAAGAAATTAGAATATAGACCTATAAAAAATATAAAAAAATTATTTTTTCAATATAGTCATGTAATATAATAATTCATCCAAATTATATTATATTTAATTTATTTAATATCAATTATTTAATTGTTCAATTAATAGAATTGATGTTTTGTAAACATTTTTTATGAATTTGATTTAATTATTCAATCACCAAAAACTATAAATAAATTAATATGTTTAATTATTATTTAATATTTACAATAATCATGTATATATGATCTTTTCCACTATGTATCATTATGTAATAATTTTAGTGTTATTAAAGAGAAGAGATAGACAATATGTGTTTAATGTTTTATTAATTTAACATAATGGTCATAATTAATGAAATAATTAATTAAGTGGGCATATATTTGGTTCATAGATGGAAGTGCTAAAATAAAATATTTAAATCAGATAAGTGATTGATTAAAAGATGTTTAAAAGCCTTATCTAAAGGTTTTATCCCAATTTTACAAATTTTACCCTTATTGAAGTGAGAAATTTTTTTCAAGGTTACTATTATTTATGTACAAACAAAAATAGAACTATTGGAATGAAATCAATAGAAAATTTAAAAAACTATTATTTATGTTGTAGGATTAATTTCCTATAGGTGGATGAAATTTATTTTAAAATAATTCGGAAAAACACGATCAAGACTGTTTTTTAGAAAAATAATCTTTTAGGTATAAAAGTTCATTTATTCATATCCCATACCTAGAAAAAATAATTCATAATTATTAATATTTTTGAATATGTAGTATATAAATTTAATTAAAATCATTCATTAATTGGGATTAATTAAATTTATTAAAAAAATATACATTTTATTCAAAAAATGTTTTTTAGGAAAATATATTATTTACATTCAAATGTTTTTTATGTTATAATAATTTGAAAACAAATTATTTCATTTTATACACATATAAAAAATATTTGATTCATAATTTTATTACATCTATTCATACCAACCAATCATATATCTAGTCAATAAATATAATGTTAAATATTTATAAAATATTAGTATATTGTACTTTTTTTAAATGTGGAGTTATGTGTATCACAATATATTAAATAAATTAAATATAAATGAACCAATATATATCATAATATATCACATTGTTCGATTATACCATATTTATAATATAGTTTTCCTTAAAATTCTTTCACTCTCATATAAAAAACTATGGATTCTTCAGCCACATCCCATCCTCAGGATCCCACATAGATTCCTATAATGTATAGATTCACCATAAAATAGTGACCATGTGAGTGGTATTGTTTCATATAACATCTCATATGTGATTAAAAATAAATATTATTTGTTCCTTATCTAAGAGAAATTTCTCAAATGGTATGACATTATATTTTAGTACCTATGAAATATTAGATATGTATTTCCCTAGGAGAGATACATAGAACATGTCGTGATCTGGGTGATATTTGGTGGAGGGGTTAAATAATAAGATACCCGCTCAAATTCAATCAAAAATTTAATATGAGACTAGTATATATAGGGCTCAAAAATCCCTTATTTCAACATCTAATATCCATATACAAGTAAAATATTCATTGGTGTACCCATTCAAAAGCTTGAAAACCCAAATCTCTCCAATGATCATCATCATAACATTTTTTATATGAAAATATTCCCCCATATATTCCTAAATAGACCTACAATTTTATACCATGTTTGATACTATGCCATGCCCCAATAGATTCCTTTCTCTTACATTCCCAATGAAAATTGGATTTATATATTTCAAATATCATTATGATTCACAAGGAGAAATTTAAATGATCAAGTGAATCCTATTAAAGTATAGAAATATTACTAGAGGATGTTTTTGATTGAAAACATATATGAAATCTATAAAATATGATCTGAACTTATCATCTAGGGTTCTAATTGTTTGTCAAGATGAAAATAATATTGAGGATGATATATTGTATTGAAAATGAACTCTATATCTAATGATTGTTGATGAATTATGTAAAACATAGATAGAAACATCATATCAAAATCAGATACCATTGTGAGTTGTAATCAATGAAATGTTATCAATTTTTTAAAATATATCCTAAAAAATTATTCAATATATAAATCCATTATGATAACAATGATGTTTTGTAATAGTGTAAAGTGATTGACTGCATCACAAACAACATTGTTCCCCTTATATGTTTTAGTGAGTCTGATAATAAATAACATGGTGATGGTTTTAAATTTCCATTTAGTTATAAGTGACAATTTTTACATTCCATTATATATATCTCTTTTCCAATACTTTTCAAAATACCATAAATCAAGATAAATACATTGAAATATCAGGCTATATATTATCATTCAAAAAATAATATTTCTAATAGATATAAATCGTTATACTTATTTGTTGAATATAGAAATATAAACTATAATATTCATTCAATATATCCTTCTTCATATCTGTTTTTTATGTGACACATTCTCTGTTCCAAGACCATATCATTCCACCAATATCATAGTATATCTGAATAAAAATTAATAACTCTTCTATAGTAATACACTTCATTATTTACATATTTAATGAGGAAATGGACAAATAGTTGGACATTCATCAATGAATTAAAGGATATATACCATTTCCATAGTATCAAAACATACATATTTTGGACCTCAATATATATTTTCTCTCAATAAATCATCATCATGAAAAAACTATTATGTCTCCTTTGACTCATAGCATTATCCACCTTGTTTTAATTCTTTATGTGGTAATGTATTGAGTATTCATAATCAATATACAATTCAATGAATATTATATACTTCATATTCACATCATTATATAAAAACATATATGTAAATATATCAAAATAAGTATATTTTAATTACCTTTCACCAAAAACATAATGCCTCTATTTCATCCGGAAAAAATTACAAATGATAAATACAATTCATAAGATGGATAATTTTTCTCCTGAACATTATATTTTAATGAGAAAAAAGAAAACACAATATCATTCATCAAGAGGATAGTCGCTATTCCCTTATTTGATGAATCACTGTTGATCACAATCACTTCTCAATTCACAATATTGTGAGAATATCTACATCAAAAACCCTTCCCATCTATTCCTTGATATTCTCCTCACATTAATCAATATGCATGAATATGATAGCCCTTTAAATTAAACATGGTCAGTGGATTAGATATTCGATATAAGTATCTTACCAATCATCCCTATTATCCAAAAAAATAAAAATACAATGGAATTTGGTTTACATGGTTGTTTTACGTTATTTCTAAATAACATCCATAATTTAAGCATCCATTTATATTATCTGACATGAGATTATATGTCAAATGAATGAATCATTTCTAATAAAATATTCACATTTGTAAAAAATTTCATTTATATTATCATCCTCTAATATCTTAGTACAATTATCAAATAATTTATATGATCTTTGTGAATCATTCAACATATAATAATTTATTTTAAAAGAAATGATAAAATATCCAAGGAATTCTGTAATTTATTTATTAATTACATCTATGAATAATGTATGAGAATTAGTTAGTCCCAATTACATTATAATAAATCAAAATTCATATACCTCATACTAAAGGCTATCTTGGGTATATTAATATTATCACTCAATTTATGATATCTATAATAATGGTAAATAAGATAAATTCATTAAAATCACCATAATTTATGAAAAATTCCATTGACATGTGGTAGATGATAATTTTTTGGAAGATTTATTGTTATATTCTTGATAGTAGAGAAAAAGATTAACTGGGCCATTGTACCTATTAACAAAAACAATTGTTTCACATAAAAGGGATGTACTAGGGAGTATAAATACTTTATCCATATTCACTTGGATTCTGTTCTTCAGTTCTTCTAAATTAATTGGGACTGTTCTATATAGAGTCATTGAAATATTCATAGCAATAGGTATAAGTTATATATAAAACTCAAATTCCTGATTTTGAGGAATTCTAGGTAGTTATTCTATATGTAAACAAAATAATACTAATATAGTTGGTGTATCATAAATATTTAGTTTCTCACTATTAATCTAATATATAAACCCTTCTAACATGTGAATTAATACTAACATGATAAATGTAATTTCCTTTAGATATCTGTATTCTTCCAAACACAAATCATCTATAATGGGATCACTCAAAATAAAAAATATGACATTCATTACATGTAAATAGATATTGGATCCATATAAATAATCCCACTCAATTGCTATAATCACATTAAATTTTACTAAATGTAGAATCAAATGATTTAGGTAATACCATTCCCACTAATATTAAATGAAGCAGTACTATATACTTCATATGAAACCATCATTCAATTATGATTATTCACTACTAACTAAAAATATAATCATTGAGGATATGAATTATATTTCCTTGAGGATTTATATTATGTACATGAATTCATTCAAATAATCACAAATATGGTGTTTCATAATTTTACCAAACCTATAACCACCACAACATCATCATTCTATATTCAATCCATTTGAAATACAAAAAGGGTTTGCATGAGTGTTAGGAATAATTGATTATATTGATCATTCATAATGAAGAAATAATAATATTCCTAAATCAAGAAACATTTTTCATAATCATGGGTTCCTTGGGTTTGGCCATGGATATAAAAATTCCCTTCTAAAAATTAGTATGTTTATGTATATATACAATTATCTCCAGGGTTTTCATAAAAATTTTCTAACCCAAACTCTCCAATAATTTAAAGAATCCACATTTATATAAAATATAGTGGACCCAGATATTCATAAACCAATATTTAATCCTTTTATATTAATATTCACTATATAATATTATGATCCCTTCTAGAACCTCAAATTCTATGTTTCATTAGAGACTGGATACATAAAAATTTTATATAGGTATGTTCTCTATCAACTCAGATAATATCCTTGACACATTGTACCCTTATTAACATACCCCGTATAAATCCATTATTCATATCCTATGAATTGAAAACATATGAAATGGGTAGCACATATTCACCATTAGGATAAATTTGGGGCTATTATTTAATTATCATATTATAGAATATGATATGTATAAGGGCATGATATTATGAACAAAACATAAATGTTTATACCTCATATTTCATAGATAATAATCATTATTCATGGCATAAAACAATATTATTTAAATATACATGATTAATAAGAGTGATAAAATGTCATACTCCACCATCCACCATAAATTCAGATCAAATTTAGATAACAAAATTCTATCTATTTCATTGGATTATAAACCATTACAAATTTTAATTTTTACTAAAGTTACCATTAAATCAAATATTATCTATAATTAAATCACCTTTTCTTATATCACAAGGGATAATAAATCATCATTTATTCCCCATAATGGTTCTAGAACTTAGAATTTTTTTATTAGTCGATCAATAACATCGATTTTTTTCAAATAATTATACCAAGATATATATAAAATTCTCAAAGTGTTAGTGGGAAATATATTTATGCTCCCACAAATAACATACAAAAAAACCTGAATATTTTTTCCACATGATCAAAAATAATTCATCATGTCATCATAACAAAACCCATGGATTGGAAATAGGGTTCATACAAATTTAAAAAAATTTCTTATTGAGTAACTAATAAAAGTTAATTAATCTTCATTGAAAAACTATAATAAAAATCATAAATAATCCAGAGAAATAATTTTTATGTTATCAATATATTATATAGCTATTAATTATTAATAAACATCAACACTGTTATTATATCTAATAATTCTTTTAAATATTCATGGAAATTTTTTGAAGAAAATAAATACATAATTTTGAAACTACTTTATTAAAGCATAAAAATTACCAAAATATTCATTTTTTTTAAAATAACATTGTAAAATTTTAAAGTATGTTTCAAATAATTTTTTTGTCATAGTGGTAGGATATTACATTCCTTAAATATATATGATAAAATAATTATTCATTTTACATTTTTAGTAAAAATTTAGATTTACATCGTTCAAAAAACAAAATAATGTTTCCTTTACCATATTTTCAGTAAAAAATAATAATTAATTGATTAAAATGTATTTATTAAATATTTGGAAAATATAATAAATTATTTTTTTATAAAATATTGACATGGATGAAAAATATTCTCAGTTAAATATTAAATGGTTGTATGTTATCCTAAAAAAATTAATTGTCTCTTTATTACAAGATGTTTTTAAAAATAAAAGAAGATACTTATTCTCAAAAAAAATACTAGCATAAATGATAAAATTTATAGTATTTATAATATAAGTAAAATTTATATTTTTTCAAGAGAAACTCAAGAATAAACTATATCTATTTGACTGGGATTGAAACACAAATCCCTCCAATCAATTATAATGATTAATTTTACTAGATTGAGCCACCTATATATTAAATATTGATTTACTGTATATATATTCCATAACCATAATCAAATATCTCATTCCATATATTATTTTCACATAATTATTTATTAATATGTTTTTATGAAAATCTCTATTATAGAAAATAGCTATATCATTTTTTATGCTCATTTCGGTTCAAAAGTACCCTTCTTCATATTTTTATCATTTTTATGTCATATCGATAATGTGTAAATGTTATTAATATCCTCTATATTCATTAAATATATATAAACTTTTATATTCTTTTATAAAATGTTTACATAGAAAATTAAATGACATCGTTCATGGAGATGGTAGTTTATATATACACATGAATGCTATTTTCACTTTTTAAAGGATAGAGTAAAAGAAGATTAAAATATAATAGTACATTTAAGAAAGAATTATAATATAATATATGATATAAATAATCCATATTTAATACTTTATTACCATCAATGTAAATAAAATGGGAGAAATTAATTGCATCATTTCATGGTGGTGGCAGTCCACATGTGCATATAAGCGACAATATTGATTCCTAATAGATTGGAAGAAAAAGGGTAGTGTTTGTTATATAATAATAATTGTAAAATTTAAATATACTATATATATAATTTTATTAATCTATATGGGATTCTATATATTTAGTGTAGGTATATTAAGAAATAAAAATGGAGCCACCCAATTAACAATTGCACCTTTTTGTTGATAAACCTTCTTTATCATATGATATATGCAATAAAATTTCGGAATTTTTAAATGAATAATAACTACTGGATATGGTGATGTAATATAAGATGATATTATTAGAAGGATTTGGAATAATATAAGTCTATAATGTTGTATGGATGATAAAAGGTATGGTCCCCATTTATAGGTTCAGGTAGACAATCTCCTAAAATTACATAAAATATTAAATTATTATACATTAATTTTCATAGAAAAATGGATCATTATTGACCAAATTAATTGAAAATATGACGATGAGTGAAAATTCTCTAATAAAATGAAATTTGGACATGTATTATTTATTTTTTTCACACTTAAAATTTTATTTTAACCGCATGTCAACCCTTTTGTTAGTTACCATAAAATTTAATTTTATACAATTTATTGGTGATAAATGTTATCATTAAAATAATATTTAAACATAAATTAAACATGGATGGTATTTGAAATAATATCCAAATAACATATTTAGGATTATATTTTTTATTAACTTGAAATCATTTAATGAAATATTATTTTTTATAAAATATCATTATTTTTAGTTGTATAACTTTTAACATCATTTCACATAGAAAATAAAATTGTAGAAAAAAATAAATAGAAATTTTTATCCCTTACCAAATATGCTATATTTTTTAGAAAAATTCATGAAATATAAAAAAAAATTCTACAAATATAATTTTAATCATATTAAAACAAATTATCTTATATTTTTATTAATTAAATAAATATTATATCGGCATAGTTTAAACATTTAAGGTAATTATTTAATCAAAATTATTATTATGGTCAAAATTTATTTTCAATTAAAAATAATCATTTGGAACATAACCTATACTATTTTTTGTTCTAATTAAAAAATCATAGTTATATTAAATTCAAAAGTGTGAATTTTTTCATTTATTAGTTTCGTAATTTAATATAATGGTCACAGTTAGGTATATATGGCACCATGTGTTCATATATTCAATAATTGTATGGGAATATAAAACAATTATAAAAATAGAATCGATTTTATTATTTAAATTTTAAAGACTCATCATAATGTTTTAACCCCATTTTACCTATTTTATACTTATATAGTAATGGAACTCTTTAATAAATTTTAGTTTCATAATTCAAGATACGAGATCAATATTTCATAATTAAAATACCATTTATGGAATAAATCTATTTTAATATAATTGTGTAAAAGGTTATAAAAACCAATTTTTAGACAAATTCCTTTTAAAGAATAAAAAAATATGTAATCTTATCAAATACATAAAAAAAATTAAATGAATGTTACATTTTTTTTAAATATATAATATATTTATTTCATTGAAAAAATTAACCAATATTGATAAAAAAAATTTATAATGATAAAAAAATATTTCATTCATAAAAATTAATTTTCAGAAAAACAAATCTTTTAAAAGCAGATGATATTTATTATCATTAACGATCAATAAATAAGTATTTAGTACATTTTATAAATATTTTAGACAAACATGAATCATTATTTCCATCCTTATTCATACCAAATGATCAAAAATCATTGGGGAAACATTCAAATGAAATAATAATTGGTCAATAATATTCTAATGTTCATTTAAACATAGTGTTGTATGTTACAGAAGCTGTTCAGAAAATTAATTTTATTTAAAAAAGAGTATATCGTTAATTCTTGGGGTGTTATATATACCCATTTGAATAAAAAATATTAGGATGTAACATTGTCATTGTCCTTCATAAAACCGCCCACATGAAAATTCTATAGAATAACATATATTATATCCATGATATTCAAAACTCAAAAAACCATCCCTAGTAGATAAGAAAATGAAAAAAATGGAGACACATAAAAGAAGTTTAATGTGATAAAAAAAATTAAAGAAACCAACACTGAAGAAACTAGAATCTAATATATGGAAGGACACCTATTGAGACTCATCCTAGACCCAATACACATCCACCAATACCATACCAAAGCTACACAAATACATTTTTACATCACTATTATTGGGGAATTTTTTCAATGTGATAAGAAACATGTGAATAATGGGTGAACAAGAAAATGAAGAATAAACCCCACAAAATAAAACTAAAATAATAAAAACAATAAGAGTACTTTTTTTCCAAAAAAAAGATTAAAATGACGGTTGTGGTGAATATAGAATTGTTGTAGTGGTTGGGTGTAAGGGACCAGACTTCTATGGTCTAATACTATATGGAAATATAGTGTTTGAAGTGTTCTAGGAGGTCATGGGGACTTCTTTCCCACACATCTCTTCATTTCCAATTTTGTGAAAAGTTTCATCGGTGAGACTGTTGTGAACATTTCCACCAGTGAGACCATTGGCAATGATTCCACTGGTGAGATTGATGTGAAGAATTCCAACTATAAAATCATGTAAATAGTTCCAATGGTAAGAAGATGTGAGCAGTACCACCAATGTTACTGATGTGAACAGTTCTAATGGTAGACTTTTTTAAACTATCTCATTGGGGATGCAAATGTTAATATTGCCAAAGGTACACCAATGTGAATAGTTCCAATGGTATAACGATGTAAACAGTTCCACTGGTAAATTTATTTGAATAGTTCCTATAGTTTACCGATGTAAACAGTTCCAATGGTATACCGTAGTGAACAATGTTTCCCATCGGTGAGACATTCTGTGAACAGTGTTTCTAGAACATCATCATTTTTCCTTTACGGAATTTCTAGTTTATGAACAATGTTTCTAGTTTCTACAATAGCCTATTTGACATTTCCATTGATGTAAAATGAATTTAATTCCTCGTTTTATGTACTCTAAGTCTGATTCAAAGGTCATAAATCCTATATTAATTTTTCCTAAGGCTCAGGATGATTTTATAAGGCCAAACTACATAGTTTAAAGCAATGCACTTTTCATAGAAAATAAATGGTATCTTAAGCCAATATAGTTAAATATTCTAATGGAATAAGATATATTCCTTCTTTATTATACCTTATTGTTCCATGGTGTGATATGCATGAACCATTGCTTCTTTCCATAGGGTCTATGTGATCTAACATTATTATATTGTTTACCCTAGATGTTTCTTCCTACTGTATGGGCACCCCTTGTTTTTGTGTAAGTATCATGTGTCGATCCTTCATTGATATAAGGTATGATCTACCTTTTTTCCTTTGTTTTATTCTATCATTATCCACTTATTTTTCCTTGATATGCTATGTGATGTGATCTCTATGATTATAATATAGTTTTCTTGGCTTTTGGATGGTGTAGTCTTGCCGCGACGACCATGGGTGGATGCAGTTTTCATGGTGGAAGGGATTATCATCTTTTGAGTGGATCAACATTGTATAATGAACTTCAAAAACCATTTGAGTATGGTATTTTTTCCTTATCTATTATTCTACGTGAAAATGTAGAGTTTCCATGATTTATATCACTGGATCAAAATTGCATTGATATATTGAATATTTTATTTACATAAATAAATTCATATCGATCATTTGTTATTGAATGTTATTTTTCTAGACAGTGTGACATATATGCGTATGTTTTTTAGATTTCTGTTCTTGGTGGAAATTGGTAATGATTTTAAAGATTTAATAAATTGATAATTGTTTTTTCTAATGTTAGAGAGGCTTGTAAATGAATATAGTTGTTGTTTTTGTAATTTGATGTTAATTAAATTGATATAGAAAACAAGTTTAATCAACTTATGATATCTTGCATTTTAGGATTCCTATTGTTGGAACCTGTAAATAATAAATGTTTTATTTCCAGATGGATTAAATGACATATTATTTAATAATAGATAATGTGTTGTAGGGATCTAACTTCCCCACTTGATTTCTTCAGGGCTAAGAGCCCAGTTGATATGATGTTTTCATTCCAACTTATGTTGTGGTGATATCTGGGGGTATAGAGGAATATTGGTTGTGGTAGCAGTTGAAGCCTAGAGTAGAGAGATGCATTAGCTTTTTAATATGGGTGTCGGACATGACACTATATATGATGTAATGAGTAAGATTTGAATGCTTGTATCTTTATTATTTTTTGTTGGTTATCTTCATTACATTCCCCAATTCTTAAGGAATCTAGTTTTCTTACTCTCCTTCTAAAAGGGGTGAATACGCAAAGGGTATTCCATGTGATTTCTGTGTTTAAATTCCTAAGGGAGGATGATTCTATGCTCTTTCTATATGTTGTGAAGACACGAAATGTATTTCATATACTCTCTGTGTCGATCCCCTATGTGTTTAGTAGTATATAATTCTATTCCAGAATTATTGGGAATATGGGAATTTAATAATTTTGTTAATAAATGTTGAACAAATGATGTTAATCAATGGGGTTGGAGCATTCTGGGAAGCAATGGTGATGGATTTTTATAACAGAATAATATACTATGGGTGTGAGGCTATTGAAATATAATGTAGAAATGTTTAATAATTAATAAATGTTTAAGGGATTAATGAACATAATGTGCAATCCATAAATTACATTAAAAATTTATAATAAATAAAATACATGTTTATTAGGTTATTAATTAAATTATTTTTTATTACAATTTAATTATCAAGGGCATTAAGTGAATGTGTAGAGAACATATGGACATATGGAAAAGGTTTTCTCATCTCACCTTTATTTCTCTAAGATACACCTTCTTCACCATTATATCTTATGTTTGGATTATGAATACTTCCATTTTATAAATAAAATCAATAATAAATTTATTTTCATGACATAAAATGATTCATTTTATGACCATTAATTTTATGAGGCATAGATTTTGACTATTTTTAATGTAGTAATGGATTCTCCCTAAACCCTAATTTTTCATTCGAGTTAATCATTCTATATATTTACCCAAATGTAATTTTTTGATATTATTATATAATACACCTATAGCTAATGTGTATGTTATAAATATACATACCTAACTAAATTATTCTTTCTTTTATGGGAAATACATTTTTTATAAGGATCCAAATTCCACTCACCCATCTGAGTGTGCACAATTAAAGGAAACTTCTCAATTTCTATCCAATTTTCACGTTAAAAACAAAAATATATTTATAAAAAAATTATTTTTAAAAAAATGTGTTTTATAAAGAATCAATATTTTGATTGATGTTTTGTTTATACAAATGATAATGAAATTTCCATTTAATAAAATCTTCTATATTTTCTCTCAAATAATACTAAGGTGACCAAATTTTAATGTTTCATAAAAAAGTTCACAAAGAATAGACAAAATTTATGCCACATGCTTAATTTCAATAACTATAAAAATTTATTTTGGTATATAAAATTTTAAAATATTAATTTATGATAGATAAAAATGATATAACATTTTACTTCTGTGATATATATATCCTTTTCAACAAATATTTCTAGTATATGATGTATGTAAATTCCATTGATATATCTTATCAACCATATAATTATTTTCAGTATATTATATGATTCATTTAATTTAATTTCTTCATATCGATAGTGATTTAATAATTTCAAATTTCTATGGGACAGTTTATAATGATTCATGACCATTTTCCTCAAAAATTTTATAGGGTATAATAGAAAAATGTCATCATATATTCCAGTATCCACTTTTGAATGTTACCTTATATCACATATTATACCATCAACCATTTTTTTTTGAAGTTTTTACGTTCATTTTGAATTTGGATGTGCAATTTTGACACCGTTCTTGGTTTATGGTTATAGTATAGACACTTCGTATGATTATTTCTATATGATTGAATATATTAATTAGGTTCTATACATTTAATATATGAAATGAAATAGAATTAGTATGTGATAGGTGGGGAATGATATAGAAAAATGATGCATCAGTATGTATCATGAGGTAAAATAGTCCATGGAGTAGTTTAATTCTAATATAATTATTTATATGAAATGATTTAGTATGCCCTTATTCCTTTTATATTCTGTTCATGTTTATGTTTTAATAGAATTAGTTTGTACTTATTCACATTTCCTTATTATTTATGTATTATTATGATGTCTTCTTATATAATAATTACCAACAGTTAGAATTTGAGTTGACCACTTTTATGTTTTTCTCCCCATGATAGGAAGATTTATATTAAGAATGAATTTCTATGATAATCATGGAGTATATGGGTGTTTAAAAAAGGGGTTATTAAATTGTTTTCCATTAAATTTGTAATGTAATAGTTATGTTTGTATATATTATTCCAATACCACTAAACAATTTGGTCTATAATGATGTGAATGAGGGTTCATAGAACCAATGTAATAATGTATGGAACTGGATCTAGGCTACTAGGATCAGGGTCATTATAGTTTATATTAGAGATGTTTTGTAGAATCCTTGGGTTCTAGATTTAGAAAAAAATATATTAGGGAACATAACCCTATGATTGAATTTAAGGATTATCATAGATGAACATCCAAGAATGTTTGTAAGGTAGATATAATTTATGTATTTCTAGAAAAATATCCCTGCACTGATTTTATAAGTGGAAATTTTAATGGAAAAAATTGATCATAGTGGAGAAACTTGGACAAGGAGCATAAGGACTAACAATGTTTAACCTATTACATGAAAATGTGCCTTATTGTGCATGTGGTATGATACCCCCAAGGTATATTCATAGGATAATTCAAATAATAATTGTAATCCATTATATAGAATTGGAATATATAATTAAAATGAATAACCTTTGTTAAATATAAGGTGGTTTTCGTTGAAAATAATGTTTCGAGATATTATTTAAATGATTATATTTTTTCTCACTATGAATATTGTTACTCACACTTTTATTTCTTATTTAGTTAATGGATTAAACCTAAAGAAGGCATGTTAACATAGAACATGATGGATAATTGGGGGTGTTGAGCATCTAAATTTGATGATGATAGAAGTGAAATATATCATGTTCATTGCTAATTATGTTTCCTAAAATATTATTAAAAACATATACGTTATCCAACACCTGAACACACCATATAAGATAATGATTGGGTTTTCAAAGAGATATAGTAGTGGTTACCATAGAGAAACATAAGCTTGATTTTCACCATATAAAAAATATGGTTGGGTACACCAAAAAACATTTAAGAAAAAAATATAGAAATTATTTACGTGTGTTATATAAGGTCATATATAAAATAATTGGACATGGAAAATGATGTGTATTATGTAAAGAAATAAAATCAATTATAGGAATCCATTTGAAGTTTATTTCTTTAAATGTGGAGAATAATAGAATTACATAATTCAGTTACCTCTTTTATAGGATAAAATCACAACCAAGGTATGTTCTATGTAGAAATAAATAGATAATGTATTAATTTATATTTTAGTTATTCAAAAAATAATGAATAAACATATTTCTAGTATTTCTATCATATCTATTTTGGACATTATATTAATATAGTTTTTGAAAAAGCACAACCTGCAATACAGGTGAAAAACCCATCATATATGTAAAGCGCATATGTTTTTAACCAACATCCAATGGGAAACAAGGTTGTAATTCCAACCATTATCCTATAAGACTTCATGAATATATTGAAAATTTTCTTCTTATGGATGAATTTTATTTTGATATCTGGGACATTCATATTATAAAATTGAGAACCTTGGGTTTGGAAAATGATTTGGGGATCAATTGATTAAGGTTATTTATATTGATTAATAATATTTTATGGAATGAAACATGAATTTTAATTTCAAGTAAAAGATGATTTTATAGGGGACTTATGTTGATTCTTGTTATTTTTGGAAATGGTTAAAATATTATGTAAATTTAAACATCATTTGGTAAATGAATTTGTCTGATGTTTTTAAGATGATTCTTAAGGATGAAATGGATTGTGTTGAACATTGGATATTACTATTTGAGGTTAGAGTATAATTTATTGGATACATTGTGAAAAAAATTTGGGTTTCATTAAATATTTAAAGACTTAATGAATGACTTGTATATCTTACAATTCATAAAAGTGCATCTGGCATAAAAATTCATTTTGGTCATTAATTTTTATGGATATGGGATGATGGAAAAAAAGATAAAGCATAAAAGAAGACGGATATTATCATTTGACATGGAATGTAATCATGTATGTTTATTTTATCTTGTATTTATTATAATTTTAAATGAATACATAAACTCCAGGAAACCAATTTTAGAACAAAAATGTTATTTTTTTACTTAACATTATTAGAAATCAAATATCTTTTAACCGATCACATGATTTATTATTTAGTGATGATTAAATTTATAATGACCTTGTTATCTATCACTCTCTATGAAAACCTGATATTAATATTTCCTTTAAATATTGATTTTATCACATTCCATTATTTATTTTTTACCCAAAATACATGTTTTTAACAACCTTTGATTTGGACATCCAAACTTAATAACGGAAAATTTAATTTACTCTATTTCCAATGAGGGTTTTCCAAACAAAAAAATTGATTTATTAACCTTTGATCTTAGAAGTAAAATTTCCAATTTAGTTTCTGTAATTTATTTATGTATTGTGATATTTTACACCACACATTTTTATAGTATGTATCTTTTTAAATTTAATTTCATGGAAATCATAGGATTCAAACAACACCAATCATAATAGAATAATGATGTAAAAAGAAATATTATTATTATAAAATCAATTTTATAACAAAGATTCTAAGTTAGAGAGAATGAATACTTTAAAAATGAAATATATATATTATATATTTAATATAATATTTTAATATTCATCCTAATTACTGTATAGCAGTAGGATAATTATGAATAATATTTTATGTATAAAAGACTATATTTTTATTTAAAGGGTTTTATCTCCTTTTAATTGTGAACATGTTTTAAAAATACATTTTGAAAAATTTATATGTTATATGGAGAGGAATGGAGAATATTTTTAATATCAATGTTTAATAATTTACTTAATGTTATATTATATATTAGTTCTAAAAATATTTTTTTCTAGTGAATAGTGATATATTATTATTCTAATTAGAATATCAATTTTTTAATATTAATTGTCTACATATTATTTGGATTAGATACCCCCTATGAAATTATAAATAAAATTCTAGTATCTCTTAAATGAACTTGTAATTTATTTATATCATGGAAGTTGTCAATAATTTTTTTTAAGAAATGATAAATTAATTACTTGTATATTTGTTAGACGCAAGTATTTTTTCATAATTTTTTTTATTATTTTTTGAATTTAAAATAATATTTATTTCCAAAAAATATTTTCATAAATAAATATTTTTTTTTCTGATTGTAATATAATTTTATGAAATCTTAAATAATTGTGCAGTGTGTTATAAAATCAGTTATAATGTTAAATCAATATTTTTTTTATAACTAATGATTTTAAATTGAAATTAAATATTTAATATTTATAAAATTATATTCAAAAATGGTATCCATTTTTGAATTTTACAATTGAAAAATGTTTATGCTGAATTTTTGGAATTGTTTGGACGTAGATGAATTTCTATTGAATTGTAAAATACCATAAATTAAGGCATTTAACATTTTATCTGAATACATGAATTATTGGTTCATGGATAATATATGGATGTGTTAATCACTATTTGGTTCAAACTCCCACGTATTTGTTACAATATTCAGTAACATAAATAATCACTATTCATAGTCTTGAGAAAGAAATAATGGAATGTTTTAAATTATCAAAAATAGCTCAGTCTTCCAGTATAAATACCTCCCCATACCACTACTCCTCGAACCTCAAAAGAATTTAATATTTGTTATATTATAAAATTTTATTCTCCAAACCCTATCCCCCATGTTTTGGTCATAATGGCTTCAGGAAACAAACATTTCCAAGTCCCTTAAATAGGTTCTCAGAGAGGTGACGCTCAGGTGATAAATCTGTTCCTATCCTAGTCTTTCAATTTATTTAATTTTCATATCCTTAACTAAACTCCCCTATCAAAATTGACATAATAAATCTAGATTATAATTTATATATTAATTTTATTTTGTTAATGGTATATCAACAATAAATTAACTTATCTTCCCCTTTTTATTCTGAAAAAGAAAACAATGTACATGAGGTGTTGATTTACATCCTTTATTGAGGAAACGTTTTCCTTTTTCAATTCCTCCATTGAGGATATCGTAAAACAATTTTTATGTGTAAAAAAATCATTAATATATTTAATAAAAAAATATTCAGTGTTCTTGAATGAGTAAATACACATAATAATAATTTATAAGACAGAAATAGTTCATTATAATTGAAAAAATAAAAAAATAAATTAAATTGTTGACATTAATGTTTTTTGTAATGATTCATCATAATATCCAAAAAAATTATATATAATACAATTAAATATTATTTTATTTCATTATAATATATATTTATATTCTAGATAACTATTTCCGTTGTCATGATCTTTTATACATGTATACATGTAACCTAATCATGAAAACTAATGATGAAAACACTACTGAACGAAAAAAATAAATCATAAAATTCATTAGAAGGACTACAAATGAAATTAATAAAATTTTAATAAAAAAATATGATAAATAGTTTATGAATTAAATTATCAATTATCCAAAGATATTTTTTCAGGACATCAAGGGAATGTGCATTAAACATTTAGACATGTAGTTGGGGATTTATCATCTCACCTTTATTTCTATGATATATGCCAAATTCACCACTCTTTATTGTGTGTGGGGTATGTATAATTCCATATTATGTATAAAATAATTAATCTATTAATATTAAAGGTATTATTTTTTCATTTTAGGATTAAAAATTTCTTGGGAAATACAGTTCGATTGTTATACGTTTGGTAACGGATTCTCCCTGAACCTACATTTTCTATTCGGGTTACTATTTCCATCTCTTTAAAAAAAATTACATACTAATTATTAATATATTATCCTAATAATTTATTCATCTATGTAAAATAAATATAAAAAAACGTCCATTATTTTCCTTGATGGGAAATACATGTTTTATAAGGATTAATTTTTAATTCTTCTCATTAAGCAAGCCCAATTAAACGGAACTTCTGTATTTTTGAACCATTTTGAATTATCATTAATAATATATTTTATGAAACCACAATTTTAAAAAATTTAATATTTATTTAATGAATATATAACTTTTTTTATTTTTATATACAAACAATTTTGATATTTTGTTTCATGATACACATTTATATTTTCCCTTAAAACACACTCATGTGGCCCAAATATAAAGTTTCTTAATAACATCATTTATATGATTGAAATTATTTATTATTAAAACACAATTTTATTGTCCCTATTTTTTTCAATTGTATATACATTTTTAATATATTAATTTATAAAAAATAAATATTATTTTTCAAAAGGACTCTTCTTTCCAAAGTAAAAAAGTGTTTTTATTTTCTTACTTTAACTTCATTAATATATATACATTTTTTACAACTAATTACTCATCTGTGGTGTATTTAATTCCCATTGATATATCATATAATAATCCTACTTACTATCAATTTTTTAGAGTTTCATATAATGAAATTCATTCATAGGGGTTTTGATTAAATATTTTAATGTTTTATGGGAAACTTTGGAATGATTAAATAATATGTTCCTGGAAACATTTTAAATGGTCTCCTTAAAAATTACATTCAACTATACCAACATATTTACTGAATCTAGAGGTTTATCACTTATGATACTATATAACATATGTTTTTGAGGGGTTTATGGTAATTTTTACTGTGGATGTGCTACTCTGAAAACAGTAATGGTTTATTATAAATGTATTCACACTTTATTTGCATATTTTTTAATTTGAATGTGTATTTTGATTATATTCCATCCATTTAGTTTGTGGAATGATTTTGACTTAGAATTTGAAGGGACAAGACATCTACAACCACCCTGATCCATTTGTAGCCCCCACGAGACAAACAAGACTACGTTTTTACCCATATATATATGGTTTCAAGGCCAAATCATTGACAATATGTTTATGATGTATGGACTTATTTATTACCCAATTATGATATTAATAATTTATAATCTAAATTATTATTTTTTCTATAGGAATATCATTGGTAGATTTTCATTTTCATATGATTATTTATATAGAATTATTTTGTCTATAATTATTCCTTCAATATTATGCTAGAGATTAATTTTTAATGGCATGTGTGTTTTGTTATTAAATTTCTTTATTGTATATTTTGATTTATGAAAGTATATATTATAATTATTACCCTTACTATAAATCTATTAACTCGCCCTTTTATGTTTTATTTTCGCATAGGATGCGAAGATGTATATTACGACTAAATTAATGGGATAACATAATAGTTTATTGGTGTTTCTATTAGAGTTGTTATGTTGTTTTTCAATTAAAATAGTAATGTACCAATTAAATTTAGATCAACTTTTCTAGTAATTATAATATATTCATCCCTTTGGAAGGAAAACGTTTTTTATAGTAGGAATGTAATAATGTATGAAAACAGCTCTAGGTCACTAGGATCAAGGTTTTTAAAATTCAGATCAATCCTTATGAATAAATATATGGAAATATTAGTTGAAACCCAATGTATTTTCATGAATTGGACTACATAAATATATATGGTTCAGAGATAGCTTATAAGAATGAAGATTTATTCAGATCTATTCAATAACACAAAAATGTGGCACAAATTTGATTGAAAACTTTTGATGATATTAATTGATTAGATTTGGAGTTTCAACATAGTCATATAGTGTTTCAGTACATTTATATAAGTAAAATGTTTATGTGATTCAATTAGAAATGGGATTTTTCAATAGTTATATTGGCCTCTTGATGATTATCGATCAAGTAGAGGTTAAAACATATCATTTTCTGGTTCCACTAAACCAATATCGAGATCATGATATGTTCCATGTGTCTCTCTGAAGAACGTAAATACATGATCCTATAACTATTATGAACTAGTAGGTTAGTCCATGGGAGAATGCTAATTTCTATCTCTAATAACTATTTTTCATCTTGTATCATAAATATAAATTGATATAGAATAACTCTAGACAGCTGGTTAAATATCTCTAATGGAATTTGAACCATTAAAAATTTTCATTTGAACATGAGGATATAATGAAAAAAAATATTCTCATCTCAAAATTTCATCTTATTGGAATTTCATAAATGAAATTAATTTTCATGTAGGATTAATGTAACACCAAATGATTTTTTTTAATATTTTCTTTACATAAAATAGTTTATTCAATAAATAATGATATACATATATATTAATGTAAATAAACCAATATAAATCATACCATTATAACATATCCATTTAATTTTATGGTATATATAATAGTAATTTATTCATTAAAACATTATATTTTACATGTATATAAAATATATTCCTTTGTTATCAGTAAATTATAAATTAAAAAATCATTTGAAAATAAAGGGAATGTATGTTTCTAAAAAATTATTTATTTTATTATGTGTTTTATCTTAATAAATTAAATTAATATGTTTTGGAAAATTTATTAAATGATATTTGTAAATTATATATGTCATGAACTTGTCCATAGATCCATTCAACCCAACACCTGACTCCGGTTTGTGTAATGACATGATGTGAATTCTCTATCATAAAGGGATAGCTAATGTTTCCTGGTTATCAATATTATCCCTTGGTAATTATTTGACCCATAAATCAAAATTAAAATCCAATGGAAGTGAAAATCACAATAATAAATTACCAAATCCTATAAATGATCAATTATTTCTTTTTTAACATTAATTAATTTAATAAAAACCAAAGATTGAACAATAGAATAGAAAGCAGCCGAATAACCCAAAAACCACCATATAATAAGTGGGATATCACCCTCAAGCCACCTCCACCATCTATCATGAGATGGAACACCAAACTGAATCCATATTCACAAAATACAATTCCTTTTCCATATTTATAAAATAATCAACATACACACAATGTGGTAAATTGGGAGTGATTTAAATCCCTGTAAGATACCAACCATAGAATATATTCAATGAAACAATATCAAAAGGAAATTTATAATGAATTATTTATAAAAAAAATCCAATGAAATGGTTTATAATGAACATTATCATGAAATACCATTATTAAGGGTACATTTTATAGTAAAAACATTTCTCAATGAAATAACATCGACACAAAACATTTAATGTTAAAAATTCAAAAACAATACGATAAAAAAATTTAAATGAAATTAACTCATGATCAATAATATTCTGACAGATGTTACCTCATTACATAAATCTCAAGATAGAACAATGGGTACATCCCTATATATAATTTAGCTGGAGTGAGAAACCAGAACTTCATACCTTGGTGAAAGGTGTTATAATAACCACATACATAAGTTTTTCCTTGAAAACTACTATATGAGGGGATAGTACAATAGATTAGTGGTGTTTAGTCATCATCATTATTTATTTACTATTGGAATAATCAATACATCTATTTGAAACATGGACTTTCCACTTCTAAATAACTAGTGTACTAGAACTAGTCATCCATCCTAGATACATAGGGCTCCCTTTTTCTCTAAATATAATTTTATGTGTCATATAAAAGACCATTTTCCCAAACACATCCCAACAATTATAAATACACCATAGAAACAACCATTTTATATAAACCAAAACAATTTTTATTTCACACAAACCAAAACCATTTAAAAACAAATTGTCTCCATGATTTCCCAATTCATAAATACCCATTTGGAAAAACATAAAAATTCACACAAGTGATCAATCAATTCTTTCAGCCATTACCCATTTAAATCCTCACATAAACCATGATCATATTTTAAACATGATTTTCTTCATTTATATGGCATTCAAATTATAATAAGGTTGAAAAAATTTGAAGCCAAAATGATAAAATTATCACATCCCTTAGAAATCAACTTAAAACCATTAGATCCATTTCAAATGAAATTTATCACATTATAACAAAGAATAAACCCCAATTTTAATGTATCATCAAAATAAAACATTCAAATACCTAACCATCACCTTTAGAAAAAAAACATTCATCATAAACACATGCCAAATCAATTCATAAATATGTTGCACATCATAAAACTAAATTATATAACATGATTAAATAAAAAAACATGTATGTTGAAATACTATACAAATGATAGGTAATGTAAGCACCTACCACAATTTTAGAGACATCTTGATATGGGAGTTAAACGATGAATACAACACCACCAGATATTGAAAATTCTTATTTTAACAGAAAACATCATAGTTTATCTATAAGGGATAATATTTAACACTAAAAATTTCAGCAAACAAAATAGAGTTATGAAAATATACTGAAAGAGGGAAACCTTAAAAATGGGTGTTAATTAATGTGGGGTACATTTACATGAATATCGCTTGATGTTTCCATGCCAAATCCACCAATAGAAAAGTGACCAAAGGATCAAATAATAAGAGAGGGAGACACCTTGGGATGGGAAGCTCAAACATTAGAGAGAGGGTTAGATATATGGTAAAAATAGATGGGGAAAACATAAAGAATCAAATTTTAATGACTTGGACTAGAATTAATGTATTCCCACATATTTTTTTAAACCATGCGACTACAATGGGCCAATTACTATTCAAGAAGGACATGTTTCATTGTTTGTCTGGATGGTTTTAAAATTATGTGATAAGTATGTAATTAGCCTCAATCCAAAAAATTGTCCATAGGCCAATGGATTCATGGGGAAGGAGATTAGTTTTTCTTCATTGTACCCAACCCTACACTTGGTGCTCCCAAGAATAAAACACTCAATATTTAACAAAAAATCTTGGGGTAAACACATGGTGAAGGGAAAATGAGAAAAACCAATGGAATACCTAAAAATTAAAACTCATCACACTGTAAAATTGATAGAAAGCCCACAATCCCAAATTAACTATACTAAAATACAAAAAAAAATTCAAGGTGTGATAATTCTCCCCACTATGAATAGAATACACCATTAAAAATCTACTAAGGATTGATCTACGAATGAAAATTGTCACTTCTTTATAAGTCTATAAAATTCCTTATGAAAACCGAACTATAGGAATGATAGAATACCATGAATATATAAAATTATTAAATATATACATCACATGATTATAGTATTTACTCCCAACAGAAGTTGTCTTCCAGCAGAAATGATAAACACCTTCAGTTGATCGATCAATAAAAAGGACGTCTAGAAATATTGAAATCATCCTTATCAATAAAAAATTACTTATCCTTTACCTAATGAGACTCAAACTATATTCCTAAAACGAAAAATCAATCCCAAGACACATTTCTAAAATACATAAAAAAATTACTTTAAAAAACTAATGGGAGATCTCTAATCCCAATGTTCACTCAGGAGAGGAACTGAAAATTAAATATCTCGAAATAAGAGAACCCACGACCAAGATAGCAGAAAAAACTAAACCAGATTATTTTGACATGGAGTCCCAAAAAAACCCTGGCATGAAAATTAACTGACACTACATTATTCAATAATAATCATCAATGTGAACAGTGGTGGGTCACCTGATCATTTAGGAAATTAGAATCATAAAATGGCTAACGAAACTAGAAATGTTCTAACCCACAACTATCTGCATAAGAAAATAAACATTAGCCAACAAAACCATCCACCAATTTAAGAAAAAATTATGATGGAAACCACCACCTGCTAGACAAGATAGAACTGAAACTGATTCACAATGCCCAACTACAGATGGATATTGAAAATAGGGATCTACATATAGAGATATCAAACACTATAATTTCAATTATGTGATACCACTATATCTCCTTGTAATTAAAAAAGATCTTTTAAACCACATGGGTCACGATGAGAAAATAATACATCCATATCTCTTCTCCCAAAACCATGTTATTAAAGATGAAAGAGCCATATAAAAATATTAATGTGTCGCCCTTTTGTGTTTAAGAAAAAATCTAGACCATGGTCCGTCACATCACAATAGTTCCTAACTTCACATGATATTTTCTATCCATCCAATTATTGGAGCCCTAATTTTTTTTAAGAATATGATTCCTCACATAAAAATTCTGACAATTCTCGATCAGAACACTTTCCATTGGTTTCATAAGTGACCGCACATCATTCCAGGTGATTATAAAAAGACACCACATTACATGGAACTTACCTCACCACATCATGCAACATCAGTGAGAAAATGACTGAGAAGATTCACACACAACATTTATATTCACCTTGAATGAGATGTGATGGAAAAAAGGAACACAAATGCGACACCTGCATCTAAAAAGAATAAATTCCGAATTCCAGAATGAAAAACTCACTTATATTAAAATAGAAGTTATAAAATGAATCCACAACATCAACTTTTAATTTTAACTTATACATGACACCACAAAATTCCTCCAAACCTGACCATTACCAACAATGAATCATTAAAAAAGAATGGAATTTAAATTGATCCGAAAATGAAAAACTATTTATTTCATTGGAAACTATAAAAATTCCATTTTATAAAGGGTAATAACCCCTTGAAATGAAATTTGTAGCGGTTGAATGGAATATTCATTAATCTACCTGCTTACAATTAGTTGGGGTGGATTTGAGTAACCACTACAGAAGATGATGTTACTTTTAAGGCAGTTACATTATAGGGGGTTTAAACCCCATCTAATGTAGATATAAAATTACATGAGACGTTCACAATTGAGATGGTTGTAACTAGAACAGCCTTTAATGGAAAACATTAGGGGGAATTTTATCATCCCCTAATGGTATTTTCATTAGTGTTGGTTGTTTAAACCACCCCTAATGCCTTTTTATTTATTTATTTTTTGAACCCATGTAACAAGAGCCCATGGTTCCCCACACACCATGCTCTACCCCCTCATATAGAACCCTATTACCCCCTCTCGTGTCACCCTACTACCCACATCCTCCTGCATGGTACTCTACCACCCCCATGTCACACTGCTACCCATCCCTACTTCGGCCTTCCATCTCATCACACCCCCACCAAAGCTACCACCATGCCACCATGCCACCTCGTCCCTCAACCCCACACCACTACTAACCCCGTCCCCAACCTCCAGTTCACACAAACCCCCTCACCTCCCCCTTCCGTCCCTCAGTTTACAATGCTACAGCCACCCCCACCCCCTTCATTCCCTCAATTTCCCGTGGTACACCCACCCCCCTTTTGTCAGCAATTTTTTAAAATGAATCAAGCATGATTTGAACCTTCATCTAATAGAAAAATTCAAACAACCTCCACCAAAAATCAACATATGTTTTTTATTTATTATATGTATCATTGTATTTATAATTACTAAGAATCTAATTAATATAAATATTATATGAGTAAATATTTAAATATATAAAAATATATAAAAAATATATATTTATATAATTCAATATAAATATCATTGTAATATGTATTTTTAAATTTATTTATATATGTATTTATATAATATCAAATTTATATTATATACAATTTACACATTTTTTTATAATTTATATTTTATATGTGTATTTACATGTACTTTGTTCTGAATATATTTTTCAATTCTACTAATTTTATATATATACACATATATTTATATATTTATAATTATATTTATATAAATTATCTATATACTTAATGAAATATTTATATACAACATGTACATATTTATATATAATATATATGTAAATAGTATTTATTTAATATATCTATATAATATCTTTAATAATATATTTATATAATGTATTTCAATACATATATTTATTAATATATATATATATTAATATATATTTATTTCTATAAGTTGTAAAATATTATATATAATTAATAATATATGAAATAAATATATATTAAACACAATTTTACTAATATTAAATTAGAAATTAAATCTATAAAAATATTTAGATAATTGTATATATAATATAATTAATTCCAAATCTTAATATTACAAATTTCAATACATATTTTTAATATTATTAATATTGAAATATATTAAATTCAGTAAATATAATTGTATAATACTATGTACGTTAATATATATGTATTTTAATAAATATAGTTAAATAATATTGCGAAATTTAAAATAAACCTATTTGTATAGATTTTATATCTCATATATTATTAATAATATATTATATAAATTCATAAAGCAATTATTTAAAAATATATTTATTGTTATTATAAAATTTTTAGAAACTACCACCTTAATTTTATATATAATATATTTTGTAAATAAATTATATTTATGTATATATATATATATAATATCCTTATGCATTATATTATATATAATTAATATTATATGAAATAAAATTTATATAAATAATTATATATTATTATACCTAAAATTATACAATTATATATGTATACATATTAATAAAATTATATAAAAGTATATAATTATTTTATATAATATGTTCATATAGTATTTTTAAATACATATATATATATAGTGTTTTAGTTATATACCTATATATATATTATGAAATTTGTTTTTGTAAATAGTGGGGGCTCACAAGCCCCTATAATATCTAAAATTAGATGTGGTTTTGAGCCCCCTCTAATTTAATGATATAATAGGGGGTTTTACCCCCTCTAATTATTGAAATTAGGTGGTTGTTAACCCCGTATAATTTATGACATTGGAAATGGTTTTTACCCCCACCCCTAATTTAAGACAATATTGTGGGTTTTAAACCCCCCCCTAAAATTTTAATATATTAGAGGGGGTTTCCAACACCCTATAATTTATGAGATTAGAGGGGGTTTTCAAACCCATCTAATTTCTGTCATTAGAGGGGTTTTTTAAACACCTATAATTTAATAAATTATAGGGGGTTTAAAACCCCTCTAATATGAGATACTATAGGGGTTACAAAACACCATTAATATCATTGATTAGCGGAGGTTATGAAGCCCCCTTGTTTTCATGAGTTATAGGATGATGAAAAACCCTTGTAAAATCCAACCGGATATTAAAAAATGTAATTAAAATTTAGGGGGTCTCGAAACCAACATTTATTTATGAAATTATAGGGGATTCATAACCCCCTCTAAATATGATGATTAGAGAGGGTCAAAAATATCCCCATCTAATTTATATTTAAAATGAATTTAGAGGGGTTTCATAACCCCGTCTAATTGTGATGGTTAGAGGGGGTTGTGCGTAACCCCTTCTCATTATACAGTAAATGAATTTATAGTGGGTTGTACATAACCCCCACTAAGAAACCCCCTTTAATCACACTGTTTTTTTGTATTGGGACATGACATCTTCTTATGACCAGACATGCCACACTGATGGCATAAAATGATGACTAGGTTAAAAGATTTCAATGAAGGCCTAAAGAACTTTTAACACTATGGCCAACAATAACATCATCATGCCTCTTTTAACTCTCATAACTAAAATTACAGTCACCGTTTTTAAGTTATAATTGAATATAGAGGTGTCCAACATCACCTTTCATGAATAAAACATATCAACAAAACTAACATTAATTTTAATTTCACATATCAACTATTCTTCTTCAGAATTATTTACAGGATAATGAAAGATGAGAGGATTAAACTTATCTAACTCGAGAGGAATATCCACATGTTGATCAACTAGCGGATTTTTAAATGGTTAACCAACCATAGCCTCCCCATAATGTCCATCAAATCATTATGGGGGAATAATCATTGTAACACATAGTTGAATATCTCAATCAAAAATGTTTTATTGACCGAAATTCACGATAACAATACACTAAACACAAGGGGGGTCACACTTAAAAGAATCACCAAATTATTTAAAAGGAACCCACTAGCCATTATTTCAAAATCACTCCTCAATAAGAACTCGAAATTGAGATTCCATTTAAAAAAGTGGGGTTTTCAAACATGAACACCACAAATATTTTTTTATGAATAATAACATATTCATTTAAAAATTCTTTTGAAATCAAAGACATATAGCGGGTTTCACACACACCAATGGTATTTCATGGGGCATCACAGATGAATTCTATCTTTCCAATAGTGCACACATACACTCATACCAATCAAATCACTCATCAATCCATTTCATCCACTATCCACACATATCAATTAATGTTTTCCCTCATTTAAAAACTATGTGTCAAAAAAACCATTCCACTTTCCAAATAAATTCAACCGACACTTTTAAAATATAATATGAATTACCATTTCAAAAATTCATAAATAAATTGATAATATAACTATCCACCCAAATCAAAAACCATTTTCACCAATACAAAAACCAAATTTTTTTAAAAAACATTTCGGGTAAAATGAAATTTCAATCCCTTTTGAAAACATGTTTATTCTTTGTAGAAAAATAGTTTCATTTATTTCTAAATATTTATTATAAAAATCACACATCACTAAGCCATATCCAATTAACCCCAAAGATCATTTCGTAAAAATATGTTTTTCATATTTTGTTCTGAAAGGAAATTCAAAAAATTTCCTTTTCCATTTCAAAATATCATGTCAATTTCAAATTAAAATATTTTTTTCATATTTTCCAAGACAAGGGTTTTCAAAAAAATTATAACAACAAATGACTCAATACAATTAATAGAAGGAATATAGTGTCAATGGGTGACTTATCAATATTTTTGGCAGCCGTGATCTAATCAAACCACCATCATGGAGAGTAATCCAAGGATCTTGTACGTAGTTCCAAATGGATTTCAAGGCCCTGAAACTCATAAAAACCATTGATACAACTCTCTTATCGTATCCCAAAAACTAAATAACCTACAAGAACCAATGAATCAAAATGAATCCTATATTCCTATAGTAACTCCAGTCACTTCATGAGGTGTTATATCCATGAAACATATTTACAAACATAACATAAAACCCCGATAGTACTAGAATTGATCAATAAAAATCATTCCTAACTAACATAGGGTTCTTTTAAATAAAGGTCCTCTAAAGAGTATGATCATTTATGATACCATTTTATCATGAATCTAATCGGTGTTCCAAATAAAATAACACTGGACCTAATCTGTGGAATGGTTTGAAGGGAATTATTGATCCCTACATGATAGAAACTACATTCTGGGTGTCAATATTATATAATAGGGGATTATTTCCACCATTAATAAAAAAATTAACAAAATATGGAAGCAAAAAAAATATTAATAAATATATAAGGCCAAAATATATCAACGATTTATAAATTTATTATTTTTAAACCTTAATCAAATACCAAGATACAACAATAGAATGTAAAATTATAAAATTCCCCCAAAATACTCCATATGAATAGAGGTAAGTAAACCTCATGCCACCACCAACAAAAATCCTGAGAAGAAACACTAGATACCCAGATCTATCTTAAAATTATACCATGAAATTACTTGAGACATATAATCAAAGTCAATATACAACTAATGTTATATGTAGTGTGTGATTTAATCCTAGTTGGATACCAACAACTAATGGATTAAATTCTATAAAAACACAATGAAATCATAATTTATTAATAACTAATAATTTGGAATGTTTTCAAGAGAACACTTTATGAAAAACCAATTTAGAACGAACAGTTTTAGGGAAACCCATTTCATAAGGAAACATCATCAACACAAAACTATTAGAGGAAACATTTCAAAAGAAAAATTTTAATAAGATAAACATATATTAATATTGTTAAGAAAAATTGGGACACCAAAATCTCTTAGTGGTCTTTAATAATCATTTATATTTATTTAGTGTTATAATATTAAATATTGTTAGGAAAAATTGGGACATTCCACTTATGAATCACTAGTGTACTATAACGACTTGACCCACAAAAATACATCAGATTCCCTTGTGCTCTGTTCCCATTTCACATGTCACAATAGAACCCATTTAATATACACATTCCACAAACTATATATACCCAAGGGAAATCACCATTTTACATAAACAAAACAAATTTTCATTTTTTCACACCAAAAAATATAAAAACACTAGTCACCCTTCTTGCATAATTCATAAATATCTATTTGAGAAAACAAAAGAAAGGCACAAAATTGATCAACTAATTCAAGGGTCATTCCCTATATAAATCAACATGAAATCCATTTTTATTTTTAAACATTATTTGATTCTTTTAAAAGATTGACAATTCATGATAGAGATGCACAACAAGGAACAAATATGAAAAAAATTCTCATTTCACTTATAAAACTCATTATCAAATTTCATTAGATTTGAAATTTCATTTTGCACTTCCACAAAAATAATATACGGCTTTTTGTAAGAAATAATAGAATAAAACATAAAAAAACATAATCACCCCATTTAAAAAATCATATTTAATAATAATCTCATGCCAAAAAATTTCAAATATATATTTCAAGTCATATAATTGAACAATATAACTGTTTTAGATACACAAAAAACATATTAAAATTATCTAACAATGTTAGAGAATGAAACCACATACCTCAATTATGGAAGAATTCATATATGGGAGAGAGAAGAATGTGTACCCCCAACAGAATCTATCATGGCAATATTTAAAAAAGTGCTTCATTATTGAACTTTAAAAAAGATATATTATCCCTTATAAGTTCACCCTACACACTGAAGATATGGAACCCAAATTAAAATTGATATTAATTCCAAAATAGAGGGAAAATCATAGTAGAAGAACAATTAATTAATGATTCTATTGATGTTTCCATTTCAAATAGATCATGATAAGGTATCCTATAGGATTTAAGAGGATGTATAAGAGGTGCTTAGGTATGATAATCTTTAATAGGAGAGAAAATGAAGGATTGGGGTAAATATTTGAGGAGGTAATAATGTTAAAAACCCATATTTTAATTTCCTTGATAGGCCAGAAGGATTTATATCTTTTTTTCCAAAAAATGTGCTAATCGTGCAACCATTACTATCTTTGTAGGACAAGACACATAGATAACCCCCACGATTATCAAACCATATCTTAACCATGTAGTTAGCCTCTTTTAAAATATGTCCATAGTCCGCAAGATTTCTAACAGAAGGATGATTTCTTCCCCTATCCGTGCGCTAATATTGTGCTAGATGTTGTGGAGCCCAAACTTTTAGTTTTTTACAAAAAGGATAAAAATTATAGTTATATACTAGAATAAAATCAAACAAATGAATACCTCAAAATTCAAACCCCACACACCCAGAACACAAGAGAAAAATCGTATCTAAAAATGATAGAAAGTAAAAGATGAAAAAAATTTGTCATTGAAAATATATTAAATTAAATTGTTTAATATTAAAATAATGTTTTTATAGGGATAAGATATGAATATGTCATGGGTTTTTCTTAAAAATGTTTCTCTTCTAAAAATGATTATCATCACCTTTTTAGATTTTATTTAAAAAGGACTTCTTGGATCTTGTATATTAGAATCTAAAAACATAGCTTACATATTTGTAATCATGAGTGTAAAAAAATTTAATATGACCCTTTAATTTTTTTTAAATATAAATAGCAATAATAATAAATTATGTCAACTCGATAAGTGTAAAAAAATAAATATTGTTAAAACATTTATATAAGTATTTAAAATTTATTTAAAATGTTCATTAATTCTATTGAATTATTAGGGTTCATCTATTTACACCCATTTCATGAGAAAAAATTTCCTTGGTTACTAGTTTCATTGAATATGAAGGGTATATTAAATTAATAAAATAATGTGTACAATATGTCACTATCTTAACATTAATATATATTATATTTTTATATTAGGTTATAATTATTATTATTTATTGTTTAAATGTTTAAATCAATTATATATTATTGTTATTTATCATTGTAATTTATTTATAATATTTAGTGATTGATTAAATAACTCAATCTATTATATAACACTAACATAATATTTATTCAATGAATAGAAAAATAATAATTCAATTAAAAAAATTTTAAAGTAAAAAAAATATAATTCAATTATTATGTTAATGAAATTTATATATAAAAATGAATTATATTATTTTTTTTAAATATTTATATTCCAAAATGACAATTTTATTTGTTTAATTAATTTATAATTAATTTATTAGTTCCAAATATATCATTACTGAGTATTTATAAAATGAAATATTATCAAGTGATTTGAAATTCAAAAAACAAATGTTATCTTCAAAAAATTGAATGAAAATGGTTAAAATATCAACCATGTCTTATTTATTAGTTGTTTTTTATATAAAATTATTCACCGTTTACGATTGAAATTATATTAACATTGGATATGGTAAGAAATGTTTAATAAAGTTGTAAATCAAGTAGATTATATTTTATATTACCCACAACCTTACTAAATTTCATTGGATGTTATTATATTAACCCAATTATATTTTAAATAAAATTAATTTCTAGTTGTAAACATTTTTGATGAAAATTTAATTACAATATTTTAATCATTCTTGAAATTCATGTTGTGTCCCCAACATCCTTTAGAATAGTTCCATTAATTGAAATACTAAAAACACGTTGTCATCATTATCTCAACCATGCCAAAAAAATTATTATAAACATCATTAGATTATTCTAGAGGTTTAGTTAAACCTAGATGAAAATCTATAGGATTCGTAATAGGATATCTAAAGGATTTCATTATATGAACAAGTAATCACCTAAAATTGTCACGTTATTTTTTAAATCATATTTTACATTGTATAAATCATTTACAATTTTCATAAAATAAAAATATAGTATCTTAAATAAAATAAAATGTCATTATTGTTATTAAACCACTAATAATGACCCACTTTCTATTTAAATGGGATGTTAAAGTATCATTCATCCATCGATATGACTTACCATATCCAAAAATCCATAGAAATAATTTTTTATCCAAGTATTACTAGTCTTGGTTTTATGACTGGGTTAATGTTTATATATAATATTTATAACATATGTATGCTTCTATAATGATAATATAATATCTACTTTATTTCATTCAAATCTGTTGGAAAATGATAACATTGTTCATGCATACATATGGAACATCACTTCCCTGATGTGATGTGACTTTTATTCAATTTTGTTTTATATTAATGGTAATAATGATGGATGTAAAAAAATTTAATTTATAATAAATGTTAATGAAAATATAATGGTGAATTATTTAATAACATTATTTTACATCATTAGTTATAAATTGAAAAAAATACATTCATGTAGACACACTACCAACCATATCCATAAATGGTGTAATTCATTTTTCTATATCTAATATTTGTGAATTAAAATAGATATATATAATTATTATATGTTATATTTTTATATTTATTACCATAATGAAGATTATGTATCCTTTATAAATCTATATAAACACCAAACCAAAATTGTTGTAATTAACGAAAAAGTTAACACTCTTAAATGATTATTTTAATAAAGTGTTTTGATACATGGCTGTGGAATTTTACAAAAATAATAATATATGATATTATAATTTTGTTAATAATTAAGGTATAAAATTAAAATAAATATAAATTTATTATATGGGAGGTCATAAATATTTCAATGTTAATGGAGCATGAGGTAAGGGTTTCATGTTCTACTTTAATTATTCATGGAGATTATTATAATTACTTTAAGTAATTTATATAATCTACATTTCATGAATATCATGAATTTACTAATATGTTGTTTATTTTTTGAGAATAAATTTCTTCCACTAAATTTTATCCCATTAATTAATAAATTGATTTAATTTGGTTTTTAAATTAAAACCTTCTTTATTTTTATCATGTTTCAAAAATAATTTTCCTTCTATATCAATGTATTCTAATAATTTATTCAAAAATGATTTCCAAATTTTATAATATAATTCGTAAAAATAATTTTTACCCATTATTTAATATTAAAAAAATTAATTAAAAATATTTTATTTGTTTTTTTATAAGTATTTATTTTTGACTTTTTATACAAATTTATGAAATGAATGATTTATTTTATCCTATATAATATGATTGAATTTATTTCAATCGTGACATCTATTTAATTTAATTTATAAAATATATTATTCCAATGATATTTTAAGTGGAAACAATTTTCAATGTATTTTCACATTTTTTGGTTTAGATATTGATTTTCAAGGTGGAAGTATTATTTACATCAAAAAAATTCATTTTATTTTAAAGGAATTGGTTAATGATAAAAAAACCTTGATTTTAGTTATTCTATAATAGAGATATGACCCATGGTTAACATCATTATATTTCCCACGTTATTTTCTGAATATGATAATAATTTTTTTGTTAACCATATTTCGTTTCAATGGGTTATGCAATAATGGAATTAATATGAATCCCATTTTGTTTTATTGGGTATTGATATTATAAATATTTTACTATCTTATGGAACACATATGTATGATTTTCATTTTATTATGTCTCTGGATCAAATTATATATTGCTCCAATGTATTGGGTATATATGTATATATTATGATAATAATAGGACTGGAATGAAGAGTGAACATTGACTAATATAATTGGTAATGGAGTGAATCCCATCCATAGGTTTAAGTCAGTAGTAAGCCTTTAATAATTAGGAAATTATAGTTTATAGTTATGTGTATTCCATAGAAATGTTTCTTAGTCAAATATTTTTCTCTTATTCAACAAGTTGTTTGATTCCATTATGGTTCTAGACTTATGAACTATAAAAAATTATACCAATTCTCAATATTTTTTTTATGATATATAAATTATGATTTCAAATTTTAATGATCATTTTATCATAAAATTTTTCACATTTATTGTTTATTTTATCATTGATATCACCATTTTTTAAAAATACAAGAATTTCAGTTCATCCTTTATTATGTTTCCATTCTCATGGTTATGATGAAAGGTATTATGTATGTTATGTCTAATAGAAGTACTACTAATGAAAATAATAGTGTCCAGTGATGTAGTTTACTTAAAACCCTAATCTTTTTGTATAATTGTTTCAAAAGATAATTACTCTATATAATTATATTTTGGAATGTTATGATTTAAAATTAAAATCCATCTAATAAGATGTGTCATGTTTTTATGGAAAATAAATTTTACTATATCTATTTTATATTTTTTGAAAATATTATTATCTTCTTACTATGATTTTAGTGATATTTTATTAACTATTATATAATATAAATAAAATATATCAATTTTAAATTAGTATTATTAAGACATTGAATTGGTATACTATTCATACTATTGTAGTCAGGGACATTTTTAATTTTTTTTGGTTTCTAGTTTTTTTAAATTTTTATATATTAAAGATGAATGTGGAAACATAATGTTTACTACTGTTTTATCATTAGATGTTATGACTCTAATATTTATTAATACAATATCATGTGTTTTCACTATTGCATTTTTTCATATATTGTTTATATCTATAATCATGATCAATTGGAAGGATTTTATAACATTGACGAAATAAAAGTCCAAATGGTTGAAAATTGATTAGTTTCATCATCTATGTAACTAAACTAGTTTCACCCACGATGATTTCTATAAAAACATAAATTTTTTCAATATGTGTTATTTATATTTTTGGAGTTTAAATTGGTTTTAGTCTTTATATTTTATAATGGGGAAATTTTATACACATTCATGATTTATATTTCATTATTAACAAAAAAAATTGATAAATTTCAAATGGGGTTTCATTTTTAACATGAGATAATTTAATATCGACGGTAACACTTTATATTGTTATTGCTTGATACTTCAGTTCAAGTCAAAAAATATAACCCTATTAAATGGTGGAATGGGTTGTTTTCAAATTAAATGGTTAGGATATGATACTATAAACTGAATATAAATTTGATAAAGAACCAAAAAATCTTATAATATTTTTAGGAAATAAATGTTCAATTATCGTAAAATAACACTCAATTATAATAATATTTAGCAAAATAAATTCAATAAATTCATTATAACAGTTAATTAAAAAAAATTAATATTATATTCAAATTTTTTATTGTATAAAGTACCATAGAAAAATAAAAAATTTAGGTACACACTGTTATGTTTAACTCAAAAATATCATACTTCTAGTGGAATGTAAAAAATATGAAGTTCAAATTTGTTATAAAAAAATCTATAGTGGAATAAACCTGATATACGTACGAACTCATGAATATGATTTATTTTAGATATTAGATTGATGTGTCTATGTATATAGTATAACATGAATGTTTGAAGGGTAATGCGATCATTGGTATCTGGGCATTAGGAATCATATTTTTGAAATTGTAACCTCCATTTATATCCATTATAGTTTTAATCATTCCACTCTACAAATAGGTATATATTAAAAGAGTTAAAATAATTATAGAATAATATAATTATATATTATATATAATATATATTCCTTAATAAATAATTATATATGTATATAAATACGTTTTAATAATTAGTTTTTATTTTTCATTAATAATTATTTCTATTAAAATTCTTTATTGTTCATAATTAATAATTAACACTTTTAATTATTTCAAAGTAATTTCATAAAAAGGACATAGAATTTGGAATGATTATGTATAAATTAGTCAATGATCAATTTTTCATATTTTTTTAGAAATTATATTGATTTTGTAAAGCATAAAATATTTTTATGAATCTATGATAATTATTATGATATAAAAGTTATTATAAAAATTATTTATGAATTTATATGAATGAATATTTTAATAATGAATAGATTATTAATTAAAATATAGTATTTTAAAATAACATCATCTTTTTTACAATATTACATATATTAAATAAATTCATAATGTTTATTTAGAAAAACTAACCCAATTTAATATGAAAAATTAACTATTCCATATCCAAAATACTATGATTTAAGTGATTAATACTCTTAATATTATGAAATTATATATCCAAAAAAAAAATATAACATAACATGGTTTTAAAATTTTTTTAGAATGATAGTTTTATATTTTTATAGAACCTAATTTCAAAGGGATAATTATAAAAATTAATGAAAAAACAATAAATTTCCAATTATTACCCACACATCATCTCATTCCGAAGTAATATAAATCAAAATACCATGGGTTCTCTAAAAGTTTCGTATTTTATAATCATTTTATGAAATTTATTTAGATAATAGTTTCAATATATTTATATAGTTCTATCACAAATATGGTGTTAATAATTTTCCCCATGATACATAGTATGTGATGGTTCTACAAACTATTATTTACATTTATCTTTGGAATACCTAACTCCACATTTGAATGAATTTCAGTCTCATTATTTTATTAGGGATATAATAAGGTAATAGTTTCAATACATACTTTTTTATTTACATTTGAAAATGTTTTGAATTACATTAGTTTCCCTTTTGTAATGATATTATTTTAAATGTAAAATACATGATTTCATTGGGAAAAAAAATTTTAATTTCACCTTATTATTTCACCTCATATGAAATTATATTTCTATATTGATATATAAATAAAATATCATTCAATAATTTCATACTTTCTAACCACTGCATTCATTGATACTTGTTAATAATCCAATATGATGAATTTGTCTCTCCTGGTGACACAATTAACATGATTACATTGCATAAAATTTTGAATAACCTATATTTCATGATTTATTAAGATATATTCTCCTAGATATACATTGAATTCTATTTTATTTAGAAACACAAAAAAATTTATATTCCCATTATTTCTATATATGAATATATTGATTTCAATGTCATCATAATTTGGTTTTACATTACTCATTTGTGTATGATGTATTGGCATGAGGACTCAAATATACATTCGTGATGTCTATAATTATGTTTTCCATCACAATGAAATCATTTAATTTTATACATTAGTTTATTTAAATACATTTTTTAATTATAAATGAATATATTTCATTATTTTATATGCAGTTATATTATATAATTTATTACTATTTTATTACTATATTATTTACAGATTAATTATTCCTTGATATCATCAGTTGAAGCTATGGTTTAATAAGTGTCTGAGATCTCCCCTTTTCCAATTTCCCTTATTTACACAATAAAAATATTATATTGGTCCATGGAAATAATATATGGAATACTAAATTATTCATCAAAATTTTATGATGTATTTGTAATTTCACCAATAAATCGTAATGATTATATATATATATATATATATATATCAATTCTACTATTAATTATAATAAATTGGATCTAGAGTAATATGATCACTTATATTTTATTCAAATGTAATAAAATAAACATAAATTATGTGTTATTTGATTTTGGGTGTTATAATTTTTTATCAGATTATTTTTGGTATATAAAATTGGAAATGTATTTTGTGATACATTATTTAAAAAAATTTACAAAACCATAAAATATTGTTGATTTTAATAACATAAAATACCCAAAAAACAATATATGAAGAATATATTGGGATAAATATTTAATTTAATTATGTTTTCACCAATTTAATGATTATAAACACTAATGTAAATAAAAAAATATGTCACCAATCATAATTACTTATTGAAATTTCTCTATAGATAGATCCAACATGTCTAGTTTTAGAGTTTAAATTCTTATTACTATAATAGGAAAGTTAATTGAGGATATTATAAATAAAAATTTTCACATATAATAACATGTTTCTCTATATCCTAGTGTAAAAATATTGTACCACTACATAATTCAAAACAAAAATCCTTTTTGGGATCATTAAATCTTTTGGTATCTAAGTAACAGATAAATACCCAAGAGAAGATATTACATAAAATTGGTTGCAGTGATAGTGAGAAGGTAATAATATATGTATTTCTTCTATAGGGTGGTGGTAATGATTTAAAACACTAAAAATGAGGAAAATAGAATAAATGGAATTGAAAATTTCTATTGTGACATTCTTTGATATTTGTTTTCCTTGAGTCAAAATGGGTGACATGGAAGTAAAATTTCTCAATATAAGATAGAAGGAAGAGGATTATGTTTTATAACCTAAATTTAAGTTTTCATGGTCAGAAAGGTATTTTGTAGGATATATATATGTATATCCTCGAATGAATGATTTTTTCCTGCTATTATTGACTAAACCCAATCCATTTAAGGGAATCAACATCGCAATAATTTTTATTATACGAGGAGATTATGTTACGTGATGTCAGTGGAAAGAATTTATTCTTATGTGTCTTATTTCCAATATATTTCAATAATAATTATGAATGATGAGAAACATTCCTAGAAAAATTTGTATATGTAAAAAAGAGGGAAGGGTGGAATTAAAAACATCATACAACAATTGAAAGAATCATGATAGAAAATACATGAAAGGACTTTCAGTTTTCTTGAACTGTGCAGATAATGGTCATCAAGATCATGGATTTAACATAAATAAGAGGAGTTACCAATTACTTACTCTAATAAGATAGAGATGTGGAAATATTGAAACTAATGATGATATGTCAAGGAAATATTTCATATAAGATGTCAAGGGATCAGGGTTATGATTATGTGATTACTATAACAAAATAGATATAACATGAGTATACAATATAGTTTGATATTTTTCGTTTGTCCAAAATTATGAGAGGAGAAGGTTGATATAAAAAATCCATCATTTTATTTTTGCTAAGGAAATCATGATTTACTAATTTATCCTCAATGTTTATATATATGGGTAATAGATTTTAGATATATTATATTGAAAAATTAATGGTTTATTTATTGATGATATATTTATATTTTAATATTCTATGGAGAAAAAAATATTTATTTATGAATTTCCAACTAATATAATATTAAAATGTTATAATGTATCTTTTTGATGGAATAAATTAGATGTAAAAACTCAAATAGCAGGATCAGAAAGGTCTTTCTTTAATTATATCATTTGTATAATCACTTAATGAATTTATAACTGAAAAAACTGATTCTTGTCATTTGGTAGAATAATAATGATGGTTAATAGTGTTATCACATGTAACCACAAAATCATTATTTTTTCATCAATTCACATAAGGGAACCATCAACCAAGTTGATAAAATAATGATGAGTATCTATTGAGACACTAATCGGGGCTGTAAATTCTATTGGACCTTCTGAGTGATACTCGAGAAATAAACAGAATAATGGGTATCAATTAGGGATTTATTTTTTATATAACAATTAGTATTCATTTTATTTTTTATTAAGAGGTACTGGAATGGATCACATTGTGGGGGAATACTCATGAAGAGTATTTATGTGGATGACTTGAAGGGGTGGTTTTTTTTTGAAAATGACGGACTTCGAAGAATCCAAAATTCATGATTGGTCATATGGATATTCTATTTCAGAACTTGTTTTGGGTTTTAGGGAAAGGATAAATTTGTATTTATAAATAAAATTGTGTTTGTGAAACTCTTTTCCTCTTGGGGTTCCATGTGTTAGACATCTCTTTATTATAATTAAATCGATATATGAATCATAATAACATGACACATAGTGAGGGAAAAAATATCCTTCATGTGGTTATTACTCTAATAGAACAACTAGATAATTGTGTTTCCTGAGTGACAACATCTATAAGATTTAGTTTTTTTATTTTTGAACACTGATCTATATAAAAAACGGCTATGTTTAAGTAGTCAACCTAATATTTTGAAATTATATATAGATGATAATTTAATTTCATGTCTTGAGAGTTAAGAACATGGCTATACTCATTGATGTAAATGTGTAAAAAATGTATTGTGGTGGACTCATGTTGTATATATAGTGAGTATCATTATTCATAATCGATTTGGAAACGCTTTTTCAAAGGATAATTGTCCAAAAGTGTAGTGATTAATTGGCCACTACAAGGGGACCTCAGTGAGTGGGGATTAGTTGTTAGTGTATTTAATAGAATTGTTTTATGGGGTGATCCATCATGTAAGTAAGATTAAAATCAATACTACGTTTTTTGTATGATTTTGTGGGATTATAAGATATTACATGAACAAGTAACCCGAACACTGATTGCACTCAATCCACATAACTCATGTTTGTGTGTGGATACATTTTGATGATGTAGAATCTATCAACCCTAAAAGGGACTCTACAATTATTCTATGGGTAATTTGTTCTAGGATAGAAGGATTTCCCAATGAATCAGGTTTATATAATCAAGGGTGGTTGGTTTAATTGAAAAATCCCACCAGTGTTTGAAATATTATTATCTATGGTTCTTGTGTGCTATGTGAGAGGAGATGTGGTGTCCCATTTTTGGATTACATGGGATTAATGTTTTTTAGCAGTAATAATAACTATTTGAAAGAAAAATATATTGGGAAAACAAAAGGTGTTATGATTTTTGTGTAATGTTATGCAGACATAGAAACATTTTTATTTTTTTTGATTTATTATAACTACATGATTTTTGTTAGATTCGCTAATGATAATATAGTATTTCTAAGGGACCTTATCTACTTTATTAGGAAGAGAAATATGATAATTTATTGGGGCACTGAGGTGAGTCATACATGATGGGAACATATGATTATATATTCTAACTTTCTAGAAATCAGGATACCAATGATACCACCATTGTATATCATTTTACATGGTCTTTAACATATTATTTTAATCACATTGTATGGGCTGAAACACTTAAACTACACTATTTTCACCACCTTTATAAGCAAGAGTTTTTGGAATAATAATTCATTATTGAGGGAGTAAATAATATTTTATTGGGAATATAATCTACATTTATGGTATATTTTTTGACCCTTTAGTGAAATAGATTGTTAAATAATGGAACAAATAAGTAAATATAACAGATATTCATAAAATATTTCATTTTAATGGTTATTATTTGTCATTCATTTATAATTTCTCCAAACTAAACAATCCATTTATAAATATGTTATGTAAATATCTCAAATTCACAAATTTGATGTAATTTTTAGAATATATTGATTTACTAATGAATATATATTCCAGTGCATTAGTATTAACATTATCATTTGAGAAAGATTTATTGGTGATATATATCTATTCCAAAATGAATTAATTGAGTTGTTTCCTAATTCATAATGATTGAAGTATTTTAAGGAAATTTAAGACCCATGATTTAAATTTATCATCTCATGATCTTGAGTTAGTAGTTGTAATATTTTTCTAGATGATATGGGGAAATTATATCCTTGGTTAAATATCTAAAATAAATATAGATCATAATTATTAAAAGTATTTATTCATAAAAAAATATGTCTACATGGGATACAATTGATGTGTTGAAATTCTCGAGGTCTATGACTTCTTTAGGCACTACCATAATGGGAAACAAAACCTGCCAGTTGATACATTATGTGTGAAGGATCATAGTGTTCTATCCAGGATGATGAAGTAAATGGATACTGTATTCAATGATTTAGTAAAGATATATTTTTAAATTACTATATAATGATAAGTATAATTCCATTTCTAATTAATTACATAATAATCTCCAATGAATGTGATATTTAAATCTAAACAAAATTAAAATAATTTCAAAAAAATATCAATGACTAGATAGATGTGAAATTTATATACAACATATTTACTGAGGAATTATTTAAATTATATATGAGTATTTTAGTTCTATGTGTACCGAGTCCAATGAGTGAATATATAGATTATTTATTAGATGAATTTTCTCAACACATCCTTATACCATTATAATTTACAGGGATAAAAGTGATTTTTTTTGAAAACATGAAATGGAAAATTCATTACTATATTTAATGATTCATTGTTTGTCAATGAGTAAATAATAAGAGTAAACATGTTATGGGTGTTATAAAAGATAAATCCATATTAATTTGGATATAAGACAATATCGAGATGTAAATTGATAATAGAATCTACATTACATCTATAAAAACTATTGCAATATGGGTAATAGTGGATTTCATTAAAACATATTCATATATACTAGTAATATAAGGGAATATAACCCATTAGAATCATATTTGGACCAATTTTAATGAATCAATCAATCCTCGAGATTCACCTATATACATTAAATCATGTTTTAATAGTCATTTCACATCAATATTTCCTAGTAATTTTTAGAACGTTTAAAACAATGATATATATTTGACACCACCAATCATACTCAAATGAATTGGTTTTCATATTGGAATTTCCAAAAAATAGAAGGAATTTCATTGGCCATGGTCACTTGAATTCCAATATATATGTATTGTGACCCAATCAATTTAATGATTTTATTTAGTCGTTTTAAAACATTAATTTCTAATAAGTACAACTCAATGGTCATAAGGCCGAGTGTCTATGAAATACTTTACAAATAATAGATTAAAAGAATGCTAAAACATGAAATACACTGTTCATAATCTATAAAAATATCCAAAAACCACTTGAACTCTAAAAAATTCAAATCATTGAATTTAGTATAAATAAAAAATTGCTGAGATAAAATCTGAATATTAGAATAAACCTGATAAGAAAACATAACATACAAATAAAAGATTAACATGATGTAACAAAATAAAACGTTCATGAGTAATAACATGGGAGGAATAAAATTAACATGGTCACATACGATAATCTAAACATAGGAAATGAAAAAAAAAGATATAAAAATTAAATAAACATGAGTCAATGATAACTTCCATGAAAATATGAGATGGTGGAACATACCCCCACAAAGGATTAGGTTTACCCCTATTACCATAAATAACATCTCAATTGAAAAAAGCATAACGCAATGTGTTAGAAAACAATATAGGAACATAATTCAATACATGATAATTATTTTGGTTCCCCATAAAAAATTATTCATATGTAATAAACATAAGAATTTCCCTTAGAAAGTAAATGAGTTTTAAAATATTAATTTATATCATAATCAGAGGAAAATTTATAACGAATGCATTTGAGAAATGAAAATAATGTATGTATTAACCTATAATATGATGGGAGAATAATCTGGGTATATATTTTGTAAATATATATAATTAATTTAGATGAATTTAACAACAATAGTGGTTTATAAAAAGTGGGTTATAGAGAGAATATTTATAATTCAACAAAATAGTTTTTTTAGAGTGGTCATTTACCTTGATTGAAATTTATCATTTTTCTTCTTTACCTTCAAAATTTTTTAAAAAATTTAAATTATTTATTATATAAACAAACATTATATTGTTTATTATATTACTAATTTCATTTATATAATGTTATAATAAATTTAATAACCATTTATGTTCAGTTTGGGCTAGTTGTGGATGTTTCGATAATTTGTCCAGAATAAATTTTTTAGGTTTACAATGGAAAATGGGATCATTACTAGTTTATTTGATGAAAAATAATCATGAAATAATCATTAATTTTATATATAAATTTCTCTAGTAAATTGTACCTTGAAATACAGTTATGAAAAAATTAAATATGTTACAATATTAGAGATAATATGTCATGCACACACATGAGAAATGATTAAAACTTTTAATGATTAATATGTGAATAAGGTATAAATTATATTATTATTATAGAAATATAATTTTATATTAAAGTCCATATTATTTGTTATAATATACGTATATATATCCTCAATTGATCTGTTGATAAAAAATGAATCAAATCTCTCTATATCAATATTTTAAATTTTTATTGACTAGAATGGTAAAAAGTAAATGATATAATATATTTCATGAATGATATATATGTAATTAATTTTATTTATATACATTAAATACATCATCAAAAACATATTTTATAGGAAGCTATTTGGTTTGGTATTTTCTAAAAAAGGATGATCGTGTAGTGTAATGTTTATAGGAGATGAGGTGTCCTTTTATAGACGAGGGAGAGGACCCACAACGACATTTCATAATAGAATAATATATAATAGAGTCATTCCAAGGAATAATTATTCCAAATGAAAATAGATTCAATGATTCAAAATTATAGTGATTTAAAATTCTAAAAAATTTGATTAGGACAATTTCAATATGAAATAATATCTATATATTTTTATTTATAGCATCCCCCAAAACCCATTTTAATCTTCAATATTGTAATTAATTTTTTTTCATTTTCTTATAATTATTATAAAAATATAATTAATTCTTTTAAATAATATTTTTTATAATTATTTAAAAAAATATATATTATTTTTAATTAAAACCATATAAATGTAATAATTGAATTTTATAATAAACCCCTAAAATGTGTTGAGAAACGATTTTTCATGAAATATATATTTTAATAATAAGATAATCATTCATGATCTGTATGACTACTAATAATAATTATATTGATTCCAATTAATATATATACGTATATAATCTTTTATTTTCTAAACAATAAATCCAGATAATAGTATATTTTAATTAATTATAATAGATAATCTTTATTCACTAAAAAATAGTTTGTTGAAAATATTTTTTTTAGCATAAATATATCGTTTTAACAAAATATTGATAATTTTATAATAAAATAAACATATTTTTATTATTATAAATAAAATCATTAATATTTCACTTAAATACTGAATATAAAATATAATGGAACGTTAAAATTACATTAATTAATAAAAATAAATGAATGTATTTGAAAATAAATGTAATTTTCACTAATAAATAAAAAATTTAATTTGAAAAAATAACAAAAATTCAACCTATGATAATATATATATATATATTTACCTAAAATTGTATTAAATTTTATCAAAAACATTTTCTAATAGTTAAACAAAATTAATTAAAATATTTTCCCACAAATATAAATAAATTATATTTATTAAGAAAAAATATTTTTGAATAATAAATTTTCTTCATTAAAAATGTTATTCTTGTTTACTAAGAAGTTATTAAAAAAATTATACATAGTTGGATATTTATATATATATCATCAATATTTTAATACTATTTTCACCAACAAATTTAATTTCTATGTTATAATTTTCATATTTATTTAATAATATTTATTGTTTCTTTTAGGCTCTTTGTTGAGTGTTTTATATTCTATTGAACAAAGTTTTCGTTTTTTTTAATATTTTGGTGTTTTATTATTGGAAAAATATTTATATTTAATGGAATTATTAAAAAATAAAATATTCCATTCAAACACCCAAATGGAACCGTAAAAAAAATTTAGCATAAATTTTGTAACACCCTAACCTTCAAAGATGATCTTCGGAAGAGGAATAAAAAATTTAAATAATTAATTAACAATAAATCTATGAATGTTCAGTATATTCAAATTCATAACATGATTGAAAAAAATAATGCAAAGAGTTTTGGTGGATAATCGTTTGGAGGACTATGAATTTCAAGTTGGTGATCATATATTCATGAAGGTATCTTTTCACACAAGAGTTATAAGGCTTTGTAAGAGTGTTAAGATATGTCCATTGAATATTATGATTTTTACGTGTTTGGGGAGAATTGGAGCTATGTTTTAACCTTTACGTATTCTACCTAACATCTCAAAATTAAATTATTCTTTCCTAGTATCACTATTTTTTATATATATTGTAGTTCAATAAAACAAAATCACACCAATAAAATAGATCTAGTGCTTGACACTTCCTTATCATATATCGAATGACAACATTCTTGACATTAGAGTGTATGTGTTATGGAAATCTGACTGTTCTGATAGTGAATTATTTTTGAAGTAATCATGTGTTAGTGGATTAAATATAAGATCATGTCACTAAAATAATAATAAAGTAACCACACACAAACACATACACATAAATATATTTGTAATCTATAATACAATAAAAATCAAGGATGAAATAATTTAAAGGGGGAAATATATGAATTTATATTGAACTATTAAATAAACACATCATCATTAAAAATGGTTCATAATGAATATTCTATAATATGAATTGAGAATTTTTGAATAAAACTAAAATATAACATAATTTATTATTAATAAAATAGTCCCACGATAAAATTAACAGTATTGGGATAAAACATAATATTCATATTTAGATGTTAATACTCTAAAATTAATGAACAATATATGAGATGCAATGATCTTTTCAACATAAAAAATATGAAGTTGAATTTCCATTTTACAGAAACATAGAGAACGATTATAAAGATAGTATTGTTTATAGACATGTTTACTTATAATGTATAATAGATCATTATAGGGATAAGGTGACCATTATAATATTATAATTTTAATCATACCCTTAGAAAAGTATCCCCCTCTATAAATTTTGATGTATTAATTTAACCCTTATAAATATTATTTTCTAATAAAATAAATTACATTATTTGGTTATAATATAATTATAATTTATTTACAATTTATATTCACTAATGGATAACAATTTCACTATAAATATTATTCAAAAATGAGTTTTTAATATTTGATAACAAATAGATAAATTTAAATACCCATATATTATAATTTAATTGTTTAATTTCTCATATATTAAAAATTATTTTCATAAAAAGGACATTAAATTTTGATTATACATATTAAAATTATCTTTTAGTGAATCATTCCTAATTCTAAAGAGGAAAATCAATGATCTGGTAAAATGTAATATATGGTATTAATATATGGAATATAAAATGAAATCATAATGATTAAAAAAATTAATAAATAATTTATATAATTTCCTGATAATAAAATTTCAATCAAATTAAAATAATTTATTTTATAAAAACATTATTATCATTCTTATCTATAAAATAATTTTCCGTATAAAAAATTTTATTATATAATTTTGGAAAAAAATCATCACAAAAAATATCATTTCCATTTATAAACATATATAATTTTAGGGATATTGTTTATGAATAGTTTAATAGTCAAAAAAACATATGTTTATTATACTATGGTATTAAATTGAGATATGTAATTGGGTTTTCTATTCTAATATAACAGAAAATTGAATTACTATATTTTTAAATGATTAAACAGTTATCATTCATGTCCAAAAAAGTCTCCACATCCAATAATTTCTATCCCGTCGAAAACCATTTTTTATACTTTTCTCTCATTATCAATTAAATGAAACATTGGAGAGAGACATAAGAAGATAATATTTTCAAATTATATATTTATATCTCTCTAAAACATGTTTATACATGTTTTTATCCAGTGTGTTTTTTGTATAAGGGTTCCCAAAACAATATATATATTTATCTATTGATAACCCAAACTCTATCAATTTATGATGATTATACTTAATATATTATAAGGGATATATTATAATAAAGGTTTTAATTAATTTTTCTCATTTCAATTTTAAATATTATTTTATTTTATTTATATCTCCATTTATAATGATGATAAAGGTCATTATTACAGTTATGTGATTGTATTTGGAATAATAATTTCCTTACCACTTATTATACCAATTCATAAAAACATTACATTTCATTAATTTTCATATAGGAAGAAATATTTCATTTATTTATTTGGACTCAATATATTTCATTCAATGACACCTATTAAACCATATATGTTATGATACTATACCATTAATTTCCTTACTATGAAATGTTAAATTGAACAATGTGGTCATTACTTCAAGACTATAAACTACAACCAATCACATATTATTTTACTTGAAACTATATTGATTATTACTAATTTAATGACGAACATAAATTCTATGTAATATAATTTTATTTTAGAACATTATGATAGAATTTAAGTACTAATATTTTCATTACACAATAATGGAACATTTTTGGGCACCATAACACATCTTATATGAGATCCTAATCTATGTAACAATTCGGTAAGGAATCATCCATTTTTTCTTCAAAATATTTCTTTTTTCATTCACATCATATTTTTTATTATATGGACTAATTTATTTCTTGGTATTTTTTATTTTTTTCTTCCCCTATTCATTTCTTGTTTTTCTTATACTCTGATAAAATCCCCCTTAGTAAAAACAGTGTTTGTATTTATATGTGTTATTATAGAATATATTGTTAATATATGGTGATTATCTTGGGCTTAAGAAAAATTCCTACATATTTCAAATTTATACCTTTTGTTTGGTATTTTACTATTTCAAATTAACACACCACTAATCAATATACGTTCACCTATTTTGGGTGGGAAGGGAGTGGTCATTTAGGGAATAATACTCTAATTTTGTTTTTATGATTTTTATGAAAAATATATGGAACCTTGATAAAAATATTTTTATTTGATCTCATTTATCTAAGATTACATTATATCAAATAAAATTATCTCTTAATCCCATTATTGAATGATTTTGTATCATTATTGATTGTATGTATTAGGAAAAGGTTTTAACGCCTAGGAATATATATCCAGAACTGTGACATAGTGGCCTCATTTTAGAAGTCTCACAGGATATGATCATATTAATATAATTATTTCATGATTTTTGTGAATGTTCACAAATAATATTTATGAGTTTTAAATTCTTCTTGAATGAATTCTTCTAAATGATGAATCCAAGATAAGTATAACTAAATAGGGTCTTATTTAAGTAAATGTGAATTCTAGGAGAGGTAAAATAGGTAGTGTTTAAAGTGAATGCCTAAGGGGATTTATATCATAAAACTTTTAAATGTGAAATCCTTTTATAAGTGGAGGAAAATTGAAAATATTTAAATAAACATTACATCCTAATTATGTAATTACACTATTCAAGTTGAAATAGATCGAATTTTTTTAAATAATTATGTTTAGAAGGTTGTGAACTTAACAATCCTCAAACATGTATTAAAAAAACTATTTTATTATATTTTTATACTTTTACAATTAGATATTTTATAACAACTATTTTTTGTTTTCATCACAGTAATGTATTTATTATTATAAAATTAATGTTTTACTCAAAATAGAAGATAACCCATAGTAAACAAATTTCATGTAAAAACCCTAATTATAATATTTATTTATTATAACTCAATTATTTTCATGGATGAAATTTATGTTTAAATGAAAATATATAATATATAGATAAATTATTATCATAGAAAAACAATATTTTAAAAATTATGTACTTTTAATATAATATAAAACAATTTTTCAAATAAATTTGTTGAAGTATATTATTATACATGTTTAAATATGATATCAATTTAATTATAAAAAGTAGATTATTTTTATTTTTTATAAAAATAAATCAATAGTAATGAAATTTTTCGTTTGAAATGACCCTCTTAACATTATTAGGGTCATTAAATTTAATATTAATTTTCAAACTCTTGTACCAAAAAATTAAAATTATCCAATAATGTAATATGAATATATTTATCAAAAATATAAATTAAATATTTTAGATTGATTTATACATGTGGTTAAAAAATATTTTTAGAAATAGTTGTTAGAGTAAAATATTAGATAATATTCTAATATCTAATAATTTTTTTAAATTACCATTATATTTTTAAAATTTATTCATGTCATATTATTAATAAATATTTTCATATACAAAATATTTAAATTCAATAATAATTCATTCTTGTGTTATGATAATGTCATAAAATTGATTATATTCAAATTAAAAATCATTTACTTTAGACAAAACATTTAAATTTAATTTCTAAAATGTAATGTATAAATTTTATATGTACAGAATATATTAATATAATAAAATTGAATTTCTAAAATATAATGTAAAAATATATTAATTTTTTAAAGTTAAAATTATAAATTGTAATGTATAAATTTTAACCACGAAAAGAAAATATATAATGTTGATTATTTTCATTAGAAATAAATTTTTCTCATTTATTCTTTATTATTCTTAGTTTATATCAAAAAATTGTCATATTGGAGTTATATAATTTATATCGTAAATATTTATATAAAGATATTATTTTTAATATATCTGAAATAAAATCCTATTAATGTTTTTTTACGAAATTATTGATATTTTTTATTTTATCAATCCATTAATAAATAAATTTCCACTTTCATTTTAATTAAACTAAAAAATTATATAAAATAAAATAGGTAAATAGCATATAAAATTAATTGTTACATGATTATATCTTCCTAATTTGTACTTATATATCCCCTCATGATATCCTCAAATGATCATAGCATAATATTATATATGGAATTTTTTATAGGTCTTTACTCCTCTAGAAATAAAGTCAATGTAGTTTTCATGTGTTTGAACTTATGTAACATATGATTTCTCACATACTTTAATTTTTGGTGATAATATTATGCATGATATATAGAAAACCTAATGGCAGAAATTTCATTTAAAATCATAGAATATGATCTTCATAAGGGAGTTATTTGTTACCCAATTAAGTTTCTTTATTACATATACATTGTGGTATGGTTAGATATTTTCATTGCATCTAATTTAGAGAGTATATTATAGTGGATTAATTTCATAGTTTTGTTAATGTTTTACAATATCAACTTATTATAGAATTTCATCTGAAAAATACCACCGATCACATTAGTTTTTAAATAGATTTTAAATTTAAAATCATTTTTTGGGTTTAATTATCCTTGTAAATAAATTTCATTTTAATAATTATTATAATAAAATATTAATTAGAATATCAATGTTATTTTAAAATTATTGGGTGAATCTAAATATAATTTATTGAATGATATAAATATTATAAACTAATTAAATATATCTTATTTCCTCTAAATAGGTTAATAATAAAGGAAGGATAAAAACACATTCAAGAATCATAATCCTATAAAACATTATTGAGATTTATATATAACGGAAATAAAAATGATCATACCAGGTTTTTAGTTATAATTTAATAGGTAATAATTATAAAAAACCATTATATACGATATATCGAAATCAAGAGTAATGTATAAATTCTCATATCAAAACATAATTATAACTATGCACATCAACAAAAGAAGTTCCCTATGATTTTCCTTATTCAAATAAGTTAGGATATTATTAGTGTTAATTTTCATCCTATTCCCTTTATTAGTAAAATTTTTAGCATGCTTCTCAAATCCCACACATCTGAATAATTGAATTTTATATGGAACATAAGGAAAGAAATTATTTCTCTCTATTATGTTATTCAAATTTTAGATTTTTTTGAAATAGTGTGTTTGTAGATTCTAAAATTACTATATACAAAACATCACATAGATCTTTTGATATGTTCCCCTATGTACTTATTTTCATATATTTGATATGAATGAAATTGAGAATTTTTTCCATCATCATCATCATATTAACCATTTTGAGATTCTATATTTCCCAGAATTGGAGTGGTTGGAATCTAAAATATCTTCATATTAATAAACATAAATATTAATTGGTATTTTTTTATTAGTCATATGATTTTCACTAATTCTTTTATGACACTATGTTTCTAAGGAAATGAAATTTACATAATTTTCAGGTCATCCATTATTAATATGGATCCTTCTAGACTCATACAATACTAAAACAAAAATGTGGTTCATGTGATTTTTAAAAAATTGATATCATAATTGAATTATTATAAATTTTATCATTAAAAATAAATAAAAAAACAAGTTACCTGTTAAAACCATGAAAAAAATATTTTGTCTGAATATCAGTCACTCTATATTCAATATAGAATAATTTATTTTGGTCTCTCTCATAATAAATTAAGAATTTTATAAATATAATAAATCGTCATTTATAGATTTTACAATGAATGTGGTCACTAATTCATATCTTCATAGCATTTCTATTATTTTATTTAGCCTTATTACCACTCATAATTCACCGAGTGGAGACTAAGTTACACTCAACTAGACTTTTAAAGGATGATTACCATAAGGTAAATATATTACATAAATTTATAAAATTTATATTATATTTAAAATAATGAAATTCTAATGAAACTACACAATCTCTACAATACAAATCCTTTATGGAGTAATCCTATATTTTGATTAATCCTTATGGGTTTTACTAATGATTTCTAATCTCAGTGCCCTAAAAAGAGCTTACCTAATCCCAAAAAACAAATAGAATAATACAAAAACCTATTAAAACATACACTAATATCATCTATAAAAAAATATTCTAAACATATCTTTATTTTATAACACTTTCAACGGTTAACATTATATTTCAAAAAAATAATCTCATAATCAGTAGAAGAAAAGGTGTGTTGTTTTTAGGACTAAAAATATATTAAATATATATTAAAATATGTCTTAAAATACCACTATAATTTTGACAAACTAAACTCTGTATAGACCTCTCAATTATTATAATCATATTCATATCCCTACTTCCTGATTTTTTATGCATGTTCTCCTAACATTGTGGAGTGTATGAACATTCTCTGGAAATTATTCTTTGTAATGAAAGGATAATGCTAAATTATAGTGACCATGATATTACGATTCATAAATAGATTTCTAGGATAGTTAAATTAGGAATTTTTTATAAGAACAATTGAATATAAATTTTTTCATTGAATGTGTAAAACCAATCTATTAATGATTATAAAGGGAAAATTATTTTTGTAAATACCCATAAGATATCAAGAATGAAATTACACAATTTAGGAGAAAATTCCTCCAATGTAGGACCATAATTGAGTGTATAGTGTTTTTCATTTATAATTACTTATCTATGTATTTTAGAATTGTTCTTAACATATTTTTATTCTTGTACCATTAAATTTTTACACTGTATCATATTGGGTTTTACCTTTGTAAACTGCAATTTTACAATGTAATTTATTTTCTCAAAAAATTATTTAAAAAATACCTAGAACAATGTTTGGTGTAATAAATATATATATTCCCTCATGATAATCCAATTCAAATTCTAGGATTGATAAAATTAATTTTTAAATTAAAACTAAAAATATATAGGGAAATCATTTCTGTATAAAAATGAATTAATAACCATTAGCACTTCTAAATCTTATAAAATGTTAATTACCATGTATATTACTGAATATATATTTATTTATATATGGGTTTATATCATTATATTTCAATTATAGAAAACATATCAATATAATTTATTTAAAAAAATAACACTGTATTAATAAAATAATTTACTGAAAATAATCATTTAATCAATATCATGGTCATTAATTTCAATACTATAAATATTAATTTGTTAAATAAAATTAAAATTTACATTATTACATAATATGAACATGATGAACTAAATTATTATATATATATATTGTAAATTTAATTTCTATAACTGATGAAAAATAATTTCTAAAAAAAAATTAAAAAATTATAACTAATGCTTCCAAAATTTTAATCATGTGTCCTATGAATCAATATATTTTAGAAGATTATTTATATAAATTTTAAAAAAAATTTATATATAATTGTTTTAAAAAAATTGAGTTGTTCTAGTATTATGATAAGGTTATAAAATATATAGAATTAAAAAAATGTTTATTTATTCAATATTCACCATAAAATTATTACCTTAGAAAAATAAAAAAAAAATAACCTATATAATAATTTTAATCAAAATATAAAATTGATTTTAATTTAGTGAAATTAATATTATAAAATATTATGATTAACATTTAATTATTTTTAGTAAAAATACTATTGTATCTACATTCATCAGAAAAAATATTTTCATATTTTTAACTCTTGTTATTCATAGATAGAATTGATTGCTAAAGAGTTTGGTAATATATAATTTTTATTTGTGACATATGTATATATATATATATATATTAGTTTTTTAATTAATTAATAAAACAAAAAAATTTATAAAAAATACTTTTTAGGAATAATATGATCCTTTTATTGTAATCCAATCACTAGTAAAACCATATTTGATTTGGTAATATTTAGAAGGAATCATATGTGTATATTTAATTGGTAGTGACTCAGGATTTACCTATTAAACTTTTGAACATTTCTAATAATATTTCTAAATTTAGTCAATGAGTTATTATAAGAATCTAGGGCACGAAGTGCTTCAATGTACTGGTTTTAATAAAAATAAATATATACTATCACACCCAAGTTGTTTATCTTGAATCCTGGAATAACTATAGACCAGACCCTCAGACTAAAAATTTGACACCTCGGTTGAGTTTCAAATTTCATTTTTTCCCATTGGCATGAAATAAAGATGTTTACGCCAAAAAATTTGGTTAGAGGTGAGTTGTCACAAAATTTATGTGATTAATTAATTAATAAAATGAGAATTTATTTATTTTTATAACCTAATTATTCATTACCCTCAAATTGGGAACATAATTCACCTATGATAATTCCTCATATCATCTCCCCCATCGGGAACATATGAAAAATGATCCAAATTGGTGTGATAAAGCGATTTCAATCTATGGTGTCAGAGCCGATCATCATCAGAACGTTAGTAAGTATGATTTGGGTATCAATTTAAAATCAAATACTCACTATTTCATCCGAAATGTAGGATATTTTTCATTTTGTTGATGATCCATTTCATTATTGATTTTATATGGTTTTAGTAGCAAATTAAAATTGCTTTATATCCCTCCTATGTAGATCTACAAGATATGCAGAAAACATGGGAGAATCTGGAGGTAGTGGTTGAAGGAAATTCCAAAATATAATTACCAGTTAAATAGCTTATAGCCTAGTGATACATGTAGTGTTTCCCTTACTATTCTGGGAAGATAAATGTTGGGAACTACCAAACATGTACCATGATTACATTCCATGTAGCGAACCGAACCCTGTGGACCAGATACATGGATTGGGAAAGATATGTTAAACAAAATGGTGGTGTAAAAGTACATGTCCAAAGTACATTGAAATGTGGTTCCAAACATTAAAATTGGAAAAAAGAGGGATATGAGGCTGTTTAGAATGAAAATGCCATGTAGCATGGGATCTATGGCTTGTAAGGGACGTAATTTTTCTATCCATGCTAAGGAAGAACACAACCAGGGGCTAGGTGAAGGGGAATATCCCATGTGGTGGCTACACACACTATTTACCCTACATGGTTTGGAATACAATGTATATAAGATACATGACAAGTTCCACAGGTGGATTCATAAGTTGTGTGGACCACATTTCATGTTATGTGCCCCTTGAGGATCTTAGGGAGATATTTTGAATTCTATAACTCCTTTATCCAGACTGATATTAAATTTTTCAAGAAGACATTACTATGTAGTTTTCAACGAATAATTTGATGATGGACACCTTTTTTCCTAATATATATGAGGTGGTGTTATTAAGTAATATTTATTGGTGTGTTGTTTAACCTTGAGCAGTGATCAGGGTGTATCACTGAGTTTACATCGGGGTAAGTACCATTCGTGTTCACTTTAGAATGAGGGTGCCCTATATTCTTTGGGCCTATAGGCCGGATGAGATCATAAAGAGATAACAGGAATAGTACTCTGATTTATAATTAGGGAACATGTTTCTCGAACTTAACATCATTGGTAGATAATAGACTCCCCACATGGTGGCAACAAGTTCTATTACATTTGGATAGTTCATTTGGGGCTGGTACCCTCCTGTTGGATTAGTGTGCAGATTCATTGTATCATTCCAATAACTAGAGAGAACACTGGTTCCACATTAGGGTAAATTAAATTAATACTTGTTATCTAGATAGATTTTTTACTCCACTATTGAACCATGGTGTGGGTCATCTATCTATGGAGTCTGTACTCCCTTGTCGTTCCTAGGTATGGGTCTTCTTGACCTGACATTTCCATCGAGTGGGAACTCCCATTTTTCGTTAGGGTGTGGGGCATCTATCATTCGTGGTGGAATTCCCATATAATTGATTGTTTTGGGTCCTTCATACATATTATTTTAAGAAGAATTGGTACTCCCTAATTGTATGAGGGAGAATGTACTCCAGTTTGGGGTTGGTACTCCCCAACCATGTCAGGGGGGTTGTACCCCATAGAAATTGAACTGTGAGAGTTATACTCGCATATTTTTTGGCATGTGTCTGATCTATGCACAAAAATGTACTCCCATGTCATACTTGGGGTCTTGATCTAAAAAATCGAGTAGTACTCCCTTGGCTCCATGTAACAGTTGGGAGTAGGTCCTCCATTTAAATTTAGATACCTCTTTTCAGGATTTCACTTATGACTATTGGGAACATCCACTAGTTACATGAGTTAACATGCCAGGAATTATTTTTCCCTTGAAAGGATGCAGTTAGGTCCACTCAATACACGAGTAAAAAATTATTTGGGGTTAGTATGGATCTAATACTCCCTCGACGACATGGAAGTCGTGCGGTTTGGGACCCTCCACTATCTTTTATTATAGATGATGCACAAGGTGAATACATTAGAGAAGTGATCCCTCAAGCGTGTGATGTGGAGTTAGTATAGCCTCTCCAATTTGGATTCATATAACTTTTTGTAGGTTGTTGTTTACATTGGAAGGACCTCTAGTGTGGGGAACTAGATATAGACCTAGTTTCTTGTTCTTGATGGACCTTATCTCTAAAATAAACACCATCTAGAAAGGATTGGTACATGGAGATTGAACACCATGTTTTATGCATTTCTACTAGATCCATTTATTAGAATCATGTTTCTAACTATGAGGTTGAAATATCATGATACTTTTAGTATAAGATGAGTGTGTATGGATGATTCTATGAGTCCTTAATATTTTTTCACATGTCTAGGTTAACACCCCTTATGAATAGAGCATAGTATTTATGTATAGTCAAGGATGGTTATAGACATATTTTATCTATTGATGAAGTTCTGTCTAGAATGGATGAGTGTTCTATTTTATTTCAGTTTATACCATTCCTATTAGGTTATTAAGGTGCCTATTTAGTATTATCAAACTCACCCATACATGGTATTTGAAAGCATGTGTTCCATGTTGTTTATACCACATGCATTTCAACAGTATCTTTGGAAGACCCAGGTAAGTAGGAGCGTAATGAGATAGACCATTATAGGTGTTTACTAGAGTGGGGATGAGGAGCTTCCCATAAATTTCATTTGATAACGATTCACTCATTTAAAAAAATCTTTGACACATTTATTGTTTTATTTTGGTGGGTGTGTGTTTTTACATTAACTCATTCAGTACATCTATTGTATTCTGGTATGGTATTTTCGTATATAGGAATTTATATTCAAGCATTTTATATTTATGCACTGTTGTATTGATGTGTTTGCGGTAGTCGGTGTGTAGGACCCATAAGAAAAAGACCTCACATTTTTGTGATATGCCCACTAGGATCTAGTATCCTACCCCTAGAATATTGGATAAGGGATTGGGGAGTTTCAGCCTAGACCCTATAAGTTTGGGTTGTGACAGAATGGTATTAGTGTGGTATCCCTAATGGGACCAGAATTATATGAGTTTTTTTGGGCAGAATAGAAACACTGTTAGGATGTTCCATGTTAGGAAAATAGGCCAGAGTTTTTGGTTTTGGTTTGATGACCAATGCATCCATTTTCCAGGACTATGAGATCCTATATTTCAACTTGGTACATTAGGTAACTAGTAATAGTGAAATATTGGTACATACATCAATTAAGACTGGGTATTGGTATTTCTATGTCCTTCATGAGTCCCCTACTATGATATTATATTTCTCCTACATTCATCATGATGGAATTTATTGATGCCTCAACTATATATTCCTCATAGGAATAAAAAAATTGGATTATTGTGATAATACACCTTATTTGTAGACTTTAGTGTAGTAAACTAGTTATTATGTAATACATATGAGTGGTCAACCAGTTGAGCCACCACCCATGGAGAATCTGGTTGTGTCGGTACTTCAGGTCAAGGATGTGTGAAGTCTATGTGAATATAAAAAACACTATAGGTAGTGAATAATGAGGTATTTGGATGATATAGTCCACCATGCTATTGATGAATAATTTGAAACAGTCACACATGCTTTCCTCCTAGTGAGTACTCATCTTGTTCAAATGGTGGTCTTAGCATTGAGCATTTGAGGTGGTTTGGATGGGAAATGGATGAGTTTAGTGAAGAATTCACAAGATGAGGTGATTCCAATTTGGTTAGTATTAGAATGATACTTCTTTGAATAGTTTTACCTATCCATTCTATGTATAGTTCATATCCAGGAGAATCTGCATCACCAAAAGGATGGTAGCATGAATATGTTTGAGAATCCAATGAGGTTCACATACCATTCATTTTAATCCTTGTATATGCTATGAGACTTATTATTAAGAGCTCATATAATTTATAAGGATCTATACTGATAAATCTAATAAGGTTTGGTGTAATTTTTCCTTACCTCTAATATGGGGGTATTGGATTGAGCTCTCTTTATAGAGAGATTCACAGTGGAGGGGTTGGCGGATGTGGGTTGTAGTGGTGATCATGAGGTTGAGGCATCTATAGTGGTTGTAATGTGTCATATGAAGATATCTTGGGGCAAGAGGTATACACATTCCCATTATCAAGATTTTGGTCCTGTAGCACATCAAAATTTCCTGGGATTTTGTTATCCATAGGTGAAGTGGTGTTACACATGTGACAATTGAGGACATCTTTCTAATGATTTTATTGTCCACCATGCTACTGAGAAGGATTCATCTAACATGCCACATTAGATGAGTAAATGTTTGGTGTATGGAATTTTGAATGTAGGTAGATGTGTTGGAGGAGGTGGGTGAGTAGAAATTGGTGGAATGTTGATTGAGGTGTTACCACTACCACCCCTATGATGTCCAAGCAAGGTATATGGAGCTGGAGGATTTGAGTGATGACAAATAAAAACCTCCTTCCATGGCATGACCATATAATACTTTAGTCAAAAATATTTTTTATTAGTTTTATCACATGATCAAATTGAAATGTATAACAAAAATAGAAGAATATATAACAATATTAAATGGTAAAAACTAGAAGATAAACATTTTTACAATTACTTTATTATTAATTTAATAGAAGATAACTAATTAAAAAATCATTTAATTCCTATTAAATTAATGATCTAGTTAACAAAATATTTTCATTATGTCATTGCACTATAGGGTCATAGTCAAATATCTATCTACAGATGATCAACATGAGGACAACAATCTATGAATGATAATGTCAAACCACTAGTTTCTAGAATGATTGATCTAGATATCTTGTGTTGTTTAGGGATGATAATTGCATAATTTCGTCATGGAAATTAAATAACTCAGAACGATATCTCGTTTTCATTTTTGTGGATGTGAGGATAGAACTCTTGATTTCTTGATCACTCTCTAGTTCATAAGAGAGTCTTACTCTATCATTTGTGAACATAAATTTTATTTTTGAATCTTATATAATTAGATATTAATTATTATAGTTTTAGGGTTTGTAAATGTATATGTAAACACATTAAATATTTATAAATCATAACTGACCCTGTGAAGAATAAGAATAAGAATAAGAATAATTATTATTATCTCTTAATATGTGAGACACCATTAAGAATACCTAAATAATATCATATATATTATTTTAAATTATACCATTAAACTCAATAAACATTCTCTTATAAACCTTTATCAATCCTAAATGAATATGATTCTATTTAATAAATAAATATCTCAATGTTATATAATAATAAATTTTATATGTTTTATGTTGACCATACATTGAAATAAAAATTTATTATAATTATTTAACTCTATTATTCATTCAAATTTCTTATGAATGAATTATGGTAAAAAAACCTATATATATGTAAAATTTTGTAACCTGTTATATTAAATAGGTTAATTTAACTAAGATTACAGATACACTGGTTTATGACCATCTACTCCTCTTCAATAGTGGCATTAAGTATAACTACTTAAAGACCAAGTTTATCATCTATAAACATGTCAAGGATTCATTTTATAATAATTTTAATTTATAAATGACATTTAACATACCAAAAATGATTACCATGTAATATAATCCACATATCACACTCTCTCAAATCAACTAGGTTACATGTTAGTTCCAATAAAATATTCTTTTTTTGTCTTTGTTTTAAATCCAAAAAAAAGAAATTACCACAAATCACCATGTCAAAGGATTTATTTTGGAAATTACACTTCCATGAAATTAATAATATATTATCTTCCATCAAGTGAAAAGGGGGAAATACATTCCCTCATTTTCTAATAATGATATATCACTCATGACACACCAAACATATCCTACATTTCTATGAGAATATGTCAACAAAATTTCATCAATACATAATTTCACATATTCAGGATAACATCTAATGATTATAATAATATATAAGGATAAATACACAACATCATAGATAGGAACGTCCAATGAAACCTTAAAATTTGAATTTCGTATTAACAGGACTATTATAATAACCTCATATCATAAATATTACCAAGGGAGAACACCATGACATTGTCTCAATGTATTATGATCCTTATAACTATAATTCCATATTTTTTGTGTCCCATATGATAATATTATTCAACCATATAATAATGTTTAAGAATAATGTCATCGATCCTCTTGGTTCTTATATGTGTATGGAATTACAATGGCATTTCTTAATGAAATTTATTATAAAGAAATTTTCAACGAAAAAATTTTACATTTGAAAAATTAGGGGCTGATAAAAAAAATTTAACAATAAAAATTTATATCATGCATTAATCAGGTTGATACATGGTCAATATTACCAGTAGACTCCAATATATTGTAGAAAAAACTAACTATTAATTTTAGTCCATTAGATTTAACATGATACTAATTGTTTTACATAGATAATGTTTTTATTATGTGATCCAAAATTTTTTCCTTAATTTATACATTGATTACTGTAACTTCAAATCATTAATAAAAAATATTTATGAAATTAAATATCCAAATTATGTCATTTTTTCATTGGGGTGACCACATCTATTTAGAGGAAACATCTGCTGCTATGTTATCATTATAAAATGTGATAGGATATTTAATAGTAAGTACCACATAAATCATGAAGAAAAAATAAATTTAAATTAAAATACATCCATGGATACAATTATAGAAACAAAATATGTCCAATCTGTTGTAGAATCAGCGACAAAAATCTCATTGAAATCATCCTACTCACATATCCTCCCTTGAGACAAAAAAACTAAAATATGCCTTCATATCATTCGAATCTATATGAAAAATATCATATGTATAACCCCATGGTGAACATTTCTTACTATTCTCTATACACATGGATAATAACACAAATACACCTTAGATATATAAAGATATCCTAAAAATCAATATAATTTTGTTCACCTAGTTCTGCTTAATATTTTCCCACCATGATCAATCTATAAGAAAAAATAATCCTTGTACAATGCATGAAATTTATTATAGATCATATGATAGACTCTTTTGGGATCATATTCATTATCTATGTTTAATATTGTTTTTAAGGAGACATTTTCATGGAATGGTGTATACCATGTGAAAAAGGAACCAATACTCACATAAATTTCTCTACATTGAACCTCATTAATAACTCGTCAATATATTTTCCATGACTTATTCTAAGAATCATGTTATATCTATGGTGCTTGATCATGATCTCCAGAATAAAGGCTTCTTCAACTGTGACCATCTTAGATAATCCAGTAACAAAAAATTCCTTAAACTCTTATACATCATGTTTATTATTTCTAATTATATATATATATATATTATCAACACATATAACTATGTAAATAATTTTACTCCAACCAAATCAGTTGTAAAAACATATATTTCATTCAATATCAAAGAAGTAAATTACTCTATTGATTAATCATATAAAATAACCCCTTCTCATGATTATTGATTTAAACCATTAATTGATATTTGAAACATTAATTTTTTTAATTTCATAAATTCACAACCCAATTGTATTTTTTTAATATTCACATATACTTGAATGATCATTTTTAAAGAAATTTTGAATCCATTTTCAATGTCACATAGTTGTATAATGTTTTTATGAAATATGAAATTATTTTAGGCTTAAACATGGGATCATGAGAAGTGAATTAATCATAGATAGTGATTATGAATTGTATTTACACTTTATCCACTAGAGTTTTATTATTGGTGTATAAATTATCATTAATTTCTAGTTTTCCCTAAAATACCCATTTATACCTAATATAAATCTTTTAAACTATTACAATGATCAAAACCTAAAATATTTATTGATACGTGTAATATATCTTATAATTCATGGATTCGTTCCACTTTGGATCATTTAATCATTCTACTGACTCATAATAGGACTATGAATATTCATTATGAACTAATAATTATTAACTATCATTAGTGACTAGAGAACCAAATATATGTATATCTCTTATCCCTCTATAACTAATATGGATAACATGTATTTCATGTATAAAATATCCATTTATAAACATTGGAATAAGATCATATTCTAATTATTCAATATCGTGAGCATAAACTTCATTATCGAAAAACTTTCTCCCACTATCCTGCATTTAGATTTTCTCACTCTCGATAATGATATCATATCTTGAAAAGATACATTCTTTTTTGAAGGGTTATATATATAGTATCCCATTTTTTCATTTGGATAATGGATCAATATAAACTATATGCATCTGGATAAATGATTATTTCATGAGCTAGAAATAACAAAATCCCCAAAATCTAATTTTGGAACATATGAGAAAATGGGTTTTATTATTAATAATTACTCTAATGGAATACTGTTTTAAATGATGGTTTGTATATGTATTAGTGTGAATGAATCTTTCTGTAATTTTCATTCTCAAAATGATAAATGTATTCTTAAGTGGCTCATCATAAATCATACAAATTTCAAATGGGTGTTGTTCTTCCATTAACTAATACTATTTGGATGTGGTGTGTAAGGTGGTGTGAACTGGGTCAAATTCATATACTCCCATTTAAAAGAAATATATTCTAGGTTAATATATCCCCCACCAATATTTGATCAATATATTTTCTCTCATTACAAATCTCATTGCCAACATCATTATAGAACTCTTCAAACATTTCAACAGATTTACACTTATTCATCATCAGGTTGATAAGACCATAGAAGTTAATATGATTTGTAAAACTTCTATGTATTCTAATCTACATCAATACTACACTAGATAGGGTGTATAAAAATTAGGGTGTTCTTATTCTAGAATATATATGGACCTATAACAAAAATGGTTGTTCAGTCACATTACCAATAAGAAAAGCATGAAATATTTCAAGACGCTTAAGCTCAAATGTGTCCAATTATTCATCATGATATATATTTTAAAAGAAATAATTGATTAAATGATAAATATTGTGATACAATAGATTGGTTTCATATGATTCCTGTATATTTGTATCATTATTTGTTGTAATTATTTTTCATAATTTCGAAAACATTGAGTTATATTCAATTATTCCGAATGAAAAAATATGATATGTTTGCAAATGATGAGCCAAAAAAATTTAAAATTTATAAAAATCCATCCATATTAAAAAATGGAAAACAAATAATTTTTTTGAACAATAGTTAAATAATGATATATATTTTGATAAAAATATCAACCATGTTGAAAATGTGAGATAGAAGACATCAATGTCTACTGAATCTAGAAATGCAACATTGGTAGCATGTTGATCCACCGAATAATTTTTATTCATATAAAATGTAATTGGTACATGTATTAGGAAACTTATGTGAGAAACACAATAAGTATCTAATAAAAAAATGGGTATATTAAAATAATACCCTCAATAATGACAGAACCTGAAGATTCCCCTTACTTCAGTGGATGGGTAAAATTTTTCTTCTAATAGACATGTGAAAAAATGCATACACATGCCGCATCATGATACATTACATATAATTTGATATACTTATTCTTAAATACATGATTATTTAGATAATATGGTATCAAATGAGAATTATACCTTGTTTCTTAGTTCTATTTTTATTATCCACCATAATAAAAGAAGGTTTTTTAGACACCATGTCTTTTTTAACAAGGTGAATAAGTTTAAATTTCTTTAACTGTGTCTTATTACTATTTTTCTTATTTCTTTAAAAAACTAGAAATTTTGTTATTTATCATGAAATGAATGAGATATATGCCAATATTATTATGCAAAATAAAACTCAAGAAGAACATGGTCTAAATGGAGACATTAAAATTGACCTCATGTTCCATAGTTGGCACTAATTGTCCAACCTATCATGTGAACATTTTAGTGTAAAACATGTATCTCATTAAATATTCTTTTTCTTGATGTAGATCCTTAGATAATGAATTTATTTTATGTGTAACAGTATATTTATCTTTAATTTTAATGAAATGTGATATAGAGGATAACATGAAACATTGTTAATCCATTTAATCATCGAAATTTAATACATAAAGATAACATTCATCCTCATCGGCATGTTTTGAATGCAGCATAAGAAGGGTTGTTTCTTATATGTATGGTTTCTCATTGTGGAATAGTATAAGGTTCCTAAAAATATGCCATTCATGGATATATATAATTATGATATGTTAAAAAAAATTATGTGTAGATCACAATGACATTGTTGAGGTACATTGGATCATTATTTCACTAAATATAGATAAAATCATTATTTATTATATTTAAAGAAAAAAATTAAATGGAAATTTAATTATATTATATTATTCAAAATAAATTATTCAAATACCAATATCCCTCACCATCAGTATCAGAATATCTTAGTTTGATTTATATTCTACTGGAAATGATCCATATTAACTTTTTATAACAAATACATAGAACTAAACTGTTACTTGAAAGGTTTTAGTAATGCATAACTTTATATGTATATTATCTCTTAGTTCCGTGATCTTTTGAATGAACTTCAAAATAATGAAATAATATTTGTATTATTTCGTTAATCTATTCTGCTTCATTAAACCATGTCATTCTTAGGTAGTCAACCCTCATTGTAAAAAAATGTTTTTTCAAAAAAAAAAACACCAGCATAAAATTTCAATAACATTTAAAATCCCCAAAATATCAGATGTTTAACGACATTGAAATATGAGGTCATTAATTAATTTATTATTAATTTTTGATAACGAAATTATAATTTCCTTGATTAATTTTCATGGTTTTGTGTTAATCCAATATTTTACTTTTATATTCCTTATTAATAATCTGGGTATTTTACTTATATGATTGTCCATGTAGTGTAAACAATTTAGACATAATCTGATAATAAAATATTTCATATTGCATGATTGTTTATAATTTTTGAGTTGACCACAAATAATATAAATGCATAATGAATTAAACATTAAATAGAGTAAAATAAAATATATGTTACATGATTATGACTTTCTATTATAGTTATATTTTATTTTATATATTAAACTAATCGTAGTCCATGGGGGTAACACCCCATGAAACCATAATTGGTTCATGCTACATCATTAATCCACTCCATTTATATATCTCTTTGATTGGTTTCACCTATTTTTGTGGATGTTACTACCTCCACTGAATTGAGTGCTCCACGATTACACAAAAATTTAACAACATATAGGTGAGGGGATCTAATACATTGGGTGAAGGGTGTCTACCAAAATTAAATTATTGGATTTAATACTCATAAATAATTAATATGAGGTGATGAAAAATATTCTATCAGTAGAAATTTACCCATAATAAATTATATGAATCAAATAACGTACAAGGGATGGTCCAATCTCATGATCATGAACATGTCATGAAACAAGAATATGTTTAATATCCAATTATAAATTTAATTTATTCTCTATTTAATTAATATAATTATTTTAGAAATAAAAAATTCAAGTCAATTTAGTATAGTTATATAAAATATTCATTAACCCATAATAATCTATAAATTTGAAAATATTATTTTCAATTTAAATTATTAAATAGATGAAGTGTACTTATAGGTGATCATAATTGTCAGTTGAAAATTTTATCATGGAGATTAATTTAATATATAATTATTTATTCTCTTTCATTTCACTTACTATTAAGTGAAGAACACAAATAACACAAAATAAATATATTAATTATACATTTAAGTCTTCATTACTTGAAAATTTTAAAACATTATTGATTTAATAACACATGGAGTCTATAAATGTACATGGAATGTAATTTTTTTATTCCCATATTTATTAAAAATAACTTCATTTTGTCCATGTTCGTTACTATAGAAAGCCTTCAGGTTAATGGTGTGTAGTCCAACACAGAATACATGTAGTCTAACTTACACATTGTGTATCCTAAATGATGATAGACTTGTATAACCCATGTCATCTATATGATATATGTCTTTCCAGGACATCATTTGTTTTCTACAATGAGATAAAAAGTACTAAAACCATTTAAATGTGTTATAGGAGTTGTATTTTTTCATGCATTGTGCCATTATTTCTTTATCTATAAGTCATTCCATTTTATTCATACCATATATGTAGTTTAATTCAGATACTACTAGATATTTAATGATATTGGATATAAAAAATAATACAATCCCTTTATATGAAAGTTAAATAATGTGTAATCAAGTATATTCTCATAAGAACACTTCGAACCTCATGATATGATTTCTGAAATTGTTATTTATTTAAATCCTTATACATATAATAGTTATATTTAAAATAAATAATAACGGGAATATGTGACGAAATTTTCTATTTAAACAATTGATATATATATATAAGGAAATGAAAACACTTGTAGAAATAAATAAATATTATAATTTAAAAATGTGACCTCTCAGATTCAACTTATAAGAACTCTCCATTACAGATGTGTCCTTTGATGGTATGAAAATCTCAGGATTTTGATGTATATCACATGTAATCATCACTTCAAATGATATAAAAATCATTTATAATGGGAATCATATAATACATTCCTATATTAAAACTATATAACTATAAGTGAAGTATCATCGTAATTAACATTTAAATAATTTATATATAAAAATATAATTACATAAATATTTTATTCCAAGTTCATTGAAGATAGGGTTATGAAGTCATAGTTTTAAAATCTTTGTGGAACAGGAACCAAATATAGAATCCCTTTACATGGGACCCACACATGCACCATAATATCTAAAAAGTACCTTAGAATTGATGTGTACTGGAATGATTGATCTAGATCAAATTTATAGTTCATTGATGATCGTAACAAGATTATTCACTAGAGAGTTCCCCTGTTATTTTGAGAGGTGCGTGGATGATATAACATTGTACCTCTTGATCTCTCTATAAGGCATGAAAAAGTATCATTCATGCCATTGTATACACAAATTTTCTTTGGGAATATTGTTTAATTATATGTCTATTATGGTAGTTTTAAGGTTGTGAAATTTCAAAATAAACCCATTTCGAATATTAATAATAGTAATAAGAATTTCTTGGTAGGTGAAACACATTTTAGAATACATATATAAATATAATTTATATGATTTCCAATTAGACCATTTATATTCATACACATTCTTTGACTAAAATTTAACAATTCATAAATTATGTCTTTTTATTTTGTAAATAAATATAATAGCATTATTCAATGATAAATGTAAAAAATATTACATTCAACAAGTATGCGAATAAGTATTTATTTGTATTATTAAACACTATTATTTATTATAATACGTATTTATAAATTTATACAGAAAAAATTCCAAATAAATATTGTTTATTATAATTTTTTATATTCAATTCTAAAATTTAACTATGATTACTAGTACACCTAAAATGTGTACATATAAACATCTTTCTCTATGGAATTAATAATTACTTCCTAAAGTCCCAGGATAGGGTCCAGATAAACTCAAAGGAATACATGAGAATGAAGTTAATTTTGCAATGATATGTGACCTCCCATTAATCTTTACTCTATAATATAATTAATTAATCATAATATATCAAATAAAGAAGGTTTTATTCCATTTTCATCCAACTATATTCTCATTGTTTAATTGATTGAATTTATTGAATCAATGTCACACACAAAAATCTAAGGTAACAGTATTAGTCTAGCAGTACCATTCGTATTAATGGTTTTGAGGAATAAAATTTTATCAAGATATAAAAGGGTAAATTCATTCCCTCAAAATCAATTAGTTCTATATCACATCATATGCTCCCAACATATACTACATCACTGTGAGAATATTTTTTTCATTGTTTTCATCAATACACCAAATAATGTAATGCATGATATCTATTTATGATAACGTCAATATACAAGGATAAATAATTTTTAAAAAATAGAAAAATTTAATGGAAAATGTAAATTTGGATTTAAAATGAAAGGTTCTATACTCATAACCACCTATATTTGGGTGTAACTGGGGAAAATACCATGGGAATGTGTCTCAATATCTTTTTGGTCTCATACCTCTAAAATCCTATGTTTTTTTCGTATCTAACAATTTCTTCTCACCATAGAATAAGGTTCATAAATTATTTTATGAAACATAGATATTAACCTCGGAGTGGGGAACTACTTTGACCATTCACCAGGATAGATTTTCTATTGAATTTATCATATAATGACATAATAATCAAGATAAATCATGATGTGATAATAATATCTATTTTATTAGAAAATTTTGTAATAAATTGTTAAAAAAGTTGATTCTAGGAATCCAACTCAAACAATGTACATGTTGATAGGGGATAGGATGTTTAATGTTTTTTATTTTTTTAATCTGATTCATGTTGTGAATTCAATTTTTTATTATTTTTATTAAATATATATTTAATATTACATGACCATTGTATATATGATTAATAAGTGTGATTTTATTTATTTCATTCCCTATGAATAACTATTTCATATGTGGATTGAATGATCTACTTATTAATGCGTGAACTAGTGTTTATACTTCCAATATTATAATTAGGTCAGTTTATTCCTAATTTGTACATAAGGATTCATTTTAATATTGATTTATTAACTTAATTATATATCAATGTAAAAACTATATTTTAGGATGTAGTGTTTTCTCAAATAATTGGATATGTTATTATGAAATTCTAAAGATTGCATGATTATTAATTAATTATTTAATTTATTGTTGTTTTGTAACACTATATTCATTGATTCCCTAGATTATTTTCCTGTTTTCATGGACCCACTTCTTCAAAACCATCATCATAAATTTCTCCCATAATTTTTTTTTATTTTCATCATTAAATTTATAGAATTTATTTCAAAAATTATTATATTCTATAACATTGTCTTTCTGGATATGAATTCATACATTAATTTCCTATATTACCTTATATTCTCATAATATATTGAATCATGTTATAATTTTCATGATTTGGTAACCATATGGAATTAAAATATCATCAAGGGTTTCCAAATGTTTTTTGTTATGTTGTCGATGATAGGTTAGGTTACCATAATTGATTAATATGTATGAAAAACAGTTTTGTCATGTTCTATTTTCTTGATTTTAGTGTTGTATTTTTATTTATATAAATTTATCACATTTACTAAAATGGGATATTTTTTCTATGATAGAAGGGTTGTAGGGAACATTGAAGACTAAGGACAAGTTAGGTTTTATGTTAAAGGATTTGATGTTGAAACATGAAGAACTAAAAAAAATGAAGACAAAATTGAAAGATATCATCCAACCATACCCTATCATGGAAGACAGTAGAATCCATAGCCATAATATTTATATAGAGGCATGTCATTAGGAATGAATTATAAAAGATGGAATCAACTTTTATAAAATAATTTTAAATGATTTTGGAGAATCATAATAAGTATAAGAATAATGAGAAGCACCAACTAATGGCTACACAAGAGAAGAAGATATAGATCTAGATATGGAACATGAACTTATCATTGATGAAATTCAAAAGATATAGATAAAAATTGATATATAATTTTTTTTACTAATATTAGAAAGACAACATGTTCTCTCCACTCATTATTAAAAATTCTATAAATGTGTCACCTCCCCTGTGTTTCATAATGATTACATCATATAGAAGAAAAGATGAGGCATATACACAATAAAGTTAAATTTTTTTAATCTATGATAAATTTTGTCATATGTCACTATGATCTTCAAGAAAAGCTATAATTGATCTTAAAAAATTAAAAAAGAGCAGCTTATTAGAGGCATCTAATGTGTTCTTTTCTGTTCTATGATTTTATATTTTTTACATTTTTTGGAATTTTTTTTATTATAATTTAGTTTCATTTCCCATCATTTATTTTTTGTATATTATTGAATGAAACATGAGTTTAATTAATTATTTATATTTTCAATACCATTATAAAGGAATCATTATAATATTTTTTGGTACCATTGCAAGTCGTTAACCCCATTCACATCTTGAAATCCTAATAAAACATGTTGTGATGTCCAATCACATCATAAATACAGTGTTTGGATTAATTAAGTCTCTATGATTGAAATTTCAATAAATGCGGAGTATGTATTCCAATTTAATATATTTCAATTATATTCCCCACAAATAATTTTTCTATGATGATCGATCTAAAATTTTAATTCCCAACCATTATTTTTTCTTAAACAATATAACTACGATACATAAACTAGTAAAGATAATTTCATTATGTATTTTTAATTTCATTTCCATTTAATTTGAAGGAGAAAACAATCGATGAATTGTTTACTAAATAATTTCATGGGGTTTCGTATTTACATGATCATGACTTATTGAAGCATGTTATATTATTAAATGAAATATAAATGATAGTTAAAAATGTTGTAGATTTATGATATTTTCATTAAATTATTTAATAGTCCTTAAGAATTTCTATGAGAGAATATGTCACGTCCCGTCCTCGGGGCCTGTGTCGTGACTACCCCATGCCCGCCTTCCATATGCCAAGGTCTGGTTACTAGCACCGATGGTGAATCCATGATAAAAAGGGAAGGCATTTCCTTTAAACCGATAACTCACACGGTTTGAACACGAGCAGTAGAAGTAACGAGTACTAAAATAGAAAAGAAATGTGTGTTGAAAGTATGTGGGCCAAAATACAAACCCAACTGAACAAAAAGTACAAGTACAATATAATGGTAGGCATCTCTTTGATCATCCACTGGGGAATTTTACCAGAAGGGTAGCTACAGAACTCGAACAACTCATCCATGCGGTACGTCTCGTCTAGTCCAGCTGTTAGCGGCCTTCCGTGAGTCACCCTCAGCATTGATCACTGTTGTACATCATCGACATAGAACACAACAAGGTGCTGGTGAAGTTTGTGAAAGGGTGAGTATAACAATACTTAGTATGGGACCCCAAGAACCCTGAAGGTCTACCATAATTTGAAAATGATAAACCACAGATGAATGATACAACACGAAGTATCAACTGACCCCACACAGGTATATGTCCATACATATACCTAAGATACACAGTCTGGATCCAAATCTTCAGCCCAAGCACAACCAATTCCACAATGGATGTAAATTCAATCATCTTGATCATATCAACTAAATGCCCAGACTCAGCTCACATAGGTATACATTGTTTGTAGAGTGATAATGATGATCTGATGTAGTCACTGATTCATCTAAGCTGTTGGACCCACATAAGATACAGGACCAGTTAAGCTGTCAGAACCACATAGAATACATGATCAACTATTCTATCGGACTCACAGAGGAACAAGGAATATATGTTAGAACTGCTGAACCCATAGAGGATTCTGGTACATAAGTTATCACTATCGAGCCCATGGAGGATTCCATTATAGAATTCATCGTTTTCGAATGCACAAAGGATTTTGGTATAGAAGTCATCGTTGTCAAACCCACCAAGGAATCAGGTACAGAAGTCATTACAATCACAGCCAACCCTCGGGTTCCCGTACACAACACGCTCGATTCCGGGAGGGTCTCACCCTCAAGCCATGTTTCAATACATCAACTATCAAGAAGTCTTCAGTTGATGTTTCCCATATTTTTGCCTCCTCATAAGGTACCCAACGAGACAAAGGGTGTGTCAATCGGACGCCCGGTCTGTGAGTTATTGGAATTTTTGTTCCTGGGGCCTGATTGATTTTTAGGTTCAAACAAACCCAACCATAGCCCAACTATGTCCAACCCTCATGTGGAGTATGCCAAAATAATTGTCTCGCTCCAAGAATTCCATTTCCATAGGTGGTACATCAATCAGACACCTGTAACCCTAGATGCGGACCAAACTGTGTAAATGGCCATAGCAGGGCCGGGTCTGGTCCGACCCCGTCGACCCGACCCTATCTGAACCAAGGTCTGGACCGGTCCATGGGTCCGACCAAGACTGAGGAAGTGACCCGACCCGAGTGGATGGCCTGACCCGAAGAGACGGCCCGAACGACGGGCGGCCCTGTCCGAGGGTGGCCTGGCCTAGGGTAGCCCAGCCCAGGGGTGGCCCACCCGTGGGTAGCCCGGCCGTGGGATGACTCGGTAGGGGAGGCCCGGCCGCGGGGGCCAGGTCACACCCCTCCCCATTTGTCGATCAAAACCGGCATGCTATGCCGGTTCATAGGCCGCAGGACCCGACTGGTCCCAATCATCCGGCACCACAGAGGCCGGCCTGGCCGTCCAAGACCGCTCTTCCACCATGGCCTGATAGCACCACAATGCTCCTGCTCTCAGCGTGGCACAACAACGCTGCACCTCCACCCCCACGACCCAACCTGGCCATGGCCTTCAGCTCTGCCGCGCGGCGCGATGGCGCCTCGCCTCCTTCACCACTGCCTGGTTTTTCCACGGACCGTGGATCCTCCATGTGGCATGACAATTCCACGCCTTTACCGGCGGCCTTGTGCTGCCGGTTTCCTCACGGCCGATCCATCACCAGCTGGTGTTGCTCCACTACAGTTATCTCTTCCGGTGGCGCCGTTGCACTACCGCCATCATCAACCAACAAAGCACCAACGGAGGGATGTCGGTCCATGTTTGTTCATCCCACACCTTCCACGTTAGGTGATAACAATTAGACAACAAATAAACCAAGATTTAATGATGATGAACAAGAAATAAAATCAACTCAAACCCCTACCTCGTATTTGTCATTGAACGTTTAGGAGTCGCGGAAGAGGTGTCGTCAATTCGATGACGTCAGGGAGAGTCCGAGGAAAAAGTGTCATCGACGTTATTTGCGGGAAAATCCTTCTCTTAAAGCTTGGTCGGTGATCAAGGATGGTGTTCATATTTCTTATGAGATGAGGATCATTTTTTGTTGGTGAGGATGTCGTTCTTCATTGGAATAAGTCATTTTCTCCAAGTACTCCAAAGCTCCACCAAAGAGAATCACCAACCCAAAAAAAAATGATAGCTACTTATTATTTTATAGTTGCCAAGTATTCAAAAAATAATTCAAAATATTTTGAAAAGATAATTATAATATGCTACCACACTTCATTAATGGGTGAATTGGCACCATTTTATGGAAGGTGGAATGTTTTAAAATAAATATGGGAGAGTTGTATTTAATAAACTCAAGGGATGTTTAAGAGACATCCCCCAATTTATTGAGAGTTACATGGGGGTTAAAGGGGATTTATACTCATGTGAGTCCCACCATGATTTATCCTCCCAAGGGAGGTTATGCCTTAGTGGTCCCCACCTCCAACCTCCCCTTGGAGGATTAAACTGCCACAATAAAAAAGATGTTGTACATATTTTTTGTAATTTATTTAGAAAACCACCAAAAATTAATTTCCAACCTTGATAAAACACAACATTGGAAACGATCTCCTTATGCAAATACTGGTGCTGATAGTTCAACTGTCTCATTCGATTTCATTTCTGAGCATAGGTTCAAAAGATATAAAATCCCACACGTACATTTACTGAACGTACCCGAAAAAAACTATCGAAATTTATTTCGGGCACACCGGGCCTCGAAATCAAACATCGTCAGAAACTGTGGACTCGTAAAATTCCCATGTATTTTTTTTAAAAAAAATCAAGCAATTTTCGGGTCTTTACATTCTCCACACCTCAGCGATTTACTTCCCTGTAAGCTACAACACACGCTAAAGGAACAAATGGGGGTACTGAGAACGCTTCTGAGCCTCCCGCTCCCATGTGTTCTCATGGAGGTTCTCATGCTGCCAGCGAATGCGCAATAGAGGAATCGACCATCCACACAATACCCACTTATGTCGATCCTCAATCTCCACTGAAACCTCCATGAATTTATCCATGTCATTGATGTCCAACTCCCCATGGTCGATGATGTGGGACGGGTCGTGCACGTATCTCCTCAGCTGAGATACGTGGAATATGTTGTGCACCCGGTGCTACTGAGGTGGAAGAGCCAAGAGGTAAGCCACCTTGCCTACGCTATTGAGGACCTGAAAAGGTCCGATGAATCACAGATTTAATTTTCTACCTCAGCCAAATCATTTTAGACCTCATTGAGGTGAGACCCGTAGAAAAAATTGTTTTCCATCCTCAAACACCAGTGGTCTCCGTCTCCTATCATCATAGGACTTATACCTGATCTTTGTAGTCTTCATCCACTCCTGGATGATCTTGACCTTCTCCGTTGTAGCTGGCTCTATCTCTGGTCCCATAAGGGCAGACTCCCTTGAGATAGTCCAGCAAAGAGGCGATCTTAAAGGTCGGCCGTAAAGTGCCTCGAAAAGTGCCATCCCGATGAGGGAGTGGTAGCTGTTGTTATATGTAAACACCACCAATGGTATGTGATCCTATCAGCTATGACTGATGTTAAGGATGCATGCACGGAGCATTTCCTCGAGAGTCTGAATGTTTTTCTATGTTTATCCATCTGTTTGAGGATGGAAGGTGGTTCTCAAATATATCTATGTCTTGAAAGCCTCCTACAACCCCTTCCATAGCCAGGAAGTGAAATGTGTATCTCGATCGGAGACGATCGTCGATGGAACACCAAGAAGCCGTAAAATCTCTTGAACGTAGAGGTGTCCCAATATCTCTATTGAACCATACTCTCTGATCGGTGGGAAGTGGGAAAACACAATTAGTCGTTTGATAATCACCCAGATAGGGTCATGTACTATGGATGTATATGGAAGTAATGTCATGATATCAATGGATATCCTGACCCAATTCCTCTATGGGACCTCTAAGGGTTGAACCAAGCCTGTTGGAACCTAGTGCTCTGCCTTCACTTGTTAACAAGTGAGGCATCATTAGAAAAACTCTGCTACTGACTTCTTCATACCAGGCCACCAGTGCTGCCGTCAGAGATACTGATACAACTTCTCCACTACTAGATGTACCACTAAAAGAGATGTGCAGAACTCCCTCAAGGCGTCCTCTTGTAGTGCAACTGGAACAATGGTACATCCTCTAAAGATAATGACGTTCTCCCCATCTTCGGAAAATCCATCATGTGCCTCCCCTGTGGATATCTTAGCACGTCGCATCTCACAGTAAGTGTCTCCACGTTGTGCCTCTTTGACTCGCTAAAGAAATAGAGGAGTGACTGTGAGATACTACAGAAAGGCTTCTCCATATCTATCCACAAAGGATATCTACAACGTGGCCAGGTGGTCTTTCACCTCTCCTAGCATCTGAATTCTTGATCTCCTGCTGAGATCATCTTCTACAACATTCCCCATCCCAGGAGTATAGACTTTCTCAATGTCATAGTCATGGAGGAACTCGAGCCATCATTGCTGACTCAGGTATAGTTCTTCTACGAGATAATGTACCTGAGACTCTGGTGGTTAGAGTAGAATGTAAAATGCTGGCCCATCAGATATTTCCGCCACATATTCAATGTGAAGACCACTGGTGCTGACTCCAGGTCATGGTAAGCGTTGTTCTGATCGTGTTGTCTCAACTGCTTAGATCCATACGCGATCACTGCTCGCTCCTGCATCAAAATGCACCCAAGTATATTCCTTGATTCCTCACAGTATGCTACTTACCCCACAACCTCCTCTAAAGCCTCAATATGGCTGCACTAATCAACCTATGCCTCAACTTTTGAAATCACTACTGGAATCTCTTTGAGCACACGAAGGGTTTCCCTATCTTTGTTAATGCTGAAAGTGGTGCTGCAACTCTGGAGAAATCTGGCACAAATCTCCGATAATACCCAGCCAGTCCCAAAAAACACCAAACCTCTATCACACTCCTCAGTGGATCCCATGAAAGTACTTCCTCGATCTTCGCTAGATCCACTACATCTCTAGCCTCCGAGATAACGTGTCCTTAGAAGTGAACCTCTCAAATCCAGAACTGGCACTTAAAGAGCATACCATAAAGCCGGTTCTCTCAGAGTGTGTCCAGAACTACCCTTAAATTATAGGCGTGATCCTCTTCAGTAGTCAAGTAAATCAGTATGTCGTCAATGAATACTACGAAATAACGATTTAGGTTAGGCTGGAAGATCCAATTCATGAAACTCATGAACACAGTTGGAGCGTTGGTTATGCCAAAGGGTATAAGCAAGAACTCATTGTGGCCATACCGACATCTAAAGACCATATTCTGCACATCCTCGTCTCAAACCGTATGTTAGTGATAGCCTGAACTAAGGTCTATCTTTGAGAACCATCATTCTCCCTTGATCTGATGAAAGAGGTCGTCAATACTAAGAAGTTTGTACTTGTTCTTCACGGTTTCCTGGTTCAGGAGACAGTAGTCAACACACAGTCGCAAGCTCCCACCCGCCTTCATGGCGAAAAAAATCGGGGATGCCTAGGGTGAAACACTGGGTCATATAAATCTCTTCCCCTACAAGTCCTCCACCTGTACTCGTAGCTCATGATGCTCGGTGGGAGCCATACGATATACGGGAGTAGATTTAGGTGTCGTCCTAGTGTACATGTCCATTTATAAGCCCACCTCTCATCGAGGAGGTAGTTGTGGAAAGTCATCAGGGAAAACATCTTCATATTGATCCACCACAACAGGAAAACTCGAACTCTGCACAAAAACTACTCCGAGGAATAGATTAGCCAACTGATGTGTGATCGGCTGCCCCCTCCTCTGTGTAAGTACATCTTATGCTGCAATATCTCCCTTCATGTCGATTATGGTGAACTTGGTCCCATCCGTGAGGATACACCTCACTTTGTGCCTAATATAGTCAATCTGAGCATGAACTGTGGATAACCTGTCCATACCAAAGATGACATCGTAAGGCCTCGATGCCGCTATGAAGAGATCCATGATGAAGCTCTCACCTCCTAGAGTAAGATCACACTTCCGGAACTAGTGCGTAATCATTAATTCTTCTCTCGTCAGAGTCTCTAGTCATAAAAATCGAGCCAATGACTCTATTGGAATCTCTAGGCTCCGAACGAAGTCTGTGGAAATAAACTAATGTCTCACACATGTGTCTATAAGTACTGCAGAAAGGGTGGAGTAGACCAAGAGAGTAACTCGAATCATCCCAGGTGCACCGTTTTCGTAGGCCTCGACTACTTAGAGCTGAGCCAGCCTCTGTCTGCCAGGTCCCTGTTGTCAGGGTGTACCTCCATGTGGTGGTGGTGGTAGAGCCTTGAAACGACATTCACCACCCACTGTATGGCCAACACCTCTTCCACATCCACCTGCCACCAATGGACCACCATGGTCGAACCTCTGACTCTGTCTGGGAGGTTCCTCTACTGTCTGCTGCTCATCTTCATGGCGGGTCGGGCAGTCACGAGCCATGTTACCTAGCCCAAAATGTGTATATCATTGTCTTCTCCTTGTATAACTAGCTTTGTCTCGTCTTCCCCACCTAACCGAACCTGTATCTGGGGGATTCCCACCTGATGGGGTGGTCCGCTTGGACTTCTGAAACATTTTTCTACATTCATTTGTAGAAGAATCCTCTACGTGTCTCCTTGTGGTGGGTCTTGCTACTGGTGTCTACTCAACAAGAAAACTCTTCACTAGAAGGGAACTCTCTGGCACCCCTACCTGCGTCAAGAATATTAGGGGAATCATCGAATCCCTAATCTCATGTGTAAGTGGCTTCTCGAAGGTCTGGGCCCTAAAGATTGGGTCCCGTACCAGATCTGTGGTGTAGCATGAGAGGTCGGTGAACCTCACTAAGTAATGAGATACTGTCATGCTGCCCTTCTATAGATTAAGTAACTCTTGAATCCGCACCACAATAAGGGTGGCTAGATCAAACTCTGAGCAGAATAGACTTTCAATATCTGTCTAGAGTAATAATTCCTCTTCATGTACCTGGAGAACTAGAATCCACCATCTGCCTGCTGTTGCATGCAGAAGACTCGCGGCAACGATGACCATGATATCGGCGGATGTCCCTACCAATCTGAAAACTCCCACGATAACCTCTAGCCAATCCTCAGATGTCTGTGGGTCTGTCTCTCCCCGGATCATTTGCGGCCTCTGGCGCTGGAACTCGTGAAATGCACTTAGATGGAATGCATGATCTACTACTGGAGCTAGTGGTATTGGTGGCCGAGAATGTAGTAGAATGGCTGGTACCTCCACTGTGATGGGGCCCTACACCGAGGCCTCATTGCTCAGTGGGATACCATCTCATATGTAACACATAACCCTAGCTGGCTGCCTTCCTAGGGTCATCTTGAAAAGAAACAGATGTTCCATAGTTAAAACAGTATACCTAGTGAGCTGACACAAAGTAATCACGAAGAAAACTATTCAAAGGAAACACACACCCAATTAGTGTTTTCGTGCACTAAGTAAGAAATCACTTGTTGGAGTCCTAGTGTGTGGATACATCAGCCGCCACACCAACACTGGTTTCCCTAAACTGATATCCATACCCAAAACACTTAACACTATTTCCGTTAAAATAATCATAATCCAATTTTTTGGTAGAACTGACTCCTTTAATACCATTTTTTCATGACCCATCCTCGGGGCCTGTGTTGTGACATCCCCAAGACGGCCTTCCATATGCTAGGGGGTGGCGACTAGAACCAATGGTGAATCACTGATAAAAAAGGGAAGGCATTTCCTTTAAACTTGTAACTCACACAGTCTGAACACAAGAAGTGGAAGCAACGAGTACTAAAATAGAAAATAAAAGTGTGCTGAAAGTACGTGGTCCAGAATATAAACCCAACTGAACAACAAGAAAAAGTACATGAAAAATTTAGGTAGCTCCTGGATCGTCCACTGGGGAATCCTACTAGAAGGGTTGCTATAGAACTCAAAAAACTCATCCATGCGGCACATCTCATATCATCCAGCTCTGATTAGCCTTCCATCTATCACCCATAACCTCGACCACTACTGTCCGTCATCTACACAGAACACGACGAGGTGCAGGAGATGTCCGTAGAGGGATGAGTATAACAATACTCAGTAGGGGACCCCAAGACACCTGCAGGTCTCCCAAAAACCACAGAGGATAAACCATGGAAGAAATATACAATGAAGAAGTAACAAATAACCCACTTAGGTATATTCCGACACATATACCTATGTTACACAGTCTGGATTCAACTCTTGAGCCCAAGAAGAACCCATTCCACGAAGGATGTAAAGTCAATCATCTCGATCATATCGACTGAAAGTTAAGACTCAACCAACATAGGTATACATATTTTGTAGAGTGATAGCGATGATCAGTTGTAGTCAATTATTCACCTAAGCTGTCAGACCCACACATGATACAGGACCAGCTAAGATGTCGGAATCATAGAGGATATAGGATCAGCTATTCTATTGGACCCACCCAGGATCCAGGAACAGAAGACAGTAATGTCGAGCACATGGAGGATTCCGGTTCAGAATCCATCACTGTCAAACCCATGGAGGATTCTAGTACATAAGTCATCGCTAGTGAACCCACAGAGTATTTCGGTACAGAATTCATAATTTTTGATCCAATAGAGGATTCCAGTACAGAATTTATTTCAGTCACAGCCAGCCATAGGGTTCCCACACATAGAACGCTCAACTACAGGAGGGTCTGCTCCTTGAGCCGAATTTCGATACATCAAATATCACCATGTTTTGAGTTGATGTATCCTTTAGTTCTATCTCATCATAACGAAGCCAACACGAAAGTTGGTGCATCAATCGTACGCCCGGTCTGTGAGTTATTGGCATTTCCATTTTCAGGGGCCTGTTTGGTTTTTAGGTTCAAAGAAACCCAACCATAGCGCAACTATTTCCAAACCTCATGTATAGTATTCTAATATAATTTTCTCACTCCATGAATTCCATCATCGTAGGTGGAATATCAATCAAACACCATTAACCCTAGATGCAGGCAAAAAGGTGTAAACATCCATAGCTGGTCCAGGTTCGGTCCGACCCAGTCGGACTGACCTGGACTGACCTGGTCTGAACCGGGGTCTAAAGCGGTCCTAGGGTCCGACCCTATCTGAGGAATCGACCCGAGATAAGGAGACAGCTCGACCAGACGGGCGGCCAGACCCGAGGGCGGCCCGGCAGAGGGGCGGCTTGGCCGTGGGCGGCCTGACCGTGGGTGGCCCCACCGTGGGCGGCCTGGCTGAGGGCAACCCAATCGTGGGGGCCCTACTGATGGTGGCCCAACCATGGGCGTCCCGGCCAAGGGGAGGCCTATCTTTGGGCGACTCATCCATGGTGGCCCGGCTCGTGGAGGACCGACCGTCCACTTGAGGGAGGGGGTGTCGCGCCCCTCCCCAGTTTTTCAAACATAACTGGCGCGCTTCACCAGTTTATGGGATCCCGGACATGGCTAGTGCTGCTAGTCCGGGTCTATGGTGGATGGCCCAGCCGGTCGCCACCGCTCCTCCACCGTGGCACGACGGTGCAACGGTCCTCCTACTCTCCCGCGTGGTGCGGCGGTGCTGTGCCTCCACCGCCACAACCCAACCTGGCCATGGCCATCAGCTCCACCGCGTGGCGCGACGGTGCCGCACCTCCTCCTCCGCAGCCTGTTTTGTCCACGACACGATTTGTCTGCGGACCGGTTTTTCGGCGGCCCACGACTCCTCCACGTGGTACGACAGTGGAACGTTTTATTTCAGCAACCTTGTATTGTCGGTTTCTCACGGCAGACCTGTCGCCGGCCGCCGATTCTCCACCTCGGTTCTCCCTTCAGGAGGTGCCGTTGTGCCACTTCCATCATCAACCAATCATGAAACAACATAGGGAAGTCGGGTCATGTTTGTTCATCTCATGCCCTCCACGTTAGGTGAAAAAAATTGGCCAACAAATAAACCATGGTTGAATGACGAAGAACAATAATGGAATTAAACTCAAACCCCTAACTCGAATTTTTCATTGAACGTTGATGAGTCACTGAAGAAGCGTAATTATTTCATTGACGTCGGGGAGCATCTGAGGAACAAGAGTCATCGGTTTTCTTCTCGGGCAGCTCCTTCTCTTATAGCTTGGTCAAATATCGAGGATGGTGTTCGTCGTTCTTCGGAGATGAGGAGCATTTTTCGTTGGTGAGGATGTCATTCTTTGTTGGAAGAAGTCATTTTCTCCAAGAACTTCAATGCTCCACCAAATAGAATCACCAACCTGTAAATAAAATGATATATCACTATTATTTTATTATTGCCATGAATTCCATAAGGAATTCAAATGTTTTTGAAAAGATAATTAAAACAAGACTCCTCACTTCATTAAAGGGTAAATTGGCACCATTACGGGGAAGCTGGAATGTTTTAAAATTAATAAGGGAGAGTTGGCTTTAATAAACTAAATGGATGTTTAAGTGTCATCCCCCAATTTATTGAGAGTTACATGGGGGATAAATGGGGTTTATACACATGTGGGTCTCACCTAGTTATATCCTCCCAAGGGATGTTATGTGCAGGTGGGTCCCACCTCCAACCTTCCCTTGGAGGATTAAACCGCCATAAATAAATATATTTCTTACATATATTTATTAAATTTCTTTAGAAAACCCCCAAAAATTAACATCCAACCTCGATAAAACAAAATTGTGTAAGAGTTCCCCTTATGTAAATACTGGCAATGTGACTTCAACAGTGTCCTCGGATTTCAATTCTAAGCACCGGTTCAAAAGATATAAAATCATGCACGTACGTTTACTAAACGTACCCAGACAAAACATCAATAATTGATTCAGGTCCCATGGATCCATAGAATCAGGTGCCGTTAGAAACATTGGACTTTTAAAATTCCAATGTATTTTTAATAAAACTATTCATAGAATTTCAGGGAATTTAACGATTATTATATCCATTACATTCATTAAAAAGGCATTATCACAAAATATATTTCCATTTATTTCTATTGTATATATCTTGAGAGACATAATAATGTTCTCTTCATGAACATTCTTTGATGGTTGAAAATTATATATTTTAATATGATCACTTTTAATATGGTTGTGGCATAATTTTTAATCCTTTTATCATTGGAAAAAACTTTTATTATTCCTATTATTCCCATATAATCTTAAAATGCACATTATAGGTAGTGATCCACATTAAAATGAAATATTATCAATTCCAACCATATATGAAGTATATTGAATGATATTTAAATGAATATGTGTGCAGCGATGATTTCTATATATTTGTATATACATCATTGAGGACGCATTGATGGGGGGTTTATTATATTTTAAATGAGGCCATTATATTATTTATTATAAATTATTACACACATATCTTTCCCATATATATATATATATATATATATTGTTTTTCTATGAAGATGATAATTTTATTTTATTTCATGCACAACAATCATAATATTGAATGTGGTTTGGTGATGGATGTGATATTTCTATTAAGATAATCATTGATAAATAAATAGATAAAAATATTATGAGTAAATGATTCATTAATCATGCTTACATTTTTCATTATCGCACAATGATATTTTTTGGTAGAAGATTGAGAGAGATGAAATCTATAAAACGATATTTATACTGTGTTTATTTATTTTTATATCATAAAAAGTATAATAGATTCAAACATAATTTTTTATATTTAATTATTTTTTATAATTTAGTAACCTTACCTAACCCTCATATCCATTTTAATGTTAAGGTAAAATCTTCCTGAGTCAATTTGATATCTATCATGTCATGATTTATATTATATATGATTTTCAATCCTATGGTATGTGACATGTTATTGGGGTAATTTTAGATATTAATTTAAAATAATACATTAATTATGAGTTCTAAAATTGAATTTAGGCATAATTTAAATTTGATAGAGTACTAGTAATTATTTGAGAAAAGAATGTGAATGAAATAAAAGTTTAGATATTTTAAAATTCGAAAATTAAAATACATGGATTATTTATTTCATTGATTAAAATAATGAATTGTTATACTTTCTTTTATAGTGATTGAAAATTTAATTTCCAATTTTCCAATTTTCTTATTGAAATTGTGTATAAATCATGGGGATTTATGAATCCATTATTGTATTATAAGATTCCATCCTTCAGTAAAAGTCTGGATTCAAGTGTGGTAGAGTTGATACGTCATGTTCAGTCTTTAATGATGGTGTTAAAATACATTAATTTTATGATTTAAATAATTAATTCATTCATGAAATTTTAATATATTGGATTATATTTGGATGGAGACAACACGTCAATAAAGTGATAAATAGAAAAAATTTATACAAATATTTCAACAGAATAAAGGTTTTATATGAAATTGAAAACCAATGGGACACCATAGGGGCATGAAATTGATGGAACAAGGTGAAAAATGAATATAAGGCTAGAAAAACTGGATTCACCAAGTGAATAATATCTATGATGTAAAATAAATACATTCGGTGAAGCAAATATAGGATGAGTAGTAAATAAAAAATTGTATCGAGGGTAGACATTTCATTTCATGATATAAAACTATATGGTTTTCTATGGAAGATGGTGGACCATGGTAGAAATTATAGGGTTGGAAACATATTTTACTAGATTACTCCAACAATTAGCAACACGATCAATTAATAAAATAATGAATTGTATTTAATTAGATGACCATATTTATGATAATTAATAACAACCCAAGAATAGTTAAACCATATTAATTAAGGGTTATAGTTCATCTCCAAGACGGCATATGATGTTGCCCTTACTAGGAGAGGATTGATTATTCCATAGTGGGTAAATTAGGACATTTATTTTATTATTCCCTCATGGATACCATGGATGGTAATGTCTGTGTCATGCCATTAATTTAAAAATGATATTGAATATATAAGGTAATATATTTTAATATTAAACTCATATTGCAATTTAAAAGTTTTCCTTCATTTATATTCATCCTCTAAATTTGTAATGACTAATGAAAGCATGATTAAGAAGAGTAATATTATTTATTTATCACATTGAGAATTACTATTCCAAAAGTTGATTGAATGTTAATCATTCAAATGTGAGATCTTGGATTTAGACTTCCACAAATACCACTAATTTAGTTCTAACCATAAATTTAAATATAATTTTTGTAACCAATTATTTTATAATTTGATGTTTATAACCATGTGAAAAGGATAGTTTCAGATGAAGTGTGTATTTTAAAACCATTTTATGTGATATGGATTAATTCTGAAGAATGAATGATTTTTAATTAATTATTTCACACCTCTTATTACAAAACCCTATATTAATTTCATCCATAAGGTCCCTTCTAATGCACCACCCACCCATCATTTCTTAATTTTCATGGAGTTCGGTAAATGGGAAAATCAATTCTCAAATGTGAGGGACAATAAAGAAAATAGGAATCCCCAATATTCACGATCATGGGAACTTGTTGGAGTCTAGAAAGTCACCATCATTGAAATGGATCATGATAATGATTTTGGAAATTTACACTTATTATCCACTATAAAATAGTGATGTGTTATTTTTATAGTAAGTCACATTCATTTATATCATTAGAGGCTTATAATAATGTTCATTTAAGACATTAGACATTATATATGATATTATTTGTTGAAAATACCTAGGGGTGAATTGATTTGTTCCATGGTATATATGTATTCTTTCATAGATGTTTATGAGAATATAAATTATGTAAATCTTGATCCACCTACCTTGTTAGAATTTTATATGATAATATTTATAAATTTATAATCCTTATAGTGATCATAAATTATTTTTATAGATAATAAAATCATACATAATATCTCAAATCACATTATGGTAAAATATCAATATAAGTAATATAATCGTCCCCCTTTAGGGAAAATATATTTAATATGGGACATGATACGCATTAAAGAGAAATGATTAGAATATAATTCTATTGATGGAGTCAATACACAAGTTGTTCTAATTTTTCAAGAATATATTGATGTATATCCAATCTAAGTACATAGATTACCCCTAAAATAGATGGTTTATTTATTCATTAAAATAATTATATGGTTATATGCTTACAATAATGATTCTCGATTGAACCAAACCTCATTAAATTTTATGAATTCAATAAGAATCTATAGGATAATCATTATAGAGAATATATCATCCCCATTGCTTTACCATATATTTCACATGCCTGATTTATTAAGAAAATAGATGAATTAAAATTATTTCCACTATTTGTCCAAACCATATTAAGATAATTACTATGAAAAATTATACTCGGGCATAAATTGATTACTTTTTTGTCAACATAATGTAGATCAAGAATTCTTTAATGTGGATATTATTTCTCAAATACATCTATTAAGGGAAAAATTAAATATATATCAATGAAAACATTTTAGAAAAATTATGAACAATGTAAATTAAAATTTAATCCATTTAAAAATAATTTATTTTCTACTATAATGGATTTGATGAATGATATCATTAATGAATTCCTTAAAAACATTATTATACCATTATGGATTATAATATCATATATTTATAGAAGATGTAAAAAAGTGAATTGTAGGTGAGTATTGTTATAAAGACATTATGATTGGAAAATATTTAATCCTTGTTTATCAACGGTTTTATTTAGTTATAAAATTTATCCTTTTGGATAATGTAAAAACATGAGTGGGTATATATATGGGCCCTTTAGAAATAATGTAATTAGAGAATAGTATTGACCAACCATTTTCGGAAACAGCACTAGTTTCCTAGGATTTCTAGGATAATATTGATATTTTTTAGTTATTTCGAATTATTTTCAAACCTAGTTACTATGTTATTAAAGATTGGACTGATATTTCTATAGATGGAATAAATTGAATATACCATCAAGGATATTAAAATGAGGTCGACCAATACAATTGCACTTATTCTACCTTGGAGTTGATAAGGATTTGTGATATAACGATATTCTTAATGTTAAAGAGATATTTCCATTAAATGAATTATAAAATTATAGCATATGATTCATATTAATTAATGATCCATGAGAAAAATTATTTGATTATTCATCTTTTTCATGTTGTAGAAATTATTTCATTATATAATTTTTTGAATTGATTGTTTTTTGAAAAATGTGATAAATATGTAAATATATATATATCAATGTATATTAAATTTAATATTAACATTAAATTGTTAACCATACACCAATAGAGATAGTTATATATAATAATGTACTATGAATGCATAATACATTACAAACCTGTTATGTAAAACATGGTGGTTGATGCCCTAAGAATGGGGGAGCAATCTACTTTTCCTAGTTTAGGATTTAAGGAGAAACATAATCATATAATTTTAAGGATAAACCTATCAATCATAATTAATGTCACAAAATCAAACCTTTGATCAATTATTTCTTAGATATCCATCTATGCCATTATCAATGAGGATTGTGTTTAAATGGTATGCCTGAGTTTGATATACTCTATAATACCAAATATATGATCGAATATGTAAAATGAGATACAAATACAAGAGAGGGGGTAAATTTTATTCTTTAAAAAAGTTCTTAAGGAAAGTCAGTGTAACCAAAATTCACAACACCTCTATGTTCTATTAACTTTCATGATTTCAGAAATGTGATTCCATAAATGAAACATTACAAAATTTTACAACAAATGAAATTCTAATTTAAAGTATATAGAATATTTCTATAACATAGTAAAAGTATCAGGGAGTATAAGAATTTTATACTTTCCGAAAAAATACAAATGCAGCAAAAAATTATAGTAAAAATACATGTAACAAGAATAAAATCTTTTAACCCGAAGAGGAGGGTATAAAAAACCCTGGATAAGAGGTACCTTGATTTATAATTTCAAGAAATTCTATCTTACCCAGAACCAGGTAATCCCTCAATCCATAGATCGGTATCTGTCTTGATATCCCTACAAGCCCTCGATTTTTAATGAAATCGACACCTCTAACTTCACAACCCAAAATCTTTGATTTTAGGTAAATTGAACCTCTGCTCGAAGCAAACCATGACGATGCAATGTTTGAACAACTAGTTAAAACTTTCTGCACGAACCCTAAGATTTTATAAGAACCTCTATCTATAGAATTCACTTCACCAGCACCTTGTCAAAACATCTCAAAAATTTATGAACACATTCAAATGATCACCTATTTATATACACAACTCCAACGGTTAGCTCCATCCTCTAACATTCATATTCTTCCTTGAAATTAGGAGGGAACTGTAAATGTGTCACTCAAACAATGGTTAATTGATAACTGAACGCACGTCATCGTTTTATAACAAAATGATTGTAAGAATAACCAAAACTGATATTCAAAATGATATTAAATGGAATTTTGGAGTCTAAGAAAAAATAAATTCGGAGTATATAAAACTACGATATTTGGATTCTGTTTATCCAACAAATTCATACATCACACAAGTTCGTATCCATAATTCATAACCAAAATTCACAATCAGAATTCATAATGACAATTCGTAATCAGAATTCATCATCAGAATTCGTAATGATAATTCTTAATCAGAATTCATCATCAGAATTCATAAAGAGAATTCATAATCAGAATTCATCATCAAAATTTTAATGAGAATTTGTAATCAGAATTCATCATCAGAATTCGTAAAGATAATTAGTAATCAGAATTCATCATTATAATTCATAATGAGTATTCGTAATCAGAATTCATCATCAGAATTCGTAATGAGAATTTGTAATCAGAATTCATCCTCAAAATTTGAATTGAGAATTCTTAATCAGAATTCATCATAAGAAATCATAATGAGAATATGTAATCAGAATTCATCATCATAATTCATAGTTAAGAGATTTATACATGTTTGTTATCATAATACAGAGTTTAACATCATAGTAGTTTGTAACAGGGAATTCCATGTATAACATCATAAAAGATCATAATAGGAATTTGGATCCAAAAATAAAATTCTTCTTATCTAAGTATTATATGATTCCGAGGTTTTAGACATGAATCATATTTTTCTACTTAAGAAAAAAATATTGATATGAACAATGAAGTCTTCGTAATGGTAGATTTCTATGGGTAATAAAATTTTCCTTATAGAAGAAACATATAAGGTAAAATCAGATTTTCTATAAGATAAGGTGTTTGTGATTTTCAAAACAAGAAGGAATGGATAAGTCATAAGGAAGAATTTATTGACTCAACAAAATCCCTCATTTTGGAAAGCATAAAAATCCTTCTAAAAAAGAGTATAAGGACTTATAAAAAGTTTTTCTAGACTTTAAAATAAATCTCATCTCCCTTTTCGTGGATAATAGTGAATACGACTAACTCCCCTATAGGATTTGGAACACTAATGATCATATTCTAGATTTCCGGAATGAGATTTTCATTATGAATATGGAATTTTCCTTAATTATAACTTTTACCCTACATAAACTCCCCCTTACATAGAGATACTTCTTCTATACATATAAATCATTTCCCCATCTTTTTTATAATTATATTTCCTTCTCCCATTTTGTGATTTTCAAAAAGAGTTTTAGGGAATGGAAAATAATATGGTACCTCAAATATTAGTACGAAATAAAACAATCTACAAGAAACCATAATTCCATTAATGTTGAAAAAAATTGTACAAGGAAAAAAATTACAATATATGATCGGATTAGGTCTATTTATCTTCTTTTTTCCTTTCATATTAGCTTCTTCAGAAAGGTTTTTAGCTTATTTAACTCTTTGTGATCCTCCTCAGCTTGATTTTCTAAGTCTTTAATCCTATCATCTTGAGCCTTCAGAGCATCAGACTGAGCCTGTAACACCCCAGGTAAATAAAGAATATAACATTTTCACATTTATCCATATGGGTGAATAAAATAATAATATTACTTTAAAGGGGATGATATGCTTGATGTCGTACCCAATACACAACAACAAGTTTCATGGGAATCTTACGTTGCACTCTAATAATAAAATAATAATATTTTAAATGGTAGTTAATACCTAGTATTTCTAATGATGGGAATGAACATAACTAACTAAAAAATGATTATATATGATTTTCAAATATTTTTACTTTTTACAATAAATGTTAGAGGATTAAAAATGTGAATGAATCCAATTTTTAAGCGTAATCATTCTAATATACTTTAAAAGGTCGATTAACAACCTTTTGAGGGAGAACCTCTTTTAAATCCAATTTTTGACAATTTTATATGTTATATTTTAAAAAATAAAATTCTTCTTTAGAATCGGGACATCAAAATTTACTTCATGTAAATTTTTGGTATTTTTCCGAAAAAGTGCAATTTTTAATGATTAGTGAAAAATGTTGTATTTTAATTCAAAAACTCTTTTTAATCTAATTTATTTATATGATTAGATTACTTTTTTAATTGGTTTTAAAGTGAAATTATAATATATTTTTACCATTTTATCCAATAGTGTTCTTTGGAATTAATTTCACTTTGAAATCAGACATAAACTAGTGTCAATCTTTTGATACATTTTGTTGCATAAAAACACGCTATTTGTTTTGACAGCGGTAATTAATTATTAAATTAATTAATGCAACTTATATGTGTTTAATTTTTCAAAATATACATCATTTTTGAATTCAGAATATCAAATATAGATTAGGGTGAATTTTTGGTAATTTTCTGAAAAACTTCAATTTTTGATGAATAGTGAAACCACTATGTGGTACTTATAAAAACAGATTTTCCGTTTAAATGAAATTTTTCCACCTTTGTGTTTTGAATTTAAAAAATCCAACATACATGGTTGTCATTATGAAGTAAAATGTGGTTCAATTGGATTAAAATAATTTTGTGGTGAATAGTAACTTATTATGTTTTTAATCGCGATTAAAGGTAATTAGTGTAGTTTAAGGTACAAATAATGTTTTAATAATAAGAAATGACCTAGAAACATGTCCTACCATCATTTTATGTGTCATGGCAGACCAATAAAATCCATGGGTCATCTTGGGGACCCCATGGAGCTACTTTGGTTGGAAAATTACATAAATACCTTTTTATTTATAGTTAGAGTAAAAATGACACAAACATGAGATGTTTTACTAAAACAATTTTTACATTGGGTTATACAAGTCATATTTTTGACTATAAATAGTCATTGGGATGCTAAAAATATTTCCTACATCATAGTATTCTTTTTATAATTTTTATACATTATATAAATTTTATTATTTATGACATCATGATGATGCAACGATGATCTCATTATTTAACGATTTAAATAAAATGGAATGATAATGTAAAATATAAGACTTAAACATGTCCAAAACCTATTGGATGGGTCGATTTAGAACCCTTATCACCTTATCCTAGAAAAAAATCAATGTGAGACCATTAAAATCCGAAACGCATTCTAAAATAACGTAACATTTCTTTACTTTCCAAGAGTTCCTCTCCTCTCCTCTAATAAAAGGCCCCCACCTATACCTCCTTACCCACACATCCAAAGCCATTGGATCGACCAAACCCTGCCCATTTTGTCTCTCGACATCCCTCTCTAACTCCTTTAAGCCTCACTTCGGGCAGAAGTCTTCCCAAGGAAGCCTTTGAGCTCAAACAAAAGGGAGTTACCCGATATTAAGGTAATGTCATCACTTGTGTCCTTTTGCTTTATTTTGCTTCTCCAACCCCCAAAACTCTTTTTATTCATTTATTTTGTAACAAATCCAGTATATTAAATATACTAGGATGTTTTTATAAGAAGTATTCGAGCTACACTTACACACACCTACATCTAATGGTTAATGAACAAACTGTTTCTCTGGATGGAGAATTTCTGCCTCACGAAACGATGATTGTTCAACATTCTTCTAACACCATCAAAGGTGGCCATTAAGATGACACTATATTTATATATGATATATAATATTTTTATGTTTTACTTAAGCTTCTGTATTTTTCATTTATGTAAAACTTTTATGGTTTTCATTATGGGTAAACGTGATATCTTCATTTAAGGAAGTGCAGACTACAACCCCCTCAATGTGATTTGATTCGTTATTACCATATGTGGTACATATAAAGGATATATATAATGATATTATATAGTATAACATACTGGAATTAAAATACTATTATGTATCATTATGTTTTAATTCCATTAAATATGAAATTGATATGGAAGTAGCATTCATGCGTACGTACGACTTAACGTCTCCATAAACTGTATATTTCATTTCTTATCTCAAAATGTTATGTACTATTATAAGTACATATATATAATGGATATATATGTAATATATTACATCTAAATTATGGATATCATTCTGGAATTATAACATATATATATATATATCTCATTTTGTTTTAATTCCATTAATATGACAAAAAATGAAAGTAGTGTTCATGCGTACGTACGGCCTACCGTCTCAATGAACGGTGCTTTTAATTTTTATCTCCAAATGCTATGTAATAGTATAAAATGAATTTATACTGGATATATATGATATTTAAAATATCAATACTATTTTTGATATGACGTACCTATAACTACATGGAAAATTAATTTCTAACAAGTTCAATTTTTGACTCATGTACCAAACATCGACAAAAACGTCTGATATGAACTCATATTATTAACCAATTATTATAACATTAAAATATGTGATATGAACTGAATAATAAAATTTATAGGAGGTCCTTAAGAAATTATAAATTGACCAAAGTTTATTATTCTGGAATATAAAGAAACGAACAAGACAAGTTGGACTTGAGGTAAGGGATCCTACTCCTCTCTTTCTTTTTAAGTACACTCTTTTATGTCATTCATTTTAAATCTCATATTTCTTGTTATTGGGATGTTCTTTTATATTACTATTACTGTGATTTATATGTTCACATGATGAGATGCCCTATTCTCTCTCATAAATCCGTTTTGGAAGTTTTGAGTGGCGTCGTTAGGTTGCCGAATTTCCGTAATAGATCTAACCTCTCTCTTTATTTTTAAGTTCTCTCCTTTATGTCACTTATTTTAAGCTCCTCTTTGTTATGTGGGGGGATGTTCTTTTATATTCCCATTTCTGTAAACATTATGTTAATATGATGAGAGACCCTATTTTATCTCATCAATCCATTTTTGTTAGTTTTAACTGGCGATGTTAGGCTGCCGAGTTTTCGTAAAAGATTTTTCATCTCACTTTTATTCCCGTGAGATTTATGCTAAAGTAGCCACAATTTCCTTTGAGTGGTGTATGTACTGTCCATTATTTTACTCATTGTGTAATATACTTTCATTTATGAGTATTTACATCAATGATTTATTGTCCTTCTTTCACGGGGCGTACGTTTTGAAAGATACCCATGTTGGTAAGGGAACCTTTCACCCTCCTCTTTTTAAAAGATTTCTTTTGTTATTTATATTAATTCACATACTATTAAGTTGGTATATGTTCTTCTATATCCTTATTGATTTAAATTTTATTTCCATGTGATGAGATACCCTTTTTATCTCTCATCAACTCATTTTCTGAATTTTGTAGTGACACCATTAGGCTGTCAAATTTTGGCAAGGGAACTTTTTAACCCAAATTTGATTCATTGGGATAAACTTGTACTCCTTGAATATGTCGTTCTATGAATATGTGTGAATAACCTCTGATTTTTTTACACTTAATATCCACTTATATTTCGTGTATTCATTTGTCACACATAATTATGTAATTGATTTATCCTTAATCCAAGGATACCGTCTTTGTATGGGACTTCATCTCAATCTCCATTCATTGAAGAATATGTTGTATTATACACAACTTTCTTTTATACAGTGTATAAACCCCTTTAACTTTTACATTTATTCAAAAGGAATCTTTTTTATACGAAGCGTTTACTAAACGACAAAAGGGAATGTTTTTGTCATACATATGCGGCGACAACGACTTATCCGTTGTCGTGACCATTATTTGAGTTTCGGCTTCCTCTACAAGCCATAACTTCTTTTTAAAAGAAAAATAAATACCATGTTTTACATTTCATTTATTTTGGTATTGAAAATGGTTTTCATAATGTTTTTATATCAATGTGTTGTATTGATATCATGTGATTAAAAGGTGGAAATGTTATGTTTCCTTTATGCATGTTTTATGTGATACAGTTATGTTATGGTTCTTGAGAATTGTTATGAAGACGGGTGGTTCCGTGATAAAGTAAGGGCAGGTGAGCCTGATATAGCTCTCCAATGCATTGGGTAACGCGAAGGAGTGAAACATTAAGGTTTCTCCGATGATATTTAGGGAATATACTGTGGTGGGTATTCCAAACGTAACCAAGAGGGTTACTCCCTACATAAGAATGTTATGAATGCCTCAAGTTACCTTTTATGTCTTATGATTTCAATGATTTATTCATGATTTGATGAGGTATGTTAAAGTTCCTATGATTTATGGGTAAAGTATGATTTCATTCTTATGTATATATGAACTCATGTTTCCTTTCCATATTTTTTTATAACCCTTAATGATCTTTTTATGATCATCCCGTGTTTTTTGAAATGTTTTTCATAGGTCAAGGGAAAGGTACATGATATGATGATAGTGTCAAGGAAGTTTCAATAAAGAATCCATGTTTTATTTTAAATATGTTTCCATTGATGGGAAAAAATTAATACTATATTTATGTAACCACTTTGTATAAATGTGGAATGTAATGTATGTTTTATGATCTAATTCACTAAAACTCTAAACCTGAAAAGATCCTCAATGTGTAATCTTGTAGTAACTCAAGATTAAGTAAGGTTTAAGGCTGGGGCCTTATAGTTGGTATCAGAGGTCGGTTTAGATAACTTTAGAGGTTAGGGTATTTTCTAAGCATAAGTGATAGTACCATAATGGATAGGATTTTAGAAAGAGTCCTAGTTTTAGATAAAGTGAATGAGTAAGTATATCTTAGTGTTTGCCTTACTCATTAGTAAATGATGGTTTTGTTGATATACTCACACTGACGTTTCTATTTTCAGTGAATGTATGGATCTAGAAGGCACCAAAGAGACAACATTTTTGAAGGAAACTGTGGTTGTTCTCTGATTAGGATACTAGATAAAATGGGGGATTCAATGAGGAAACTCGTGGTTGTTCTAAACAAACTATCGATGAGTCATGATCAACCACTTGAACCTTGGTATGTTTTGTAATGCATCATGTACAAGATTACCAATCTATGTGGATGTTCAGGTAATAATTATAAAGGTAACCATTAGGGTTTATATGATCCTTACTTTTGAGGTAATTATGGGTTATTATACGTTATGATGGAAAATGTAAGGCATGAGATAAACATGAGGGTAAAATATGTTATGATTATTTTTGAAGATTTTATCTCGTTTTGGGGAATTTTTTATGAATTATTTAGTTTTGGAAAAAGGACAACATGCAGACCGTGTGACAACTCGTCGTGTCGGACAAAGCTGCAGGAAAAGAACCCACAACCAAAGTGCTACTGGTATTTATCACCTACCACTGGACTACGTGAAGTCCCTGGTTAGTTTGACTGATTCTTTTTAGTTATATGATTTTATGAATTAAGAGTAAGTTGATTTTGGGTTATCTATGGAAATTTATTAACCTTTCATGGACGATATGTGATTAGGTTAATTACTTTTCAATACGAGACATTAAGAGCAACTGATGTTGTTTGGAGATAAATGTTACGATTTAACTTGGAAGACTGTGTGTCTAAATCCTTCAAATATTTGGGTTTCAATATTAGTTTGGTTTACTTTGAAGTATTTTATGGACAATTTGTTTATCGAATGGTCGTCGTTGAACTTTGGCTTTTTTTGGACAAATTTTGGAGATTAAGAATAGATTTTTTTTATAAAGGGTTATCCTTTTATGGATTATCTGATCTTGTACTAAACTTTTTGGTTTTGGTTTTGGTTAGAGTCTAAATACATGGGAAGTATATAGTTCTATTTTTTGGATTAGGTGATTCTCTAGAAGTTTATTATAGTACTCTTAATGTGAACAAGTCTTCCTAAATACTCGTCTTTTGGGGAAAGTGTGAGTTTGTGTAAGAAATCTAGTAAAAGATGGAAGTCAACATGACAAGTATGTATGTTTCCTTAAGATCAAAAATAAATTCTTCAATGAAGAGTAACTTAAAACAAAAATGTTGTCTGTTAAATTTTCCTAATAGGGAATCAAATACCGTTTAACCCATCACAAGTTTGTGATTATTTGTGGTTAACTTTCTCATAAACATGTTTTCTATCACTCTCCATCAGAACATGACCTTATATTTTCTCCTCCATGTCCATGTTTTCCTACATGGAATCCTGGTATGGGTTATCTCGGGTGACCTCTATACATATCTTCCATTATTTTAAAGTGACGGATTTACTGACACTTGTTTTGATGTGGTATTCTGAATGAAGTTTCCAAGCCAAATTTTAAAATTGCGAGGACACAATTCCCAAAAGGGGGGAAGGATGTAACACCCCAGGTAAATAAAGAATATGAAATTTTTACATTTATCCATATTTTTGAATATAATATTAATATTACTTTAAAGGGGATGCTATGCTCGATGTCGTACCCAATACGCAACAACAAGTTTCTTGGGAATCTTATATTGCACTCTAATAATAAAATAATATTATTTTAAATTGTAGTTAACACCTAGTCGTTGTAATGGTAAGAATGAAAAGAACTAACTAAAAAATGATTATATATGATTGTCAAATATTTTTACTTTTTACAATAAATGTTAAAGGATTAAAAATGCGAATGAATCCAATTTTTAAGCGTAAACATTCTAATATACTTTAAAAAGTCGATTAACAGTCTTTTGGTGGCGAACCTCTTTTAATTAAACTTTTTGAAAATTTTATGTGTTATATTTGAAAAAATAAAATTCTTTTTTAGAATCGGGACATCAAAATTTACTTTGTGTAAATTTTTGGTATTTTTCCGAAAAAGTTCAATTTTTAATGAATAGTGAAAAATGTTGTATTTTAATTCAAAAACGCTTTTTAATATAATTTATATATTTGATTAGATTATCATTTGAATTGGTTTTAAAGTTAAATTAGAATATATTTTTACCATTTAATCCAATAGTGTTCTTTGGAATTAATTTCACTTTGAAATCGGACTTAAACTAGTGTCAATCTTCTGATACTTTTTGTTTCATAAAAACACGCTATTTATTTTGACAGTGGGAATTAATTATTAAATTAATTAATGAAACTTATATTTTTTTAATTTTTTAAAATAGACACTATTGTTGAATTCGGAATATCAAATATAGATTCAGGTGAATTTTTGGTAATTTTCTGAAAAAAATCAATTTTTGATGAATAGTGAAGCCACTAAGTTGTACTTATAAGAACTGATTTTCCGTTTAAATGAAATTTTGCCACCTTTGTGTTTTGAATTTTAAAAATCCGACATACATGGTTGTAATTACGAAGTAAAATGTGGTTCAATGGGATTAAAATAATTTTTTGGTGAATAGTAACTTATTATGTTTTTAATCGCGGTTAGAGGCAATTAGTGTAGTTTACGCTAAAAATAATGTTTTAATAAAATGAAATGACCTAGAAACATGTCCTACCATCGTTGGATGTGTCATGGAATACCGATACAATACATGGGTCAACTTGGGGACCCCATGGAGCAACTTTGGAAGGAAAATGACATAAATACCTTTTTATTTAATGTTAAAGTAAAAATGACACAAACATGAGATGTTTTACTTAAAAACATTTTACATGGGGTTATACAAGTCAGATTTTTGACTATAAATATTAATTGGAAATATAAAAAGATTTCCTACATCATATTATTTTTTTATAATTTTTAGACATTAAATAAATTAAATTATGTGTGACATCATTATGATGCAGCGATGACCTCATTATTTAACGATTTAAATAAAATGGAATGATAATGTAGCCTCTAAGTCCTACACATGTAAAAAACCTATTGGATGGGTGGATTTAGAACCACTATCACCTTATCCTCTAAACACATCAATGTGGGACCATTAAAATCCGAAACTCATTCTAAAATAAAGAAACATTTCTTTACTTTCCAATAGTGCCCCTCCTCTCCTCTTATAAAAGGCCCCCACCTCTACCTCCTTACCAACACATAAAAAGCCTTTTTCTGAGTGAACACCTACCCATATTGTCTCTCCACATCCTTAAATTAATCCTTTAAGCCTCACATTGGGCAGAAGTCTTCTCAAGGAAGCCTTTGAGCTCAAACCAAAGGGAGTTACCTGATTTTAAGGTAATGTCTTCATTGTGTCATTTTGTTTTATTTTGCTTCTCCAACCCCCTAAAATATTTTTATTCATTTATTTTGTAACAAATCCAGTATCTTCAATATACTAGGATGTTTTTATTATAATTATTTTTGCTACACCTATACACACCTACATCTAATGGTTAAAGAACATACTGTTTCTGTGGATGGCGAATTTCTGCCTCACAAAACGATGATTGTTCAACATTCTTCTAACACCTTCAAAGGTGGCCATTAAGATGACACTATATTTATATATGATATATAATATGATTTTGTTTTACTTAAGCTTCTGTATTTTTCATTTATGTCAAACCTTTATGGTTTCCATTATGGGTAAACGAGATATCTTTATTTAAAGAAGTGCGGACTACCGCCCCCTCAAAGTGATTTGATTCATTAATATCATATGTGGTACGTATAAAGGATATATTTAATGATATCATATATGATTAAATACTGGAATTAGAATACTATTATGTATCATTATGTTTTAATTCCATTAAATATGAAATAGAAATGGAAGTAGCGTTCATGCGTACGTATGACTTACCGTCTCCATGAACGGTACATTTCATTTATTATCTCAAAATGTTATGTAGTATTATAAGTACATATATATAATGGATATATATGTAGTATATTAAATCTAAATTATGGATATAATTCTGGTATTATAACATATATATATATATATATCTCATTTTGTTTTAATTCCATTAATATGACAAAAAATGAAAGTAGCGTTCATGCGTACGTACGGCCTACCGTCTCCATGAACGGTGCTTTTAATTTTTATCTACAAATGATATGGAATAGTATAAAATGAATATATACTGGATATATAAGATATTTAAAACATCAATACTATTCTGGATATGATGTACCTATAACTACATGGAAAATTATTTTCCAACAAGTTCAATTTTCGACTCATGTAACAAACATCGACCAAAACGTCTAATATGAACTCATATTATTAACCAATTATTATAACATTAAAATTTGTGATATGAACTGAATAATAATATTTATAGGAGGTACTTGAGAAATTATAAATTGACAAAAGTTTATTATTCTGGAATATAAAGAAACAAACAATTCAAGTTGGACTTGAGGTAAGGGATCCTACTCCTCTCTTTCTTTTTAAGTACACTCTTTTATGTCATTCCTTTTAAATCTCATATTTCTTGTTATTTGGATGTTCTTTTATATTACTCTTACTGTAATTTTTATGTTCATATGATTAGAGACCCTATTCTCTCTAATCAATCCATTTTGAAAGTTTTGAGTGGCGCCTTTAGGCTGCCAAATTTTCGTAAGAGATCTTACCTCTCTCTTTCTTTTTAAGTACTCTCCTTTATGTCACTTATTTTAAGCTCCTCATTGTTATGTTGGGGGATGTTCTTTTATATTCCTCTTTCTGTATACATTATTTTAATATGATGAGAAACCCTATTTGATCTAATCAATCCATTTTTGTATGTTTTAAGTGGCGTCGTTAGGCTGCCGAGTTTTCATAATGGATTTTTCATCTCACTTTTATTCCCGTGAGATTTATGCTACATTTTCCACAATTTCCTTTGAGTGGTGTATGTACTGACCATTATTTTACTCATTGTGTAATATAATTTCATTTATGATTATTTACATCAATGTTGTATTGTCATTATTTCACAGGCGTATGTTTCGAAAGATACCAATGTCGGTAAGGGAACCTTTCACCCTCCTCTTTTTAGAAGACTTATTTTGTTATGTCTTTTAATTCACATACTGTTATGTTGGGATATGATCTTCTATATCCTTATTGATTATAATTTTATTTCCATGTGATGAGATAACCTTTTTATCTCTCATCAACTCATTTTCTGAATTTTGTAGTGACGCCGTTAGGCTGTTAAATTTTTGCAAGGGAACTTCTTAACCCAAATTTGATTCTTTGGGATAAAATTGTACTCCTTGAATATGTCGTTCTATGAATTTGTTTTAATAACCTCTGATTGTTTTACACTTAATATCCACTTATATTTCGTGTATTCATTTGTCACACATAATTATTTTATTGATTTATCCTTAATCCAAGGATATCATCTTTGTATGGGACTTCGTCTCAATATCAATTCATTGAGGCATATTTTGTTTTATACACAACTTTCTTTTATACGGTGTATAAACCCCTTTGACATTTAAATTTATTCAAAAGGAATCTTTTTTATACGAAGCGTTTACTAAATGACAAAATGGAATGTTTTTGTCGTATGTATGCGGCGACAACGACTTCTCCACCGCCGTGACCATTATTTGTGTTTTAGCTTCCTCTACAAGTCATACCTTCTTTTTAAAAGAAAAATAAATACCGTGTTTTACATTTCCTTTATTTTGGTATTGAAAATTGATTTCATAATGTTTTTATATCAATATGTTGTATTGATATCTTGTGATTGAAAGGTGGAAATGTTATGTTTCCTTTATGCATGTTTTATGTTATACGATTATGTTATGGTTCTTGGGCATTGTTATGAAGACGGGTTGTTCCGTGATAAACTTTAACAGCCCGAGATTTTATGAAAAATATTCTTTTTAATTTTATTAATGTATTGTGTTGTATGCTACACCAAAAGGAGCTTGCACAACATGCATATTTGACTTGCCTTGCATTACACGCAATCGCAACCTTCCTCGATAGCGTGTGTAGTACGCAATACTGAGTTTCACGAAACAACGATATGCTATTAAAATATTATAAAAACTAGCCGTTATGAATAGTAATAACAAATTTTTAAATTTTAGAAATTTTATCTCTCAAAATGGACTTCATTTTTGGATCCGGAGTATCAAATTTAGCCTAAGGTAAAATTTTGGTACTTTTCGGATAACTTTCATATTCTGATGAATAGTGAAAATTACTAAATTATAATTAAAAACAACTTTTTTAATCAAAATAATTAATAGTGATAAATTATTAATTTGAGTGGTTTTAAAGTATATTCAGAATATATTTTTACAGTTTAATACAATGTTGTTCATTGGATGAAATTTCACATTTAAACCCAACATAAACAAGTGTCAATCTTTTGATAGATATTGTTTCTTAAAAACACGCTATTTGTTTTAACAGCGGGATTTAATTATAAGATTAATTAATGCAACTTATATGTTATGAATTTGGTAAAATAGACTTCATATTTGAATTCAGAATATGAAATATAGCTTAGGATGAAATTTTGGCATTGTTCTGAAAAACATCAATTTTTGATGAATAGTGAAACTACTAAGTGGTAGTTAAAAAACTGAATTTTTCATAAAACTTAATTTTACCGCTTCTGTGAATTGAATTTCAAAAATCCGAGAGACACGGTTGATTTCAGTAAGTAAAATGTGGTTCAATGATATGAAAATAATTTTTGGTGAATAGTAACATTTTACTTTTATTTACCACGGTTAAAATTAAATAGGGTAATTAAGGGTAACAATGATATTAATATTACCCTAACACATGTCCTAATCCTACTGGACAAGTGTATCTCGACCAAAAACAACCTTAAGTGTAAAATATTATCATTTAGGCCCACTTGGATTAGATTAAGTCATTTATTATTATTTAATTCAAAGAAGAGTTAAAAGAGTTAAAATCAAAGTTTATTTACTAAAACATTTTTAATATAGGGTTATACATAAGATATATTTGATTGTAAATATTATTTAGAAAGCTAAAAAGATTTCCTACATAATGGTATTTTATTTTTAATTTGTAGACATCAAATATGTTAATTTATTTATGAAACAAAGATGATGTAGTAATTATCTCATTAATGAAATATTGACATAATTGATATTATAAATACCAAAATAAATGTAATTTTAGACTTTTTATGAATTAAACTAATTTTCTAGGTTACTATGATATATTAGTGTTGATTTAATAAACTTGGTTCGAACATATAATTCTTTTATGACTTTCACAAAAATCATATATCAAATAGTGTCAAAATTGACACAAAATAGTTTTTAAATCAAATATTATATTATTAATTGTTATTTTATTCCTAAAAATCTATGGTTCGGCAAAATGACTTAGATAAGGATATATATATTAATAATAAACAATTTGGGGTTCGTTTGGCATGTTATAGTAAGTGTATTAACCATATAGTGTAAGAAAACAAAAAGACACGGTAAAAGTTAAATTATTTAACTTAAAGTTCACTAGTAGAATACTAACCTATACCAACGGTTTGGAACCGTTGGTATAGGCCTCCAAACCGTTGGTATAGCCTATACCAACGGTTTGGAGAACCGTTGCAAAGTAAGCCGTTGGGATAGGTCTATACCAACGTTTTTCCCAAAACCGTTGGTATAGACCTATCCCAACGGTTTACAAAACCGTTGGTATAAGTAATATGAAAATATATTCCAACGGATATAAAACCGTTGGTAAATGTATTTCAAAAAAAAACATGTGCTGGGATTTGATCCCACGACCCCTTGTTTATAATCGAACGACTTAACCACTAAGCTAACATAACTTTTGTAAACATAATTTCATAAATATATATATGTATTATCATAATTATTTAAAATTTAGATTTATATAATGTTCTCGGGTAGCAGACCTGGAAGAAATGAAAGAATCTATCCCAACGGTTCTCAAAACCATTGGGATAGACCTATCCCAACGGTTCTCAAAACTGTTGGGATAGGTAGAAATTTCCAGGAGGGTGAATGTTGGTTTTGGGGTGGGTTTTCCCAACGGTTCTCCCAAACCGTTGGGAAAGGGGGGGTTTTGGGGGGACTTTCCCAACGGTTTGGGAGAACCGTTGGGAAAGGGGGGGTCTTTCCCAATGGTTTGGGAGAACCGTTGGGAAAGGGTCCTCAAAACCCCCCTTTCCCAACGGTTCTCTCAAACCGTTGGGAAAGGGGGGTCTTTCCCAACGGTTTGGGAGAACCGTTGGGAATGGGGCCTCAAAACCCCCCTTTCCCAACGGTTTGAGAGAACCGTTGGGAAAGGGGGGTTTTGAGGACCCTTTCCCAACGGTTATCCCAAACCGTTGGGAAAGACCCCCCCTTTCCCAACGGTTTGACAGAACCGTTGGGAAAGGGTGTATATAAGTGTTGGGAAAGATCCGATTTCCAGTAGTGGTTAAATCTAATTGATAAGGTTAAAATAATAACCTAAACTTTTCTAAATCCTATTGTTTGATAGGATTTTGACCCATCCCCACTTTAGCTTCTAAATAAGACCCTTTGGAACCATTATAAACCGATTTTGACTTTAATATAAAATAATATTTTGAGATATTCCTAAGGTGCCCCTTTCCTCCCTTATAAAAGGGAACCTCCTCCCCCTTCTCCTCACACCAATTTGAGCACTCAAGCTCGGCCAACCCCTGCCAAAATCTCTTCTCCACTTCCCTAGTATAATCCTAGAGGTCTTGGTCTTCTTCAAGGACCATCCTTAGTTCTTTATGTGGAGGATAAGTGAAGGCGCGTCAAAAAGAGGTAATATCCATTACCGATCTTTTTCAATTTCTTTCTTCTTCAACTTCTTCTTATTTAGTTGTTTCATGATAAAGTAATAACATCAGTATTTCTTATATACTGATATGTTATTATAAATATGAAACAACTCTAATTAACCTTCTATCCATCCTACAGAAAAAGGAAATCACCGCGCGTGCGTACGTACGGAATACCGTGTCCACGCCGTGGTGTAATCTATTTTCCGCCACCACATTAATTGGACGGGTATAAAGGTGTAATGAGTAACTATATATGATTAGTATAAAGTGATATTGATACTGAAATATTATAAATACACTTCAACAAAATTCCACGACCATGGGAACGATATCATTGCTCGTGCGTACGTACGGACTACCGTCTCCACGACGCGATGAGATTCATTCTCAATGATTAACCATTCATGAATGATTATAAAGTATATATAATAAGTACTAATGAAATATATGACCTAATAATACTGGAATTATTTATATTTATATGTATGTCATCTACTTAATTCTATTCAATTCAATAAGGAAACGAAAACAGCGTTCATCCGTACGTACGGACTACCGTCTCCATGAACGGTGTATTTCTTTCCATTTACTGATTTATTATATATGTGTATTATGAATATATATATATAAATCATGTTTTATATTCTGGAATTAAGTAATCATGATCTATGTATCATATGAATAATTAAAAGTTAAAAACACGAACGAAAAATGAGACGATTTTACCCAAAACGCTACTTTAACATGAATTTACAAAAGAACAGGTAATATAAAGTCATAAGTGGACCATATATGATATAATAACAATGAATATCATTCTGGAATAAGTCAATAACATGATTTAAATCATATACAGGAGGTTCGGACACTCACAAAGCAAGTCGGACCTAAGGTAAGGGAATATCACAATCTCATTTTTATCCGAGATTGTTTATACTTTAGCATTTACTGGGGTGTATTTTATCATCCACATCCATGATTCCTCAACATGTAATAGTTATATCCTTTTACAATAGTTTATATCCAATTTTACCGTTTGGTGAGTTTTTAGTAAATGATATGAAAGGAATGTTTTGTCGTTTTCCGTACAAGGTACTTTTTGTCTTTTTCGACAAAAGTACAAGAAGAATGTTTTTTTAACTTATACGGAAAGAATGGATTTTTAAAACATTATTTACAAGAATCTTCCTTTATAAGTTTTCATGTTTATTTTTAATCAACTTCTTTTAGTTTATAATTGTATGACATGTTAAGAAAATAAAAGTGTTTCTGAAGTAGAAAGGATATTTTCCTCATGAAAGGAGTTCAAATATTTTATCAAAATTATTTTCCATCTAAGATAATATAGGGTTCTATTTTTATCCCTATTATTACATTGATTTGATTATGTTGTGAGGGAACTATTTTTATGAATTAATTTACCTTATATGATTTGTTTTATGATGTCATGACGTTTCAAGAATCCCATTTTTGTTACATGAGTTATGCGATGATGTATGATTTATGATTATGTGGCACACATAAGAATGGATTCATTATAAGATGGATGGGACCTATATCTCCCTCCAATGCATTGGGTAAAGATTTCATATCTCATGAGATAGACATGGCTGAAATGGTAGGTTATACCGGTTCAGTGAAACAGGACTGAAACGAGGGTTACTCGATTCAGAAAGGGACTTTGTCCACTAAGATAGTCTTGGCAATGAGTCTTGACTAACAAGAAATGATTCTCTATGATTATGTGTGTATGCCACAAAGTTTTATGCTTTATGTTATGATTATTGGGATTTCATTTCACTACTATGATTTATCCCATGTTATGAAATTATGCTCTCTTTTGCAGGTTAAGATTTCCAAAAGTTATGTTCTTATGAATATGATGTGATTGATTTCTCTTTTGTTTACCCTTACTGAGCATTTGAGCTCACCCTTTTATGTTTTCTTATCCCCAGGATATAAAGAAAGGTTTTAGGTAACAAACAAAGGAAAGATCTTTATGGGAGATATTGAAGATCTTTCACCACGATTAGAAGATTACGTTCTGAGTTTCCAAAGACACTAAACTATTACGATCATTGTGTGTGTGTTTTTTTTATGTACTAAGTATTCCACAAAAGTAATGTAATTTCCATGTACGTCAAACTTCGGGTCTCTACAGTTGGTATCAGAGGAAATGTTTAGTCAACCTTTGGAAACTAGGATGCAAAAACGTTAGTGAGATCCCTAGAGATATTTATAAGGTATGTCTAGGGATGTCCCTAAGGATAAGTATACGTATAGGTTATAGTACTAGAACTACGCTAACGATCATAGAATTAAACCTAAGATGTTAGATATTGAAGGTACTCCCCCTTTATTATGTTATTTTCCCTAGCATTATTTTTTCCTCTCACACTATTCTTTTTGGGTTTTAGACTATGGCTGGAACCCGAAGGAACCGTGTTGATCAATGCAATGGACAATGCAATGATTGTCCTCCTGAACAAACAAATTTTATGGGTGATGGAGTGCAAAATCTTATTACTATCCTTACACAAGCTATGAATCATTCTGGACTTCCAAATGAGCAGAGAAGGGAACAATATTCTATTGAGTCCTTCATGAGGCAACGTCCACCTTCTTTCAGTGGGTCTTCTGATCCACTTGTTGCTGAATAATGGATCAGTACCACTGAAAAGATATTTTCAGTTCTTCAATGTTATGAGCATGATAAAGTCATCTTAGCAGTATATCGTTTGGCAGGTGAATCTGATCAATGGTGGAATCTTATCAAGAATACAAGGCAAAGAGATGAAATTGAGTCCATGGAATGGGACGAGTTCAAGAACTTTTTTTTCAGTAAGTACTTCCCTCGTATTCTTCGAACAAAGATGGAGAAGGAGTTTCTTGAACTAAAGAAAAAGGATGATGAATCTGTTGGTATATACGAAGCGAATTTTACAAGACTTGCAAGGTATGCATCTGGCATTATCATCCAACCTGAAAGTAAAGTTGATCGATTTTTCAGTGGCTTAAAACCAAGTCTTCGAAGGGCATTAGCTATAAGAGACTTCAGTATCTATGAAGAAATTGTGCGTTGTGCTATCAAGGTAGAAATGGAAGTTGGTATTACATATCCATCTTATGGTTTTGAAAAGAAACGAAAGATGGAGTTTAAGGAGAAATCTCAGAATAATGGTGAAAAGAAGATGAATGTTTCCTTATGCACAAAGTGTGGAAAGAAGCATGGTGGAGATTGTATTAAAGGGACTAGAAAATGTTTTAAGTGTGGAAAAGAAGGTCATCAAGTAGTTGAGTGTCGAAGTAATGGAAAAAGGGATTCTAATGATGTGAATAAAGCAAACACTGCAGAGAACGCACCACCAACACTTAAATGCTTCAAGTGAAAGGAAATGGGGAATTATGCTAATAAATGCCCTAATCCAAGGGTTAGTGATGATCGACATGAGCAACCGCTTAAGGCAAAGGACAAAGGGAAGTCACATGCGATCACCATTGGCGATGTTGAATATGATAACGATGTGGTGGAATGATTTAGTGTTTATGTAATGGGATTCCAAAATAATGTTTTATCATGGAATATTGGAATATTTATGTATTGGACTAATGTGGTATTCAAAGTGATTCAAATATTTTTGGAAATAATATGATATGCACATAATAAAGGGAAAACGAGAAAATGAAATGTTTAACAGTATTCATGATCTCATGATTGATATAAGGACTAAGTGATATCATTGTTTGAGTATATAGAATTTTGAGGATTTTGGTATGTGGAAAGTGTTAAATTTTAACTGCATTCATGTTTTCACTAAGGTTTTCAAGAGAATACATGATTAAAGACTTTGAATGATTGGAATGTGACCAAAAAAACATATCTTATGATATATGGGGATCGACGATGGTGTTAAATCTCTGGTAATCGTTTTCACTATGTTGTGAGAGTGGATTGCAGTATTATGGATAAGCCTAAAGATTGGAATGGATTATGTTGGGAATAGGTTAGTATTGTTTAAGGATAGAAGTTTTCTCGATATTATTGATGGGATGTTATAGTAATGTAGTTTTAGAAAAAGGACAACCTGAAGGACGGGCGACAGCCCATCGCTTCGGACAAGGCTGTGGGAATCGAACCCACAACTGAAGTGCGACTGACCTTTATCGCCTACCACTGGCCTACAGGAAGTCCCTGTTTAGTAGAAACTAGTTTTATTATATTAAGCAGTATGATATATAAAGTATAAGTCCATTTTAGGAACCATATATGATTAATCTCACTATAGATCGACTTATGTATATAAATTTTGCTAACCTTTTGAGACAGATGGAATGACCCGTCATTCTATCACATGATCTGCTAACACTTCACGAATAACAAATTCGACATCATTTATTTAAGAGATGAAGTGGAAATAGTTAAAGGCACGAACAACAGTGAGGTTTTTCCAACATAAAGTAAGTATTTATTCTAATTCAAATTCTTTAACTTTAGGGAAACGATCTTGAAAACCAAAAATGTTGTCCTAGTGATCTTATATCTGATGAATCAGATGGTACCTTAGATCGTCACAAATTTATAGCTTTGTGATTACTGGCTTTTCCATAGCCATGTTCTCTACCACTCTCCATCAGAACATGATGGTTATATTTCTCTTCCATATCCATATTTTCACCTATGTGGAAACCCAGTGATTAGTTTATTTGGGTAACCGTTACGTTTCATACTTTTTTTTAAAGATTGTTTTTGATATTCCTTTTTACGATGTGGGTTTCTATTAAATAAACTTTCGAATAGTAAACCATTTATAACCCCGACGAATTTCGAGGGCGAAATTCATTTTAAGGGGGGTAGAATGTAACAGCCCGAGATTTTATGAAAAATATTCTTTTTAATTTTATTAGTGTCTTTTGTTGTACGCTATACGAAAAGGAGCTTGCACAACACGCATCTTTGACTTGCCTTGCATTACACGCAATCGCAACCTTCCTCGATAGCGTGTGTAGTACGCAATACTGAGTTTCACGAAACAACGATATGCTATTAAAATATTATTAAAACTAGCCGTTATGAATAGTAATAACCACTTTTTAAATTTTATAAATTTTATATCTCAAAATGGACTTCATTTTTGGATTCGGAGTATCGAATTTAGCCTAAGGTGAAATTTTGGTACTTTTCGGATAACTTTCATATTCTGATGAATAATGAAAATTACTAAATTATAATTAAAAACAACTTTTTTAATCAAAATAATTAATAGTGATAAATTATTAATTTGAGTGGTTTTAAAGTATATTTAGAATATATTTTTACAATTTAATACAATGTTGTTCATTGGATGTAATTTCACATTTAAACCCGACATAAACAAGTGTCAATCTTTTGATAATTGTTTCTTAAAAACACGCTATTTGTTTTAACAGCGGGATTTAATTATAAAATTAATTAATGCAACTTCTATGTTATGAATTTGGTAAAATAGACTTCATTTTTGAATTCGGAATATGAAATATATCTTAGGATGAAATTTTGGCATTGTTCTGAAAAACATCAATTTTTGATGAATAGTGAAACTACTAAGTGGTAGTTAAAAAACTGAATTTTTCATAAAACTTAATTTTACCGCTTCTGTGAATTGAATTTCAAAAATACGAGAGACACGGTTGATTTTAGTAAGTAAAATGTGGTTCAATGAGATGAAAATAATTTTTGGTGAATAGTAACTTTTTACTTTTATTTACCACGGTTAAAAGTAAATAGGGTAATTAAGGGTAACAATGATATTAATATTACCCTAACACATGTCCTAATCCTATTGGACAAGTGTATCTCGACCAAAAACAACATTAAGTGTAAACTATTATCATTTAGGCCCACTTGGATTAGATTAAGACATTTATTATTATTTAATTCAAAGAAGAGTTAAAAGAGTTAAAATCAATGTTTATTTACTAAAACATTTTTAATATAGGGTTATACATAAGATAAATTCGATTGTAAATATTCATTAGAAAGATAAAAAGAGTTCCTACATAATGGTATTTTATTTGTAATTTTTAGACATCAAATAAGTTAATTTATTTATGACACAAAGATGATGTAGTAATTATCTCATTAATGAAATATTGACAAAATTGATATTATAAATACCAAAATAAATGTAATTTAAGACTTTTTATGAATTACACTAATTTTCTAGGTTACTATGATATATTATTGTTGCTTTAATAAACTTGTTTCGAACATATAATTCTGTTATTAATTTCACAAAAATCATATATCAAATAGTGTCAAAATTGACACAAAATAGTTTTTAAATCAAATATTATATTATTAATTGTTATTTTATTCCTAAAAATCTATGGTTCGGACAAATGACTTAGATAAGGATATATATATATTAATAATAAACAATTTGGGGTTCTTTTGGAATGTTATATTAAGTGTATTAACCATATAGTGTAAGAAAACAAAAAGACACGGTAAAAGTTAAATTATTTAAGTTAAAGTTAAATCTAATTGATAAGGTTAAAATAATACCCTAAACTTGTCTAAATCCTATTGGTTGATAGGATTTCGACCCATCCCCACTTTAGCTTCGAAATAAGACCCTTTGGAACCATTATAAACCGATTTTGACTTTAATATAAAATAATATTTTGAGATATTCCTAAGGTGCCCCTTTCCTCCCTTATAAAAGGGCACCTCCTCCCCCTTATCCTCACACCAATTTGAGCACCCAAGCTCGGCCAAACCCTGCCAAAATCTCTTCTCCACTTCCCTAGTATCATCCTAGAGGTCCTGGTCTTCTTCAAAGACCATCCTTAGTTCTTTAAGTGGAGGATAAGTGAAGGCGCGTCAAAAAGAGGTAATATCCATTACCGATCTTTTTCAATTTCTTTCTTCTTCAACTTCTTCTTCTTTAGTTGTTTCATGATAAAGTAATAACATCAGTATTTCTTATATACTGATATGTTATTATAAATATGAAACAACTCTAATTAACCTTTTATCCATCCTACGGAAAAAGGAAATCACCGCGCGTGCGTACGTACGGAATACCGTCTCCACGACGTGGTGTAATCTATTTTCCACCACCACATTAATTGGATGGGTATAAAGGTGTAATGAGTAACTATATATGATTATTATAAAGTGATATTGATACTGAAATAGTATACATACACTTAAACACAATTCCACGACCATGGGAATGATATCATCGCTCGTGCGTACGTACGGACTACCGTCTCCACGACGCGATGAGATTCATTCTCAATGATTAACCATTCATGAATAATTATAAAGTATATATAATAAGTACTAATGAAATATATGACCTAATAATACTGGAATTATTTATATTTATATGTATGTCATCTACTTAATTCCATTCAATTGAATAAGGAAACGAGAACAGCGTTCATGCGTACGTACGGACTACCGTCTCCATGAACGGTGTATTTCTTTCCATTTACTGATTTATTATATATGTGTATTATGAATATATATATATAAATAATGTTTTATATTCTGGAATTAATTAATCATGATCTAAGTTTCATATGAATAATTACAAGTTAAAAACAAGAACGACAAATGAGAAGATTTTACCCAAAACGCTACTTTAACATGAATTTACAAAAGAACGGGTAATATAAAGTCATAAGTGGCCCATATCTGATATAATAACAATGAATATGATTCTAGAATAAGTCAATAACATGATTTAAATCATATAAAGGAGGTTTGGACACTCACAAAGCAAGTCAGACCTAAGGTAAGGGAAATATCACAATCTCATTTTTATCCGAGATTGTTTATACTTTAGCATTTACTGGGGTGTATTTTATCATCCACATCCATGATTCCTCAAAATGTAATAGTTATATCCTTTTAAAATAGTTTATATCCAATTTTACCCTTTGGTGAGTTTTTAGTAAAATATATGAAAGGAATGTTTTGTCATTTTCCGTACAAGGTACTTTTTGACTTCTTCGACAAAAGTACAAGAAGAATGTTTTTTTTAACTTATACGGAAAGAATGGATTTTTAAAAAATTATTTCCAACAATATTCCTTTATATGTTTTCATGTTTATTTTTAATCAACTTCTATTAGTTTATAATTGTATGACATGTTAAGAAAAGAAAAGTGTTTCTGAAGTAGAAAGGATATTTTCCTCAAGAAAGGAGTTCAAATGTTTTATCAAAATTATTTTCCATCTAAGATAATATAGGGTTCTGTTTTTATCCCTATTATTACATTGATTTGATTATGTTTTGAGGGAATTATTTTTATGAATTAATTTACCTTATATGATTTGTTTTATGATGTCATGATGTTTCAAGAATCCCATTTTTGTTACATGAGTTATGCGATGATGTATGATTTATGATTATGTGGCACACATAAGAAAGGATTCATTATAAGATGGGAGAGACCTATATCTCCCTCCAATGAATTGGGTAAAGATTTCATATCTCATGAGATAGAAATGGCTGAAATGGTAGGTTATACCGGTTCAGTGAAACAGGACTGAAACGAGGGTTACTCGATTCAGAAAGGGACTTTGTCCACTAAGATAGTCTTGGAAATGAGTCTTGAATAACAAGAAATGATTCTCTATGATTATGTGTGTATGCCACAAAGTTTCATGCTTTAAGTTATGATTATTGGGATTTCATTTCACTACTATGATTTATCCCATGTTATGAAATTATGCTCTCTTTTGCAGGTTAAGATTTCCAAAAGTTATGTTCTTATGAATATGATGTGATTGATTTCTCTTTTGTTTACCCTTACTGAGCATTTGAGCTCACCCTTTTATGTTTTCTTATCACCAGGATATAAATAAAGGTTTTAGGTAACAAAAAAAAGGAAAGATCTTTATGGGAGATATTGAAGATCTTTCACCACGATTAGAAGATTACGTTCCGAGTTTCCAAAGACACTAAACTATTACGAACCTTGTGTGTGTGTTTTTTTTATGTACTATGTATTCCGCAAAAGTAATGTAATGTCCATGTACGTCAAGCTTCGGGTCTATACATAAACTAAGGGCGAGTGACCCCGATATAGCTCTCCAATTAATTGGGTAACGTGAAGGAGGGAAACATTAAGGTTTCTCCGAAGAGATTTAGGGAATATACTGTGGTGGGTATTCCAAACGTAACCAAGAGGGTTACTCCCTACGTAAGAATGTTATGAATGCCTCAAGTTACCTTTTATGTCTTATGATTTCTATGATTTATTCATGATTTTATGTGGTATGTTAAAGTTCCTATGTTTTATGGGTAAAGTATGATTTAATTCTTATGTATATATGAACTCATGTTTCCTTTCCATATTTTTTTATAACCCTTACTTAGATTTTTATGCTCATACCATGATTTTTGAAATGTTTTTCACAAGTCAAGGGAAAGGTACATTATATGATGATAGTGTCAAGGAAGTGTCAAGAAAGAATCAATTTTTTATTTTAAAATTTTTTCCATTAATGGGAAAAAATGAATACTGTCTTTTTGTAACCACTTTTTTTAAATGTGGAATGTAATGCATGTTTTATGATCTAATTCTCTAAAACTCTAAACCTGAAAAGATCCTCAATGTGTAATCTTGTAATAACTCATGATTAAGTAAGGTTTAAGGCTGGGGCCTTATAGAGCTTTAGGAACATCATTCTACTTTACAAGTATCTCTTCGATCTCAAACTGAAGATCACTTTCCCCCTTCCAGCTTTAAGCAGCAACGTTAAGCTTCCCATTCAGATCCTTCATCTATTGATTCTGAGTATTTTTCTTTAAGGTTATCTTTTCTTCAAAACTAGTTGTATTATCTTTTATCCTTACATCTTATATATCAAAAGCTTCCTTTACACCATATTGTAATTCATTAGCTCACTCATTTCTTGAATTGATATCATTGACCAGGTATCTATCTTCTTGTGTAACTTCATATGAGCTTCGTAGCCTATAAGTAAAGTTTTAAAATATAATTCTATATTGACATACTTGTCAATCACCATGGACACCGAATCATATTTCTAATTAAGAGTGTGTTGGAGAATCTAGAATCTAGAGTCTATGCTTGTAAAAGCCGGAATGGAACCAACTAGCTTATTCAATGATTGCTCCAATAAATCATGGCCAAGTAAAGATGACTCCAAATCTAAGACATTTCTTGTTGAGAGTGGTTTTTGAATCTCAAAAAGTTTCTTTTTTGATGTTCCTTCAACTTCTTTCTACTTCACTATATATTTTCTTTGAATATCAACAATAACTTTCTTACCCTTATCAATCTTCGGTATGACTTGCTCATCAGGAGATTTATGATCACAATCAGATAATTGTACAACACTATCTTCATCAATTTTTTCTTTTTATGCTATTTCCTCAATAAAGTGATTTTCATAACATTGTTCCTCAGATAATTCATTTTCTTCTTCTTCTCCCTTGTCATATTCATTCTTTCTAACTTTCTAATCTTTTTTTCCAGGAGTGAAAAACTTCACGAATTGGCCTCAGATGTTCAAAGTGATAATTTCTTGGAAGGGTTTGCCTAATCTTGTTATTCTTCAATTTTCTTAATCAGGTCATCTGTATTTCCACTTTCATCTTCTTCTACTACTACAAATTCTTCTTCTTCTTCCACCTCTTCCACTTCTTCCACTTCTTTAACAACTTCTTTCTCTTTAGATTTTTTCAGAGTAAAGAAATTATTCCCTGGAGTCTCAGGTAATGGCTCAACTAGGAATGTTTCTAGCACTGGAATATTCTCAGATGCTACTTCTCTGGCTTTTAAAAGAGATTGCACAACATCAGCCTCAAATATTTTCTTCATCATCTTCTTCCCTTTTTCTTTCTTCTCAAGTTATTCACCAGTCTTTTCCCTCAAATACTTAGCTTCAGCAAGGTCCAAGCGGAACTATTTCTCCCCTTCATTCCTCTTTTTCCTTGTCTTCCCACAATTTTTCAACCACTTCATATGGATAATATTTTTGTTTCATGGGTTTAGGAGGTGTGGATTGGGCTTCCATATCTTTAGGAGTTTCACCTTCAGCTTCCTCTTCCTTCAATTTTCTTTTCTTCCCAACATTATTCATTAGATTTGCCTCTATGTATCTTTTGGAATGGCTTATTCCTCTTCCTCATGCATATCATGAAACTATCCTCTCTCCTTAGAATAGCCCATATTCATTCTTTTCAGAGTGTCATCTCTAACAAGAATAACTTTTCTACTCTGAGGCTTGGATCTACATGCAATCTTGAATGATTCAAGAAACCTGACTATCAGCATTGAAAGTAAGGTTGGATACATGGTAATTTGGGCTCATAAATTACCATTCATTATGTTTTGAATTGTAATAATAGAATGCCTCATCAAATTTATTTTCCTTAGATTTACCAAGAAATCTAATAAATAGATGTCACTCTTCTTGAGGGTATCTTTGTCACATTTTCTCGCTACTAAAAAACTTTGTACCCTAGATGAAGTATCCATTTGTTAGAAGATATTTTGGAAATCATTTCTTCTTGAATTCATAATGTCCAGGGCATTCCATTGCCTTCACCTTTATAAAACATCCTTTCTCATCCTATAATTTGTTGGAACAGAACATTGTTTCCTTTTCGTAGGATAATCCCACCAAACTAGCTGCCTTGGTATAAGAAAGTTTGTAGGTTTTTCCATTAGACATGAATTTTTTTTTCTATTTCATCATCCTTACAGAATCACATTGACTCATAAAACTCTATGAGTAAATCTAGATACACCATGTCTTGATAACCTGGCTTAGATAAGAAGACATCTTCCCATCCATTTAACTTGATATTCATAGAAATGATAGAATAGTACTTGAAAAAGTTTGGATGCACCAACCATTCCCTGTAGACTTTCCATTTTGAGATTAGCTTCATGGTATGCATTTCGTGGGAAGAAGATTCTACAGACATTTAGACTGGAGGAACATTGAGAGATTCAGAATGAGATTAAGAACTAAGGAAGAGCTTCAAGACACAAAAGTAGTGAAAACTGATGTGGTACAACCCTTCGGGGTTCCTTTATATAGGTGATGGAAGTGACCTTTCATCTTACAAAACCAATCTAACGGTTGAAAAACTCATTGATCTGATCTGATGGCTGAAAACATCCATACAAGGAAATCTTGAATCCGATCTTTTATTGTTTTAAGAAAAACATTGGATTTAAGGAGAAATGAATTCGAAATATTAAAAGAAAATACCAGCATGTAAAATGATTTCGAAAACATGAGTAAAGAAATCATTCCTTTTGGATTGGCTAGGAATATTATTCGTATAGGTGATAATCTTCTTGAAGAAAATTTTACTACGAAAAACTCACTTCGTACAACTTACTACGAAAAAAGTAATATCTAAATGTTTTATTGAAAAAAATTTTAGTACCAAAACTCGATTACGATAAATTATGATTATGAAAATTCTCATTATGAAAATTCCCATTATGAAAATTTCTATTACAAATATTTCAATTATGAAAATTTCCATTACGAAAATTTCAATTAAGAAAATTTCAATTATGAAAATTTCAATTATCAAAATTTCCATTATGAAAATTTCCATTACGAAAATTTCATTTTACAAAAATCTCCAACATAAATATTAAACGTACAAATATTCTCATTATGAAAACTTCAGTTTTGAAAATTTCATTATGAAAATTTCAGGTCTGAAGAAATTCATTACGAAAAACATGAAAAAAATTTGACGACGAAAATTTTCATTACGAAAATATTGAAAAACTTTCTATGAATTTTTTTGAAAAACTAACTATGAAAACTTTCATAAACATTAATAACAGATGCACTCCCCCTATGAAAATGAGTTTATTACTGTATGGATAACGTTTCAACAAGATGTTAATCAAGGAATATTACATTATGGTTATCATTCTTATATTTTGTTTAATGTAGTCAAATCTATCAGATGATAAATATTTTTTGAAAATATCATCAAGTTGATCTTGCATTCTGATAAATTGATGAATGATATGTCCTTTTAGTGTGTGATCCCTAAGAAAGTAATACCTAATATCTATTTTCTTTGCACAATAGTGATGTGAAGTTTTTTTACTAAGGGACATGGAACATGTGTTATCACAAAAAAATTAGAATTTTTGTAAAACTCAAGCCCTAGTATGTGAGTGTGTGTTGCATCCACAACACTTGAGCACAACAACGTCCAGGTGATAAATATTCAGCTTCAGCAGTGGAACGTTTTACTGAGTTTTGCTTCTTACAAGATGAAGAAACTAATGAATATCATAAGAAATGACATGTTTTGGATGTATTCTTTATATCCATTCTAAATCCACCAATGTCTGCATCTGAAAAACTTTTTAGAATAAAATCATTTCTAAAAGTATAAGAAAGTTCTAAATCAATGGTTCCCATTAAGTAGAAAAAAAATTCTCTTCACTACCTTTAAATGAAATTCCTTAGGATTGGATTGATATCTTGCACATAAGCACACTGAAAACATTAAATCAGGACGACCAACTGTCAAGTAAAGTAGAATTCAATCATTCTCCAAAGGTTGTTTGATCTACTGGTTTCCCATCTTCATCAAGATCAAGTGTATTTGAGGTACCAATGGGAGTACATAAACTTTTAGTGTTGTCATATCCATTAATTTTATGAAGATATTTAGTATACTTATATACAGATATATATATTCCTTCTGGTTTTTGAGAATTTTGAAAACTAAGAAAAAATGTTGACTCACCCATCATACTCATTTGAAACACATATTTCATTAGATCTAAAAATGAATCAGTTAAATATTGCTGAGTTGAACCTAATATAATTTCATCAACATAAATATGAACAATAAAAAAAATTCTTATCTTTCTTTATAAAAAGAGTTGGATCTGCATTTCCCATAATATAGTTATTTTGAAGCAAAAATCCTATAAGACTATCATTATAGGATCGAGGGGCTTGTTTAAGGCCATACAAAGCATTGGTATGTCTAAAAACATGATTAGGATGTTTTGTATCTTCAAATCCAGGAGTTTTTTAACAAAAACATCCTTTTGAACATAACCATTAAAAAAATCACATTTCACAACCATTTGAAAACGTTTGAAATTGAAGAATGCTACAAAGGCAAATAAAATTTGAATAGATTCAAGTATAGATATTGGAGCATAGGTTTCTTCATATTCTTTACCTTCTGGTTGATTATATCATTTAGTAACTAATCTTGCTTTATTTTTGACTATGCATCAAATTTCGTCACACTTATTTCTGAAGATCCATTTTTCTCAAATAATATATGTTTCCTACGGTCATTCAACCAAGGTCCGGAAATTATTCCATTAGAATTGATTTAATTCATCTTGCATGGATTTAATCAAATAATCATCACCTAAATCTTCATCAGTGCGTTTTGGTTATAATTTGAATATAAATGCGAGATGTTCTACTTCATTTCTTATTGAACATCTAGTCCTTAAGGTTGATTCACATCACAAATGATACTATCAATGGGATGATTCATTAGAAACAACTTATTTTGTTTTTTTAAACATGTTCATCAACGTAGGGTAGGAAATCTTCTGGGGTAAATGTTTCAAAAGTATTTTCTAGGAAAATTTCCTTATCGGAAGGATCTTTTATCAAAGGTTGATAATCAGTTTTTGAAAACACATTCGAGGATTTAGGTGGGGGTTGTTTAAAGAAAAAAGAATCAGTTTCATCAAATTTAACATGTACTGTCTCTTCTATAGTACATGTGTTTTTGTTGAAAATGCTATATGCCTTAGAAGTTGTGGTTTAGCCTAAGAAAATTCCTTCATTAGATTTTGGAGCAAATTTATGAGGATTAACATTAGTATTCAGAATGAATACCTTGCAACCAAAAACTATAATGTAGGAAAGTCTAGGTTTTCTACCATGCCATAACTCATTAATATTTTTTTTAAGATAAAGTATAATCAAACATGATTTATAGTATAACAAGAAGTACTTACATCTTCAACCCAAAAATGGTTGGATACAGAATACTCCCACAACATGGTTCTAGTTATCTATTGAAGAATTATTTTTCATCATTCAACAAAAATGTTTTGTTGAGGTGTTCTGGGTGCTCAAAAGTCATGAGTAATTTATTTTCTACTACAAAAGTTATAAAATTAGAATTTTGAAATTCTCCTCCATGATCACTATGAATGATTATCAATAGATATTTTTCCCATTTTTAACATGGGCTCTAAAACTTTTGAAATAAGAAAAACATTTAAACTTATTTGATAGAAAATAGACCCACATATATCTAGTGTAATCATATACCAAGAAAAATAAATTATTCATTCCCCCAATGCTTCCAATTTGTGTTGGACCAAAAAGAACTATACCAACTAGATGTAATGCATCAGTAGTTGAGACGTCACTGATTGATTTAAAACATGATTTATGTTTCTTTCTATATTGAAAAGGGTCACAAAATTTTTAATAATTCAATATATTCTCCTGTAGATCCTTAAATAATCTTTTCTTATAAAGTTTTCATGAGTTACTAAGGTTACAGTGTCCTAGCCTTCTATGGCATAACCAAGAATGATCTTCCATTGAACTAAGGTAAGGTAAGTCTTGGCTAGGATGGTCTTCTATGTTTAGTGTTTAAACACTCTCTTTCCTATTGGTATAAAGAATAAATTCTTATTTGGACTTGTCTACTAAGCACTTATCATTCTTAAAATTCACATGGAAGCCCTCATCACATAATTAGCTTTTTCTAATGAGATTTTTCTTAAGACCTTTATAAAATAAAACATTTTAAGTAAATGTTTTTCCAAGAAGAAAAATGGTACCTATAACAATAATGTCTCCCTGATCATTTTCTCTGAAAGTAACTTTTCCTCCTTTCATCTATACAATCTTTTCAAAATTATTTTTTTACCAATTATATTCCTGGAACATCCACTATCCATGTACCACGTATTGTTGTTGGTACATTCCATTTTTTTCCTAAAAATAAGAAAAATGTATGCTTTTGGAACCAAACATTATTAGATATTGAATTTCAAGATAAATTTTTTTTTGGAATCCACATTTGTTTAGAAAAATAAGCTTAATTAAACCCAAGAGATTGAATTTTATTCAATGAGCAGTTTTTCTTTCAATGTCCACCTCTTTGAAGTTTATTAAAAAAGGAGATTTTGATGGAACAAAATAGTTGTTTTTGTAAACCGGTTATTGGTGAGTATAACCTACTCTAGTAGTGTTTCCTTGAGGTTTAATTTGAGAATAAATCATTTCAAAATTTTCCTTCCCAGAGGTATATTTTAAAAGAAGATTCTTATGATAGAATTTTTCAGATTTTTGTTTGATAACTAAATTCCAATCCATAAGAATTATTTCCATAGAGTTAGATTTTTCCTAAAAAACATTAATCTCTAAATTAGTATTCTAAATATCTATAGAATGTTATTCCTTAGAAGAATTTTCTTTCTCATGTTCTTCAGAATGTGTTTCTAAATTCACTTATTTATCTACCAGATCTCTAGAAAGATCTGAAATATCTTTTGTAAGAATTTCTTCTATAGTATTTTCCTTGTCTAATTTCTTAAAAATTTTACATTTTTTTTCTTCAAATAACATTGAAAATATAGATACATATTCATATAATGGTTATTCATTTTCCGAAGATGAAGTATCTTCATTGGAAGTACTATTTTCGAAATAGTAATTTTTATCAAGGGATATATTTGTTAAAGACTTGGCAGAGCGTACCTTGGCCATAAGACATGTTTTAGGAAAAGAAGTAGTAGAAGTGAATATCGTATTCTTATATGCTGATGATTCATATTTGGATGATTCACTTTCTGAAGAGTCTCCACAACTAGCACTCTAAGTATCATTAGCTTTAAGACTTTTCTTGTTCATCAATCTATAGAATTTCTTCTTATTTTTTTCTAAATTCCTTTACTTCTTTTCCTTCATTTTAAACAAATGAAAATCAGGTATGATGTGACTTTTTATTCTATATTCATAACATGTTACTTCACAATATTTCTTATATGTAATCGTTATTCTTGTACTTATTCTAATAATTCTTCTGAGTGACAATCTTGTTCATTCTTCGAACAAGATTAGCTAATTCATTATCTGACTTTTCTGTATCACAAGATTCTGACTAAATAATGATATTATTTGTCATTGATCTAATTAATCTTTCTATGGTCTTGGATTTCATATGTATAGAAGTGGTTGTAAAAGAAAATCCTCCATTCCCATTATTCTTTTTGACATTTTCAGAATCTCTCTTCATTCTGGTTTTATATTGAAGAAGAGTTCCAAACAACTCATCTAAGGATATTTGAGTGACTTTCCAGTTTTCATCAATAGTTGTCCTCTTGGACTCCCATTCATTTGGCATTATATATATGATATTATCCACAAGAGCCTCATCACCAAGACCTTTTTCTCCCATATATTTCAAGCTATTCATGACTGTCATATACATTTTCTATACTTTACATATAGGTTATTTATAAGGAAAGATAATGCCATGGTATTCAAATCTCAATATTTATCTTCTTGTCTTAATGAATTTGGATGTACCCAAATGTGTAACACCACATTTCTTCAAGATATTGTTTGGAACTTCACATGATGATATTTGACTATAGATGTTCCTAGTCATGAAACACAACAAAGTAATTCTGACTCAGAAATTTGATTGAAATTCTGATTTCTACTAATCCGTAAAGTTTCTCATATCCTTATCCAGAATCTTATAATCTCCACTCAGCATTCGATATTATGAACTCCAGTATTGATAATGAAATTCTGTATCCTATCTCTCCAGTACTCATAATCATTTCCATCAAATACAAGAGGTCTGGTAGGATTTATATTATCAATAGAACCAATAGTTAAACCTGAAATTCTAAAAAAAATAATTGTCACACAAGTTTGTTAGTATTAAGAGTTTGTAAAAAAGGAAAATATTATAATAAAGGAATAAATAGAGCCAGAGTATCTCTAAGTAAAAATGAATCCAAACTATGTGAGTCTAAATATATGAATCCTGAAAATATGATTTCGAGAAATCAATTCTGAGTATTCTCTTCTGAATCTAATCATGGGATTAATTAAGATTGAACCAATCCTCTAATAACAATTTTTAGAATGGTAAGTATTCGTATGATATACTCTATAATACCATATATAGGATCAAATATGTAAAATGATATACAAATACAAGAGGGGGTGAATTTTATTCTTTTAAAAATTTCTTAAGGAATGTCTGTTTAAAAAAAATTCACAACACCTCTAAGTTCTAAAAACTAGCTTGATTACGGAAAAGTGATTCCAGAAAAGAAACTTTACAAAATTTTACATCAAATGATATTCTACCTTAAAGTATATAGAATCTAACTATAGTATAGTACAATTATGAGGGAGTATAATAAAGTTATACTTTCCTCAACAATACAAATTCAGCGGAAAAACAAAGTAGTAAAACAACAAGTAACAATAATAAACTCATTTAACCCAATGAGGAGGGTATCCAAAAACCCTAGATAAGAGGTCCCTTGATTTATATTTTCAAAAAAATCTATCTTACCCAAACCCAGGTAATCCCTCAATCTGAATATTGGTATCTATCTGGCTATCCCCACAAGCCCTCTATTTGTAAAGAAATAGACACCTCTGACTTCACAACCCAAAGTCTCTGATTTTAAGGAAATCGAACCTCTCCACAAAGAAAGTCTCCACGAAGCACAGTTTGAACAAGTCAATCAAATATTCTTCATGAAGCCTGAGAGTTTATATATCCTATCTCTCTAGAAATCACTTCACCAACACTTTGTCAAAAATTCCTGAAATGTTATGAAAACATTCAAATGAACTACTATTTATAGCCACATCTCCAACATTCAGCTCCCTCCTCCAACGGTCTTACTCTTCCTTGAATTTTGGAGGGACCTGTACACATGTCACTCAAACAATGGTTAGTTGATAATTGAAAGCACTACATTTTTTTATAACAAAATGAGTGTAAGCATAACCAAAACAAATATTCGGAATGGATGTAAATGAAAGTTTGGAGTCTACGAAGAAATAAAGTCAAAGTCTATAAAACTAAGATATTCAGATTCTGTTTATCAGAAGAATTAGGACTTCACACAATTTCATATCCATAATTCCTTATCAAAATTCACCATCACAATTCACAATCATAATTTATAATGAAAATTCGTAATCAGAAATCGTTATTAGAATTCAAAATGAGAATTCGTAATCAGAATTCATCATCAGAATTCGTAATGAGAATTTGTAATCAAAATTCATCATCGGAATTCATAATGAGAATTTATAATTAGAATTCATTATCAAAGTTCCTAATGAGAATTCGTAATCAGAATTCATCATTAGAATTTGTAATGAGAATTCATAATGAGAATTCATAATCAGCATTCATCATCAGAATTCATAATGAGAATTCGTAATCAGAATTCATAATGGGAATTCGTAATAATAAATCATCATCAGAATTCGTAATGAGAATTCGTAATTAGAATTCATCATCAGAATTCATAGTTAAAACTTTATACAAGTTCGTAATTAGAATTTAGATTTGAACTATATAAAAGTTTGTAACAGGGAATTCGGAGTAGAACTTCATAAATGACCGTAACAGGAATTCGGATCCAAAAAAATAGAATGCTTCATATCTATGAACTATATGATTCCGATGTTTTAGATATGACTTGGATTTTTATACTAAAGAACAAAATATTGATAAGAACAATGAATTCTGGGTAAGGGTATATTTCCTTGGGTAAGGAAATTTTCCTTATATAAGTAACATATAAGGTAAAATCAATTTTCCTTTAAGATAAGGTGTTTTGATTTTCAAAACAAGAAGGAATGTAAATTCATAAGGTAATATTTATTGACTCAACAGATTAGAAATATAATATCCATCTATAAAAGAATTTACTGAATCTTTTATAGATTATACTTAAATTTATAGAGTTATAGGATATGTAAATTCCATTTTTGTTTGATATATATCAAAATTGAAGTATTTTTTTAATATTAGACAAATATCATCCACCTACATTCACCTTATTTGAATACAGCTGCTTAGAATGATTAATAAAAACTTTTTCTGTGAAAACATATAGAAGGAAAATAAATAGTATATATTATAATATTTTATATTGTAGGAAGTAAGGGAAAATTGTATTAAATTTAATCAGATGATGAAACTATTACCAATATATGTTTTTAAATGATGTATCATATGGAAAAATTTCGTTTATTAGTATCTCAATACCTATAATGGTTGTAATTACATCTAAGATATAATTGATTAAATTAAAATTTGCACACACACAATTAATATTCAAAAGTATTTCACAGTATATCTACACTACATGTTAAATATAATGGATGTAATAATTTATCACAGTTTACTAATTTCAATTATATATTATCATGAACAAAGGTTCATACCAAAATTTTTCTGGAACCGTCGGTAGGACAAGGGTACATTGCTATGATTTGGAATATCTTATATCATTTAAAATGATGGTCAATAAAAATTTAACAATCATACATTGTAAAAAAAGTTCATATATTGAAGAATATATTTCAATGGAAGATATCTCAAATTTATTCATCAATTAAATTTATCGTTTATTTATTTTTTCCTATTTTGAATCTAAAATGAACTATTTAAATCTCAATATGGTATGAGATACAGAACTCTGCAATTCTTGGATGAGGATAGATGGATGATGGTTTTAAAAATCGATCATGATCATGATATGTGATAAAAGGTTCAAAACATTTTATCATACCTAAAAAATAATAAAATTCATATATGATTATTGATAATAATCATTAATGATATATTTGGTGTGGATATTGTGAAAAAAATAATTTATAATTTACCTAAAATATAGTTATTTTCATGACCCATCCCTCAGGGCCCATGTTATGACATACCCCAAGCCAGCCTTAGAAAGGCTAGGGGTTGGTGACTACTGTTGAATGTGTCAATATTCAATTGGGGCGAATTTTTCATAGTTCAGGTACACTCGAGTACACAACCACGTCCCAAAGCTGTAAAATATAAACATGCATTCCAACAAATAAACAATGAGTAAAAGAACAATTAGTAGGTCCAATGGGATAGAATAAAAACCAATAAAATGATGAACTAAAAATAGGAAATTAAATTGAAACTCTAAAATTCATCCATGGAAAACCCCACCAGATGGGTATGTGTATAGTGGTAGATAGAAATAGAAGAATGTATGCCCTGGCCACCTGGTCTCATGAGGCACCGTGTAACAGCCCGAGATTTTATGAAAAATATTCTTTTTTCATTTCACTAATGTCTTTTGTTGTACGCTACACCAAAGGAGCTTGCACAACATGCATCCTTGACTTGCCTTTCATTACACGCAATCGCAACCTTCCTCGATAGCGTGTGTGGTATGTAATACTGAGTTTCACGAAACAATGATATGCTATTAAAATATTATTAAAACTAGCCGTTATGAATAGTAATAACCACTTTTTAAATTTTAGAAATTTTAAAATGGACTTCAATTTTGGATTCGGAGTATCGAATTTAGCCTAAGGTGAAATTTTGGTACTTTTCGGATAACTTTCATATTCTGATGAATAGTGAAAATTACTAAATTATAATTAAAAACAACTTTTTTAATCGAAATAATTAATAGTGATAAATCATTAATTTGAGTGGTTTTAAAGTATATTTAGAATATATTTTTACAATTTAATACAATGTTGGTCATTGGATGTAATTTCACATTTAAACTAGACATAAACAAGTGTCAATCTTTTGATAGATATTGTTTCTTAAAAACACGCTATTTGTTTTAACAGCGGGATGTAATTATAAAATTAATAAATGAAACTTTTATGTAATGAATTTGGTAAAATAGACTTCATTTTTAAATTCGGAATATGAAATATAGCTTGGGATGAAATTTTGGCACTGTTCTGAAAAACATCAATTTTTGATGAATAGTGAAACTACTAAGTGTTAGTTAAAAAACTGAATTTTTCATAAAACTTAATTTTACCGCTTCTGTGAATGGAATTTCAAAAATCCGAGAGACACGGTTGATGTTAGTAAGTAAAATGTGGTTCAATGAGATGAAAATAATTTTTGGTGAATAGTAACTTTTTACTTTTTTTTAACGCGGTTAATAGTAAATAGGGTAACTAAGGGTAAATATGATATTAATATTACCCTAACACATGTCCTAATTCTATTGGACAAGTGTAATTCGACCAAAAACAAACTTAGGAATAAAATATGACCATTTAGGCCTACTTGGATTAGATTAGGACATTTATTATTAATTTATTTTAAGAAGGGTTAAAATAGTTAAAATCAAAGTTTAATAAGTAAATCATTTTTAATATGGGGTTATACATAAGATAAATTCGATTGTAAATATTCATTAGAAAGATAAAAAGATTTACTACATGATGGTATTTTATTTGTAATTTTTAGACATCAAATAATATAATTTATTTATGACACAATGATGATGCAGTAATTATCTTATTAATGAAATATTGACATAATTGATGTTATAAACACCAAAATAAATATAATTTGAGTCTTTTTATGAATTCCACTAATTTTAGAGGTTACTATGATATATTAGTGTTGATTTAATCAACTTGGTTCGAACATATAATTCTGTTATGACTTTCACAAAAATCATATATCAAATAGTGTCAAAATTGACACAAAATAGTTTTTAAATCAAATATTATATTATTAATTGTTATTTTATTTCTAAAAATCTAAGGTTCGGCCAAATGACTTAGCTAAGGATATATATATTAATAATAAACTATTTGGGGTGCGTTTGGCATGTTATATTAAGTGTATTAACCATATAGTGAAAGAAAACAAAAAGACACGGTAAAAGATAAATTATTTAACTTAGGGTTAAATCTAATTGATAAGGTTACAATAATACCCTAAACTTGTCTAAATACTATTGGTTGATAGTATTTCGACCCATCCCCACCTTAGCTTCGAAATAAGACCCTTTTGAACCATTATAAACCGATTTTGACTTTAATATAAAATAATATTTTGAGGTATTCCTAAGGTGCCCCTCTCCTCCCTTATAAAAGGGCACCTCCTCCCCCTCCTCCTCACACCAATTTGAGCACTCAAGCTCGGACAACCCCTGCCAAAATCTCTTCTCCACTTCCCTAGAAACATCCTAGAGGTTCTGGTCTTCCTCAAAGACCAATTTTAGTGCCCTAAGAGTAGGTCTCAAAGAGGCACTTCAAAGAAGAGGTAATTACCGTTACCAATTCTTTCATCTTTATTTCTTCTTCCACTTCTTCTTCTTAGGTTGTTTCATTATGATGTAATAACATCAGTATCACTCATATAATGATATGTTATTATAAGTATGAAACAACCCTATTTCACCATCTATCCATCCTAAGGAAAAAGAAATCACCGCGCGTGCGTACGTACGGAATACCGTCTCCACGCCGTGGTGTAATCTATTTTCCACCATCACCTTACAAGGATGGGTATAATGGTGTAATGAGTAACTATATATGATTATTATGAAGTAATATTGTTACTGAAATAATATATATATACTCCAATACAATTCCACGATCATAGGAACGATATCATCACTCGTGCGTACGTACGGAATACCGTCTCTACGATGTGATGCGACTCGTTCTACATGATCTTCATTTCATAATGATTATATAAATGAATTGAATGAATGAATATGAAATATACTACACTAATACCATTCTGGAAATGAATTATCTATAACCTAAAGATAAGAATAAGGATTTATTCGACAAAACACGCATAAGAACAAAAAGTTATAAAGACCCGAGTAACAAGTAACAATGAAATATTACTAACAAGAAGCTAATAATATGACCATATATGATCTCATATCAATATGTATGATTCTGTAATAAGTCAATAACATTATTTAAACCATTATACAGGAGCTTCGGACACGAACAAAGCAAATAGGACCTAAGGTAAGGGAAATATCACAATCTCATTTTTATCCGAGATTGTTTATTCGTAAGTATTTACTAGGGTGTATTTTATAATCCACATCCATGTTTCAAAATTATGTAATATTATTTCCATCCACCTAAAATTGTTTAAATCCATTTTTACCCTTCGGTGAGTTTTTAGTAAAGAATATGAAATGAATCTTTTGTCGTTTTTTTCGTACGAGGTACTTTTTGACATTTCCGACAAAAGTACGAAGAATGTTTTTTTTAACTCATACGGCATGAATGGATTTCTAAAAAACTTATTTCCAAGAAGATTCCTTTACAAGTATTCAAGTTTATTTTTAATCAACTTCTTTTATTTTAAAATTGTATGACATGTTAAGAAAGGAAAAGTGTTTTTAAAGTAGAAAGGATATTTTCCTCAAGAATGGAGTTCAAGTATTTTATCAAAATTATTTTCCATCTAAGATAATAAAAGGGTTCTGTTTTTATCCCTATTATTACATGGACTTGATTATGTTGGGATGGAAACATTTTTATGAATTCCTTTATCTTATATGAATTGTTTTATGATGTCATGATGTTTAAGAATCCCATTTTTATTACATGGGTTATGAGATGATGTATGGTTTATGATTATGTGGCACACATAAGAAAGGATTCATTATAAGATGGGTGGGACCTATATCTCCCTCCAATGCATTGGGTAAAGATTTTATATCTCATGAGATAGACAGGGCTGGAACGGTAGGTTATACCAGTTCAGTGAAAACGGACTGAAACGAGGGTTACTCGATTCAGAAAGGGACTTTGTCCACTAAGATAGTCTTGGCAATGAGTCTTGACTAACAAGAAATGATTTTCCATGATTATGTGTGCATGCCACAAAGTTTCAAGTTTTATGTTATGATTATGGGGATCTCATTTTCACTTCTATGATTTATCCCATGTTATGATATTATGAGCTCTTTTGCAGGTTAAGATTTCCAAAGGCTATGTTCTTATGTATATGATGTGATTGATATTTCTTTTGTTTACCCTTACTGAGCATTTGAGCTCACCCTTTTATGTTTTCTTTTCCCCAGGATATAAAGAAAGGTTTTTAGGTAAAAAAAAGGGAAGATCTTTATAGGAGATATTGAAGATCTTTCACCACTATTAGAAGATTACGTTCCGAGTTTCCAAAGACACTAAACTATTACGATCCTTGTGTGTGTGTTTTTGTTATGTACTAAGTATTTCGCAAAAGTAATGAAATGTCCATGTACGATAAGCTTCGGGCCTCTATAGTTGGTATCAGAGGAAAGGTTTAGTCAACCTTTGGAAACTAGGATGCGAAAACGTTAGTGAGATCCCTAGAGATATTTCTAAGGTATGTCTAGGGATGTCCCTAGGGATAGTATATGTATAGGTTATAGTAATAGAATTACGCTAACGATCATAGAATTAAACCTAAGATGTTGGATATTGAAGTTACTCCCCCTTTATTATGTTGTTTTCCCTAGCATGATTTTTGCCTCTCACACTATTCTTTTTGGGTTTTAGACGATGGCTGGAACCCGAAGGAACCGTGTTGATCAATGCAATGGAAAATGCAATGATTGCCCTCCTGAAAAAACAAATGTTATGGGAGATGGAGTGCAAAATCTTATTGATATACTTACACAAGCTATGAATCATTCTGGACTTCCAAATGAGCAGAGAAGGGAACAATATTCTATTGAGTCCTTCATGAGGCAACATCCACCTTCTTTCAGTGGGTCTTCTGATCCACTTGTGGCTGAACAATGGATCAGTACTACTGAAAAGATATTTTCAGTTCTTCAATGTTCTGAACAAGATAAAGTCATCTTAGCAGTATATCGTTTGGAAGGTGAAGCTGATCAATGGTGGAATATTATCAAGAATACGACGCCAAGAGATGAAATTGAGTCCATGGAATGGGACGAGTTCAAGAACTTATTTTTCAGTAAGTACTTCCCTCGTATTCTTCGAACAAAGATGGAGAAAGAGTTTCTTGAATTGAAGCAAAGGGACGATGAATCTGTTGGTACCTATGAAGCAAATATTACAAGACTTGCAAGGTATGCTTCTGGAATTATCATCCAACCTGAAGGTAAAGTTGATCGATTTTTCAGTGGCTTAAAACCAAGTCTTCGAAGGGCATTAGCTATAAGAGACTTCAGTAGCTATGAAGAAATTGTGAGTTGTGCTATCAAGGTAGAAATGGAAGTTGGTGTTACATATCCATATCATGGTTTTGACAAGAAACGAAAGATGGAGTTCAAAGAGAAATCTCAGAATAATGGTGAAAAGAAGATGAATGTTTCCTTATGCACAAAGTGTGGAAAGAAGCATGGTGAAGATTGTCTTAAAGGGACTAGAAAATGTTTTAAGTGTGGAAAAGAAGGTCATCGAGCAGCTGAGTGTCTAAGTAATGGAAAAAGGGTTTCTAATGATGTGAATAAAGAAAACACTGCAGAGAACACACCGCCAACACTTCAATGCTTCAAGTGAAAGGAAATGGGGCATTATGCTAATAATTGCCCTAATCCAAGGGTTAGTGATGATCAACATGAGCAACCACTGAAGGCAAAGGACAAAGGGAAATCACATGCGATCACTATTGGCAATGTTGAATATGACAACGATGTGGTGGAATGATTAAGTGTTTATGTAATGGGATTCCAAAATGATGTTGTATCATTGAGTATTGCAATATTTATTGATGTGGTATTCAAAGTGATTGAGATATTTTTTGGAAATAAGATGATATGCGCATAATGAAGACGAGAAAATGAAATGTTTAATAGTATTCATGTGCTCATGATTGATATAAGGACTAAGTGATTTCATGGTTTGATTATAAAGAATTTTGAGGATTTTGGTATGTGGAAAGTGTTAACGTTTAACTGCATTCATGTTTTCACTAAGGTTCAATGGGTATTCAAGAGAATACATGATTAAGGACTTTGAATGTTTAGAATGTGACCAACAAGACATATCTTATGATATATGGGGATCAACGATGGTATTAAATCTCCGGTAATTATTTTCACTATATTATGAGAGTGGACTGCAGTATTATGTATAAGCCTAAAGATTAGACTGGATTATGTTGGACATAAGTTAGTATTGTTTAAGGATAGAAGATTTTCGATATTATTGATGGGATGTTATAGTAACGTAGTTTTAGAAAAAGGACAACCTGCAGGACGGGCGACAGCCCATCGCTTCAGACAAGGCTGTAGGAATCGAACCCACAACCGAAGTGCGACTGGCCTTTATCGCCTACCACTGACCTACAGGAAGTCCCTGTTTAGTAGAAACTAGTGTTATTATATTAAGCAGTATGATATATGAAGTATAATCCCATTTTAGGAACCATATATGATTAATCCCACTATAGATCGACTTATGTATATAAATTTTGCTAACCTTTTGAGACAGATGGAATGACCCGTCATTCTATCACATGATCTGCTAACACTTCACGAATAACAAATTCAACTTCATTTATTTAAGAGATGAAGTGGAAATTGTTAAAGGCACGAACAACAGTGAGATTGTACCAAAATAAAGTAAGTAATTATTCTAATTCAAATTCTTTAACTTTAGGGAAATGATCTTGAAAACCAAAAATGTTGTCCTAGTTCTCTTATACCTGATGAATCAGATGGTACCTTAGATCATCACAAATTTATGGATTTGTGATTACTGGCTTTTCCATAGCCATGTTCTCTACCACTCTCCATCAGAACATGATTGTTAGATTTCTCTTCCATATCCATATTTTCACCTATGTGGAAACCCAGTGATTAGTTTATTTGGGTAATCGTTACATTTCATACTTTAGTTTTTAAAGCCAAGTTTTGGTATTCCTTTTTACGATGTGGGTTTCTATTAAAGAAACTTTCAAATAGTAAACCATTTATAACCCCAACGAATTTCGAGGGTGAAATTCATTTTAAGGGGGGTAGAATGTAACAGCCCGAGATTTTATGAAAAATATTCTTTTTTTATTTCACTAATGTCTTGTGTTGTACGCTACACCAAAAGGATCTTGCACAACACGCATCCTTGACTTGCCTTGCATTACACGCAATCGCAACCTTCCTCGATAGCGTGTGTGGTACGTAATACTGAGTTTCACGAAACAATGATATGCTATTAAAATATTATTAAAACTAGCCGTTATGAATAGTAATAACCACTTTTTAAATTTTAGAAATTTTAAAATGGACTTCAATTTTGGATTCGGAGTATCGAATTTAGCCTAAGGTGAAATTTTGGTACTTTTCGGATAACTTTCATATTCTGATGAATAGTGAAAATTACTAAATTATAATTAAAAACAACTTTTTTAATCGAAATAATTAATAGTGATAAATCATTAATTTGAGTGGTTTTAAAGTATATTTAGAATATATTTTTACAATTTAATACAATGTTGGTCATTGGATGTAATTTCACATTTAAACAAGACATAAACAAGTGTCAATCTTTTGATAGATATTGTTTCTTAAAAACATGCTATTTGTTTTAACAGCGGGATGTAATTATAAAATTAATTAATGCAACTTTTATGTAATGAATTTGGTAAAATAGACTTCATTTTTGAATTTTGAATGTGAAATATAGCTTGGGATGAAATTTTGGCACTGTTCTGAAAAACATCAATTTTTGATGAATAGTGAAACTACTAAGTGGTAGTTAAAAAACCGAATTTTTCATAAAATTTAATTTTACCGCTTCTGTGAATGGAATTTCAAAAATCCGAGAAACACGGTTGATGTCAGTAAGTAAAATGTGGTTCAATGAGATGAAAATAATTTTTGGTGAATAGTAACTTTTCACTTTTTTTTACCGCGGTTAATAGTAAATAGGGTAACTAAGGGTAAATATGATATTAATATTACCCTAACACATGTCCTAATTCTATTGGACAAGTGTAATTCGAACAAAAACAAACTTAGGAATAAAATATGACCATTTAGGCCCACATGGATTAGATTAGGACATTTATTATTAATTTATTTTAAGAAGGGTTAAAATAGTTAAAATCAAAGTTTAATAAGTAAATCATTTTTAATATGGGGTTATACATAAGATAAATTCGATTGTAAATATTCATTAGAAAGCTAAAAAGATTTATTACATGATGGTATTTTATTTGTAATTTTTAGACATCAAATAATATAATTTATTTATGACACAATGATGATGCAGTAATTATCTTATTAATGAAATATTGACATAATTGATGTTATAAACACCAAACTAAATATAATTTGAGACTTTTTATGAATTCCACTAATTTTCTAGGTTACTATGATATATTAGTGTTGATTTAATTAACTTGTTTAGAACATATAATTCTGTTATGACTTTCACAAAAATCATATATCAAATAGTGTCAAAATTGACACAAAATAGTTTTTAAATCAAATATTATATTATTAATTGTTATTTTATTCCTAAAAATCTAAGGTTCGGCCAAATGACTTATATAAGGATATATATATTAATAATAAACAATTTGGGGTTCGTTTGGCATGTTATAGTAAGTGTATTAACCATATAGTGAAAGAAAACAAAAAGACACGGTAAAAGTTAAATTATTTAACTTAGAGTTAAATCTAATTGATAAGGTTAAAATAATACCCTAAACTTGTCTAAATCCTATCGGTTGATAGGATTTCTACCCCTCCCCACCTTATCTTCGAAATAAGACCCTTTGGAACCATTATAAAGCGATTTTGACTTTAATATAAAATAATATTTTGAGGTATTCCTAAGGTGCCCCTCTCCTCCCTTATAAAAGGGCACCTCCTCCCCCTCCTCCTCACACCAATTTGAGCACTCAAGATCGGCCAACCCCTGCCAAAATATCTTCTCCACTTCCCTAGAAACATCCTAGAGGTTCTGGTCTTCCTTAAAGACCAATTTTAGTGCCCTAAGAGTAGGTCTCAAAGAGGCACTTCAAAGAAGAGGTAATTACCATTACCAATTCTTTCATCTTTATTTCTTCTTCCACTTCTTCTTCTTAGTTTGTTACATTATGAAGTAATAACATCAGTATCACTAATATACGGATATGTTATTATAAGTATGAAACAACCCTATTTCACCATCTATCCATCCTACGGAAAAAGAAATCACCGCGCGTGCGTACGTATGGAATACCGTCTCCACGTCGTGGTGTAATCTATTTTCCACCATCAACTTACAAGGATGGGTATAATGGTGTAATGAGCAACTATATATGATTATTATGAAGTAATATTGATACTGAAATAATATATATATACTCCAATACAATTCCACGATCATAGGAATGATATCATCACTCGTGCGTACGTACGGAATACCGTCTCCACGATGTGATGCGACTCGTTCTACATGATCTTCATTTCATAATGATTATATAAATGAATTGAATGAATGAATATGGAATATACTACACTAATACCATTCTGGAAATGAATTGTCTATAACCTAAAGATAAGAATAAGGATTTATTCGACAAAACACGCATAAGAACAAAAAGTTATAAAGACCCGAGTAACAAGTAACAATGAAATATTACTAACAAGAAGCTAATAATATGATCATATATGATCTCATATCAATATGTATGATTCTGGAATAAGTCAATAACATTATTTAAACCATTATACAGGAGCTTCAGACACGAACAAAGCAAATCAGACCTAAGGTAAGGGAAATATCACAATCTCATTTTTATCCGAGATTTTTTATTCATAAGTATTTACTAGGGTGTATTTTATCATCCACATCCATGTTTCAAAATTATGTAATATTATTTCCATCCAACTAAAATTGTTTAAATCCATTTTTACCCTTCGGTGAGTTTTTAGTAAAGAATATGAAAGGAATCTTTTGTCGTTTTTTTCGTACGAGGTACTTTTTGACATTTCTGACAAAAGTACGAAGAATGTTTTTTTAACTCATACGGCATGAATGGATTTCTAAAAAAATTATTTCCAAGAAGATTCCTTTACAAGTATTCAAGTTTATTTTTAATCAACTTCTTTTATTTTAAAATTGTATGACATTTTAAGAAAGGAAAAGTGTTTTTAAAGTAGAAAGGACATTTTCCTCAAGAATGGAGTTCAAGTATTTTATCAAAATTATTTTCCATCTAAGATAATAAAAGGGTTCTGTTTTTATCCCTATTATTACATGGATTTGATTATGTTGGGATGGAAACATTTTTATGAATTCCTTTATCTTATATGAATTGTTTTATTATGTCATGATGTTTAAGAATCCCATTTTTATTACATGGGTTATGCGATGATGTATGGTTTATGATTATGTGGCACACATAAGAAAGGATTCATTATAAGATGGGTGGGACCTATATCTCCCTCCAATGCATAGGGTAAAGATTTTATATCTCATGAGATAGACAGGGCTGGAACGGTAGGTTATACCGGTTCAGTGAAACAGGACTGAAACGAGGGTTACTCGATTCAGAAAGGGACTTTGTCCACTAAGATAGTCTTGGCAACGAGTCTTGACTAACAAGAAATGATTTTCCATGATTATGTGTGCATGCCACAAAGTTTCAAGTTTTATGTTATGATTATGGGGATCTCATTTTCACTTCTATGATTTATCCCATGTTATGATATTATGAGCTCTTTTGCAGGTTAAGATTTCCAAAGGCTATGTTCTTATGTATATGATGTGATTGATATTTCTTTTGTTTACCCTTACTGAGCATTTGATCTCACCCTTTTATGTTTTATTTTCCCCAGGATATAAAGAAAGGTTTTTAGGTAAAAAAAGGGAAGATCTTTATGGGATATATTGAAGATCTTTCACCACGATTAGAAGATTACGTTCCGAGTTTCCAAAGACACTAAACTATTACGATCCTTGTGTGTGTGTTTTTGTTATGTACTAAGTATTCCGCAAAAGTAATGTAATGTCCATGTACGATAAGCTTCGGGTCTCTACACACCACTTGGTCCTAGGCCACCAGGTGCTCTTCCAATTCATCGGTCATTTGCGCTAGACACAACATGTTCGGGAAAAACCCATGCAGGGGTATGTAAACCAATACTTAGTTGGGACCCCAATCCAACAATGAAAGACAACAAAGAATTCCAAAATAAAACCACAATGCATATTACTAAATACGATAATGAAGTAAGATATACCACACTAGGTATAATCTAGAGTAAGGAATGTTGAACAGTCAGTCATATAATTAAACACCCCGACTGCTAGAAAATTCCTTCTGAATGAGTATAGTGGGGATATCGGGTCACACAGATGCTGCCTCCCACTCACCATAGACTGATGTGGTACTAATTTCTAATTAGTGCCATGGTTATGTTGAGTCACACAGTTTCACTCCCCACCACTAGCATGTTGGGTCACACAGAGCTGCTTACACCATGGACATACAGATGTAATTCAACCAATTGTGTACCATGGGTCTATCGAGTTACAACAAGTCGCTCCCCATGGTGTGCATTTTGGGTCACACAGAATCGCTTCCCACTATGCCATCATAGTTGATCCACGCATGGTCCCCTATCAGTAATCATCAAATATCTACCATTTGTAGGGTTTCCGCACTGAGCATGGTTGTCCTCGGGATAACCGCTCCCCAAGCCATTTTTCATATGTCATATTACATGAAATCTTCATTAGAGTATACTAAATGATCTACCTCATCATGAGTATTCCAACACTACAAACTGATTCTCAATAAGATTCAGGGTTTTCAATTTAATGGTGTTTTATGTAAAACGGATTTGGTTGCATCAACAAGCGGTCCAACCCGGTCAGACCGACCTGACCAACCTGACAAGGGGGCCCCAAATGCCCTAGATTGATTCGACAGACCCAACCTGACCAAGTTAAGGTATGGTTTTCTCGATCCGATTAGCTTGTAGGACATGACCATTGGGCCTCACTAAACCAGTCCCATTTTGGCCGAGGGTTCTGCCAACCAGGTTTCCCGGTGATGAGGTCTCATCTGGTCTGACCTCAAGGGGCAGATCTGCCTTGATGGGCACAGGTTCGGCCCACTGGCATAGGTATGTCCCCATAGCATGGTCATGTCTCACTAGTGTGTGTCCTACCTGTTAGGGCAGCGATCCTTCTTCCCAGCATTCATTGGGCATGCCCTACTTAATCAAGATATTGTAGGTGGCCACATACCCCTCCTTCCCTGTGGGTCACCGTCAGGTCACCTCCTCTACCTACGACAGAAGATGCATCTGGGGTGCACCATGAAACCAAAAAACTGACCGACCATCCTTCCACACATGTTAATGGGACCACATATCCCAAGAACATGGTCATGCGGCTGCGAGTTGTGTCCTTCCGCCAGCCTCTAGCTTGGTTGATAGCTCCTACCACCATGTTGTAGCACGAATCTGTCGTAGTTTCATCCTTAGATGGCCTCCAAAGGTGTAACATCCCAAGTAAGTAATGAAAAATAGATATTTTTTATCTATGTCTATTAATGATTAATATATTGTTATAGCGGCTTAAAATGAAAATAAATACAATCTTATGCATGGAATACACTAATATTCTTAAAAGATTGTTTTACTGCCTTTTGATGGAAACCCATTTTTGAATCTATATTTTGACAATTTTATAAAATATGTTTGTCAAAATAAACTTATTCTTTATGATTGGGACATCAAAATTTACCTTCTGTGAATTTTTGGTATTTTTCTGACAATGTTCATTTTTTAATGAATAGTGAAAAATACTGCATTTTTCATCAAAACTACTTTTTAATCTAATTTATTTATATGATTAGATTATGTTTTCAATTTGTTTTGAAGTGAAATTAGAATATATTTTTACCATTTTATTCAATGGTGGTCATTGGAATCAATTTCACTTTGAAATTAGACTTAAACTGGTGTCAATCTTTTGATACTTATTGTTTTGTAAAAACACGCTATTTGCTCTGGCAGCGGGAATTAATTATTAAATTAATTAATGTGACCTATATGTTTTGAATTTTGTAAAATAGACTTCATTTTTGAATTCGGAATATCAAATATAGCTTAGGGTGAATTTTTGGTAATTTTCTGAAGAACTTTAATTTTTGATGAATAGTGAAACCACTAAGTGATAATCAAGCAAACTGATTTTTCAGTTAAATGAAAGTTTGCCACTAATGTGTATTGAATTTGGAAAATCCGACATACATGGTTGTCATTAAGAAGTAAAATGTGGTTCAATGAGATTATAATAATTTTTTGGTGAATAGTAACTTATTAAGTTCTTAATCACGATTAGTGGTAATTAGGGTAGTTTAAGGTATAAATAATACTTTAATAAAATGAAATGACCTAGACACATGTCCCAACCTCATTGTTTGTGTCATGTCAGACCATGACATGCCATGGGTCAACTTGGGGACCACATGGATCCACTTTTGTTGGGAAATGACATAAATTACTTTTTATTTAATGTTAAAATGAAAATGACACAAACATAATATGTTTTACGAAAACAATTTTTAAGTGCGGTTATAAAAGTCCCAAATTTGATTATAAATAGTAATTGGAATTCTAATACGATTTCCTATATCATAGTATTTTTTTATAATTTTTAGACATTAAATAAATTTAATTAATTATGACATAATAATGATGCAGCCATGACATCATTATTTGACGATTTAAATAAAATAGAAAGATAATGTAAAATCTATGAACTACACATGTCCAAAACCAATTGGATGAGTGGATTTTGAACCCTTATCACCTTATCCACGAATTATATCAATGTGGGACCTTTTAAAACCGAAAAACATTTTCAAATAATGTAATATTTCTTTACTTTCCAAAAGTGCCCCTCCTCTCCTCTTATAAAAGGCCCCCACCTCTACCTCATTTCACACACTCTTCAAGCCTTTGGCTCGGCCAACCCCTGCCCATTTTCTCTCTCCACATCCCTCTCCTCATCCTAGAGGATTACCTTTGGGAATAATCCTTTCAAAGGAATCCTTTAGGCTCAACTGAAAAGGAGATACACTTTTAAAGGTAATTCATTCTCTCATGTTCATTTGTTTTATTTTGCTTCTCCAACCCCCTAAACTCTTTTTATTTACTTCTTTTGTAACAAAACCAGTATCATAAATATACTAGGATGTTGTTATAAGATTTATTTGAGCTACAATCTCACACAACTACATCAAATGGTTAAATAACATACGGTTTCCGTGGATGGCCAAATTCTGCCTCCCGAAACGATGATTGTTCAACACTCATTTAACACCTTCAAAGGTGGCCATTATGATGTCACTATTTTTATATATGATATATAATATGTTTATGTTTTCCTTAAGCTTCTGTTTTTTTTTATTTTGGGCATACCTTTATGGTTTCCATTATGGGTAAAACACGATATCTTCATTTTAGGAAGTGCGGACTACAGCCCCCTAAAAGTGATTTGATTCGTTAATACCATATGTGGGATGTGTAAAGGATAAAGTTAATGATATTATATATGTTATTATACTGGAATTATAATATACTCTTATATAATTATGATTCCATTCCAGAAAATATGAAATAGAAATGTAAGTAGCGTTCATGCGTACGTACGGCTTACCGTCTCTATGAACGGTGCATTTCATTTCATACCTCTAAATGTGATGTAATATTATAAATGCATGTATGTACTGGATATATATGACATATATGATATCTACATCATGAATACCATTCTGGATATAACGAACCTATGACCAAATTAACAACATGTAAGTGTAAGAAGTCTATTTTTGACTTAAGAACCAAATACCGACAAAATGAACATTATTAACTTAACTGATTACATGATGTTCATAACATGGTATAAAAGGAATAATGAACTTGAAAAAGATTCATAAGCAAGTATAGATTAACTCAAGTTTATTATTCAGGAGATTAAAGAACGGTTGGGTCAAGTCGGATACGAGGTATGGGACTTCGTCTCAATCTCCTTTCGTTGAGGCATATTTTATTTTATACACAACTTTCTTTTATATGGTGTATAAACCCCTTTGACTTTTACGTTTATTAAAAAGGAATCTTTTTTACATGAAGCGTTTACTAAACGTCAAAAGGGAATGTTTTTGTCATACATATGTGGCGACAACGACTTCTCCGCCGTCGTAACCGTTATTTGAGTTTCGGCTTCCTCTACAAGCCATACCTTCTTTTTTAAAAGAAAAATAAATACCATATTTTACTTTGTATTGAAAATGGTTTTCATAATGTTTTTATTGTATCAATGTGTTGTATTGATATCTCGTGATTGAAATGTGGAAATGTTATGTTTCCTTTATGCATGTTTTATGTGATATAATTATGTTATGGTTCTTGGGAATTATTATGAAGACGGGTGGTTCCGTGATAAACTAAGGGCGGGTGAGCCCGTTATAGCTCTCCAATGCATTGGGTAACGTGAAGGAGTGAAACATTAAGGTTTCTCCGAAGAGATTTTAGGGAATATACTGTGATGGGTATTCCAAACGTAACCAAGAGGGTTACTCCCTACGTAAGAATGTTATGAATGCCACAAGTTACCTTTATGTCTTATGATTTCTATGATTTATTCATGATTTTATGAGGTATGTTAAAGTGCCTATGTTTTATGGGTAAAGTATGATTTCATTCTTATTTATATATGAAATCATGTTTCCTTTCCATGTTTTTTTTATAACCCATACTGAGTTTTTATGCTCATCCCTAGTTTTTGAAATGTTTTTCATAGGTCAAGGGAAAGGTACATGATAAGATGATAGAGTCAAGGATGTGTCAAGAAATAATCCATGTTTTATTTTAAATGTGTTTCCATTGATGGGAATGAAGAATACTATCTTTATGTAACCACTTTGTTTATATGTGGAATGTAATGCAAGTTTTATGATCTAATTCTCTAAAACTCTAAACCTGAAAAGATCCTTAATGTGTAATCTTGTAATAACTCAAGATTAAGTAAGGTTTAAGGCTGGGGCCTTATAGTTGGTATCAAAGGTAGGTTTAGATAACTTTAGGAGTTAGAATTCTATTAAATGATTATCCAAAAATATTTTTTTCGAAATTATATAGCATTTAAAGATTACCATGTTGCTTCATCTAAGACATGTTTTTTCAGAATGGTTTTCCGCAGAGGAAACAGGGAAGCAGTGCTAGGAAGGCATACAGAAGGAAATAACCTTCCGAATCAGCATCCAGAAATGGTCGGAATTGGAACTGAACATTTTGTTGCATTAATGGCGCAGTTGACTCAAGCGATAAATGGAGGTGGTATCCATGCACGAGATCAGCCAGATCAACCGCAGAGGAACATGTCAGTGGTGGAACATTTCATGAGGCAACATCCACCATCATTCAGAGGATCATCTGACCCTGTGCTAGCTGAAGGGTGGATTAAAGCACCGGAGAAGATTTTTGACGTCATGGGGTGTTCAGACAATCAAAAGGTTAGTCTTGCTATTTACCGTTTGGAGGGAGAAGCAGATCAGTGGTGGTCTATGGTTAAAAATATCAGGGACGCCGATGAGATTGATGCTCTTGACTGGGATGAATTCAAAGGTATGTTTCTTGAGAAGTATTTTCCTAAGGCTGTTCGACTTAGGATGGAAAAGCAATTCTTGGAATTGAGGCAAGAGGAAGACTCAGTGGCTTCCTATGAAGAAAGGTTCACTCGATTGGCAAGGTATGCTCCAAATTTTATCCGGGACCTTGATAGTAAAATAAATCGTTTTTACTCAGGATTAAGGCCAAAATATCGAAGGGCATTAGCTTCTCGTGAGTTTAAAAGTTATGAAAAGCTTGTTCGATGTGCTGAGAAGGTGGTAATGGAGTTTGCCGATGACCAAGTTTTCTATAACAACCAGCAGAAGAAGAGAATTAGGTGGCAGGAGAAAGGTAAGAATTCTTCAAAAAAGTCTGATGGTAAGAAAACTAAGTTTCCAGTTTGTGATAAATGTGTAAAAAGGCATGCTGGGGAATGTCTTATGAATTCTGGAAAGTGCTACCGATGTGGTAAGATGGGACATAAGGCTCGTGATTGCACTGAAAAGGATCAAGCTGAAGGTAATAACAAATTTGATTTACAGTTAGTGAAGTGTTATAAGTGCAATGAGATGGGTCACTATGCAAATGAGTGTCCGACAAGAAGCTTGAGTGATGGGAAGCAGTTAGACTACAAGCAGAAAGGGGTGGTGAAATCCTTTGCAACTACTTCAGCAGATGTCGTGCCATCAAATGAAGTTGTATCAGGTACTTTGTTTGTTTTTTCATATTATGCCAGTGTGTTGTTTGATTCGGGGTCTACACATTCTTTCATCTCTGAAACCTTTTCTAGTAAAATGGGAATACCATCTCAAGAAATGACTCCTGAACTTTTGGTAAAAACACCTGGGGGAAGTGTCGAGGCAAAAAGAATTTATAAGAATCTTCCTATCCTTATCTGTGGAAAGAACCTACTTGCAAACCTTATTGTTCTACCTCTAGTAGAGTTTGATGTTATCCTGTGTATGGATTGGCTCTCTATTTACCATGCTAATATTGACTGTAGAGCTAAAAAAATTTATTTTCTGAAAGACGTTCAGTTTGTTTACAAGAATGAACCCTTACTTTTGATAACATATCAAGAGGCCGAGAAACTTGTAAAAGATGGAAATGAATGTTACCTTTCACACGTCGTTGAAAATAAAGGAACTGTTCAGATTAATGATGTGCCAGTGGTAAATGAGTATCCTGATGTTTTTCCTGATGAGTTGCCTGGAATAATACCAGATCGGGAAGTTGAGTTTACTGTTGACTTAGTTCCTGATGCTAAGCCAATTTCAAAACCCCCTTATCGAATGGAACAAATTAAACTTTTAGAGTTGAAGGAGCAATTGCAAGATTTATTAGAGAAAGGTTTCATTAGACCTAGCACATCACCATGGGGTGCTCCTATTTTATTTGTTAAAAAGAAAGATGGTTCTATGAGACTTTTCATTGATTATAGAGCCTTGAATAATAGAACTGTTAAGAACAAATATCCTTTGCCTCATATCGATGATTTGTTTGATCAGCTCTAGGGAGCTCAGTTTTTTTCAAAGATTGACTTGAGATCGGGGTACCATCAGCTGAAGGTTAAGGAGGCAGATATTCCGAAGACCGCGTTCCGTACGAGATATGGCCATTATGAATTTGTAGCAATGCCTTTTGGGCTAACCAATGCACCTGCTGTATTCATGGACTTAATGAATAGAATTTTCCATGAGTTCTTGGATAAGTTTGTGGTGGTTTTCATTGATGATATTTTGGTATTTTCTAAAAGTAAAGAGGAGCATGAAAAACATTTAAGGGTTATCTTGCAAACCTTAAAAGAAAAGAAACTGTATGGGAAATTCAGCAAGTGTGAGTTTTGGTTACAACAAATTTCTTTCCTTGGTCACATTGTTTCTAAAGATGGAATAACTGTTGATCCTGCAAAAACAAAAGTTTTGGAAGAATGGCCAAGACCCACAAATGTAACCAAGATTCGTAGCTTCCTTGGTTTGGCGGGCTATTACAGAAGGTTTGTTAGAAATTTTTCACGGTTATCTAGTCCAATGACTAAGCTAACTTGTAAGGGTGTTAAGTTTATCTGGACAAAAGATTGTGATGATTGTTTTCAGGAATTGAAAAGAAGATTGGTGAATGCTCCAGTTTTGGCACTACCTTCCAGGAATGGTGATTTTGTTATATACAGTGATGCTTCATTGCAAGGACTTGGTTGCGTCCTAATGCAGAATGATCAGGTAATTGCTTATGCTTCACGACAGTTGAAAAATCATGAGGTAAATTACCCTACGCATGATTTGGAACTAGCTGCTGTTGTTTTTGCTTTAAAAATTTGGAGGCATCATTTGTATGGAGTAAAGTGTGAAATATATACAGATCACAAAAGTTTAAAGTATATATTCACTCAGAAAGAGTTAAACATGAGACAAAGGAGATGGCTGGAATTAATCAAGGATTATGATTGTACAATTCATTACCATCCGGGAAAAGTAAATAAAGTGGCTGATGCTTTGAGTCGAAAAAGTAATGCTTCATTAACAATGTTGCGGTTGGAACGTGATCCTTTGGTTAACGATTTGATGAAATTTGGCATAGAAGTTGTTGGTACAGGAAGTCCTTCGGTTTTGTTTCAGGTATCAGTGAGATCTTCTCTATCAGATAGAATCAAGCAAGCACAGAAGCAAGACAGTGAGTTTCAGAAAAAGGTAGAGCTGGTTCAGAAAGGTAAGTTTCCTGAATTCAACATTGATAGTGATTGTGTTTTGAGATTTGGGAAGAGATTGTGTGTGCCTTGTGATTCACAGTTAGAAAGAGAGCTGTTATATGAAGCTCATAGTTCTCCGTTTTCAGTTCATCAGGGCAGTACTAAGATGTATAGAGATCTGCGGGAGTATTACTGGTCGGATGGAATGAAAAGAGACATTGCTAATTTTACTGTGAAGTGTTTGACTTGTCAGTAGGTTAAAGAAGAGCGGCAGCTACCGAAAGGGATGCTTTAGCCTTTACCAGTTCCAGAGTGGAAATGGGAGAATATATCCATGGACTTTGTTGTTGGATTACCGAAGACATATCGAGGTAATAATGCAATCTGGGTTATTGTTGATCGCTTGACCAAATCTGCTCATTTCCTTGCTATACGAGATACTTTCTCTCTTGATCAACTTTCTCGTTTGTATCTTAAAGAGATAGTCAGGTTACATGGAGTTCCTCTCTCCATTGTATCGGATCGTGATCCAAGGTTTACTTCTAACTTTTGGAAAGGCCTTCAGAAGTCGTTGGGTACTGAATTAAATTTTAGTACAGCTTTCCATCCTCAATCAGATGGGCAGTCAGAACGAACAATTCAGACATTGGAAGATATGCTACGATCTTGTTCTATGGATTATCAGGGAAGTTTGGACCAACATCTTTCTTTGGTTGAATTTTCATATAATAACAGTTTCCATTCTAGTATACAGATGGCACCATTTCAGGCATTATATGGGAAGCGGTGTCGAACTCCAGCTTTCTGGGATGATGTGGGTGAAAGGAAGTTGATGGGACCAGAATTGGTAGAAGAGATGGCAGAAAAAGTTCATCTGATTCATAAACACATGAGAACAGCTCAGAGCAGGCAGAAGAGTTATGCAGATAACCGGAGGAAGGATCTATCTTTCGAGGTAGGTGATCATGTTTTTCTCAAGGTTTCTCCTTGGAAAAGCGTGATGATATTTGGTAAGATAGGAAAGTTGATTCCAAGGTTTGTTGGACCATACGAAATTTTGGAGAGATTTGGATCAGTTGCATACCGAGTGGCTTTACCTCCGAGTTTATCTCAGGTACACAATGTTTTTCACGTTTCGATGTTGAGAAAGTATATGCCAGATCCATCTCATGTTTTGAGCCCAGAGGTAGTTCATCTGGAAGAGAACCTATCTTATGAGGAACAACCAGTCCAGATTCTTGACCACAAGGAGCAAGTGTTACGGAATAAGGTGATTCATCAGGTAAAGGTTTTGTGTAAAAACCACATGATTGAAGAGGCAACATGGGAATCTGAAAATTCAATGAGGGATAAGTACCCACATTTATTCGATAAGTAAATAAATTACGGGGACGCAATTTTCTAAAGGGGGGAAGGATGTAACATCCCAAGTAAGTAATGAATAATAGATATTTTTTATCTATGTCTATTAATGATTAAGATAGTGTTATAGCGGCTTAACATGAAAATAAATACAATCTTATGCATGGAATACACTAATATTCTTAAAAGATTGTTTTGCTGCCTTTTGATGGCAAACCATTTTTGAATCTATATTTTGACAATTTTATGAACTATTTTTGTCAAAATAAACTTATTATTTATGATTGGGACATCAAAATTTACATTGTGTGAATTTTTGGTATTTTTCTGACAATGTTCATTTTTTAATGAATAGTGAAAAATACTGCATTTTATATCAAAACTACTTTTTAATCTAATTTATTTATATGATTAGATTATGTTTTTAATTGGTTTTGAAGTGAAATTAGAATATATTTTTACCATTTTATCCAATGGTGGTCATTGGAATCAATTTCACTTTGAAATTAGACTTAAACTGGTGTCAATCTTTTGATACTTATTGTTTTGTAAAAACACGCTATTTGCTCTGGCAGCGAGAATTAATTATTAAATTAATTAACGTGACATATATGTTTTGAATTTAGTAAAATAGACTTCATTTTTGAATTCGGAATATCAAATATAGCTTAGGGTGAATTTTTGGTAATTTTCTGAAAAACTTTAATTTTTGATGAATAGTGAAACCACTAAGTGATAATCAAGCAAACTGATTTTTCAGTTAAATTAAAGTTTACCACTAATGTGTATTGAATTTTGAAAATCCGACATACATTGTTGTCATTAAGAATTAAAATGTGGTTCAATGAGATTATAATAATTTTTTGGTGAATAGTAACTTATTAAGTTCTTAATCACGATTAGTGGTAATTAGGGTAGTTTAAGATATAAATAATAATTTAATAAAATTAAATGACCTAGAAACATGTCCCAACCTCATTGGTTGTGTCATGTCCGACCATGATATGCCATGGGTCAACTTGGCGACCCCATGGATCCACTTTTGTTGGGAAATGACATAAATTACTTTTTACTTAATGTTAAAGTGAAAATGACACAAACATAATATGTTTTACGAAAACAATTTTTAAGTGGGGTTATACAAGTCAAAAATTTGATTATAAATAGTCATTGGAAAGCTAAAACGATTTACTATATCATAGTATTTTTTTTAAATTTTTATACATTAAATAAATTTAATTATTTATGACATAATAATGATGTAGCGATGACATCATTATTTGAAGATTTAAATAAAATAGAAAGATAATGTAAAATCTATGAACTACACATGTCCAAAACCAATTGGATGAGTGTATTTCGAACTCTTATCACCTTATCCACGAATTCTATCAATGTGGGACCTTTTAAAACCGAAACACATTTTCAAATAATGTAATATTTCTTTACTTTCCAAAAGTGCCCCTCCTCTCCTCTTATAAAAGGCCCCCACCTCTACCTCATTTCACACACTCTTCAAGCCTTTGGCTCGGACAAACCCTGCCCATTTTCTCTCTCCACATCCCTCTCCTCATCCTAGAGGATTCCCTTTGGGCAGAATCCTTTCAAAGGAAGCCTTTAGGCTCAACTCAAAAGGAGATACACTTTTAAAGATAATTCATTCTCTCATGTTCATTTGTTTTATTTTGCTTCTCCAACCCCCTAAACTCTTTTTATTTACTTCTTTTGTAACAACACCAGTATCATCAATATACTAGGATGTTGTTATAAGATTTATTTGAGCTACACTCTCAGACAACTACATCAAATGGTTAAAGAACATACGGTTTCCGTGGATGGCGAAATTCTGCCTCCCGAAACGATGATTGTTCAACACTCATTTAACACCTTCAAAGGTGTCCATTATGATGTCACTATTTTTATATATGATATATAATATGTTTATGTTTTCCTTAAGCTTCTGTTTTTTTTATTTTGGGCATACCTTTATGGTTTCCATTATGGTTAAAACACGATATCTTCATTTTAGGAAGTGTGGACTACCGCCCCCTAAAAGTGATTTGATTCGTTAATACAATATGTGGGATGTGTAAATGATAAATTTAATGATATTATATATGTTATTATACTGGAATTATAATATACTCTTATATCATTATGATTCCATTCCAGAAAATATGAAATAGAAATGGAAGTAGCGTTCATGCGTACGTACGGCTTACCGTCTCCATGAACGGTGCAATTCATTTCTTACCTCTAAATGTGATGTAATATTATAAATGCATGTATGTATTGGATATATATGACATATATGATATCTACATCATGAATACCATTCTGGATATAACGAACCTATGACCAAATTAACAACATGTAAGTGTAAGAAGTCTATTTTTGACTTAAGAACCAAATACCGACAAAATGAACATTATTAACTTAACTGATTACATGATGTTCATAACATGGTATAAAAGGAATAATTAACTTGAAAAAGATTCATAAGCAATTAGATATTAACTCAAGTTTATTATTCAGGAGATTAAAGAACGGTCGGGTCAAGTCGGATACGAGGTATGGGACTTCGTCTCAATCTCCGTTCGTTGAGGCATATTTTATTTTATACACAACTTTCTTTTATATGGTGTATAAACCCCTTTCACTATTACGTTTATTCAAAAGGAATATTTTTTATACGAACCGTTTACTAAAAGTCAAAAGGGAATGTTTTTGTCGTACGTATGCGGCGACAACGACTTCTCCGCCATCGTAACCGTTATTTGAGTTTCGGCTTCTTCTACAAGCCATACCTTCTTTTTTAAAAGAAAAATAAATACCATGTTTTACTTTGGTATTGAAAATGGTTTTCATAATGTTTTTATTGTATCAATGTGTTGTATTGATATCTCGTGATTGAAATGTGGAAATGTTATGTTTCCGTTATGCATGTTTTATGTGATATGATTATGTTATGGTTCTTGGGAATTATTATGAAGACGGGTGGTTCCGTGATAAACTAAGGGCGGGTGAGCCCGTTATAGCTCTCCAATTCATTGGGTAACGTGAAGGAGTGAAACTTTAAGGTTTCTCCGAAGAGATTTTAGGGAATATACTGTGATGGGTATTCCAAACGTAACCAAGAGGGTTACTCCCTACGTAAGAATGTTATGAATGCCTCAAGTTTCCTTTATGACTTATGATTTCTATGATTTATTCATGATTTTATGAGGTATGTTAAAGTGCTTATGTTTTATGGGTAAATTATGATTTCATTCTTATGTATATATGAACTCATGTTTCCTTTCCATGTTTTTTTATAACCCATACTGAGTTTTTTTGCTCATCCCAAGTTTTTGAAATGTTTTTCACAGGTCAAAGGAAAGGTACATGATAAGATGATAGATCAAGGATGTGTCAAAAAATAATCCATGTTTTATTTTAAATGTGTTTCCATTGATGGGAATGAAGAATACTATCTTTATTTAACCACTTTGATTATATGTGGAATGTAATGCAAGTTTTATGATCTATTTCTCTAAAACTCTAAACCTGAAAAGATCCTCAATGTGTAATATGTTAATAACTCAAGATTAATTAAGGTTTAAGGCTGGGGCCTTATAATAGGCCACTTCCGGAATATTCATGTAGGAAGCTCCTTCAATAGACCACCGGGTCCATAATAGTGGTCGGTTTATCACGTCATTTCCACCTCTAGCCTCTCTCAGTTATCGCCTTCCTTATAATTTCCTAAAATTAGCTTTGCCGCAATTTTAAAAACTTGATCACGAAAAATTCACAAGTGGATGGGCTCAATCCTTATTCGTGTCGTCCCACGCCCTCCGCATTAGAATTTCAAAATGTGAGAATTTTGGGGTATGATGTTCAATCAAACAAAATAATTAAATCCTAATAAAAATGTCCCTTGAGAAAAAGGCACCCACCCACACTACTGAGTGATCAATGGGTAAACCTATTTGTGGGTTGACCCAAGTTCATCTTTTTAGAATGAACATGTGGGGAAAACATAAAATAAATAAAACATCTACCTCAATAGTAGTTCATCTTTGGAGCATTTTGTCCACTAGGATTTAGGTTCTAATCGAAGCTTTTTTCATTTGTCACTCACCGGTATCATTCATCACCGATGTCGTTAGATGTTCATTGGGGTTCAGCATTCTTTAATGAATAAATTTATTGGAAAACGTTTTCTATGAATTACCAAGATTTAATTCCCATTTCTCAAAAGTGTTAACCTATTAAAATGAAGACATGTCATAGTGTATCTATTACGTATCATCGTCATGTCGTTACACTGTTTCTTATAGGAAATAGCATATTTGTTTCCTCCCCATAATGCGTCGTAATGGTACACATTTATGATCCATTAATGAGCTTCATTTATTTTTCCACGCCATCACACCACAACGTTTCCATCCTCTCCCACTATATTTTCAAAAAAAACAAAATATCATTTAAGTTATTTTATTTTTTATGAAAAGTCAGAAAATTATATTTTCCATCCAACCATTTCCTGTCAATGTTAGTTCAGTTTAGGGTGAATCCTTTCGTTCTACGTTCAATGGTTCCCATGGATTTTTTAATCGGATAACTAGTTCAAAAGTTGAGAAAACCTACACGTGTTTTTACTTAAACGAACATAAAAAATTTAAAAATTTCATTCTGGGCAGACCAGGCGTCAGAATCATGTTCCTTTAAAGGGTCTTACCTAAAAGTAATTCAATACATTTTTCATTAAAAAATTATATTGATATTCTAGGACACTAAATTATCCCCATCTTACTATTTTACATCCCTGAAATACAAAAATATGGCTCATCAAAAAAATGGGGGTACTGAGCATGAATTTGAGTCTCCCACTCCCATGTGTTCTCATACATATTTTTGTGTTTCCACTGAATGGGCATCATAGGAATTGATCGTCAAAGAAGGACGTGATAATATTAGACCTCTATTTCCACCTCGAACTCCACCAATGTCACCCCATAGTCAATGTTTGGATATCTCTAGTTGATGACGTTTGATGGACTATGTAGGTAACTCCTTAGCTACGACACATGGAAAACATCATCCACCTAGTGCATTTTTGCGAGAAAATCTCGGCGGTATGCCCCCTCTAACTCTGCGCAAAATCTGAAAAGGTCTGATGATCCTTAGAGATAACATTCTACCCCAGCTCAATATCTAGAGTCCCCATCAAGGTGAGATCTGAGGGAACATATGGGATCCCTCCTTTGACACCTATGGTCTTCATGACTAATTGAAATAAGATTTTTGTCTACTCTGTGTCATTCTAATGCCCTCCTGGAAGATCCCCACCTTCTTAGTTGTAGCCCTTAAAAAATATAGAACCATTAGGGATAACATCCCTGGTTTTTTCCATCATTGAGTTTATCTATAAGGACACCATTAAAAATCCTATAATTCTGTAATTTCAATGGTGTTGTGATATTTTTTTATGTTCTAAAACTCCACAAGAGGTAGGTGGTCCTTCCAACTATGACCAAAATCTAGAACACTGGCCCAAAGGATGTCCTCCAAAGTCTGTATTATCTGCTCCATATGGTCATCCATATGGGATGAAAAGCAACGCTCAAGCATAACTGAGACCTGAATGCCTCCTATAATCCCTTCAAAAACCATTTTGTGAATCATGTGTCATGGTCAGAGATGATCGTCGACGTCACCCACTGACACCGCACTACCTCTTGACATAGAGGCGTCACAATCCCTATATGGACCCCTACTCCCAAATGGGTTGGAATTGATCTGAATAGGTGATTCTCTCAATGACACCCTGATATAATCATGGACCATGGATGTTCATGATAATCGGGTCATGTAGTCCATCAAGCTATAATGCCATTTCTACTCTAGCACCTCAAGTGCTCTGGCCAATCCTGGAGGATCCTGATGCTCATCCATCACTTACTGGCAAGAGAGGATATGTGAAATGAACTCTACCACTACATTTTTCATCTCTATCCACAAATAAAGACATTATAGGACCTGTTAAATCTTCTCTACTCTTGTATGTATCACCAATTTTTATGTATGGAACTTCCTCAAGACCTCGCATGCAACGTCACTAGTATTATGGTGATCCCTCTGAAAAAGAATGACATGCTCCCAACCTATCAAAAATCCATCAAGATCAAGTCCTGAGAATAACTGAGCATATCAGGACATGTAGTCAACATCCAAAAGTTTTGCCTTCCAAACACTCTTTATGTTTGGGGGAGTGATATTCATCGACTGAAGGTATGTTTCCCTATCATTATACATAAAGGATATATGCATCGCAGTCAGCTTCTATGTCGTCTCACATAGCGGCTGTATATTAGACCTCCTACTGATCTTGACTATCATCACATTCCCTTTCACATGAGTATGGTCTATCCTGATGTCATTGTCTTAAAGAAAATCTAGCCATAACTATTGTCTCAGGTTCAGGTCCTTCTGAAGGAAGATTTACCTAAGCCTCTTGTGGTCAGAGTAGATTGTAAACTGAGACCCCATAAAGTAGAGCTACAACAACTTCAAGGAAAAGACAACTACTAATAACATCTATTCATGGGTTGAATTGTTATACTCATGGTGCCTCATGTTTCATGATATGGACGAGATCATCACTCACTCCTATAATCAGACACAACCTATTATGCTCCCTGATGCATCATAGAAAAATATAATCATAACTCCCTCCTCTGGTAATCTAAAGGCAAGGGAAATCATCAGTCTCTGCCTCTGTTTCTGGAAACATTGCTTACACTTATTTTTCTACATGAAGGGTCCTCCCTTCCATGTCAGAGATGATAAGAGTGCTGCTACCCTATAAATTTTGAGCAAAAACGACCATTATTATCCAACAAACCCCAAACAAATATACACCTCAGTCATTCTTCTGGGTGTATCTCTAGAAAGCACTACCTCTATATTCTCTGGATCCACTACAACTCTAGTCTCTTAGATGATGTGTTCCAAGAAGGGAACCTCTCTTATCTAGAAATAGAACTTCAATAGATTAGAAAAACGTTGGTACTATCATAGTGTATCTAAGACCATCCATAGGTGTGCAGCATTCTCTTCCTATGATGGAGAGTACACAAATATTTCATCAATTAATACCACCACAAAATGATCAAGGTAAGGGTAGAAGATATTGTTCATCTTTCCCATGAACATTGTTGGGGAATTTTTCATCCTGAAAGGCATCACCAAAAAATCATAGTGGCCAAACGAGCATCTAAAATCTATCATTGTTTCATACTCATTGCATAAATAAATCTTATCATTTACATACTTGATTTCTATCCTCGAGAACCATCTTGATCCCTTCATCTAATCTATTAGTTCATCAATCTTCTTTAGAGGTTATATGTTCTTCATGGTCACATGGTTCAAGAATTGGATTTCCATGCAAAACCTCTATCTCTCATATTCCTTCTTGGAAACAACATTGGGTATTCTAATGATGAATCATTAGGCCTTATGAACCCCTTCACCTACAGGTCATCCAGTTATACCCTCAACTCACATAACTCCACAGGATCCATTCAATATGCAGGTGTGGATATATTTTCTATCCTGGGGTACAGGTCTATGTAGGAGTCTATCTCCCTACAATGAGGTAGTTATTGAATTTCCTCCACAAATAAATTTTCATACTCATCCACCACTAAATGAAATCCCTAACTCATCTGGTCTTCCACATCGAGTGTGATGCTAGCCAGCTGGTGAGTGATCATCTACACCTTCCTCTAATAAAGGTCATATTCTGCTATAATTGCTTCCATCTCGCCGGTGAATGAAAAACTACTCCCATCCTCACAGACACACCACTCTATACACCTAATATGGTCGATCTATGCATGGAAAAGGGATATCAAATCCTTACCGAATATGTTGCCGTAAGGCCTTGGTGACACTACATGGAGATCCCAACCGAAGCACATTCCTCTAATAGTATGCTGACACCGAAATAACTAATGTTTAATTGTCGAATCCCCTCTTTTAGTAGTCTCTATTTGTAAGGATATAGCCATCAAATCTACCAAAACTATGAGTACAGAATGAGAGTCATGGAAACGATAGAGTGACTTGAACCTATGTCTATAAGAACTGTAGCTATGGTGGAGAATACATTGATCATACCTATAATATAATATGGAGAACTGAGGTCATATGCCTCTACTACCTAAATCTGACATTTCCCTTATCCACCTACTCCATGTGGTCGGGGTGGACCACCTCGGGGTGGTATTGGTAGTACCTTGAATTGTGTCCCACCATCTAATGATCATAAAAATCCCCTCCCACATCTCCCAACATGTGTACCACCTCAATGAAACCTCTACCTCTACCTTGGTGGTCCCTTGACCTCCCACTGATCATCAGTAGGATGAGTCGGGCAGTCACAAACAATGTTTCCTTGCCAACTGCACATGTATCAAATCTTGGATTCAAACTGACTCCCTCTGGTCTAAGATCCCCACACTGCCTATCCTGAGTCCTGTTGTCACCCCCTGAATGACCTAGCCCACATCGGCCCATGTGTCTACTATCTGCTTCTCGCCACTAAAGACTCTACCACTTGAGGTCTGCTGCACTATACAAGAATGGCTCACTCTAGCACCGCAACCTAAGTAGGTTTGATGAGAGACACCATCGAGGCCCTGATCTCTCATCGGTGTCCCCACTCAAAGCCTTAAGAATTGAAAAAAGGATCTCACACCATATCAATAGAGTATCTAGAAATCTCAGTAAACCTCTATGGGTACCCATCCACCATAATTCTTCCCAACTATAGTTGAAGTAGCTCTTGAATGCACAGAGAGAACAATGTTTTGGGGGAAAACTCCTCCAGGAAAAGCTACTTGATATCTATGTAGTTTAGGTTTGCCTCATAATTCATTTGGATAGTCAATATCCATAGTCTCCCTATCAATACCTACAGATGGATTGCGACCAATATCATCATCTAGTCATGTGGTGTCTTTACTAAGCTAAATACCCGCATCTCGGCCTCTGACAAGTCCTCCACGACCTGTGGATTTTTCTCTCCTCTAAATATGGGATGTCTCTCTCTCTAAACTCAAGTAATGAACTGAGTCTTCATGCATCCATTACTTATAAAATTGGTAATAAATTTTGATCATGAGTGATGTAAACACTAGTTTTCCACATAGAAGTGCTATATCTAGAACTGTTCCCAAAACCAATGCCTCCTCAATAGGTGGGATATCCTTACGGTAACGCATCAGAATCCTAGCTGGCCTTCTTTGTTCTGGAATCCTAATACAGATCAAGATGTACCATTTATAATTTCAAATATACATTTGGAAACATACAATTCCTATATGATTCAAGAAACCTTTTTTCTCTATATATAGTCTAAAAGCATATTTCAAGGTCCATGATTATAGATACATTAGTCGCTGCACGAAAATAGGATTCCCCAAATAAAAAATGTGAATGTTTGGAATTTAACATTGTTTCCCCAACACAAAACAATAGTCTCTAGCTCTTTGAGCTAGAACCATCAACATCTTAAATGAATTTGTCATAACCTGTCTACGAGGTCCCATGCTGTGAAATACTCCAATCCTGCCACCCAAATGCAAGGGTTTGGTAACAAGCACTAAAGGAATCAACCTATAAGTCGGAAGAATTTTCCTGTGTACCTCTACACATGAATAGACAACCACCTACCAAATATGGAAAAGATAAACATGCATTAAACTAAACAACCACTGAGTGAGAGTACAAACTATGGGTCAAATGGGCCAGAATACAAAAAAAATTAAAAGATGAACTGAAAACAAGAAAGTACAATGAAAACCTAAAATATGTCCAATAAAAACCCCACCAAATGGGTATGTGTATATTTTTTGTTGGAATTTTTAGAAATTAATCCCTGGATACCTAGTTTCATTGGGAACCGCCTAGTCCTTGGCCTCTAAGACTTCTTCCAAGTCATCAGTTTCCTACACCGAACACAACCCATTCGGGTGAAACTTGTGAAGGGGTGAGTATAAAAATACATTGTATGGATCCCAAACCTATATGGAAATTTAAAAAATCAATCCAAAAGAAAACCATGAATAATTATCATGAAATGGTATCATGATTCAAAACACATAACAACAGTTATAATATAGAATGAGGAATGTAGAATCATTAGTCATATCCTCAAACACCAGAACTGCTGAAGAACTCATCCTCAGTGAATATAGTGGGACTTTCGGGTCATAGAGAAGCTGTTTCCTACAACCCTTGGACCATTTCAGTACTCATCCATGATGAGTACAAATGGTATGTCTAGTAAAAATGATCTTTTCCCCTTTTTGGGAAATTAGGTGACATAGAGTTGCCTCCCAATATGGACATACTGAGGTACTTCTCCCAATCATGTACCATGGGTCTGTCGAGTCACATAGAGTCACTCCCTAATGTGGTCCTACTGGGTTACAAAGATTAGCTTCCCATTGGACCATCATTTTTTATCAGCATAGGGTCTCTTGTCAGCAGTATTCAGGTCTCAACCAACCGTAGGGTTTCCACATGTTTCACTCTTAATCTAGGTAGAACCACTCTACAAACCATTCATCATATTTTAACATTCCTGAATCCCTGGTTAGAGCATAGAAAAATATTTGTCTCATCGTGAGGGTTGCAAATACGTAAATAGATCATAAATTGGACACCTAATATTCATGTTATTGTTGTTTTTACAAAAATTGGTTTCGATTGCATCTCGTCTAGGTCTGACCCAGTTAGACCAACCCAACCAACCCAGCCCAAGGGACCCACATCTCCCAGTTTGTTTCGACTGACTCGACTGAACCCAGTTCAGGTCTGGGTCTATCTTTCCTGGCCTGGCCAGTGGGCCAGACCCATTGGGCATCGCTGGACTACGCCCATTTTGCTCGATGGTCTAGCCTACCGGGACGCCCGGTGAACCGGTCTCATCAGTCCTAGCTCAAAGGGGTGGATCCATCCCGCTGGCGTGGGTCCTAACCACTACCCTCTCTGCCTGGGTTGGGCTATGTCTGGCTGTGACATGATAGGAACCTGAATCCACATCCTTCTCGCAGGTCGCTGCAGGACTGCCTCGTCTATACCGGAAGCACAATGCATCCGATGTGCCACCACCCGACCAGCCAACTGGTTGGTCATACTAATATACATAGTCATGGAACACATGACCAAAGAACTCCACCCTGCGGTTGTGGGCCACTCCACTGATATGGTTGAGATTCGGTGTCATTCAGTTAGCTGCCGGCCTGACTGGAGGATCCTACCGCTGCACTGCGGCCTATTCCATTTCCCATTCATTCACTGGCGCAACATGATGGCACACCGCCACACACCCGTGACAGTCATTTTGGGCCCATATTAGTGGTTGTTGGCACCATTTCATCAAGGGGTCCTTCATAAAACCAACATTTCTATATTGGTAGTCTGTTCTTCATGCCGTCTACACCTCCATCCTTTGTGGGGTGCCTCCTTCACTATAAAGGCCTCAAATAGACTTTTCCAACATTACAAAAACTCTGTCAAGAAAAATTAATAAGGAGAGGGGATCCGGCTCTGTTTATTTCACCCTGTGACATCTTCATTTATATTTCAAAATGGTGGATGATTAGGGGATGATGTTCTATATAAAAAAACAAAATCCTGATACAGAAGTCCCCTGAGAAAAAGGAACCATATCACATTAATGAGTGATCAATAGGTCAACATGTTTGTAGGTTAACTCAAATTCATCATTATAGAATGAAAAATATAGAATAACCTAAAATAAATGAATCCCCTACCTCATTATGCGTTCATCACTAGAGTGTTCCGTTCACGGGGATTTTGGTTCCTATTGAAACCATCCGTGTACGTCACTCAAAAGTCTCATTTTTCATAGATGATATTATTTATTTTATGGTATTCAACGTTCATCATCGAGAATTTTTCTATGCATAAGTTTATCAGATAATTTCAATATTTTATTCCCATTTATCCAATTCATTAAGCTATTAAAAAGAAACCATGTCACAACATTTCTGTTACACTTTGTCATCGTTTCGTGACTCTATTTTGTTTATAGAACATCATTTCTATTACACTACACATGATGTGTCATTGTACTACACGTTTTTTAGCCATTAATTATTATTCTTTTATATTCCTCGTCATCACACCGTTGCACCACCATCCCCTCTCCCGTGAAATTAAAAAAAAATAAGATAATTTTTATGTCATTTTATTTTTTCCAAAAAATATGAAAATTAACTATTATATCTTATCCATTCCCATTGAATTTTGGTCCTTTATAAAAGAATCCATGAATTCTAAGTTCAACAGTGCCTTCATATTTTGTATCTGAATGGGAGTTCAATATTTATAAAAACCCACATACACTTTTACTTAAATTATCATAAAAAAAGTTCAAAATTCCATTCCAGGATCCCCAAAGGTCGAAAGAATATGATTTCCAAAAATATTTTATTTAAATAATCCCATAAAATTTAAAATAAAATACAGAAATTATGATACATTACATTGTTGAGATTCAGGAATATGGGGTTTCAGAACACTATATGCATTGATACCTTTGAGATTCTTGATCATTTGTGGATTTTTTTTGTATCACATAGCACTGCAACCACAATTCTCACAGATGCGTGATATGTTCCATGTGTCACCTTTGGGTATACACATAAAATATCCATAACATGTAGTGAACTTAAATATTATACAACGATAACATTTTATATCTTATGAATAATGTACGGAGGAAATATTGGATCAATGGGACCCTGATTTGTAAAAAGGAAAATATCATGGTTATGTTTTTGAGGAGAAACCAAATTTTTTATTATGATATGTGGGAACCAGAATATTTAATGATACTAATGTTTTTCCACCATTTTCATCAAATTAATGAATTTTCAAGTGTGATATTATTTTACTATTGGTAGTATATGAAACCCCAAACATTGAATGATAAATTTCTTTCTAGTGGTATTATAACTTATTTAAAAAATTAAACCAATATAAAATGATCCATGGTATAATATATTGAGATAAAAAATTAAAACTCAAAATTAAAATTTTCATTTTTAATATATATTGAATTATCATTAAGAAAACTACAAGTGGAAAAAAATAACAGTATATAAAAATCCGGAAATATGAAATAATTGAACTCATGGTTTTATTTTAATATAATACATAATATTATTTCTATATAGATAATGAAAAATATGATAAATAAAATAAACATTTAATTATGTCATAAATTAAGAGAATGAATGATTTTATATATGTATTTTGGGTAATATAGAGTAATATAATATGAAAACTATGTATATATTCATTGGGATTATATTTTAACTGGACATACATTATAAATTGGATTATATAGATATTTATTCCTTCATTGGTCATATGAATAATTAATGTGAATAATTATAAGTATTGTTTTATGGAATGATGGTCCTTATAATGTAAAATTTCAATTAGTGGGTAAAAATATAAGCAACTATATTATGAAATTTATGTAGAAAAGGGGAATAAATTACCCATAGTATTATAATACATCATTATAAGGGTTGTTTTATTAATATCGTTAAATCGGTAGATTAGTATGATTTTACCTAGACCAATACCAAAACAAAGTTAAATAAAGATGACTTTACAAGAATTTTCTACCTGTGAAGTTCAATCTCATGGAAATTACAATGATTTCCATTCATGATAAATAACTACCTTTAACTACCACCAGTGGATTCTTTATATAAATATCTTATGTTGGGGAATTTATTTTTATTCAATGTATATTTTTTAATGATATATTCATTAAATAATTAATTCATTAAATGATAAAAATATTTTAAGTATGTTATGTATTTCTAAACAGTATTTTTTTTAAAAAAATTATATATAAATAAGAATTAACAGCTAAAGGTTATTTGGAAAAAATAATTATTTTAAAAATTAAAAAAATTAATATTAAAATTAATAAATAACATTAAAAATAAACAACAAAAACATTTATGAGATATTTTCCCAAGAATTGTATTTATATTTCTCTTCAAAAAATTATTTAAATAAACTAATAACAAATATTAATTATAATTAAATTTATCAATATCCAAAAAAAATATATTAAATTTAAAATAATTTTTTACTAGGAAACAAATATGTATTAAATAAATATATTATTAAAAATTAATTTCCCCTAATTTTTTTTCCCACACTATTTGTTCATTTGTTTTATGTTTTTCCCTTATAGAAAATAGATATCAAAAAATATATTCAATACAATGATTGATAAAATAAAATTTATTCAATGTGATTTTTTTATATTTTTTTGTATAAAAATATGTTTCATTAATAAAAAAATTTACAATGGTGAATATAAATTAATGTATAAGAGTTTAATAAAATGGTTGATTTCAAAAAATAGCATAATCCAATATCTATAAATATGTGTTCGATGTAATTATCAACCTACAATAATCCTATATCTATTATTCTTCCTATTTTGAACCATGTTCGATGATAAATATAATTATTTGTCCATTAAGGAATTGGTATATACTTGAAAGACCTTAAATCTCACTGATAAAAGTATACCTCCTCAATTAAATTCATCACACACTAGTATTTTTTTTCTTTTTTAATTCTATTCATATTAACCTCTTTAAATGATTTGTGACCTTTGGAAATAAGAATGATTCCAAAATCATGTATTTCCAAGAATAATTTTGAAGGAATATTCAATTATACCACATAAATATTATCCAATACATAAAAACTTTTCTATATATTTTTCATCCAAATCTCTTTAAATATGATTTATAACATTAATTAAATAATTATAAAACACATTTTTTTATAAAAGTTATATTTTAACTATAGAATAACTCGTTATACATTATAAATTCATGGTAAAGTGTTATTATTTGGGTTCATTTTACCACTAATATAAATGATGTTAAGTTTTTGTCAGAAATGATTAAAAAAACATAAATTCCGTATAGTTTATGAAAAATTGATTAATTTCTTATTTTTTCAAAATTTTCTAATGATAGATTATAAAATTAAAATCACTAAAATAATCAATTATTTTTTATTTAATAAATTTGAAAATAATATATTAAAAATAATAACTATATCAAATAAACATATTTTTAATAAATTATTACATTGGATAACACGATCAAAAAAAGAAATATTAAGGACTAAAATCTATACATTAAAGAAATTTTAATTAATACGAAAATTAACACATGTATACTAATTATAAAAATCATTAATAAAATTTTATTGTGAAATTAATAATGAGTTACATAATATTAAGAAAACATAAATCTGGATCACATGAATATAAAATATATAAAAAACAATTTATATTGGCGTTTTGAGTTCTTCTGGACATAATTGAATCTAAGGTAATGGTTTTTTCTAACTCAACATTGAATTTATTTGAACATAATATTTATTTTATAATTATTTTCTTTTAGGTTTACAAAATTATAAAATTTATATATTTCATATGTTTACATATCATTATCTCTCGGTAAATCACATTTCATTCAATAATGTCTTTATTAATGTATTTCACTCTTCAAAAAAATAATACATTATTAATAATAATTATTATTATGCCTATTACCTCATTCTTTTTGAAATAAATATTCCATTTTACCCAAAAAAATTGTTTCCTATATTGAAATAATGATATGATTTATTTTCTATATTCATCATTTTTCACAATTTCTAATTTAAATAAAAATATTTATAACTTTTTCATCAGTGTGAGATTTCATTAAAAGTGCACAAAAATATTTAAAAGTAATTCCATATCACATCAATATATTTGGCACCATCCAATGTAAATTTATTAAAATAAAATGTACATTTTTCTATGAATCATTAATTAATATTATATTAAAACAATTTTTAAAAAATTATTCAATTTTATATTCATGAAATTGATTTAAGAAAGTGGTTTTGTCTTCAAATTTTTATAATAAAGTTAAAATTTATTTTCTAAAATTATTTTTATAATATATTATTCCATTTTACACTATATTCCATGTATATAAATATATCTATGACTATGATAATGATCACCATCTAATTTCTATTTTTATATAGTTCTTTTCAGTTATTTATTTTTTGAAATCAACTATTCATATTCTTTATATAATTTTATGCAATTAAAATTTTAAAAGTTATACAACCCATATTCATTCTATTACATTCTTGTTATAAGATTTATAAATGATTACAGGTGGAACAAATAAGATTGGAATACCATTATGTGATGGCTAGAACTTGTATAGTCATCTATTCCATTGTGTACATTATTATATCTCATGAGAAAGTGATGTTAGTCGTTGTTATGATTTTTCTTTATTCAGAAATGTATGCATGATAATGAATATTGTTTTCTCATAAATCTATATGTGGGAGTGATTAATTATTTTACATAACATTATGAATAAAAAAAAATTAGAGTTTGAAAATAATTTTATGATTTCCTATGTATATTGTTGGGTTATCTTTTTATATTATGATATATTTCTATTTTTTTGCATTTTAATGTGCGATGTTTTATGGATTAGGATTATTATCTCATGTATCCAAATTCATATATCATGGTAGATATATTATTATTTGAAGTTATATATCCTTCAAAACTCCCTTTTGGTCAACTATTGACATTCTATAATATATTTCATCTTATATTTATCTCATTTCCATGTTTTCTAAATTGTTTATCACTGAACATAATTATGATTCATTGAAAATATTTTCCATTATTAAGATTATGAGGTTAATAAATATGTTTCAAATTCCCATATGGAATTATAAATAGTGTAAAATTTATAAGAAATTCATTAATATATAATTTTATAGGATATGACGAAAAATAAAGAGAAGTAATTTTTTTAACTAATCCCCAAGCATAATAAACCATTTAGCTTGAGGATTGTGTTATTATTTATGTACTATCTTATTTTAATTTTGGAATTAATATTGAATATATTCGTTCAATGGTTAATTTTTCTCTTATGGTGAATATGATTTTACTAAGCCTTTTCTTATACTCAGTTTTTCTCAAACTATACCAATACCCCCAAACCATTGTATTCAAAAGTATCATTCATGTTGAGGGTTTAAAATTTTTCTCCAACCATTTTATTGATAAATTTTTTGATGATATAATAATTGAAAATTAATTATGGATTATTAGGTCAATAACATAACAGTCACTATTCAATATTTGAGGGAGTTTACTGAACAATAAAACACCATAGTGTTTCTTTATTTGATAAACTATTTGTATAATGATATATTGGATTGAAATATATGTGGTGAAGACATAATCCATTCAGTAGGAATGTTACGTAATAGTATGTGAATAAATACACCATAAAATAGAATAGATATATATAATAGATGTTAGTATTATAGTTGGAAGCTCTGTAGAATCAATAATGAAATGGTAAAAAGTAATTTATGACAATGTGAATCATTTAAAAAATGTTTTCTATAAATTCTGTTAACTATAATAATCCTCCCTTAAATGTCAACAACAGAAGAAAAATGTTCATAGGAGATAAAAATGCAATTCTATAACAAATAAAACAAGATCTTGTGATCCTTGAATTAATAATTAATAAATTAATAATAAATTTAATGTGTGTAAAAGATGAGTAATGAATGAAATATATAAAAATAAATAATTTCTACTCAATTACTCTATAAAATATATTTGAACCTCCCCATTATATTTTTTTTGTGGAAAAAATTATAATTGGTGATTGAATGATGTGGTATGAAAAAATGAATAAAAACACAATGTTTTCTAAATATTTAAAATGAATTAATCAAACAATTGGTAATTTGATCATCTATAGGTAGATTATAATGAAAATAATAGAGTTAATAAGTGTTTATCACCACAAAAATATAATAAATAAATTTATTCCCGTCATTAGTTAGGGTGATTGGATCTTTATATTGATTAAGCGATAATGAGATATAGTGTCAGAGAGAAAAATCATGTCACATGGGTTTTTGAAATTGTTCTCATGCACTTTCTATAATGTGGCACTTTGTACGGAAAAATGGTTCTGATATATTTATACATGTTCCAATTTTATTATCAATATGAACATACAAATAACTAAGAATATTACCCGAATCCCTCTACTAAAAGATAGTTATACACGCAAATTATCCAAATTATTAGTCTTAACTTACATTGTCCATAAGTTTGTCAGGGATTTAAATCACATATTTAACATTTCATTTTCCCAAAATCCTAAAAAAATCACTTTGGAAGGGGGAGTAAACTATCTATGAGTTTCACATCATTTCAATAACACAACCCTTTAGAAATATCAACTCATACTAACAATCTCTTCATGATTTTGGGTGTGAAACCATTCATTGAAGAATGGTCTCCACGTATGATATATACTAGAATATAATCATAGATATATTGTACCACCTTGAATACTATTATAGTGTTATTAGAGTAATTGTAGGACTATGATCGCAAAACCATAAAAACAAATAAGGCATCAAATTACTCTCACATATAGAAATAAATCATGTAATGTTTTTTACAATGTATTTTATCCAACACTAAAGAACATGTATTGTAATTTTTTTTCACATACTCGATCAATATGAACTAACTATCTCCTTTTTGGTATGAGTTTTTTCTTTTACCCTGCCCAATAATGATTTAAAATCACATATACCCCATTATAGAGGAACACCAACCCAGAAAATCTTCACGATGTTTAAAAATATTCGACTCCTTGATTTTTTTGTGACACTTCTATATAAAATGGAACTATTAGTTTAACTCATTTTATCCGTGGGACAACTGATATACATAAAAACATGGTTTTTATATACATTATTATCATCTTCCATTAAATTTAATGTGTCACAATAAAATAATCCATTATTATTTCATTCATGTATCCACATTAATTTATAATAATTCCATTGAAACCTCACTCAAATCCAATGAAATGAAAACCTCTAGGTTGGGTGGACCAATTATTTGGGAGTTCATTTCATTGTGTAATTTTATGACATCAGTGTCCTTTGAATTCGACTTCTTGAGTACAACCTATTTATTTTTCATTTAAATATAACCTCAATGCCTTAATTTTTATAATATAATAACAATATATACCACAATAGATGATTTTTATAGTGTTTTGTATAAAATAATACTCTATATCATGTTACTTATTCATCACATAATAGATCCTCCACCAAATATATATGAGGACACAAAAAAACTAGTTATAAACCCTAACCCCATAATAATAGAAGACTATTATACACTCTAATTTTAGTTATATACAATCTTATTATATATCCCATTTATAACCACCTATAATTTGAACAAATGATAAAAATACCATAAATATGATTTGGTTTATTCATAGAAAAAATATGATTTGAAATTATTACATGTGTTGGATAGATTAACATGTCTAATCATGTATACTCTTAAAGAAACCCCTACAAATGTATTTCTCAAAACACTTAATTAGATCATGAGTAATATTAGTTCTAATCTTATGTCTCTTATTTTAATATATTGTTTAATAAGTCTAATAAAATACAAAATAAAAATGTGATTCTTCTCCAAAAATATATCATGTTTTAAGGAAATTAGTTCATTACATATAATTGACATATAATATACAGGAGTAATATATTATATTCATTGAAATAAAGGAGTGCATCAGACCGGTCATAACCACATATAACAATAAGATGATTTCCAAAGATGTGACAGATGATAAGATTCGGCTGGCTCTGAAACAGTTCCACCCTACTAAGGCCCCAGGACCTAACGGCTTCCACACACACTTCTTTAAACAATAATCGCATTCTATTTCCCCCGACATATGCAACCTAATGAATAGCATTGGGGATGGGAAAACAAACATATCTGACATCAATGAAACTGTCCTCGTCTATATTCCCAAAATCAAGAAACCTCTTGTTGTCCCCAATTTCAGACCTATTAGACGATGTAATGTCTCTTGCAGGATCGTCTCAAAGATCATATTTAATAGGTTGTGCACATGGTTAGCTGACTTCATTTCATAAAATCAGAGCACCTTCGTGGCTAAGAGACAGATCACCGATAATGCTATTATCACCCATGAAGTTTTCCACTAGATGAAAACATGCTCCACCACGAAAAAAGGAACCATGGCATGTAAAATTTATATGACCAAAGATTATGGTAAAGTGGAATGGAATTTACTAAGAGTTGTGATGAAAAAATGGGCTTCTACTCTAAATGGACAGACATGATCATGCACCGTGTCTCATCTGTCTCCTTCTGAATCAATGTCAATGGTGTGCTCACCTGAGGCTTCACCCCATCCCGAGGCCTACGCCAATGAGACCCTCTCTCTATTTTACATTGTCTTGGTGGATGATGTTTTTTCAAACATCACTTCCAGGGATGAATCATCTCATACAATCCATGGGGAAATGTTTTTTCATGCAAGCCCACTGGTCTCTCATCTCTTCTTCGCTAACGACTGCCTCCTTTTCTCCAAAGAAACCAATGACTAGTGTTGTGCGATCGGCCATGCGATCCAACAGTATGAGAGGTCCTCTAGATAGTCTATCAATCATGGAATGTCAGAAATATCTGTTAGTGCTTGGGTTAATCCATCCAAAAAATAGGAAATCTCCACCATTATAGGCATTCATGTGGTAGAGAGACATAAGAAGTACCTCGGGCTTCATACGGTGACTGGCCACTCCAAAAAAGAAATCTTCACATCTAAGATGGACAAGATTGAGAAATAAATTCAAGGATGGAACCCTAAAAGAATTTCCAAAGCAGGTAAGGAGACACTTATTAAAGCTTCTCTCCAATCCATCCCCATCTATTTCATGTCTCTCTTTAAACTCACAGCTACTATAGTCAATCATATACAGACACGCACAACCAACATCTGGTGGGGAACAAATAATGGGAGGAATCGAACACACTGGCTTGCATGGAAGAACCTCTGCTTACCTAAATATGAGGGTGGAATAGGATTCCAGGATCTTCATCACATCAATGATGCACTACTGGATATTTAAGGTTGGCGCCTCCTTAACCGCCCATCCTCTCTCCGTGCAAGAATTCTCCATGAAAAATACTTCCCCCACAAGGAAGTCCACAAATCCTCTCTTGGACCCCATCCAAACTTCCTCTGGAGAAGCATCTGGGGTTCCCATAGTCTTTTGGGAAAAGGGTTGGGATGGAGGATTGGGAATGGCTCAACAGTTAACATCTGGTCTAATCCCTGGCAGATCGACAGGGAAGGTTTGCGCGGAAAAGATTCATGCATTGTTTAATGAAAAAGATAAGAAATTTATCCTTATTATCCCCTCGGTTCAAGACGTTGGAACCGACCATATATTTTGGATTCACGACCTCTTCGAACCCTATACGGTGAAATCTAGTTACTGGCTCACTATTTGAAATCATGACGAGAGGGAAGGGGGGCCATGTAAATCACTTTGGATACTCAATGTCCCCCCCCAAAGATATGAAACTATTTGTGGTACATGTGCAAGGGTACCCTCCCTACCATGATCCTTTTTGCCTTCCGTAATATTTCCAGTGATACGTTTTGCCCCTTCTGCCTGAATGCCCCAGAATCTCCTGTTCACACTATCATCCAATGTTCGGGGGAAAAGGATATCAAGAGGAAATTGATCCCTTCTGTTGTTTCCTCACTGACCATGAGCTCTAACCTCCCCTCTCTTCTAATGCGATGGTGCTCCTCCTTCTCATCGACTAAAATGTGTTCACTTTGCATCATGGAGTGGATCATTTGGGTCCACCGCAATGATGCAATTTTCAACCATTTTCACAGGCCTCCTGATTTCTCTATTGATTGGGCCTCTTCCATCATAGAGGGATGGAAAATCCACAATGGAAAACACATTTCCTATAGAACCCCCACTTTTTCCTCCCTTTGGAGCCCACCCCCGGAAAGAATTCTCATGATTAATGTCGATGCGGCTCTCCCTAAGGATGGTCATGTTTCCCTTAGCCCAGTAGCTCGAAACCATGTTGGTAAAATCATTGTAACCAAACACGAGTCACATCACATTTTATAGGAATCGGTGGATGCCGATTCTGCCGCCATCCTCAATGGAATGATTCTCTCTTGTGACCATGGATGGGACAAAATCACCATCGAGTCAGAGTGCCTAACCATTTTCCATTCCATCAACCTCAATGATGGTGGACATAAGTCCTTTGGACCCCTCATCAAGAAAATCCTCTTCATCCATCATTGGTTGTCTTTTTATACCTTCTCATTTACCAAATGGAAAGTAAACAAGGCTTCCCATCAACTAGAGGTGTCTGGCCCCATTGATGTAAACTAGCTCTTGTAGGACCACTTTTCTACATGGCTTCGAGTCTGTACGTCTGCTGATTTCCATCAATAATAAATCTATCTTTTATCAAAAAAATAAAGAAGATTCATATCAATTCCCCCTGATTTATTCTACAAAATGATTAATAACATCGAGTATTTTTTTCATTTAATTTTATCAATGGATAATAAATTTTAACTACATAGTGATGTACTCAAAGGTATTGGTTATTTTATCTTTCTTTATCGCATCATGATTAATATGAATTAATTTAACATATTTAAAAATTCAATATAATTCATTCTGTGAAATATGCCAAACATTTTATTGCATGTAGGTATGTCAAATCAATTATTTATTAAAGGAGTATGTCATAGTTAGGATCTTCTCCAATGTAATATTCTTATTCCACTATCATTAATTCATCTTAGTGAAGCCTTATGCTCATGAAGTGTTATTATTATGAAGAGTTATGATCATAATCGATTTCATATAATTAACATTTATGTAATAGACACCCACTATACTACGAAAACAACTCAATCAACCTCATTGTATAATCATCAGTTTAAGGTTTTCAATTCATTTTTTATCATTATCCAACAACCTAACAAGAATCATAATATCATCTTGTGGTAACCCGAAATCCAGTAACATGGAGGTTAGGTATTATTTATTAAATTGGTATGATATGGATATAATTACATCCAAATAACTCAGTGGTTTAGTAGTCAAGACGGTATAGATAAATACATGATTCTCATAATACAATTAAATATATAAAATAAAAATCATAAAATAATTCTTTTTCCCTTAATATTATTCATAATAGCATACTTACTATCTTTTAGAAAATAATGAAAATACAATTGTGAAAATATAATCTCTGTAAGGGTAATGTTAAGTTGATAAAATCAGGATTATATAAAGGATAATCAACATGGAAAGCTAAATAACTAAAATCACATTCCATTTAATCAATAACATTATCATACAATGAATCTATAGATAATATCTATGATAACATATCATGGTTAATAATAATTAAAATATCACTAAATGATGTGATTAATATTGGACATCATGATTTGAAACATCATGATATCTCTAATTTCAATACCTTTTACCAAGGAAATTTTAAAATTTTCTTGGAATCGACTATAAATAAATTTAATTCTAGGATACCGATGTTTCATATGACATATATCGATGCATTGATGTGTATTTTAATATCGAGTCCCACGCATCAATAAATTTCTAATGAATTCCTCATATATCTAATGATCAATATAATACATGAAAAATGTCATTAATCTATAAATATTGATATTTATATAATAATATTGAATATTAATATTTTCTTAGTCAATCAAATAACATTAAAATAAAACCTTGTATATGGAAATTGTATATGGTTTAGGAAACAATAATATACATGATATGAAAAAATGGATATTTTAGAAAAATGTGATTTATAATGAGTAATGATCATAAATATATATAAGGGTTAGTATATACACCAAATTAAATTAAATAGTTATGTATTACCAAATATGCAATAATGGATTGGACATTGAAATGAAATGCATTACATCACATTTACACTTTTCAAAACATGCTTTTTCATCCTATATCATGGACTAAAAAATGTGTTATTATTTTATTAAATAATCATATTTTGTTTTATAATATCACATATGATCCTTCTATTTCATTTAATCACCCATTTATAAACAATATTTTAATATTATCACTAGTTGTTGAGGTAATTGAATTGTTTTACATGCCTAGTTTGATTTAGTAGATTCGATTGTATAATATTAATTATGGATTCATAATACCAAAACATATATACTTGGTTTATATTTAATATATATTAAATATATAGATATTTAGGGTAATATATAAAATATAGAGAGAGAAAAATAAGTTACACCTTTCATATAGAAGGTGGGTCATACGTTGGTGAGCATGATGTTCACATTTTTTGATGAATGGAATGAAAAAGAAGATATATAATAAATAAACCTTAATAAATAATTAATACATTAATTATTTAGAACATATTAATTATAATTAGACTTATGTGAATCCATGTAATGTGTAAATGAAAAAACGATTCGTATCGCTTCTTGGAGTTGGTAGTACACACATACTCATGATGAACATTATCATTTTCAAACATATGGGAATGTAAGATAGAAGATGTGATATTATAATTAAATATAATATTTAATTTATAAATATCATATGTACTTAGTTGTTCCATATTCATAACAATCAAATAGAATTGTTGTAAATAAGTGACTTACACAGCTACGTGGAGTGGAAATCCATATGTACGCACACATGATATTTTTTTCTTTTTTTATATTTGAAAAAATATGGAATCTAATTGTCCCATATTAATAATAAAATCATTGTATTATTATTATTATTACATATTTAAAAATTAGTAGGGGTCCAAAAAATTATGTGGAAGAAAGAGAATAAATAATAATCTCTGATTCAGAAATGTAGATTGACTCATTAAGGATAAACATCCCCTAGATATCTTCCCATGTGACATAGTGTTCTTTTTTAGGATGTTTTATATAATAGAAAACATAGATAATTATTTTTATAATATTTATGGTTACGGGTGGGTTAAGCCTCATGGCTTAATTCTTATTATTCAATGGATACAATACATAATTACCAGAAATAAAAGGAAAATATTTACAAATATGGACATAGTGATTCCAAATATTATATTTTTTTAAATATTCAATTATTCTATGTGGTAAATAATAATTGAAAATCAAAGTGATGTCACACCAAATATCAATTTTTTTTTGAAAATACCAGTTATGCATGAAAATGTTCATATACCAAATTTGACCATAAAACAATGTCTATTAAAAATTATTTTGTTATATGACATATATTAATACATAATGATACTTAGAATAATATTTTGAATAAAAATGATCTTTTAACAATCATGAATCAAAAATTTGGATTAAAAAAAAGTAGGTTTTAACTATTAACAAGAAATAATTTTCTTATACAAATTACAAAAATAAACATGCATTTATGTTTTATTTTTTTTCCAAAATAAATGCTATTTTATCAAATATATTTTCAATATTTAAAGAAATATTTTTATTATTTTCTCAAAAATATAAATTAATGTCATTTTTTTGATGAAAATTCAGGTTTTTAATAATAATTTACATTACTTATAATTTAGTGTTTCTTCCATAAGGTATGATTAATAAATTTTTTTGGGAATTAATTTCTTATATTTTTAATAATATGGTTTTTTTAATCATATCAACCAATTCAATATCTATGATATAATGTTTTTATTTAAATAATAATATTTCATTGCTTGTTTCTGTTTTTTGTGGTGTTTTGTATATACCATCAAATGTAGTGTTCTTTTATAATTATAGAGGGTTAAATTCTACACCCATAAATAAATTTCATCTTTTAAATTAGATCTCATTCTTTATAATCAAGGATTATAAATTTTAATATTATAATCTTTAAAATATGGATCATAAATATGGTTACTAAAATGTTATATTAAAGGGAGGGAAAATATAAAGAGAATATCATCAGAAAAATGAATTTAGACTATGATATAATTAGTGGGATAAGAATATATAGGCAAAGAAGTGAAAATTAAAACTGAAAGATATATTGATGGTGATATGGAACCTGGTCACAAGAATGTTAACATCCCGAATACCATTAAACATTGATTGGTTGAAATACCATCAATTAAAAAAATCTTAATGGATAATTTTTTTAATGACTATTTTAATATAGTAAATAAAATATATATGCATCTAGACTATGAAAATAAAGAATATAAATATCATGAAAAGTGGGATTTTATCCATTAAATAGTTATAACCACAATCTCACTCTTTCTCTAAATAGATGAGTATTGAAATTCAATATGTTTTATAGAAGAACGGAAATCAACATATAAAAAATCACATTATCCCAATCATATAAAAATCCATTCCAAATTTCAATAAACAATAACCAAAAATAAAATTTTTACCCCAATTCCATATATATTTTTTTTTAAATTTCTCAGAATGAAATAATATATTTTACATCAAAATTTTCACTATAACAATTTTTATTCAACTTAGATTATTGTAAAAATAAATAACCTAAAAGAAAAATAACATCAATAAAATCAATATTAATGATTTTTTAGATAAATATTTATCTCATGCCTCTTAACTTATAATTCAATAATTTAATTTCATTCAATCCACATAATAATTCATTTTAAAAAAATTTTGAACAATAATTATTAAAAATACTTCAATCAACCGAATAATCAAAAAAAAATTATTACATTCCAAGATAAATCAATATATAAATTAGTAGTATGATTCACTAAAATTTCATGAAAATTATTAGAAACAATCCAAATTTTATTCCTTAGATTGGACATAAATATCATTGAAATAATATATTTTTCTATGGGTTTATTTTTTTCTAACAATATTAACATTATTTATAAGGACCTGGCCTTAAAATGTTACTAAATACTGAATTTCATTCATGAATATACATTATTATACATTGAGGATATTTTTGAGTTTAGAGTCTTAGAGAATTAGGATACCAAGAATACATATCATATCGCAATTATACACGAGGATACTACTAAAAATAGTTTCCATTTTTAAAAAATATAAAACATTAAAACATATAGAATGATTTCTTTTGAAATTATCCATATGAAACATCTTGAATCCCTTCATTCTATTAAAAATATTTATATCCTGTGAAAAACATTTTGAAAACATGATGTGAGTGTAAATATCAGTAATGGTTATAATAATAGAATGTTTTAGTCAAGTGATAACATAAAAACCAATATAACCCATAATCATAAAAACTCATATGCCTATAAAAATCATATAGTTTCCTTGGGGAATATTTACTATATCACTCTTAAATTCACCCTTACAACCAGAATTTTACTTTTTTTAACATCTATATCTAGAGTACCAAATGCATTGGGGAGAAATAATGGGGCTCAACTATCATATCTTGAGCTATAGTGGGCTCAACCTTGCATATCTTGATATATAAAGGGGATCAACCCAACATATCATGAGCTATAATGGGATCAACCCAACATAAATAAAGTCCTTAAAAGATATCATGGTAATACAGTATCTTGAAATCAAGATAAATTACTCATTCCATACACATAGGAAAAATACATTCCTTTTGAATGTTATTAAAGAGGGTGTTAAAAGGATTTTAAAAGGAAAGTCATTACAAATATAATTGGGTTGAGCATTAACTGAATTAAAAGGATATGTGTATACACTGTATATATGAATAATACAAAATAATATAATAAATTCAGTATAACAATAATGTTAAAAACACATAATGATTTAAAGAATAAGTTTAATATATAGAATAAAAATTGGTTAACGAATTCCATTACCTAGGGTTCTTCTCACTTCAAATGTGTTTAAACCTCCATGTAGTGTAACTCCTTGAACCTGAATGTTGGGACTTAGGCATGATAAATCCTTTGGAGGACTACATGGGAGGTATGGAGGGTATAAAATCATTAAAGAGGGATTTGTAATGAATAGAATGAAAGAATGTGTTGGTATTTATAGGAAAATAAAGGGAATTTTTTAACAATTTCCATGGGACACCTTATTAGTGGTATTTGTAAAACAATTGGCCTGCCCATGGTATTATCCACATGGGAGAACTACCATATTATTTTACTGTAAAAAAGTTGACCATATTTATTACACCATTATTACCTAATTAATGAGGTCATTAACACACCAAAATTCAAAACTATATTTTTATTAATCACTGAAAAATAAATTGTTTCATAAAAATCCAAAAAATATACACTAACCATTTTTAAACTTGTAGAATTAAAAAATAAAATCCATTATTTTAAAATAATTTTCTAAATATCAATTATTTAATTTTTGAATAAAATAATACTTAATTCAAAAATAAATAATTTCAAAACCATAACTGCTTTTATGTCACATTGAAAAATTATCCAAGATATTATTATCATAATTACTTGAGAAAATTAAATAATAATACGATTTACTAATCATTAGGGTTATATTACATTTCATATTACTATTCATAAGGGTTTGTTATTATTCACCAAAAAATCAAGTAGGTGCCATCAGACTCCAAATAACTTATTGAACACAATTGTAGATATAGGTTTTTGAAAATTTAAAACATTGAAGCTGCAAAATTATTTTTAAAGGATGGTTATATATATATATATATATATATATTGATTCATTCATTTCATATAGTTTTTTAAAACCTTAGGGTGCTACATTATCCCCACCTTCTATAAATTGTGTCCTAACAATTTTATTTACTTATTAAATAAGTGATGGTTCGTTTCCCTCATATCATTTTCAGACTCACATATTGCTTCTTAAACGATGTCGTTTATCCACAAAACCATTACCTGGTAGATTACTGTATTCCGTAATAAATTTTCTCTTCAATCAAGAATCTGAACTGGCTTTTCTTCATATGAAAGGTTCTCTTCTAGAAGAAATTCATTTGGGATCAAAATATGTGTTTAATCTTGCACATAAATTATCAACATTGAAATATGAAAAAAATTGTGTACCAGAGAAAAACATTGAGGCAAAGCAACTCGGTATAAAACTGGCCACACATTCTCCAAGATTTCAAAAGTACAGATGAATCACGAATGTAGTTTTCATTTCTAAACAATATTCTTCACACATTTCCTATGAGATATTTTAATGAAATACGTGGTCACCTACCTCAAGAGAGAAGCATTTCCATAAATTATCTACACAACTTTTCCACCTTCTCTTATCAATCTTCATGTGCTACTGGATCATCTTCATTGACTCAACCACTTCCTCCACTAATTCTGGTCCCATCATCATCCTTTCACTGACTTTATCCCAAAAATATAGAGTTTGACCAATCTTCCCATAAAATGCCTCAAAAGGATCCATATGTATACTATAATGAAAAAAAAATTATTATATGAAAACTCAACTAAAGAAATATGTTGATCCAAACTTCTCTAGTAGTCCATTGAACATGCTTGAAGAATATCCTCTATATTATGAGTGGTTCGTTCTAGCTTCCCATCAGATTAATGATGAAATGATGTACTGAAAATTAATTGTATGCCCAATTACTTCAATAGCCCCTTAGAAAAGATAGAAGTAACCCTGAGACCCTTATTAGGAACAATTTAAAGAGTAACTCTATGTAACCTATCAATATCTTTGCGGTATAGTCATTAAATCTGATTTGATTACATTATATATCGAATATAATGTAAATGTGCAGATTTTTTCAGCCGATAAAAAATAACCCAAAATGAATTATTACCTCATGAAGTCTTAGGAAGTCCCGCCATGATGTCCATGGATATATACACTCATTTACACTATAGCACTAGAAATTGATGATTCATTCCCCTTAGTTATCCACCACTCAGCTTAACCTATTGACATGTCAAAAATTTCACAGTAAATTCTGCAATTCCCCTTGACATTCCATCTAACCAGTAATTTCCTTGAAAGTATCTGTACATCTTAGTACTTCTTGGATGAACTGAAATTGGAGAATAATGAGCTTGACACAAATTTTTTTCCTTCAACTAGGAATCAGAAGGCATATACATCCTTTTTCCAAATCATAAAACATAATCTTTATCGATGATAAATTATAGAAGCTATCCCATTTTAACATATCCAACATTGTTATATACCTTGCTGTCTTCCTTCAATTCTCACCAGATTCTTCTGATAACCATGACTGCATTCAAACATAAAACAAAATAGAAGAATTACATTTTCCAACAACATCGGAACCATAATTCATCATATCATTAATCAACATATCATTTTCCAAATGTAACATGGTTAACGAGGCTTGATGTTTTCTACAAAATGAATCTACCACGTTGTTTGATTTTCCAAGATTGTAATTGATCGTGAAATCATAGTCCTTTATCAGTTAAATATATCTTATCTGCCTCATGTTTAATTCCACTTGATTGAATATATAAATTATACTATTATGGTCAGTATATAGTTGACATTATGATCTGTATAAATGCAGCCTCCCATAATTTCATAGAAAAAACCACACCATCAAATTCCATGTCATTTAGGGGATAATTTAACTCATGATGTTTATGTTTTTGCGATGAATAAGCAATTACATGATCATTTTTCATCAAAACAAACCATGTCCCTTCAACGAAGCATCACACAAGATGAAAAACTCACCATTTTGGGAAGACAAGTCCAAAACTAGAGCATTCACCATTCTATTGTTCAGTTCATGAAAACAACATCACATTCTTCTGTCCAAACAAATTTAAGCCCTTTTCATGTTAACTTAGTTAGCAGGATATATAATTGTGTAATGTTTTTAACAAACTGCCGATAATAACATGTTAATACAAGAAAACTATGAATCTATATAACATTTTTAGGTCTTGGATATTCATCAACCACTTTTTTTTTAGAAAGACCAACTGGTATTTAATACTTATTTACAATGTAACCAAGGAAAAAAATCTATTACAAACAAAAATCACACTTTCTAAATTTTCCATAGAGTTTATTTTCATTTATTGCTTGCAAAACAAATCTTAGATGTTTTTCATTCTCTTTTTTACTTCTAGAATATACAATATTGTCAAAAATAAATACAACCACAAACATATCCATGAACTCATGAAATATTCTATTCATAATATTCATGAATATATTAGGTGAATTAGTTAATCCAAAAGGAATAAATAAAAACTCAGAATGACCATATCTTGTATGGAACGTAGTTTTCGGGGTGTCCTCAACCGTATCTTTCTACTCATGGTACCCCGACCTCAGGTCAACCATTGAAAAATAGTGTGCTCCATGGATATGATCAAAAAAATAATTGAGACGTGTAAAAGAATTTTTTTAGTATTAATGTTATTCAGGTCATTATAATCGATTCAAAGTCTCAATGAACAATATTTTTTCTTAACAAACAAGACTGGAGTCCTCATGGTGAACTGTTAGGTCGAATGAACCCTTTATCTAAAAATTTGGTCAACTACATTCAAAATTCAAGAAGTTCTATTTGTGTCCATAGATAAGGAGGTTTTGAAAGTTTCTTAGCATCAGAAACTAAGTCAATAGTAAACTCAACCACTCAATTAGTAATAACACAGGAAAAATTGTAAAAAAAACACTCAAGTATTCATTTACCATTGTTACTTCATTAATTTTAATAGATACATTATATGTAAAAATATGGGAATGATAACATTCATTTTCATAAATAATCAGTTTCATAGATTCCTGTTTTTTTATTAATGGTATGTGTTCATTCATGTACACAAACTGAAATTATTTCTAAAAAACATATTCTTTTTCTCTGTAATCTATCATATCATGACAAAAATATTCCAATCCATACGAAGAATTACAAAAAACACTAATAGAGGAAACACACAAAGGTTTTCATGTATACTCTTTACATAGAAAAGGATATGCATGTTCTTATAATTTATTTTTTCCACAATATTTCCTCCAGGTGATTTTACCATGAGATATGTTTTCATTTAATGAGGTTGAATTCCCATTTTTTCCCAAAAATTCCCATTTACGAAGGAATTCATTGATCATAAATCAATCAACACATTTGAGAATTCATCACAAACATGGAATGTACCAGATTCCACCTCATTTTATGGCTCAACATATTCTAATATAGTTTCAAATGAATTTACCAAATCCTTCTACTTAAAATTTTTATGATTCTCTGCTTGATTAACTATCTTCATACCAACATTAAAAAAATGACACAATTCTTTACAGTTAAACCATCTCACCATTGGTTTCTCCTTAGTTTTTGGATCATTTGTTTGCACTCACAAGACAAATGTAAAAACTTTCCACATTGGTAGAATTTCATATAATTTACAATACATTTAGATAGACTCCTTTTACCACACTTTTAACAATAATGGAAATTCATTTTCATACCTCCAAACATCATTGATGAGTTCTTCCCCATTTTATACCAACCTGATTTCTTCTTATTCATAATATCACAATGCACATATGTTTTAGAAAAATCCATATCAACTTTTTCAGAACAAAAAAACAAGATTCTTATAGGTGTTAAAATATTGTGAGGGAAAATCTATTTGCAAAAACAGTTTCAAAACAGAGTAAAATCTACTAATTTTATAGCATAGATCCATCCTTCAGCAATCATTGGATCTATAGATCCACTAAATGAAGGAAGAAGTATCCTCATAAAATGTTCCAAAAAATACATTCCTATTAATGGTTGATCATGTTACTATCTAGCATGGATAAAACAATCTTTTATCTCTTGAGTCAACTAAGCCTTTTTTGTCACAAACAGCTCGGTTCTGATTCCCACTATTTGGGGTTACATATTCAGATAGATGTCAGCCTCTTGGTGTCTTCCTACATTTTCTTTCTTATTTCTTCAATGAAAATACATTCTATAAAAACACAACATAGATGAAGAAACTTTGTAATCTTTGAATTCTATAACCTTTATATTAACTGTAGAGTAAAAAACATTTATTTTATTCTTTAAAATCTTCCCACCCACAATATTTCTCTAAACCATCCTCTGATACCAACTATAAGGACCCATCCTTAAAATGTTACCCAATCGTGAGTTTTAGTCAATAATATAGAATATTACACATTGAGTATCTTTTTGAGATTAGAGTTCAAGATAATTATAATACCTCAGATACATAACATACCACAATCATACAAGAGGACACTACAATTTTTTTTTAATTTTTTAAAAAAATAAAAAAAAACATAAAGAAAGATTTCTTTTACAATGATCTATTTCAATGGTGAAGGAGAGATAATGACACCCGAGTCCCATCTTCAGTAGGCCTAGGAGTGAAAACTATCACCAAGGGTATAGAATCTCAAATAAATGAAAGTAATTACCCTTTTGAAAGAATAATATCAATAGATAAGATGGTAAATCCCAGCAACACGATGGACTACTGATAAAATTAATGCTAAAAATCCATTCCAATATTAATGTTCAAAATGAAATTATAAAATGTGAACAAAAAACACTAAAGGAATGTACAAAAAGTAAAGAAAAGTGTCAGTGAAAACTGCCCTGACTCCCGAGATAGTAAAGTCTAACACTGTCCTCAAAGTCCACCTAGAATCCTCAAAAGTTGTTTTATATAAATATGGTGATTATAAATGTATACTCAGTAGTGACATTTAAATCTATCATGAACAAGTGGGAGGAAATTCAAATTCCCTATGAGAAATAGTGGTAACCAAAACACCTAGGAAGGAAAACTATCTACCAAGCCTCACCAAGGCACACTGCCCAAAATAATGTTGTCTGTGTGAAATAATAGTAATAGCACATTGATATTTGTGTACCATACACCACTTTCAAACTGGTTATCTAGAAAATCCTATGCATTATAACTCCTTCACAAAAACCACTACAGTCCCACTTCCTCCCACAACAACAACCATATGGGTCATCCCAATAACACGTTTATCCTGCCAGTAAACACATAGGCCACCAAAGGCACACAACCCACCCAAAGAAACATGGGCCTTCACAACCACACGTCCTACCCACAAACACATGGGCCTCATATCGAAGACACATCAGATACAAACATGACCACAAACACCAGGTACAACCCAACAAAATACAACCCTATAATATTTATGGAGATAACCGAGAGAAGAAGAATAAAGGTTCTAACAACTAGGCTCTCATATAAATGTTTGAAAAAAACCACCACCATGAAATGGATGTGTTCATCATGAAGTGATCAACATGGTTGGGGTGTGTATAAGAAACACAAGAACATAATTTTATACATATAGAAAATCAAGCACATTGCCCAACCCAAGGGTTCTAAAACCAACAACCAGCTCGAATACAACCACTCTTGTTGCTACCCCAATGTGCACAAATACAAAACAGCCACACCCATAGAACAAAGCATTTTTGGGAAATAGTTTCCCATTGAACTTGTTCCTGATATCATGTTTATGTGACAACTTAAATATTCCTTCACTATTGGGAATCTAAAATACATAACTACAAGACAAAACAACAGCAAAACAAATATTTTCCAAGAAAGTGTTAAGAATTCAGTCCCAGTTCACTTGTAAATGAAATCCTCAAAATGGGATCCTCTGAGATCATTTTATGTACTGGATCCAAAACATGTAACAAATTACTAGGTCCAAAATAGTTACCACTGGCTCCACACGACCTCATATTCCCAAACAAACATCCTCGCATCCAGATATTCCATTCCAATCAATGTCTCCCCACAAATAATCAAATATAAAACCATGAATATTAGTAGTACAATTAAATAAGTTTCATATTTAACTAACACCATTCATTACGTTCCTTCTTTTCTGTTTGGTTAACCTGGGTGATCAGACAAGGGTTCTTATTCCTCAAGAATCCATTTAATCAACCATGTTTATGAGATTAATTAGTTTATATGTTACAGTCAATGAATCAAAAGATCATCTAGAACACAATTCTTCATTAGTGGTTAAGAAGGACCACTAACAACCACATTTTTCAATGAACATGATCCATAAAATTCACAACATTAGAACCAATGGAAAATGAAACAACACCATCATCTTTCCAACACATTATTTCTTTATAAGAATATTTATTATCTTTTTCAATGTTGTTTTCATCAATTCCATGATGGTACATCATCATACTATACCCACACGATGAACAGTAAGGAGAGAGAATGGAATAACCCCTACATGGATGATCAAAGATATATTTTTTCTTTTTACGCCATGAACTAGGATTGAACGATGGGAAAAATCAAGAAGGAATGATTATAAGGACACTTATACAGATATGATTCATCTCAAGAATAGGTAATGTAAGAACACCAAGAGGTAACAAATGAGCCCAAGGAATAAGATCTCTATGTGATAAAATGTTATGATCCTTGAGTTACAGTATATGCGATTTTGATGTGCTTTAAAAGTGGATTGCGGATTAAACAACCGGATGGGTGGTTGAACAGGTTGTAATTAATTGATATTTAATAATTCCCCCAAAGATTGTTAAATAGACCATCACATGAATGAGAGATATAGGTTAAATTAAATCCATGAAAAATGCATTATCGGGACGTATCTAGAAATGCAGAAATGTATGAGAAACTGATTTAAATGACACACATTTTTGTAATTCAAGGGTTGCCCCACTATTATGGGAATTAAGATATCCTTTATCGAACTTAAAACCGTATTAAACCACTCTAAAAGAGGTAATAAAAACTAAAATAGAAATTATGGTATTATTAGTGAATGAAACCTGACACCTCTCAGTGGAACCATTTGGATGCATCACTGATAGGAGACACTGCAACGACACTCAACTACCAAGATCGATGCCCCCCTGAATCACTGATTGGGCCCAATAAACTGTAAGAACTAGAATTTGACAATTTATGGACAATCGAGGTCTGATAAATTATATCAGATACCTCTCATACTATTCTTGTCCTCAAGAATCAATATAGCCCATTAAAGAATGAGAGGGTCATAAAAACCACCTCTTAAGATACATCTCTGGGATAAGGAACCCCAATTTTCATGAATGCTAGAATAATACCCTGAAATCCAATAACATCATTGTCATATATATCTCTTAAAAAATGGGGGAGACACTAAGACATCACAATCCCATGAAACCACACAATCACAATATTGTCACACTGTCTGGAAAAATGAATATAGGAGAACCTACATCCTTGTTAAGATACAATCCACTTTGGGTAGCATTGACTCATCCACACGGGTTTTTTGGCATCCACATCAACGAGTCTTGATTAGGGATCTTGTCCTCACTTCCCCAAAGTGAGTAAATTAAACACAAAATAAGGAATATGGAAAGAACTTATGAGACAATAATAGAGGTTTAGAAGTTACATCATATGGAAGGAACAAGGAAAACAAAATTCCAAAATTTAGAAAAACTCTGGGTACTTTCCATGAATATGCGCCTACCATTATTATGTACTCTCATCGAGGCCACCATGCCTCCCTATCAAAATACACAAGCGTATGGTCCATCGATGAATCACCTTCTCCTTATGATCCTCGATTATCAATGGTCGCTCAACGAATAGTGCATTGTACTTGATATCCATCTCTCCCCTATCGAGGACATCAAAGTTATGTGGTAGATACTGATATTACTGAGATTCATTGATGATGTTGGGGATCCTTTATAATGGTTTTTGTAATATCAGATGATATTCCACCACTCCAAATCATTCCATCACATTGAAGGGTCTGATGAACCAGGTTGAATGCTCACTCCCCCTACCAAAACTCTAATGTCCATGTTGAAGGGAATCCATTAAGAAAACAAGATCTGAAACATCGATCATCAAGGGCCTCCTCCTATGATCAGAATATTACTTCTACTAGTCCTAAGACTCCATCATCCTCTCACAAACAAGCTGACCCTTCTCTATTGTGTTTTTCAATAGCTCTGGGCCATGAACTCCATCCTTTCTAGCCTCTGTCCACCACATGAGTGGATGCCACTATCTTCCATAAATTTCGTAAAGTAGTAACATGCTAATGGGTGAGTGATACCAATTATTGTATGCAACTTCACTAGGGGAATGTTTCGAATCCATGATCCTCCAATGTCCAGAACACACACCTATAATAAATCTTCCACCGTATGGATGGTTCTCTTTATATACCCATCTTTCTGAGGGTAGAAAGAAGTACTAAGGCATAGCTAGGTTCCAAACACATGCTGCAAAACCATCCAGACTCGTGAGGTAAAATTTGTATCCCCATCTGAGACTATGGTTCTGGGAAGTCCATGTAGCCATACAACTCGACCCATGTACTTAGTGATAAGGCATCCACTGCACTTGACTCATTAATAGATATAAAGTGATCTGATTTTTTCAATCAGTCCACCAATATCTAGATAGAATAAAAACCTCCATAATACCTGGGTAGTCTTGTGATTAATTAAATAGATATATCATCTAACATCCACTCAGGAACATCCATAGGCTACAAAAATCCTGTAGGAACACGGTGTTCAGCCATCACCTACTAACACACTAGAAACCATACCACAAACTCTCCCACTGCCTGCTTTACCTTGTTCCACCAAAAATGTTCCCTCAAGCCTCAGTACATCTTGGAACCTCATTGGTGTTCCACCATTGCCTAGCTAAGTAACACATAGTGAACTCACTCATGCAACATCTCTTGGAAAAACAACTTCTCGTGGGAAAGCATCATATTTTGAAAATCCTTCGACTTTCTATTCTGAATCATTTCCCTCATCAACACAATCATGCATCCCTTTGGTCTCTGAGTCCCCCACCGAGACTACTCATCCTAACACAACAGAGTGGACTACACTGTCATCCAAAACAGATATCATCTACCACCATCCACCCTTGCATCTATGTGCAAGGCATCCAACTACTCCATCACTCTCCAATAATCTCAATACATCTAAACCAATTACCTCTGTGACATACTACTCAAGGAAGCAGCCACAATGTTCCCCTTTTCAGAGTTGTAGTTGATCTTGATGTCATTGGTCGATGAAGACAACAATGTATTCCTTGATGGGGTATTTCCACCACAACATCAGTGAGAACACCAACGCTACAAGATATAGGTAGTGGGTGGAATAGTTATGTTCGTTAGTATATAACTTCATAGACCCATTAAAGATCACTCCAGAATACTGCATCAGCACACACCCCATGCCTAGACCGGAAAAATCATAGAACACTTCAAATGTCACCCATTCCTCTGGAAACCATTGCACTGGGGCAGTGACCAGAATCCCATTCTGATTAAGTGCAAGCTTCCTGGAACTACTCAGTCATTAGTAAAGCCTGGTATTTTTTTAAGACATTGAAAGGTTATAAAACACGATAGAATGTGGCTATGATCCTCTGTTACTAACTATCTAGACTGAGGAAACAACGAACCTCCACCACAATCTTGGGTGATTCTCAAGAAACAAGCACATCAGACATAATATGGTCCAAAATTATTCCCTACTAGGACACCACATGTCTCAAAAAATTTACATCTCATGTCCATAAAGTGCAAATGGATATCGTCCCATAGAGCAGGTGGTATCGGAAGACCTCCAAATCTTCCCTTAGACGCTCAGTGTGATCCTCCTCTAATATTGAGCCGATCATGATTTCATTGATTAAATAAACCATGAACCAAACCTGATATTGACATAAATCAGAGTTCATGAGTCCAATGAACACATTTGGTGTGTTTATAACACCGAACGACGGGATGAAGAGCATGAAGTGCCCACACATGCACCTGAATGTCGTCATTATGATGTCAACCTCAACAAGTGATATCCAAACATTAGGTCGTTCTTAGAAAACCATCATGATCCCTTCAACTAGTCAAAATTTTCATCGATCCTTTGGAGGTGGTAACGGTTCTTGACCATTACCTGATTTAGTCTTGATAGTATCTGAATATCCTGATACAACTATCTAACTTATTTCCCTACAAGACTAGAGCACCCCATAGATATGTTTTGTGTAATATAAAACCCTTCTTCATTAAGGAATCATCCTGACTCTAGAACTCCCACAACTCAGAAGGAGACACAAGATTGGAAGCCATTAAAATATGAAGGGATCTAGGTTTTAAGTCAACAACGAAATCAACATCCTGTCAAGGGGGTATAGTCACAACCACATCGGGAAAGGCATCCAATAACTCGCTTAAAAACCATCAATGTTCCAACATCTTAGTGTCTACTGATTCCACTAATTTCTCAACTAACATGGATATAATGTTCCCCATATCTTGGCTTCCCTCTAGGGAACTCTGATCACTAAGAAAAGCTACATGATTCCTTCCCATATCTGAAAAGAAGAACCTTCTCAAAAAGTTTTCAATAATAGTGTTAATGTAAAATAGATAATATATTCCCATAATGACATCGTATGGCATCATTTTCACCAGAAAAAGATCCCCACTAAACTGATATGACCCGAAAATTAGTTTGCGTCCTCGAAAAACACCAAAGTGGTAGGTATGACCTCAAACAATAATTCCCAACAAAAGGGGGATGGATTTTCTTTTTATGTCTAGACCCAAGGAATAGGCTATACTGGGTGCAACAAAGGGTTGTGAAGCTCCTAAATCAAACAACGAACATGAAAGAGTACTAAATAGACTGATCGTACCTTGAATTACCTTTGTACATGCTTGAAATGCATCCTCGGTGGCATTTAATTTCCCATTCACAACTCTTCATCACCTCGGCTATCGACCACCTCCATGACCATCCCCAAGTTGAGGTCCCTGTGGAGCACCATAAGGTCGGCCTCCCCCTACAACATCTACTCTCAGAGGCTGCTGTTGCTACAGAGGTCAGCGTTGAACCTTCCCACACCCTCTATATAGAAATAAGATTGGGAAATGATTCTAAATATTCTTATTGCTACAATAGGTAATTTAACTTTTTCCTAGGAATGTTGCAAAAGTGAAAAGACCATGAGATAAGAACTAAAACTATTGAGGTCTTCTCCCTACCGTAAAAAATATGGAAGGACCAGATGGAGGAGGCATGTTGCTGAGAGCCTTCCCATTTGATGAACTGAACTGGAACCACTCCCAAGGAACACCTCATAGTGTGTTAATCATCTCTATTATTGTAACCTCCTTTAGAAACTCCATGTACATCGGTAGAGTGAAGGGAGTAAAAAATAACTGAAAAGAAGGTTGGAGTGACTTCTCAAAGTGTTGTTCCTGCAACTGTTGTTCCAAAAAAAGGTTTGTTGAAAACCGAAGGAATCACATGAATGATCGAGAACTCCCCCACTAACCAAATATATTACTCATGGGAGATCAGGTCATAACTCTTCATGGACTTCATTGTGGATGAATAGAATTCTGGCCGGAACTCCTTCACAAAGTCAGTCTACGAATCCTCAGTTTCCTTCTTCTCCCCTAGGTAAAGCATCGCCCACTGACACGCTGCTCCCCACATCTGAATCACGGCCAAAGTAAGGCATTACTTGGTTAGAGCCTAGATAATGTTAAAACTGATCACTTGATCCTGGAGCCAGCTCTCAGTCTCCATGTTTGTGATGTTACCCACATACTTTCCAAGAGACATCCACTGGAAGACACAAAGTATTTTCTTCCACTAGCCATCCTCCTCCCCTCAACAAGTCCTCCGCTATCGATTAGATCATCCTGCTAGGCCTTAACTTCCAACACAACTCATGTACAACACATGGCTTAAATAGCTATAAAATCAAAAAGGAAACTCCTAATACCATGTTTCGCGGAAACAAATTATGTTTAAATCATATTTGAACTCTTTATTTATTTTAATTTCCAAAACAACCAAGACACACAAGAACACAAGTAATTATGATGCATGTACCATACCTATGATCTCAACCCAAAAATGCATGTTAACACACTTTCTTGTTCAATTGGTCTAGAGTCCTTGAATCGGATCACGGGGGACCTAAAATTCTTTTTCATACCCGTCATCTCGAGCCTATTTCACTCCACAATATTTCCTAACACTGTCTCCCTACGATCCCATGAAATCCTCATTGTACCTAACCCCTTACTCCATCATAGCATTCAAACATCATCTTTGGATACCATTCGGTCATGACCCGCCTTCTCCATAGATGTGGGGAAAGAATATAAAGATTACATGACCCTCATTCTTCAATGTGAAGGAGAGATAATGATCCCTAAGTCCCACCATCAGTAGGCCACAAAGTGGTGACTTTCCCCAAGGCTATATAATATCACATAAATGGAAATAATTACCATTTTTAATGATCAAGATGGAGAGATATGATGGTATATAACTACATCAACTTGGTTTAAAAATAAATGAAAATCCCAGAATAAATTCCAATATGCATGTTAAAAATAATATGATATAAAGTAAATGAAAACCATAGAAGGAAAGTAACAAAATAAAATAAATGTAGAAATGTAAAATTCATGACTCCCATGCTAGTATAGTCTAGCACAGTCCTCATTGTCCTCCTAGAAACTAGAAATTAGTTTTCTATACATAGGGATAGTATAATGATATATTCAGTAGTAAAACCAAAATCTCTCTTGCATAAATGGGGAGACATTCAACTGCATTGTGAGAAAATGAGGTATCCAAAACACCTGAAAAGAAAAAATATCCACCTTTCATTATCAAGGAATAATACCCCAAATAACGCAATCCATGTAAAATAATAGTAATAACACATCGATATTTGGGTACCCCGCACATCTTTCACATGGTCATTTAGAACATCCTTTGAATCATATCTCCCCTACAAATCCCAATGCAGTACCACTACTGCCTGTAAAAATATACAAATGGTCCATCCAAACTACAAGTTTATCCTTCCAAAAAAAAATCTATTCCACCACAACTAAACATCCCTTCTGCAGACATTTGGGCCATCACCACCACGCATCCTAGCACCAGACAACTAAGCCTCTTCCCATAGTCTATTAGGATACAAATCATCTCTTCCAATCCTACTATGACCCACTATAACTCAACCCACCATAATAATCTTTTTCTATATGGGAGAGGGAGAAAAAAAGAGCTAATAACCATCCACTCAATGGAATGTTGGGGAAAACAACCACCCCCATGAAATGGGGGTGCTCAAAACGAAGCGATAACCATGGGTGGGGGCCTATATGAAACACAATAACTAAATTTTATACATATAGATATTCAATCACTTATCTCAACCATAGGGTCCCGAAAATAAAAACTATACCACTCAGAACCATTTTTATTTCCACCCCTACATTCAAAAGTATACAATAACTACAATTAAAGACCAACTCATTTTAGGAAAATAATTTCCCATTGTACCCATTCTCGTTATCATGTTCATGTGATTCAATTTAAATATACATTAACTAATGAGAAACTAACTTCCATAAAAACAAGCCAAAAATAAAAATGAACAGAAATGGTGAGACATGAATTTAATCATTCACTCTTAGTTCTATTTTTAATGACAACTTCAAAATGGGATCCCACGAGATCCCTAGAAGTACTGGAAAAAAATAACCAACTTACCGAGTCCAGAACATTTACCGTCGGCTCCAAACAACCTCTGATTCGGAAACCAATAACCTCCAAAATAAGGATTCCACTACCTTATATGTATCCCCAAAACACATCAAACAAAACAACCACACACATATCACCCAAATATATAATGGATGTTTTCATATTTATCGAACACCATTTATATCGACCAAAACATTCATTAATGAAAATCCCTCTTGATCTAATTAAATGTTTCTTTATGTAAATTGTTTTCATAAAATGTCAACTTATTTGGTATTATGTCATGAATTGTGATCGTTGTAAATATAGTCATCGAACAATGATCACATGATTTGTATAAATACATGGATTTAATAAATCCAATTTAATAAGATAAAGGAAGTGATAGTATCATCTAGTAGACATGCCCCATACGAAGTCCATTTTTCAGAGCTCGGAATAGAGGTGGTGTCATTGGGCTTCGTTCTTGACCAATCCCATTTCAATCTTGAATATGTTAAGTTCTAGTGGGACCACATACGAGAGAAATGTATGTTGATAGAGATTACCACCTGAGCAATGTTATTCGACCCCCCCCCCCAAGAGTGTGTCACCATCACACACCGTACTCATTAGACTTATGTGGGTGTTATAAGGGGTTATGTAATAAGACAATAGCACTATGGTTAGGTACACTATTTTTTTATATAATAATTATAATACATTCATTTTATTATTGTTACCTTGTAAATATTTTTAAATGCTAAAATAGTATTTTTTTAGTTATTGTTCAACTATGAAATCTATTTTGATGAATTAATGGATTTTTATAATAAATAATATTTTTATAATATATTATTATAATTATAAAATTATTTTTTATTAAATATGAATGATCGTATAAATTTATGAATGCAATTGTAATTTTGATTAAGGTTTGAAAGCCATTTTTTGTCAAAACCCGTGAATTTTCGATTCCTGTAGGTTTTTATTCTATCATTTAAAATTAAAATATTTATAAATTTTTTCAGATATGATGAATATTATTTCGGGAATCAGGATGTCAATATTATCTAATAGTGATTTTTTCATAATTTTCTGAGGCATAACATTTTTTGTGTAAAAATTATATACCATTTAAATATATAATGTATTTTATGATATCTATATGACCAAATAGTGTTGTAATAAAATAATATAAGCTTCATGTTTGGCTAATATATTTATTTATATTAATATAATGTGATTTTGGGTTATTTTGAGTAATTTTACAATGTTTTAATGGACCCTTCAAGACTTATTAAAAAATATTGTCTTTTTAAATTTCTTTCCTTGGAAGTGTAACTCATCTCCATATAAACAACCCCATTATATTAATAAGTTCATAAATTGGCCTTATAAAATATTTCTTTACAATCTTCTTCTCCCAATACCATGGGCAAAAACCATGGGCTGGTTTGTGCTTTGAATTAGTTTAATGTGAGGTGTCACAAACTTAAATAATAAATAATTCCTTCACCTTTACTATATAAACCCATCCAAGCTTCAACATTATCCTCAATATAAGACTTTGGAGTTCATAAAACATCTTCCCTCCTCTCTCTAGAATACTCTCATGGTGCCCCAGGCTCCCAATAATCCTCTCTGTAGCCTCACTCAAGGCTTTAGAAGCACAATTCCAAAGTAATGGTTTTTCTTCCTGTCTCATTTTTTTCCAATATTCTTTAAATTGTTATGCCCTATTAATTTCAATTATAAACGTTGGGGTACGGTTTAAAACCTCCCCCTAATTAAATATTATGTTTAAATGATGGTATATCCATTTCTCTATAATTAAATTCCTCCCATGTACACCCGTTACTATGCTGAAATTCTGAAAGGAATTTAACTCTCCTCATTTACATTAGAGCAATTCTTTTGTATCATGACTCTAGATTCCATTACAATTGTTGAGACATGTAGTTATATGACCCACTTACTATCCATTTAATGAACATATGATGATAAATCACTTTCTCTCTCTTCAACCATTTTTATGAATTCTTACGTCATGCCATTACGATGCCAAAATTGGACCGATTTTCCATGTCAATGTCATTGTGTAGTGAATACCATTCCCATTTCCCTATCAATGTTATTCACCTTTATACAAATTTACATATTTATTATAATGTTTCATATATGAATTCTACATTATTTTATCATGTAATAAATGACTATGTTTTATGAATCCATGTTATATGATCCATGTGGCACACTTACGCATAAAATGAAATGTTTAATTAGTGTGTGCCCTTATAGAACTCTAATGCATTGGGAAAAGTATAGTATCACGATACATCTTATGAAATTGGTGTTTACTAATTATAATTCAAGTGAAACATGGTTTTACTCATGCTTCATGTTCAATGAGGATTTAATCATGCTCCATGGGCAATGAGCCTTGGCTCATTCTAATTCCATGTTAAGTGTTACTTCCACATTTCCATTTTATGACTATCATGATTTATCATGCCTTTATGTTTATTATTTTATTGTTCTCTGTTGATATGCCTATTTTCTAACATGCATTTTACTCCTCATTTTATTCCATGATTATTCAATAACTGGGCTTTATAGCTCACCGTTTTCTTATGCATGTCCTCAGGTTATCTCATGAAATGATAAGTACGAGGGAATGTAGTGGTAATGTAAAGAATGTTTTAAATAATTATGTTGAATTTCAGGTATGAAGTAGTTTTGTACTGATCTTATGCCCCAAATACACTAGACCAATCGATCTTCTATGTTGTGTCATGTTAAGTTTATGTAATAAATTATGCTTAATTGTTTAATAAAAGATCAGGGTTGTCGTAGTGGTTATCAGAGGATATGTTTAGTTATTTTTTGGATTATGATTAGAAAACCCTTGTGAATCCATAAAGACATGAGTATTTATAATTAAAACATTCCTATGTTTTGGTGAGTATTGAGTAAGTGGTTTATCATGAAAATACATCTCTTCTGGATACGAGCAGGTCGAGGTGGCTCTCACACAGATGTATCATAGGGATGAAACCCGAAAACACCGCGTTGAGCAAGACTAGAACGAAAACTAGTGCATGAAAACTATCCTTTCTCCACTCTTTGTTATGACACTCTTGGGCAATATACATTGGTAAATTCATATTCTTGGTATAAACCGTTATTAAGGAAATTAAGAAAAAATTCCCCAAACAATCTATGTTAGAATGTAAATCATGGATTGCATAGATTGAATCCTGCGGATTCATATGTTAAGGAAATAAAAGTTATTTATAAGTCATCAATTTTGTCCTTGTATTACACTTTATGTTTCATGCAAAAAATTTCTTTTATTCCAGCCAATGGCCGGTAATTGGAGGACTCGGGCTAACAATTGATGTGAAGACCAACGTGATGACTGTACTAATGAGATGCCCCATCCAATGGGAGTAGTAATCATGAACTTTGTCTTGCTTTACTCTAAGATAACTCAATATTTGGATAGAAACATTGGTCATGAGGAATTTCCACCCCCCTAAGAAATAACTAGTCACGATCGAGATCTTCATTAGATAAAGGACTCTTACTTTTAATGGATCACATGTTCCCTCAATCACTGAACAATGCATCAACTCCATTGAAATTATCTTCATCATCCTTCAATGTTATAAAAAAGAGATGTTTTTGCTGGCTGCATATCGTATATAGTTTGAGGCTGATCAATGGTGAACATTGATCAAAACTACGAAGCCTGAGGAGGAGATCTAGGTGTTAGAATGGAAGGATTTCCGAAAGTTGTTTTTTGACAAATATTTTCATCGCACGCTCTAGCTAAAGATGGAAAGGGACATCCTTTCCCTCAATAAAAAAGTTGAAAAATATGTTGGAGTGTATGAGGAAAAATTTACAAGGCTAGCTCCATACACTTCCATCTTTGTCTTTACCCATGAATTTAAGGTTGACCACTTCTTTGGTGGGCTGAAATGTCTCCTGCAGAAAGCGCTGGTGATTCGTGACATCAACAGCTATGAGAAAATATTCTGATGTTCCCTCAAGGAAGAAATGTAGATCAGAGAGTCTCATGGGTATCATGTGGATAATTAGTGTAATGTGTAGTTCAATTCTGGCGGTTCTATGGATAAATCCAATGGTGCTCAGACGATCCATCACCCCACATTCCAATTTTGTGGAAAGAACCACCCCTAAAATTTCATGAAGGGGATGAGGAAATGCTTTATGTGTGGAAGATAAGGGCACCGATTTGTTTTCTGCCAATAAGAAAAACCCACTAATGAAATATATAATAATTCTACATTCTAACCTTAATGCGTTGTTCATTTCTACGACTACATATAACTAGGGAATAGTTCAAATCACTGACCTATATTAAGGGTTTTCGGAGTAAACCAATAAACTCCAAGTCAGAAAGGGCGATCTTTTTCCATCACTACTGCCGAAGTGAACCCCAACAATGAAGTGGTGAGAAGAACTCTAGTTATTCATTCAAGAATAGAGGATGTCATTTTTTATTCAGGTTCTATGCATTCTTTTATATCTCAAATGTTTATTAGAATAATCCCATCACCCCCACAAATCCTGGATGTGAAGATATCGTAGAGTGTGAAAAATGGGGAAATTGTTGCATCCCATGAATATAACTCCTCTCCTATCATATTCTGTCGATTAAACTACACAGAGAACCTCGTCATACTCATTGATGGAATTTTATTCAATTCTTGGAATGGATTGGCTTTCCTATATAGAGCCAACATAAATTGTTGTGAGAGATAAATCACTCTCCATGTGGAGAATCGACCCTCGATTCTTTACAAGTGGAAGGAGGAAAATGAATCTTCTTTAGATCCATCATCTCAAGCGTGGATATTACTGCCATATGAGCATGCGTATCTGGATCTGATGTTTGAGTCTATGGAGGCAACCATCCAAGAGGACGTGCCTATTGTGAGGGAATTCACTAAAGTGCTTCCATAGGAATTTCCTGGTCTTCCACCTAGAAGAGATGTTGATATATCAAATGATCATGTACCTGGGGCATGGAAAATATCCAATACTCCATATAGAATTTCTATTGTGGAGCTTGAGAAGTTGAAGAAACAACTATAGGAGAATCTGGATAAAGGGTTTATACACCCATGTGCTTCACCATGGGGTGCACCAATCCTCTTCATCAAGAAGAAGGATAGGAAAATGCCCCTTTGCATCGATTATCGGGAGCTCAACAAAATAAAGATAAAAAAAAGTATCCTCTCCTATGAATAGATGACTTTTTTGATCAACTGCGTGAACAATAATACATCTCTAAGGTGGAATTGCAGTTGGAGTATTTTCAAGTAAGGGTGAAGAAGGAAGATATCCATAAGACTACAATTTGTACAAGATACGGGCACTATGAATTCATAGTAATGCATTTCAGACTTATTAATGCTCAAACAAGCATCATGGACTTGATTTATAGAGTCTTTGTATATTACCTCAAAAATATTTGTGGTAGTCTATATAGATGATATTATGATATACTACAAAACCAAGGAGGATCATGAGGATCATTTGAGAACTGTACTAGAGACCTTATGCAAGGAGAATCTATTTGTAATTTACAACAATTGTGAGTTCTGGTTGAAGGATGTCTCATTCTTGGGCCATATTATCATATGCAATGGGATATCTGTGGATACCTCGAAAATAGATATAATTGAGGGATGGTCGAGGACAACATCGATATAAGATATCTGATGCTTCTTGGGGTTATCTGGATATTATCGATGATTTGTGAGAACATTATCACTATTTTCCTACCCTCTTACCTAGGTAACTCGGAAGGGAGTGAAGTTTTCATGGAGTGAAAAATGAGAAAAAGGCTTCATGATGTTTAAAAGGAGGCTTATCACTACACCTGTGCTCACTTTACCCACAGGTGGATAACATTTTTTTGGTATTTATTGATGCTTTGTAGAAGGGCCTAGGATGTGAGTTGATAAAAAATTACAAAGTCATTGTCTATGCAGCATGGAAATTAAATTTTCATGAATAGAACTATCCAACACATTACCTCGAGTTGGCTGTAGTGATCTTCACTTTGAAATATTGGCGGCATTACCTCTTTGGGGAGAAGTGTGAAATATATATGGACCAAAAAATCCTCAAGTATATATTCACATAATAAATATTTTAACATGCACCAATGAAGATGGTTAGAGCTAATCGAAGACTGTGACTGCTCAATCCATTGCCGCCCTGGGACAATGAACTAGGTGGAAAAAGCCGTATGTAGAAAGGACCCAACGATTCGATCATTAATGATAATTGAAAAGGATCCATTCTTATTATATCTGATGAAGATGGACATCTGAATCATAAATAAGGGATCATCATCAATCACTTCACAAATGTTTTCTCAACCGTTAATTTTGGATTGTTTAAAGGATGCTCAAACGGATGATGTCATAATTCAGGAAAATGATGAAGCTATAGAAAAAGGGAAATCCTCTGAGATTAAAGTTAATGAAGAAGGAATTCAGAGATTTGGGAAAAGCCGATTTGTTCCATAATGTTTGGATATGAAGAAGGAACTTTAGGATGATGCAGATAGATAAAATTTCTCTATTCACCAAGAAAACCCAATGATGAATTGAGATCTCTAAGAGTATTATTGGAGAAATTATTTGAAGAAAGATATTTCTGAATATACATCAAAGTTCCTATTATGTCAGCAAGTGAAGGTAGAGAGGCAGAAGTCATAGGGGATGATGCAACCATTTCCCATACCAAAATGTAAATGGATAACATAACCATGGATTTTTTCACTAGACTTCCAAAGACATCCAATAGAAACAATGCAATGTGGGTTGTTGTGGACCGTCTTACAAAGGGTACACACTTCATTGATATTAAGAGGATTTCTCCTTGGATCAACTAGCACAAATATATATTATTGATGTGGTAAGGATCCATGGAGTACAACTATCTATTGTGTCCAATAGAGATCCATGATTCAACTACATGTTTTGGATGATTCTTCAACATCCTATGAATACTGAACTGAACTTCAGTTCAACCTATCATTCTAAAACGGATGGACAATCCGAGCGGACTATTAAAACACTTGAGGACATGTTGATTGAATGCTCAATGGACTTTAAAGGATGATGGGATCAACATATTTCTCTGGGTGAGTTCACTTATAATAATAGTTTCCACTTGAGCATCCAAATGGAACCATGTGAAGCCCTTCATGGGAAACGGAGAAGAACTCTGTCATGTTGGGATGAGGTCATTGAGCGTAAGCTGCTTGGACCGGAAATAGTCGAAGAAATGGTGGAGTAGGTGAATACCATTCAGTATCATATCAAGGAATCCCATAGTTAGCAAAAGAGATATACAGAAAACCGTCGACACGTCCTTGAAACTAATTTTTTAGAGATGGTATTTCTACACATATATCTGTGGACGAAGCTCATTTGGATTTGAAATAAAGGGAAGTTATTTCCATGGTACATTGGCTCCTTCACGATTCTTGATCTGGTCGGGGTTGTGGCCTATCGACTAACACATCCACCTACTGTGGACAATGTACATGATATATTTCATGTATCCCTCTTAAGGATGTACATATCGGACCCTTCACATATACTCTCATCAGAGGTCGTACAATTAGTGGATGATATTTTTTATAAGGAGAAACCAATGAAGATCACAGATTGTATAGAAATATTTCTAAGAAATAAGCCAATGCCCCTTGTGAAGGTGTTGCGGTGGAACCAAACGTTTGAAGAAGCGATGTGGGAATTCGAGGAAATGATAAAGTAGAGTTACCGACATCTGTTTTAGTGTGGGAAAAAAAATTTTGAAGGTGATATTTTTGAAGGAGGGAAGATTATAACGACCCAAAAATTTATTAATGGAAATCTATCTTGATATAATTAAATGTCTCTTTATGTAAAATGTTTCTATAAAATGTCAACTTAATTTTTTTTATTTTATGAATTGTGACAATTGAAAATATAGACGTTGAACAGTGTTCACCTGATTAGTAAAAATATGTGGCTTTAACAAATCAAATTTACTCAGACAAGGGTGGTGATGACCTCATCTAGCAGAAAATCCCCATACAAATCCTATTTGTCTGACGTTGTAAAGGAGGTAGCATCATTGGACTTCTCTATTGACTAACCCCAAGCCTAGCTTGAATATGTTATGCTCGATCGGGACCTCCTATGAGTAAAATGGTTGTTTATAAAGATTAGCACCTAAGAAATGTTATCTGAGCCACGCCAAGAGTCTTTCGCCATCATACACCTTACTATTCAATCTTATATGAGTGTTATAAGGGGAAATGTAACAAGAGCAGAGTACTATGGTTATGTACATTATTTTTGAATATAATAATGAATATAATTTCATTTTAATTTTGTTAACCTGTAAATAGTTTTTAATGCTCAAATAGTATTTTCTTAGTTAATGTTCTATTAGGAAATCTATTTTATTGAATTAATGGATTTTTTAATTAAATAATATTTTAATAAAATATTATCATTATTAAAAAATTATTTTTTATTAAATATTAATGATTGTATAATTTTATGAATAAAATTGTAATTTTTATTAAGGATTGAAAGCAATTTTTGTCAAAACCCGTGAATTTTCGATAAATGTCAGTTTTTACATTAAAAGTGGAAATTAAAATATTTAGAAAATTATTTATATAAAATATATATTATTTCATGAATCAGGACATCGAAATTATCCAATGATGATTTTTTTGTAATTTTCTAAGATAGTCAAATTTTTGGGTGAAAATTAAATACTGTTTAAATATATAATGTGTTTTATGACATCATAATGACCAAATAGTGATGTAATAAAAAATTATAAGCTTGTTTTAGTCTAATATAAGTTTTAACATTAAAATAATATGATTTTGGGTTTGTATGAATTATTTTACAGAGCATTAATGGACCCTTCAAGACTTATTAAACATCTTGTCTTTTTAAATTGTTTTCATTGGAAGTGTGACTCACATCCACATAAGCAACCCCATTATTTTAAGAATATTGGACTTTGGCCGAATAAAATATATTTTCCCACTTCCCTTTTCTAAAAACCATGGGAAAAACCATGGGATGGTTTGTGGTTTGGATTAGATTAATGTGAGGTGCCCCTAGCATAAATAATAAAGAATTCCCTCACCTTTCCTAAATAAGCCCACCGAATCTCCAACTTTATCCTCACTCAATGCCTTTGGATTTCATACAAACACTTCCCTCATATATCTAGAATCTTTCCATGGTTCCCCTATCCCCTAATAATCCTCTCTGAAGCATCTCTCAAGCATTTGGAAGCACAATTCAAAGTTAGGTTTTTTCTTCGTTTCTCATTTTTTGTCCAATATTTTTTAAATTTTTATGACCTATTAATTTCAACTATAAAATTTGTCATATGGTTTTGAAAATCCCCCATAAATCAATATTTATGTTTTATTGATGAGATATCCCTTTATCTCTCATTAACTTCTTCACTTGTACAACTGTTACTATGTCGGCATTCTTAATGGAATTCCTCTCTCATCTATTAAATTCAAGAAATTATTTTGTATCATGAGTATAAATTTCATTACAATTGTTGGGATATGTATCTATATGACCCCCTTAATTTAAATTTCAAGTAGATATTATGGAAAACCCCTTTATCTCTCATCATCCATTCTTATGAAATCTTACGTCACGCAATTACGATGCCGAAATTGCACCGATTTTCCAAGCCAGTGTCATTGTGTAGTGAATACGACACCCATGTATGTATCAAGGGTATTCCACATTAAGAACATTTAAATATTGATTATTATGTTTCATTTCTGAATTCCAAATTCCATTATAGTGGAATAAATAATTATTTTTTCTGAATCCATGTTATATGATCCATGTGGAATAGTTATGCATAAAATGAAATTTTTAAGAAGGGTGCGCCCAAATAGTGCTCCAATTCATTGGGTAAAGTATAGAATCATGATATGTCATGTGCAATGGTAGTTTTCTCAAGATAATTCATGTGCAATGAGATTATACTCATGCTTCATGTGCAATTAGGATTTAATCATGCTCCATGTGCAATGAGCCTTGGCTCATTCTAATTCCAAGTTAAGTGTTGCTTCCACAGTTCCATGTTATGATTATCAGGCATTATCATGACTTTATTTTAATCCATATCTTGTGCTCTATTTATACGCCTATGGTATAACATGTATTGTACTCCTCGTGTTATCTCATCACTACTCCCTAACTTGAATTTATTGCTCTCCCTTTTCCTATGTATGTCCACAGTTTATCCCATGAAAAGTACTAGGGAATGTAGTTGTCATTTAAAAGAAGTTTTCAATAAAGATGTTGTATTTCATGTTTTAAGTTATTGTGTAATGATCCTAAGAAGGAAAGACACTAGACCTATCTATCTGTTATGTTGTATCAAGTGATGTTTATGTAATAAATTATGTTTAATTTTGTAATAAAATATCAGGTTTGTCATACCATATATTACGTTCCTTCATTCCGTTCGGTTAATCGGGGTGATCACACAAGGTCTCTTATTCCTGAGTAATCCATTTAATCATCCATGTTTATGTGATTAATTGGTTTCCATGTTACATTAATTCAATCAAAAAATCATCCAGAAAATAGAGCTTCATTAGTATACCAGAAAGACCACCAAAGGCTACATTTTCAAGTGGATGAGGGCCCATAAAATTCACAAAATAAGATCAAAGGTAAAACACAATTGCATCATCATCTTCCCCACCATATAATTATATAAAATAAATTTTCTTACTTTCGATAATGTTTGTTTCATCAACGTCCCCAGGGAACATCATCATAACCACCCCACATAATGTACATTTAAGAGAGATAGAGAAATGAAGAAACACTACTAGGATGATCAAGGATTGAGGTTTTCTTCTTATGAAAATAATTGGGGACATGCGATAGGAAAATACAAGAAGAACCTCATAAGAGGTCTCTGACAGTTTTGCAAATCGTCTCAAGAAGAGGCACACCATGCATGACATGAGGGAACAAAAGAGGCCAACTATGAAGATCTCAGTGTGATAAAAAAGGCCCAATCCTAGTGTTATGAGGCATGTGATTTCAATGTGCCTGAAAATCAGATCATGGTTTGACCATGTGGCTGGGCGGGTGCCCACATTAGAATTAATTGATATTTAATAATTTATTTGAAGATAATAATGTGGACCACTTAATGGAGGATAGATATAGGTTACATTTAATCTGATAAAAAACACATAGCATGGGTGTAAATAGAATCACTGAAAAGGGTGTGAAACTGTTTAAAAGGCATCACATATTGGTACGTCAAGGGACTCACCAATCATAGGGGATTTAAGGTATAATTAATTAAACATTAAAATGGTCTTAAACCTGTTTAAAAATGGGAATAAAACATAAAAGAGATGTTGATGGAAAACTGGGGAATGATAGCTGACACCCCTCGGTGTCAGTGTTTGGGTGATGCACCGATCGGAACTGATCGGTGGCACCGATATGTAGCACCATGACGGCACCCATTCAGCGAAACTGATTCCTCCCTTGACATACCGATGGGGTCCCAGATACCATAAACACATGAATTTGACAATGTAATATAGCGGGGTGGTCTGGTCCATTAAATAGAAGATATTGATTTTTCTTATGACAACATTTTCAATACATTATATTATTAGAATCATTTATTAAATTTTATCTAAATTTTTCTATATAAATATATTTAATTATAAATTAATGTAAATAATTAACAAAATACCATTTAATATTTAATAATCGTAGCCTATTTTTCTGAAACATATGTTATATTTTACTCAATAAAATGATGTTATCCACTTTCATCAAATGTATAAATTAAATTTTAATTTAATTAATTTTTAGATAAATGATTTCATATAAAATGATAATTTCCATTTTAATTTTAGGTATAAATAATTTATTACTTATAATATAATTAATGTATATAGTAATGGTAAAACTATTATTTTCAAAAAATATATTTATTAACATTATCCATTTTTGACTAATCAAACAAATTAATATCATAAAAAAATAGAATTAATATTATTTTTAAACCTATATAAATAAATATATTAGCACTGATTAAATTTAATAATCAAACTCTTAACATTAATAACAAATATATTCTTCAAAAATATTTAAAAATATAATAAATACCATAATTTAAAAGTAAAGTAATTTTTTTAGGAATTGAAATAAATTATAGGTCATTAAAATCAAAATTAGCACACCAAATGGCGTATTTCTAGTAATATTATATTGTTCATAAATTATAAATTACTTTTGTAGAATTGAGTTACCTAGGTAATAAAAAAATTCATTAAATAAAAAATCATATGAAAAAAAGAAATAAAAAATATTTAAAATATGGGTTTAAGTGATTGGTAGAGGCATGATCTACTAAATCTCAGATCAAGCTCCATTAATTCTCACTATTGGAATCAATTAACATAAATATTTTTATTATATTATTCAAAAATAATTTGTATTCACAAGGGTTACATTTACTTTACATATGAAAGTGAATCACTTTCACCATTGCAGGATACAACAATCAATTCTAATTTCATATTGAATATTTTAAGTTTTTTATCTTCTTATAATCATACATAATTAAAGTAATTATATAGTCCCAATTTTTTATTACCTTTATTTACAAGGATACTGTAATGAGATTGTTCCCTGTCCTGATGTGTGTATTTCTCAATCTATAATTTGTTTCCTTTTATTTTTAACTTCCAAACCTATCCTAAAAATAATAATACAATTACTTAATTTTTATTAGTATACATATGTTTAATTATATTACTATAAAAATATTATTTACTCATTTCCTTCTAAATATAAAAATAAACGAGAATTAGTTTTTCATAGGGTGGACTAGCACCTCTACCAAATAACATAATCTTTTCTCAAAACCCCCATTCTTGGATGATAATAAGGACGAAATTATTAATCAAAATGATTAATATTTTATAATTATAGTTATGAAATTATTTTTTTAATATACATTCATTCTATAATATTCATTGGGAATTAGAATTGATAATTGTCTGTATATCATTCATCTACCTCTCAGAACGATGAATTTCATTTCTCATCACCACCCACTATGGATTTCCATGTGAATGCATTTAATGACTAAAAATTAATGTTGTGAAATTTCTTGTCTTGTATAAAATATATACTAATTCAATATAAATAATGTGTCTTACATGAAAAAAATCATTATATTATGCTCTAATTTGGGTTAGCACTGCAAACAATGTGAACATTGTTTTAATGTTTTTTCTAATGAATGATTAAGGAATGGCATAAAATTATAATATAATTTAGGAACCTTTTGTTAAATATTTGTAAATTATTTTTTGGAAATAGTAATTAATTATTAATAGATATATTAATATATTTCATTTTTATCATTATGCTCTAAATAACTAGATTATCAAATGTTTGTTTTTTCAAGAACCATATACATTTATTCACTAAATGAAATGAATGATAGAGAATCATTGATAAAATGATAAATATATCTCCAATAATAAATTAGTAGTTGAATTTATTAGAACTAAGAATAATAACACCACTTTTATGAAACATGTTCAAATAAATCATGATTTACCAAACTCATAATCAAAAAATACCATGTTAATGATATAAATATAATGAATAATTATAAAATAAATTTATAAATGATTATATATATGAATAATGTTTCCAAATAAGTGATTAATATAGATTTTATTATTATTTTGTATGTTAATAAATGTTTGAGTAATTATTAATATAATGTAAGGGTTTCTTTTCATCGTTTTCAAATTCATTAGAAATTTCATTTTTTATTTTACCACTATTTATTTTATAGTTTTATGATGTAGAACCTTTATGGGGATTTATATGTATCATTGAAAACTATTCATATTCCATGTTTTGAGTATTACATTTTTATGTTTTATTATTAATGTGTTTTGGTGAAAATTTGATTTTTTTTTAATTAGGATGTACTGTGAATGGTTAGCGCTTGTTTTTTCCAACATGTATACCCAACACAAAAAAAAATATACCAAACATTATGGATTCATATGATTGACATATGGTTTCCCAATTTTCCCCAACTTCATTAAAATTTCATGACACCCGTTGGTGGAATGCATCATCAGGGATCACGATTATGGGAAACTATTTACCTGGTATATGAAACTATAAATACAGGATTTAACCCCCTAAAAACACATCTTAAAATACCCAAACCATATGACTTCCCACAAAATTGGTAGTGACTAGGTCATAAAGTATTTATATAATTTTTTGGGATTCTCAAATTTATTCATTGGCTTCCTAACTTCCATTACTAAATATTTGATCTTCAAATTGAAGATCCACACCTATCCGAGTAAGAGAATCTCATCATGATTGGTTTTCTATCCTTATCAATTCCTTTTATCATCCTTTAATGGGACCTTTTCCTATTTTATTATTGTTCTAGTTAATGTTTTAGGTAGATATAATATGTTTTTCTTGTATCTAGGGTTTGTATCAAGAACTCAATCTATATTGGGAAATTTATCATTCTTCTTCAATTTTGGTATTCTTTGTTACACCCCGACCCCTCTAGACTAGAGTCGGTGCATTACATGTTATGTTTTAATGGTCATAAGGAATGAAGAATCCCAATGGAATGATTATTTTATAATATTTGAAGAAACTAGATACATAGATGTAACTCAAATTACATTGGTAAAAGATTAAAAAATAAATAACAAAACAAAAACTAAAAAATGAATTAAAAAACTCTTTAAATGAACTCCTCCTCATCCCCTATTTATGGTAAACAATTGAAAAGGGGTGAGCTAAAATTCATAGTTAGGGTTACAAATTGTGAAATCATGAATCAATAATACCTAAATCATAAATAATTTGACATATCAATATTTCATGGTGAATAAATTAAAACTCATGCCATTAATAAACTGATAATTTAATTACATCCATAGATTTTTTCTTAGTGAAAACATAATTGAGAGTAATGACTGATAATGAATATAGAGAAAGATTTTTAGTTTGATGTCATGTATCTGGATCATGATACCAAAATACTGTTAAAATAGTTTAGTTCTGTCGGTAGAAACCCTTATGATTTTTGGAAACAAACTCAAAGGGTTTGTCACCAACCAATTATTCTAATGAGACCTGTCGATACACTGAGAGGCTATAGCGGGCCCCAAATTTCAATGCATGTACAAATAATTCTTTATTCATTTATTCAAAACATGTTAATTATTCCTTATCAATACCCATATAGAGTATATTAGACGGATTTATCAATATTTCTAAAGATAAAATAACCGTCCAAATAAATACCGTATGTAAAATGTTATATGATTTAGAAAAAAATCATATCTATGAAATGAGATTATGGATATTTCATAAAAATATAATTTCAAATGAAAAGTGATCTCAAATGAGAAGTAGGTACACAAAATAAGGATTATTTGGTACACAATACAAAGTTAGTCACAACAAAATAGTAGTTCAGACAAAGTCTCTTACCTTAATGTAATCGGTAGAATCATTTGACCAGAACATGATAACTGTCACATAAGTCAATTAATACCATAAATATTAATAGAAACATGTTATTACATATAAAATGGACGTAAAAAAATACCACGTACAAGAAATAATTGGCGATCAATGTAAAACTCACAGAAAAGAAAGTTATATGAGAAATCCCTTACCTTATGCTCTGGTGTGCTTTTTGTTTGTTTTAATGACCTCAATAACAAGAATTATCCTCAATAATTAATAACTCCATAACCTCCTATACTTTTAATATGTTTATTATAACATTATTAGGATCATTCATGGCCCTTTTTTGTGCGTTCAATTTCATTGTTTTGGAAGTGTTTTCTTCCTTGGTTTTCATGATTCGTTTACTTGCATTCATGAATGGATGTTCATTTGAAATGTGGTTAAACATCCAGATTTGTTAATATATATTATTAGTGAAATTAAAGAGGTATAAATTATCTTATAATGTTTCTGGGTTATATTCTTGAGGATGAATCATTAGTTAAAAGTTATTGATAAATGGTTGGATTTAGCATGGCGGTTTTGTATAAAATAAACTTGTTTTGTATTATTATTCCATATTATTAGTGTGTATGTATTACAGAACATTTATGAAATTAAATACATATATTATGATCTGTTTCAACAATAAAAATGGTTTCGTGACTTTAATTGAATATGGTAATGAAAATTGACAACCCGTCGTCCTTGAATGTGATAAATTTATATATCTCAAAAGATGATTTAATTTTTAGTATAAGAATAGGGGAAAGAAAGATGATGATGAAATATTCCATTATAATAATTTAATTCTAGTTAATTTATTGTACTGGAATTATCATATCATTAGAATGAAGTGATGCGAGGAATGAAATATAATAGAATGGAACCCAAAATAAAAAAAAAGAGTAATCTGTAATGGAAATTCGGCAGTCTAACGACATCAAATAAAATTTCATAAAATAGATTTATGAGAGAAATTTTGTATCTAATTACTCATAAATAGTATGGGTAGAAAGTGGAATATGGAATGGAACATACCATCATAATAAAATTGAAATAAAATAGAAAACATAAATGAAATTATTAAGAAAAGGGAAGGGTGGTTGATTCTCTTACCGTGTAGAGTAACTCCCAATACATTATGATCTGGACCTTGGGGGTTTTATGAAACCATTGGAGGAATAAATGGGAGGTTATAAAACTATATAATCCAGGATAAATTGGTTTTAATGAAGGAAAATCATGGGGGTGAGTGGGTATTTATAGTAATTAAGAGGGAGTTTTTCATTAATTATAAGGGAGACCTCATTAGTGTTATTTGAAAAACCATGGGATTTCCCATGGTATTTTCCCATGGGTATCTCCAGATGGGACACCTCATTTCATAGGATACAGTTCAATAGTGTTCGAACATTTTATATTTAATTATTACATCATTATGATGTCATTGAACTACCAAATACACAAAACTGTATTTTTACTATTAAAAAAAATCATGTATTTCTGAAAAATCAAAAAAATTCACCATAACCATTTTTTGACTTATAGAATTAACATTTAAACACAATTTTTTTAAAATATGTTTATAGGTTTTCTAATCTATATTTTAAATAAAATCCTAGTTAATTCCAAACTTATCCATTTTAAAGATATAATTATTTCTATATCACATTGAAATATTAATTAAGTTCTCATTATCTTATTATAATAAGAAAATTAAATATTATATTTATTTACTATATATAAGGGTAATATTACTATTCATATTACTATTCATAGAGTTATGTAACTATTCATCAAAAAATCAAGTTGGCACTATCTGACTCCAAATGACTTCATGGTCAGAACTCTAGATGCCCATTTTTCAAAATTCATAACATAGATATGGAAAATTTATTTTTAATGGATAGCTATTAACATTATCTTAGATAACCACATGTTGTTTCAAAGGAACGCGATGATATATGAAATATAGGCTACGAATTGAATGTATTTAAGAGAAGCATACAATAAAATGTTTGGGGTGATACATTATTGCCTCCTTCAGGAGTTTCATCCTCAAAATATTATGTATAATGCCCTCCAGAACGATGTGGGTGGTTTTTATTCATAACATCCTTAGGTTCTCACATTTCTTTCATTATATTTTGGTTTCTCCAAAGAACCATTACTAGAAGAGTTTTCCAGTTTCTAAATACCTACTCTCTAGTGTCAAGGATCCGGATATGCTCTTTATAGTATGAAAAATATGGTTCTAATTATATTTTATTATAGGTGAGTACATTCACTAGGTCTGGATTGTATTTCATCAACATTGAATCATCGAATACATCATGGACTTCAGAGAGACTTGGTGACATTACAATACAGTAATCTACAAATGTGATTATTTTTAGAATTTTGAAGGGTCCGATGTACCAGGGGCTCAATTTCCCTTTCTTTCCAAACCCTAAGACACTGTTCAATGGAAATAATTTTAGAAAGACATGATCTCCCATGTGGAATTCAAAATCAATTCTCTGGTTGTCAGCATAACTCTTCTTCCTTCCTTGGGATTTTTTAATATGGTCTTATATTTTCGTCACCTTTGTCGTGGTCACTTCAATATTTTCTGGGCCTTTAAGTATCCACTCACCAACTTCATCTCATCATGTTGGAGTTCGACATCTCTTTCCATCTAATGATTAATATGGATCTATTTGAATACTAGAATAGAATCTATTGATTTTTGAAAATTCCACCAAAGGTAATTATTTATCCCACTCAACTAGGAAGTCAAGAGAGAATGACCTCACCATGTATTCTAGAGTTTGAATAGTCCTTTCAGGTTGTCCGTCAGTTTGGGGGTGATAAGATGTTCTCATACAAAGCTCAATATTCAAAGCCTTCTAAAGACATTGCTAGAATTTGGAGGTAAACCATGAATATCAATCAGACACATTTGATAGAGGTTATACATAAAGTCTTACTAAATCATTAATATAATGTATTTCAGGAACCCATATTGTAAATCTTCTCTTATAGGAAGTAAATGTGCTGATTTTTTGAGGCGATCAAGAATTTCCCATATTGCATCATTCTTTCTACATGTCCTCGGTAGTCCGGTGACACAATCCATCATAATTTTATCCCAAATCCACATTGGAATGGGTGTATGTTGCATCACTCCTCTAGGATGTTGCCTCTCTGTGTTCACTTGTTGAAAAACTAGATGCCATTACAGGTAGTCAGCAATTTCCCACATCATATTACCCACCCTAGAAATATTACTTCAAATCTATATAAATCCTTATACTACCTGGGTGTATAGATAAATTTGAGCTATGATCATCGTATAATAGTTCCCATTTTAGCTCACACTAGTGCAGAAAACATTTTTTACGTCGGTTATTTTTCATTATTTACATCGGTTTTTAGGCGACGTTAATACGGACGACGTTATAAATAACGTTTTTACGTCGGTTATTTAAAACCCGACGTAACATCCCTAACATCACGGTGTTTATCACGTCGGTTCATTAATAACTGACATGATTAACCCTTCCCCGGGCCTATTATCACGTCGGTTTCCTAAATAACCGACGTGATAAAAAGGCCTGGGAAACGTTTTAGCACGTCGGTTATCCAATAACCGACGTGGTAAATCGATTCCAAGGCCTTTTAGCACGTCGGTTATATTAAGAACCGACGTGATAAAAGTCCCGGGAATGGTTTAGCACGTCGGTTCTCGAAAAAACCGACGTGATAAACCCCTACCGATTTATTTACCACGTCGGTTATAAAATAACCGACGTGAAAGCGATATTTTTTTTTTAAAATAATTGCACTGCTCTCACCAAAAAGCAACCAGAAACCAAACAACAAAAATAACCATGCCAGCCCTCCCCCAAGCCCCAACTGAACCCCACCCTCATCTATACACACCTAACAACCTGGCCAGCCCTCCCCCAAGAGATTGAATCATAAATTCATATGTTGTGCCATTTTCTCATGATGAGGATGAATAATTGGTGGGGTTTGACTTTTAAATGGAGAGCTTAGCAGACCATCATATTTTCTATAGATCAGTAAAGGATGTTAGCATCGAACATAAGGCTTAAGGGATGCTTTCAGATCCAAATATGTATGTTGATGGATGAAATGGATCTAGTAGAGGTTCTATAAATAATGGTGGTTTTATTTGTTTAGGATAAGTAGTGAAGAAAAAACTAGTTAATTTTTTACTTGCTGAAAAGAGGGTATCTAAAATTTTTAACATGCCGAGGGGAAATCTGGCGAGTCCTCCTCGTGAAACTTTGTTTGCAGGGGGTGAAAATGGTGATGTGATCCCAAATCCATGCACCTATGCCATGGTTGTGTGTAAATAAAGTAGTAACAACTGTAAAAGGGCAACCCATCAAAATGGACACGCCCCAACCCTCTCGGGGATTTATAGAAAACGATGAAAAATTAGTGAAATTATAAAATTAGTCAATATTGCAAGTCGAACTAATAGATCTAGGGATGATAAATAAGAATATGGTGCCAAAACGAGTTAAAAGGGTTCGCAATCGAAGAATCTTAGCTATTTTCAACAAAAAAATCACAACACATATATATATACTATCCGCGAAAAAAAACGAACGAGTGGGAGAATTACCTGAGTGCTGCGAGTTTAGATGATTGATCCGAGGAGATTAAATATGAGAAACGATGATCGAAAAACAAATCTAAACCAACGAAATGGACGAGCCGATTCTGGTTTACGCACGAGAGAGACGAGTCGCGACTGTCGAAGGTAAACTCGCGAATGACAATCCACGGGTCTGGGTAAATTTTTAAATGAGTTATCACGTCGGTTATTCAATAACCGACATTATAATTTTTTTAAAAACATTTATAACGTCGGTTATTCAATAACCGACGTAAAAAACTTCCTCCGATTCTTTTTTGACGTCGGTTATTTTATAACCGATGTTATAAAGGGCTCAAAATCTGCGTTTTTTTACGTCGGTTATTCCATAACTGACGTCAAAAACATCTGCGGATTCTTTTTTTACGTCGGTTATTTTATAACCGACGTAAAAGGCCTTCAAAAACCGCTTTTGTTACGTCGGTTATTTAATAACCGACGTAACAAACACCCCCCACTTCTGTTTTTTACGGCGGTTAATGTATAACTGACGTAAAAAACGAAGCCGCGTGATTAATAACGTCGGTTATAAAAATAACCGATGTTAAAGGTGTACCGAACACAGGTTTTTACGTCGGTTATTAAATAACCGATGTAAATAACCTCGTTTTACATATTATGACGTCGGTTTTATATAACCGACGTAAAAAATGGTGACGTTAAAAACGTTTTCTGCACTAGTGTCAGGTACTTATGGAACACATAACCACTTTTGAAACATCATAACTTTTTCCACATACATGAAGTCATTCAATCTCTCATCCTTAATAGAAAAAAACAATTTCTTTATATTTTCATTATTAGATTGAGATATTTTTATTTTCTGTATTAAAGATAGTTTATAAATCATTTAAAAGAGGAAATTTGTTTCCCAATCCTGAACAATTCTCATTTCCATCACTAGTAGATCCGTGAATATATGATCTCTATCAATCTTTATTTGAGTTCGATGTCCATGATCATTCTTACTTAATGCATCTGACACCTTATATTCCTTTCCTGGGTGGTAGTGGATTTAAAAATCATAATATTTGAGTATCTCAAGTATTCTATTTCTCCTCATGTTGAGTTATTTTTGTGTGAAAATGTATTTCAGATTCTTATGATCTGTGTATATCTCACATTTTTTCTATGTAATGATAATGTCTCCATATCATCAGAAAATGATTATAGCTTCTTACTTAAGATAATGTGTTGGATAATTTTTCTCATGATTCTTAAATGGAATTGATTCATAATTTATAACGTTACCTTTATTCATAATCACCCAACCCGACCCATTTTTTGATGCATAAATATATATTCTAAATTCATCACTTTTAGATAGAACATTCCAAATTGGAAAAGTGGAGAATCTAATTTTCAATTCTTCAAAGAATTCACAATATTTTTTCCACACTAACATAAATCCTATATATGTTATCTTAGTTATCAGGTTATCCAGTCGGGCGAATTTCTGAACCAAACGTATATATTAACCTGATAAGCCAATAAAACAACGTATCTAATTTATTTTTGTTAGCATGGTCCAATCTTGGATTGCCATTGTTTTTTCAGGATCAACTAGGATTCCATAAATAGAGACAATATGTCATAGAAATGAAAATTTTTGATGCTAGAATTCACACTTTCTAAACTTTCCATTTATTCATATCTTCTATGTGAATTCAGAGTAATCTGTAAATGAACCTCATGAATAGCATAGATTTTGGAGCATACCAGGATATCGTCAATGAATACCAAAAAAAGATATCAAGATATTCCTTTAAAACTATATTCTTTAAATCCATGAAACTAAGTGTTCCTATGCTTGTCCAAATGTCATCACTGTAATCTTGTAATTTTCATACGTGGTTTGAAATACGTCCTTAGGAATATCTTCCTTCCTCACATGCAGCTGATGTTATCCAGATCGAATGTCAATCTTGGAAAAATATCGAGCTCTATGATATTCATTAAATAAATCATCAATATGAGGTAGGGGATACTTATTATTTTTTTAATAACATTTATTTTTATGTAATCAATTCATTGCCTCATGTTTCCTTCTATATTTTTGACAAACAAGATTAGGGCTCCCTGTGGAGAAATACTAAATCGAATAAATTCATTGTCACTAAACTATATATGTTTTTTCTTTAGCTGTACTAACTCCACAATTTCCATTATATAGGGGGTTTTTGATATAGGTTGTGCCACAAGAATTATGTCAATGGAAAACTCAATTTCCCACTCTGGAGGATGTCTAGGAAAATCCTCTGGAAACACATCAATGTATTCTTGCACTATATGCACATCCAGAATATGAATATTTTTTCCCTCACCCATAGATAATGCGTTATATTATACTCAAATAATTTCATTAAATACTACTACATGGGATGGTTCTAGATAATAAATATATGGAGATGTCTCTTCTCTAATGATAAGTTATTCTACACCATTTTTGAAAAATTGTAACTTCCTTTTTCTTGCAATAAATCATCGCATCATAGTTTCAAAGAAAATTCATACTGAGATTTATATCATATTCATTCATTGCTATGATGATGAGGTTATCCACTAAATCACATTTATGTGTCACAAGGGGGACTAGTTGACATGCCTATGGTGCAATGATGCATCCCCAAAGAGTACCGATTGATAACTCTTTTATTAAATCAAATTGGACAAGTTTAATTTTCTTGGAAAACTGGGAATATATAAATGAATGTGTTGATTCAGAATCAAATAATGTGTTTTCAAGGATTATGGAAACAATTAAAGTACCATCCACCACATAATTAAGAACTGCATATTCAACGATTGTAATCGCCTAGGAACTCTCTTTCTCTCTAGGATTTTTCTGAGGCATGTTTCCTTGGAACATTAGACACTCATTACCGTAGTTTACCATCTATCTAAAATTTTACCATTGAACATCATCAAATTGTTTCTTCCCATCTCATTCATGAGATATATAATCCTTTCTCAGCACTTTTAGAAGACTCACTTGCCTTTCAATCATTTCATGATATGATTATTTCCATAGTTTTAGCATAATGGGAAGTTCATTGTTCCCTTGTTCTTCTATGGAGCTTCAGCTTTCTAATGGTTATCTGTGTACTACTTTTTATATGTGGTTCCTATGAAAAAATTTGATCTAGAAAATTTATTCTCTATTATAATAGCCCTTGATACAATTTCCTCATACGAGGAAAACGTTTGAGAAGCCAGTTACCTTCAAAGACAAGGGATAAGACCTTCAATGAAATGATCAATCTTTTCTACTGATTCACATAATTAATCTATGTCATACCTGTCTAGCCTTGTGATGGTAACCTCATACTCTGCAACACTGTCTTCTTCCCTTGTAATTAAGAAAAGGAACTTCATCTTCATTTCGGTTCGTTGCTCATGAGGAAAATATTTTTCAATGAATTTGTCCTTAAAAGTCATCCATTCCATTTATTCTATTTCTTCTTCCACCATTGTATTCTGAATCAAGGTCCACCATTGATCAACGTCTCCCATGAAACAATATACTGCCAGTACTACCTTATCATTTTCATTGCATCAAAATTCCATGAATATCCTTTTAAGGTAATTGATCAATTTCTCAATAACCACTTGATTAGCAGTCCCACTGAATGATGGGGGATTCTACCACATAAAATGATCCAATTCATGTGTGGAATGGTAATTTGTTACAACCTGAGTATGTTTTCTAATATGGCCATGATCTGATCTACTCCAACTTTGATTGTTCTAACATGATCAATGGGGAGTTCCCTACATTTACTACAAGTATTTATTCCCCTTTTTCCGTTAGACACCATTTCCATATAATGGACCAATCTATATTATGATAGGAATCATAATGTATAATCTTAACTTAACAAAATAGCATAAATCGATACCCTATGTGTGGATAATCCCATAATCATAAAAATTGTTTCTTTAAGGAATAATTTACATTTGAATCTATAATAATATCTTGTAAAGAATATATAAATTATTATAGAATTTCCCCCATGAGTTTCATAAACAAGATTGCATCAAGGACCGTTTTCGTGTACCAATACACCCTAGGTCAAGCCTGAAACTCCTTATTGGATCTTTCACTCCTAGGTACATCTGTGCCTGAGCCACCTCTACCTGATCGTATCCAGACAGGGGTGTATTTGTTTGAATGATTCACATAATCTATTCCTTACCAATATACTAGTACCTTCTTGAAATATTATCCTCAAATACTACCTTAGGGTATTGTTCCCTATTATACATTTCCAACTATAGTTTCTATGTTTTCTACTAAACATCTATGACCCCAATTGTAACACCCCTTCCCCTCCAGACCAGAGTTGATGGATTATTTTTTATATGGGCATGGTAAGAAGGAATGAAAATAATGATAGATCAATCAGTTAAGAAGTATTGAAGAAACTACATAAATAGATGTAACTCAAATTACATTGGAAACGTTTAAAAAATAAAAAACATAACAATACTAAAAACTACATCTAGATAAAATTAATAAATGATCTCCTATTCAACACCTATTTATGGTAAAAAATTGAATTGGTTGTGATAAAATTCCTTGTATGTTTTAAAAATATTGGAATCAAGAATCAATAATAACTAAATCCTAAATAATTTGACATATTAATATGGCATGATGATTAAATAAAAACCCACACCATTAATAAACTATGAATGAAACTGCATCCATTGATTTTTTTCATATTGAATACCACATGGATTGTATTAACTAATAATGAATAGAGAGAATTAATATTAATTGGGTAACATATATATGGTACTTGTTTCAATAATACCCTTAAAACAATTTAGTTTTTTTTGGGTAGAAACCCGTCAGTTTTTTGGAAACAAACTCGATGGGTTTGTCGCCGACTGATTTTTCTCATGAGACCTATCGATGCACTGAGGGGATTTAGAAAGACCCAACAACCACTGAATTTCCAAATAATCCATTATTAATTGATTCTATACAAGATAAATATGACTTTTTAATATCCGTATAGAGTAGAGTATACAGATTCATCAATATTTCCATAGTCAAAATAACTTTCCTAATAAACACCATATGTAAAATGGTATACGGTTTAGAAAAAAAAACATATCCATGATATGATATAATGGATATTTTATGTAATATATCTTCAAATTAAAACTGATATCAAATGGGTATTAGGTACACCACATAAGGATTATTAGGTGAAAAATACAAAGTTAGTCACAACAAAATAGTACTTGAGATAATGTCTCTTACCACAATGTAATCGGTCGAATCATATGACCAAAAATTAATAACCCTAAAATGAGTCATTTAATACCATTAATATTAAGATAATAGTATTATTATATATTAAATGGATATATACATATATCACTTACATGAAATAATTAGAGAACAATTGAAATCTCCAGGAAATGAATGTGAGTTGAGAAACCCCTTACCTTATGCTCGTGTGTGTTCTTCGATTATTTTAATAACCATAATAATAAAAGGTATAATCATTAATTAATAAATCCAGGACCTCCTTTACATGTAATTGGTTTAGTATAACCTTATTATGTACATTCTTGGCCATTTTTATGGTTTTATGAGTTTCAATTTTATTGTTTTGACGCATTGCTTCCTTGTTTTTCATGATTCCTTTACTTGAATTCATGAATGGAAGTTCATTTAAAATGTTGATAAAAATCTATAATTGTTAATATATATTATTAGTGAAATTAGTAAAATATAAATTATCTTATAATGGATTTGGGTTATATACAGTTGGATGAATCATTAGTAAAAAGATAATGATAAACGCTTCGATTTAGCTTGGTGGTTTTGTGTACAATGAACTTTTTTTGTACTATTATTCCATATTATGGGTGTGTATGGATTACCGACATTAATGAGATGAAATACATATATTAGGATATTTTTCACCCATAAAAATGGCTTCATAACTAGAATTGAAGAAGGTAATGAAAATTAAGAACTCGTCATCCTTGAATGTGATAAATTAACGCATCTCGAACGAAGGTTTATCTTTTACTATAAGATGAGGAGGAAAGAGGGATGGTGGTGAAATATTCCAATAGAATAATATAATTCTAGTTAATGTGACATACTGGAATTATCATAGTATTTTGATGATTTTAGGGGAAGAAATATGTATAAAATAAATCAATCCAAAATAAGGGGAAAATGATAAATTTCTTATGAAAATTTGGTAGTCTAACTACGCAACATAAAATTTAATAAAATAAATTGATGAGAGAAATGGGGTATATCATCACTCCTAAATAATATGGGCATTGGGGGGAATATGGAATGACATATCCCAACATAATCCATTTGAAAATAAAATAGAAAACATATATGAAAGCATTAAGAAAAGAGAAGGGTGGTTGATTCTCATACTTTGTAGAGTATCTCCCAAAACATAATAGTTGGGACCTCGGGGGTTTTAGGACAACTTGAGAGGTATCCTAGAGATTTAATACTACTAGGGAATCAAGAATAATGAGTTATTAATTTAATAAATCGAAGGGGGAGAGTGGGAATTTATTGTAATTAAGAGGGGGGTTTTTTAATTAAACAGGACACCACATTAGTGGTTTTTGCAAAACCATGTAAATTTTAATGGTATTTTTCCATGGTTTTTGCCACATGAGACACATCATGTCATAAGATATTGTAGACAAGTCTATCATAATTTTATATTTAATTATTACATCATTAGGATGTCATTCAACTACCGAAATCCCAAAAATGTATTTTTACTATTCACAAAAATTCATGTATTTTAGAAAAATCCAAAAAAAATCACCCTAACAAGTTTTTAACCTTTATAATTAAAAAATGAACTCTATTTTTTGAAAATAATTTTATATGTATACGTATATTTTATTTTTTAATAAAATTACAGTTAATTTATGAAATAACCGATTTAATGATATAATTAGTTCTATATCATATTGAAAAATTAATTAAGATATCATTATCTTATTACCTTGAGAAAAAATATTATCATTGTTTACTATTTATAGGGGTCATGTTACTATTACTAAGGGTATGATAATATTCAAAAAACAATCATGTTGGTTCTATCAGACTCGAAATGACTTACTGGTCATAAATATAAATGACTGTATTTTCAAATTCCAAACATAGAAATGGAAAATTTATGATTAATGGCTAGGTTTTGAATATCTCTTAAAAACCCAAAGATTAGTTTCAAAGGAACAGAGTCCTTTATGAAATATATTCTATGAGTAGAATTTATTTAAGATAATCATACCATAAAATGTTTGGGGTGTTATATTATTCCCTCTTTAGGATTTTTGAAACTCGATATTTTTTGTATACAGCCCACCAAAAAGATGTAGGTGGTTCTTCTTCATAACATTATTATGTTTTCATGTTGAATCCTCTATATTTTGGTTTCTCTAAAGAACCATTACTAGATGAGTCGTCCGGTTTTTTAATACATTCTCCCTTGTGTCAAGGATCCTGAAAGGCACTTCACAGTATGCCTAATCTGGTTCCAATTATATTTATTCATAGGTGAGTACATGCATTGGGTCTGCCATGTATGTCGTCAAAAATGACACATGGAATACATCATGGAAATTAGAGAGACATGTCGGAATTTCTAAATTGTATGCTAGGGCTCTGATTCATTCCATAATTTCAAGGGGTCTGATGTACCTGGGGCCTAGTTTCCCTTTCTTACGTAACCTTAAGAAACCATTTCATGGAGATACTTTTAGAATGACATGATCTCCCACTTGAAATTCCAAATCATTTTCTAGTTGTCAGTATAACATTTTTACCTACATTGGGTTGTATTAATATGGGGTTATATTATCTTCAATATTGTCATGGTCTCTTTAAATATTTCTGGGCCTATAAGTTTCCTCTCACTATCTTCATCACAACATGTTGGAGTTCGACATCTCTTTCCCTATAATGCTTCATATGGATCCATTTAAATACTTGATTGGAAATTATTTTAGTATGAAAATTCCACCAAATGCACATTTTGATCCCACATATCTTGGAAGTCAATAGGTATTGACCACATCCTATGTTCTTGAGTTTAAATATTACTTTCAGTCTGTCAGTCTGTATAGTGACCTGAGCCTTTTACAAATAACAATTAATGATTTTAAACATAATTCTTCATTATAGTACAAGACAAGGGTCATTATGTCTAATGTCTTGGAAGACTAGGTACATATAACATAAAACATGGATCTAAAAAACACATCTTTATTTAATCTCCATAATGAGATCTTAACTTCCTTTGATCCCTTACAGCTGTATATGGTACCAGGGGGAACACATGACAAAAGCGATAAGCTAAAAAGCCAAGTAAGGGAATGAACATAAGGATACATTTCAAGCACATGAGTTAGGAGTCCTGACATAATGATATCTAATTAATGAAACATATAAAATCATTAAATATAAACATGGGATCATATAAACATGGAATCAAATAAAAGTGGTAGAATAATAAAGCATTTATTTAGTGTGGGTCAGGGCTAACCCTCGTTCCTATTTCCTATTTCAGTACGGGTCAAGGCTAACCACCAATCCCGTTTCACATCGCATCTCATGAGACTTAACCTTACCCAATGAATTTGAGTGCTATCTGGGTGCACCCATCTCAACATATTCCTGAATATTCCTGCCACATAACTTATCTTTCTACATAAATAATCATACATAATCAACCACACATAAACATAAGTGTGCCCATGAAAAGAATTTGGTACCACAATCATGACATCAATCATAACGAAAGGGCGTATCATTAAATTGTCCATGTAAAAAAGAATTAGAAAATACATGGGAGTTCATAGGGAAAAACATGCATATATCATGGTAAGTGTTGTCAATCATAAGTGACAATATATGAGAAATGTATTTTAGACAAATCGGCATTAAAACATTTTTGGGCAGTTTTAAAGAAAATACTATAATGATTTAAAAATATTAAACGGGAAATTAATTTATATAAGAACATTAATTGAACCAAGAATGTTTTCATAATAAAAATACAGAATTCAAAAATATAATGTTTTCTTAAAACAGTAGATAGAGTGCACTTGAAATTGGGTAAAAGTTCAGAAGTTCCTTTAAAACAAGTGTGCTTATTTGGAAGTATTGAAGAGAGATTAACTTAAAAGAATATATATCCAAAAAAATTAAAGAGAGATGGATCTTGGAACATGTGTATGTATCATATAAAAAGATTGTTGAATTTCTAAAAAATAGAAAATACATCAAGAAAAAGAAAGATATAGAAACCCGAAGGAATAAAGGAAGTACAGGTAGAATCATCATGGTTTATTGGAATAGTATCGTGTATAACTAAGAGGACTTGATGAGAGATATAAGGGGTTTATAATCACTTATAAAACATTAGATAATTATGGGAAAGGTGTATAATGGTACCCTATCACTTGGTATTACACAAAAAGGCATCTTATATAGAGAAATCTTCATTAAGATTAAAAAGAGGAGGATCCCTTACCTTAAGTCCGTTGGTGGTCTCCACATTATATTAATGACTTAAATAGTCAAATTATGTTTATTAATAATTATATAAAAAACCTTTTATACAGATAAAATATTTATTATATCCTTTTCTGGATTATTTAACCCCATTTTGATTGATTATAAGATTCAATTTCATGTTTCGGGTCTAGTTGTTTCCTTGGTTTTAATGATCAGTTCACTTGCATTTAGGTCCACATAAAAATTAATATGAAAGTGGTCATCCAGAATTGTTGTTATATTGGATTGGTGATAATCCATAAGGTTACATGGTTACAAAATTCATTTGGTTAAATTGGAGTGTAAGTGAACCATGACCTAAGTCGTTAATGATAAACACTTGAATTAATTTTAGCGATTTTACCCAAAATTAACTTGTTTTGTATTATTATTTGGTATCATGAATGCATAAGGAATCCAAAACCATAAATAGGATATATAACATATATAATAATATGTTACAACCATAACATAAATGGATTGATGACCAAAAACAATAATGATAAATGAAATTGAAAACACATTATCCACGATGTCGATCCCGGACGATGTTTTAGTTTTAGAATGTGAGGGAGATGAGAAGAAGCATGATGCTTGAATTTTATTCTATAAACATGATTATAATCCAGAATATATGAGATTCCAGAGCTATAATGCCTTTTGGTTAAGTGAAGGGTAAGAGAGTAAAAAAATAAGGAAATTGAAAACAAAACACATGAAAATGAAAGGGGACCCTTACCCTTTGATCTCCCCTCTTTGAGATTCCTCTTAAGGACTTTGATTTTGTCCTTTTGGTAATACCCGTAGGCCTTAGATGTAGGGAAGGGGATTGGGAGGATAATTGGGTAGAATCTGGGCTAGTAAAACGGATTGAGAGGTTTGGGGGAAAGAGGTAAGGAGAGGGGGTATTTATAGTGAGGGAGGGGAGGTTTTTACCATTATTTTAAGTATTAGTTTATTATTAAAATCCATGACTATGATTAATTGAGAATAATCATCAAATATATTAATAAAATCAAGGATGATTCGAGATTAACATCTTACATTAGCCATACATCACCTATGATGCAGTATTTATCATTTATTGTAATTTAGTGTATTTTACTATTCATAAAAAATTCAAGTATTTCAGAAAAATCCCAAAAAATCACCCTAACCATTTATAAAGGTTTAGAATACAAAAATGAAGTCCATTTTTCAAAAATAATTTTCTATATATTACTATTTTAATATTTAATTAAAACAACAATTTAGTATGAAAACCATATTTAATACAATAATTAACTTATTATAAAATTCAAGTATATTTTACTTCAAACATGAATTTTACTTTTATACTATCATAGGTGATGTTACTATTCTTTAGTGTATATCACTATTCATACGTGTATGTTACTATTCATTAGGGTAGGTTAATATTCACAAAAAATTATGTTTTCCTTATCGGACTCCAAATAACATTCTGATTACAACTTTGTATGCCGGATTTTCAATATTCCAAAAAAAGAAGTGTCAAACATATATTTTGAGGTCACTTAGCACTTAGTAGTTCATTATGTTGAGATTTAAGGTGATTTTATGACATACTTATGAGAAGGGAACTTTTATTTCAAAACATTGGGTCATTACATTCTTCCCCCCTTATGAAATTTCACCCTCGAATGTTTCACTTCCCATATTAGAACAGATTAGGGCAACATTTCCTCATCACCTCCTATTGTTCCCATGTTGCTTATTCAAACATTTGGTTTCTCCATTACACTTTGACCTGGTGCATTGTCTTATTTTATAGAACTTTTTATCTATGATATAAGATCTTTAAAAGTTGTTCATCATAAGAAAGATCATTCTCCAATGGTACCACCTCTGGATTGAGTACATGTGAGGTGTCTGGTATGTAATTTCTCAAGATGGATACATGGAATAAATTGTGTACTTGAGATAGGATAGGTGGGAGTGCTAGTCAGTAGGTCACTTCTCCAATGCGTTGAAGGATCTCAAAGGGGCCAATCTACCTAGGGCTTAGCTTCCCTTTCTTCCAAAATCGCATGAATCTCTTCTAGGGTGATATCTGAAGGAAGAATTTATCCCCAATGTCGAACTCCAAGTCCCATCAATGGTTTTCGGCATAGCTCTTTTTCAGTATTTGAGTAGCTTTGATGTTTTTCTAGATGACTTAGACCTTCTCTGTCATCTCTTTCACATGTTTGGGACTAAGTAGCTTTCGTTCTCCAACTCCTTCCCAACAGGTTGGAGTTCTACATCACATTCCATACAGAGCTCCATATGGATCCATCTGAATACTCGAGTGGAAGATATTGTTGTATGAGAACTCAACCAATGGAAGATTCTGATCCCATCAACTTTTGAATTCTAGAGAGTAGGATCTCAGCATATCTTCAAGTGTCTGAATAGTCCTTTCAGATTGGCCATCAGTTTGGGGGTGATAGGTCGTGCTGAAATTTAATTCAGTACCCAATGAAGGTTAAAGACTCATCCAGAATTTAGACATGAACCTTGGATCATGGTCAGAGTCAATTAATAGTGGAACTCCATGAGGTCTCACCACATCCTTCAAATACATTTTTTAAAATTGTTCAAGTGAGAGGTCATCCCGAATAGTAAATAATTGGGTGGTCGTAGTGAGTCGGTCAACCAAAACCCATATCACATTATTTCCCTTCAAAGTGTTTGGGAGACCCGTGACAAAGTCTATTATGACATTCTACCATTTCCACATGGGTATAGGAAATGGTTGCATCATCCCTTAGAACTTTTGTCACTCTTATTTTACTTTCTGACATACCAAGAACCTTGATATATATTCCACAATCTCATTCTTCATTTTGTCCCACAATAAATGTTCATGGAGATCATGATACATCTTGGTAATTCTAGGACGGATAGAGAATGTTGAGATATGTGCATTGTCCAATATCTTCTTCTTTATCTTAGGTGATTAAGGCACACAAAGCCGCATTCCAAACCATATCACACCATCATCATGGATATGGAACTCTTGCAGCTTAACTTCTTTTACTACATAGACCTTATTTTGTAACTCCACATCATCCCTTTGTGCTACCTTAATCTTCTCTTGGATGGATGGTTGTGCAATCATATGGGAAAGGTAGGATGTATCCCCTTCCCTTACGATTTATAAATCCATCCTCTACATATCCAAGAATATTGGGTATTTCTCAATCCATAACATGGATAGAGTAGCTGGTTCTTTTCTGCTTAGAGCATCAGCTATAGTTTTTTCCATTCTAGGATGGTAGTGAATAGAGAAATCGTAATCCTTGATTAGATCTAACCATCTCCATTGATGCATGTTGATCTCCTTTTGTTTGAATATATACTTCAGGCTCTGGTGGTCGTTGTATATATCACACTTCTCACCATAATGGTAGTGCATCTAGATTTTCAAGGCAAACATCATGTCCGCCACCTCTAGATCATGTTTCTGGTATTTTTTCTCATGGATATTCAACTTCATTGAGGCATAGGCTATCACTTTATCATTTTACATATGTACACAACCCAAGCCTTTCTTTGAAGCATCGCTATATATCACAAAATGTTCTCCACTTTTTGGTAATGTGAGTACAGGTGCAGTGATTTTCCTTCACTTTAGCTCCTTGATGCTTACCTCACATTATTCGGTCCAGAAAAACTTTACCCTCTTCCATGTTAGCTTGGTCATCAGGTTTGAAAATCATGAATATTTCATCAAGAATCGTCGATAATACCCTACTAGACCCAATAAGCTACGGATCTCTGTTACAGAAGTTGGCATTGGCCACTCATCAATTGCCTTTGTCTTGGAAGGGTCCACAGATATCCCTTTTCTAGTAATAACATGCCCATATAATCATACTTCTTCCTTCCATAACTCACATTTACTGTACTTTTCATACAACTTATCTCTTCGCAAATTAGTTAACATAGTTTTTAAATACTCCTCATGTTCCTCCTTTCTCTTGCCATATATCATAACATCATCTATAAAAACTACAACAAATTTGTCAAGGTAATCACTAAAGACTCTATTCATTAAATCCATGAAATTTGCTGGAGCATTAGTGAGTCCGAAGGGAATCACTATGAACTCATAGTGTCCAAACCTTGTTCAAAGCGAAGTCTTGTTTATATCTTCTTTCCTCACCTTTAGTTGGTGATATCCTAACCGAAGGTACATCTTAAAGAAATAACATGCCCCACGAAGAGTATCGAACAAGTTGTCTAACCATGAAAGGGGATACTTGTTCTTTATCGGGATTTTATGGAGCTCACGATAATCAATGAAAAGGTGAATTGATCCATCCTTCATCTTGACTATGAGGAATGAAGCACCCCATGGTGAAGCACTCGGGCATATAAAACCTTTCTCTATATTCTCTTGTAACTGCTTCTTAAGCTTCTCCATCCCTACGTTTTCCATTCTATAAGGTGTCTTTGAGATAGGAAAAGATCCAGGGATAAGTTTAATAAATAACTCAACCTCTCAGTCCAGAGGAAGAGAAGACAACTTTTCAGGGAATACGTCAGTGAAATCCCTCATAATAGGAATGACTTCAAGCATGATTCTCTCCTTTTTCTAGATCATTTGAGCTATATATGATTGCTTATAAGGAAACAATATCCACACATGAGACGATGATTCTAATGGAGACTCATGTTCCTCCTTACATTTGTAAAGAATCAGAGGATGCTTCGGGATGTGAAAATTGATTTCCCTTTCCCGACAGTTGATGTTGGATTTGTACAAAGGTATCCAATCCATGCCCCAGATTGTGTCAAACTCCGCTAAAGGAATTATGAGGAGATTCTATGGGATGTTTAGTCCACAAATATTAACTGGATAGTAGTTATAAACCATGGATTTAGTGATTTCCCCATTTGATATATTCACATATAACATTTCCTCCAAATTTTTAGGTGGTGTTTAAATAGTTCTACTAAATTTGCAGGATAATAATGAATGCGTAGAACCAGAATCAAATAGTATGTATTCTATTCATGAATGAATAACTAGCATACCTGTCACCACATTATATTCTGGCTCCACCTTAGCAGTAGTGATAGCATAAGCCCTTCCTTGTTTCTTTGGAGGTTGTTTTTGATTGCCTCTGACAACCCTCAGCTTAGGAAAATTATTCTCATAATTCCCAAGATCCTTATAGTTGAAACACTGCACTGCAGGCTGCATGTTGTTCTGAACCTTCCTTTCTTCTTCAATATTAGTGGGATTTGTTATATCCCTTCGACAATTCGTGGAAAGATGACCAAACTTTCCGTATTTGACTAAATTCTTGGTTCCAATGATACGGTCACAAGGATGCTTCATCAAAAAAAATTTACAAAGGGGAATGTGAGGCTTCTTTCCATGATGGGATTTTTTTTTTCTGAACCACCCATGTTGTTCTCCATTTTCCGCTTATTTTCACTAGGCCCATGAGACAACTAAGAGTGTCCAATCTTCATTTTCACCTTGAGGGCACAACAGAAAATATCCGCATTATTGTCAAAGTCTCTAATTTCCAACACATTTCGTAGACTCATTTGTTTTCCACTAAAGAAGGGATACACCTTGCATTCATTGTTAATGAAAAAGCCAGAGGCATACCTTGTAATCCTTGTAATGATTTCTTCAAACACCCCGATGGACTCATCTTTCTTCTGCCTAAGTCTGAGGAACTCTCTTTCCATCTTGAGAGGAAGGGTTCGAGGAAAATATTTTTTAAAAAACATCTTCTTTAATTACTCCCAATCCATGTAATTAATATTTTATTGGGACATAGTATTCTTGATCAGTGTCCACCACTAATCAGCTTCCCCATCAAAATGATAGACATCCAATACAACCTTCTCTTCTTCTGAGATCTGCAGAACAAAGAATATCTTTTCAATGGAGATAATCCATTGTTTTGGGAGGAGGGGATCAGAAGACCCACTAAACATGGGAGGCATTTGTAGTATGAAGGATTATATGGAAACATGCTCTTTCCTTGGAGGATGAGGGAGTTCTGCCTAATTCATGTAGTTATTCATAAATCGAGCCAGCTGAGAAAGTACTGTCATGAAGTTTTGAGCACCCACTCTCATCATATTAGGCACATAATTTGGGAAATCATCACATTTCCTATCACATTGGTTGTTGGAATGTGTTATTCTATTTCCTACCATTAACTATGAAAAAGAAGGTATAATTAGAGGTCTTGAATACATAGCTATAATAAGAAACTTTAACATAAATGTATGAACTTATAAAGATGAAATATGAAAAGACTTGTGAATTTTTAGGTTTATATCAAGGTTATCCAAAATCAATTTCTTAACATATATATTTATGGGCTTCTTTTTGTCCCTTAATAACGGTTTTTAGTAAGCTCATTAATCTACCAAAGCATATCCCCCAGGATTGTTGTAACCAAGAGTGCAGCAAGTCCCGTTATCATCCACCAGTTCCCATTCGTGTCTATCTCAAAGCTGTGTTTTTGGGTTTTACCCCATGATACATCTATTCCAGAGCTGCCTCTACCTGTGCGTATCCAGACATGGATGTATTTTTTTGATAAACTACTTACTCAATAGTCACCAAATTTAGGACTGTTTTTTAATACGTCGTCTCATCCTTAAGGTTCTCACTAAGGTTCTCTATTCATAATATCAAAAAATAAATAGACTATCCTATGATACCAACTATCATGACTCGAGCCTTTTACATATAAAAATTCATGATTTTAAACATAATCCGTCATCAGAGTACATGCCAAGGGTCGTTAAGTCTAGTGTCTTGGAAGACTAGGTACATATAACATAAAACATTGAGCTAAAATAACACTTCATTATTTAATCTCCATAATGAGCTCCTAACTTCCTATGAGCCCTTACAACTGTATAGGGTACCCTGGGGAACACATGAACAATGGGATGATCTTAAATTCTTATTAAGGGAATGAACATAAGGATACATTTCAAGAACATGTGTTAGGAGGCATGACATAATGATATCCAAAGCATGAAACAAATAAAATCATTTAATATAAGCATGGGATCATATAAAAATGGAATAATATAAAAGTGGAAGAATCAAAAAATATTTCTTTAATAATGGTCAAGGCTACCGGCCAATCCTGTTTCCCATTTTAGTATGGGTCAAGGCTAACCACCAACCCCATTTCATATCACATCTCCTAAGACTTATCCATAGCCAAAGCATTGGAGTGCTATCTGGGCCCACCCATCTCAACATATTAATGAATATTTCTGCCACATAAATAATATATCCTCATAAATAATCATACATAATCAACCATACATTAACATCATGGTACCCAAGAAAAGAATTGGCTACCATAATCATGACATCAATCATAACCAATGGGTGCATCATGAAATTGTCCAAGTAAGAAAGTAATTAGAAAATTCATGGACTTTTATATGGTAAAATAGGAATATATCATGGAAATTTGTGTCAAATATAAGTTACAACATATGAGAAATGTATTTTAGACACATTGGCATTAAAACATTTTTGGGCGGTTTTAAAGAAAATACTATAATGATTTTAAAATAGTAAAGAAGAAATTATTTTATATTAGACCTGAATTGAACCATGAAGGTATTAATAATAAAAATACAGAATTTACATGGATAATGTTGTCTTAAAACATAATATAGAGTGCACTTGAAATTGGGTAAAATTCCAGGAAGTTCTTTTAAAACAAGTGTGTTTATTATGAAGTATCGAAGAGAGATTAACATAAAAGCATGTATATCCCCGAAATAGAATGACATATGGATATTGGAACAGTCATTTGAATCATATAAACAAAATTTTGAAGCTCTACATAAAAGAAAATACAACAACAAAAAGAATGACAGAGCAACCCGAACGAATAAAGGAAGTTCGGGTAGAATCAATCATGGTTTATTAGCATGGTATCATGTATAACTTAGAGGACTTGATGAAATAGATAAGGGGTTTATCATCACTTATAAAACATTTTGGAAATATGGGGATGGTGTATAATTATATGCCATCACTTGGTATTACACAATATGGCATAACATACAGAGTAATCATCATTAAGAGTAAAAAGGGGAGGATCCCTTACCTGTAGTCTGTTGGTGTTCTCCACATGATATTAATGACCTGAATAGTAAAATTAGGTTTATTAATAATTAGATATATAACCATATATAAAATTATAATATTTACTATATTCTTTTTTGGTTCATTTATACCCATTTTAATTGATTTTAAGGTTCATTTTCATGTTTCGGGTTCGTTTGTTTCCTTGGTTTTAATGATCAGTTCACTTGTAATTAGGTTTAGATAAATAGTAAGATGAAAGTGGTAATCCAGAATTGTTGTTATATTTGATTTTTGAGAATATATAAGGTTACATGGATACACAATTCATTTGGTTAAATTTGAGTGAAAGAGAACCATGACATATGACATTAATGATAAATGCTTGATTTAATTTTTGCGATTTTACCCTTAATTAACTTGTTTTATATTATTATTAGCTATCATGAATGTATAAGGATTCCAGAACCATAAATAGTATATATAAAATATATAAAAATCTAGTTCAACCATAACATAAATGGTTTCATGACCAGAAACAAAGATGATAAAATATATTGAAAACACATTATCCACGATGTCGATCACGAACAATGTTTTAGTTTTAGAATGTGAGGGAGAGGAGAATAAGCATGATGCGGGAATTATTTTCAATAAACATGATTAAAATCTTGAATATATGAGATTCTGGAGCTATCATTCCTTTTGGGTAAGTGAATGAGAAGAGAGTATAAAAAAGAAGGAAATTGAAAACAAAACACTTAAAATGAAAGGGGATCCTTACCCATTGATCCCCCGTCTTTGAGATTCCTCTTATGGGAATTGATTTTGGCCTTCTGGTAAGACGAGGAAGCCTTGGACGTGGGGAAGGAGGTTTGGAGGATACATGGGTAGAATTTGGTTTCAGAACAAGGTTAGATAGGTGTGTTGGAAAGAGGTAAGGAGAGGGGGTATTTATAGTGAGGGAGGGGAGGTTTTTCCCATTATTTTAAGTATTAGTTTGTTATTTAAGTCCAATACTATGAATAATTGAGAATTATCATCAAATATACTAAAATAATAATGGATGGTTCGATATTATCATCTTAAATCAGCCATTGATCACTTATGATGCAGTTTTTAGTATTTATTGTAATTTATCATGTTTTACTATTCATAAAAATTTCAAATATTTTAGAAGAATCCCAAAAAATCACCCTAAACAATTTTCTACATGTAGAATCCATAAACGAAGTCCATTTTTGAAAAATAATTTTCTAAGTATTATTATTATAATATTTAATTAAAATAACAATTTAGTATGAAAACCAGTTTTAAAACATTCATTAACTTATTCTAAAATATATGTATATTTTACTTCAAACATGAATATTATTTTTATACTATCATAGGAGATGTTACAATTCATTAGGGTATATCACTATTCATAAGGGTATGTTACTATTTATTATGGTAGGTTACTATTCACCAAAAATTATGTTTTCCATATCAGACTCCAAATAACATAGTGATTACAAATGTGTATGCCAGATTTTTGAAATTCCAAACACAGAAGTGTCAAACATATGTTTAGAGGTAACTTAGCACTTAGTAGTTCATTATGTTGAGATTTAATGTGATTTTATGGCGTACATATGATAAGGGAACTTTAATTGAAAAACATTGGGTTGTTACATTCTGCATCCCTTATGAAATTTCGCCCTCGAAATTTTCACTTCCCACAATAGAACAAATGAGGGTAACTTTTCCTCATCACCTCCTCCGGTTCCCATGTTGTTTTTTAAAACATTTGGTTTCTCCATAATAGTTTGACCAGGTGCATTGTCTTATTTCATAGAACAATGTCTCTACGATCTAGGATCTTTACTGGTTGTTCCTCATAAGAAAGATCATTCTCCAATTGTACCACCTCTGGATTGATTACATGTGAGGGGTCTGGTATGTACTTTCTCGAGAGGGATACATGGAATACATTGTGTTCTTGAGATAGGTTAGGTGGGCGTGCTAGTCAGTTGTCCACCCTACGATGTCTTCAAGGATCTCAATGGGGCCAATGTACCTGGGGCTTTGCTTCCCTTTCTTCCCAAATCGCATGACTCTCTTCCATGGTGATATTCGATGGAAGAATTTAACCCCATCGTTGAAATCCAAGTCCCTTCGACGGTTGTCCGCATACCTCTTTTGCCGAATCTAAGTATCTTTGATGTTTTTATGAATGACTTGGACCTTCTATGTAATCTCTTGCACAAGATCGGGTCCAAGTAGCTCTCGTTCACCAACTTCATCCCAACAGGTTGGAGTTCTATATCACATTCCATACAGAGCTTCATATGGAGCCATCTGAATACTCGAGTGGAAGCTATTGTTGTTTGAGAACTCAACCAATGGGATATGATAACCCAATCCACCTTTGAATTCTAGAGAGTAGGCTCTCAAGATATATTCAAGCATCTGAATAGTCCTTACTAATTGGCCATCAGTTTGGGGGTGATAGGCCGTGCTGAAATTTAATTCAGTACCGAAAGAATGTTGAAGACTCATCCAGAATTTAGATGTGAATGTTGGATCACAATCAGAGTCAATTGAGAGTGGAATGCCGTGCAGTCTCACAAAATCCTTCACATACATTTTTTCATGTTGTTCATGCGATAGGTATCCCCTAATAGTAATAAAATGGGTGGTCTTGGTGAGTCGGTCAACCGAAACCCATATTGCATTATTTCCCTTCGATGTCTTCGGGAGACCCATGACAAAGTCCATTTTGACATTCTCCAATTTCCACATGGGTATAGGCAATGGTTGCATCATCCCTTTGGACCTTTTTCACTCTATTTTAACTTTCTGACATACCAAGAACCCTAATATATATTCTGCAATCTCCTACTTCATGTTGACCCACCAGAAATGTTCATGGAGATCACAATACATCTTGGAACTTCCAGAATGGATAGAGAATGTTGAGATATATGCATTTTTAATAGCTCTTTATTTATCTCAGGTGATGAAGGCACACAAAAATGCGTTCCAAACAAAATCACACCATCATCATTGATATGGAACTCTTGCAGCTTCCCTTCCTTTACTGCATTGATGTTCTTTTGTAACTGAACATCATACCTTTGTGCTTCCTTAATCTTTTCTTGGATCGATGGTTACCCAATCATTTGGGAAAGGTAGGATGTATCCCCTGCCCTTACGATTTCTAAATCCATCCTTTCCATATCCAAGAAGATTTGGTATTTCTCAATCCGTAACATGGATAGAGTAGTATAATGTTTTCTGCTCAGAGCATCAGCTACCTGGTTTGCCTTTCCAGGATGGTAGTGAATAGATAAATCATAATCCTTGATTAGCTCTAACTATCCCCTTTGACGCATGCTGAGCTCCTTTTGTGTGAATATATACTTTAGGCTCTTGTGGTCGGTTTATATATCACACTTCTTACCATAAATGTAGAGCCGCCATATTTTCACCGAAAAAATCACAGCCGCATCTCTAGATCTAGTGTCGGGTAGTTTTGCTCATTGATCTTCAAATGTCGTGAGGCATAGGCTATCACTTTATCATTCTGCATGAGTAGAAAACCCAAGCCTTTCATTCAATCATCATTGTAAATAACAAATCATTCTCCACATTCTGTTAATGAGAGTACATGTGCAGTGATTAGCCTTTTCTTTAGCTCCATGAAGCTTACCTCACATTCTTTTGTCCAGAAACACTATACCCTCTTCCGAGTCAGCATGGTAATCGGGTTTGACAATCGTGAAAATTTATTCAAGAATTGTCGATAATACCCTACTATACCCAAAAAGCTATAGATATCAGTTACATAAGTTGGCATCGTCCACTCATCAATTCACATTGACTTGGAAGGGTCTACAAATATCTCTTTGTGAGTGATAACATGCCCCAGGAATGATACTTCTTCCATCTAGAACTAACATTTTCTGTACTTTTCATACAACTTTTCTCTTCACAAATTATTTAACTTTGGTTTTAAATGCTCCTCATGTTTCTACTTGCTGTTGGAGTATATCAGAATATCATCAATAAAGACTAACACAAATTGGTCAAGGTAATCCCTAATGACTCTATTCATTAAATCCATGAAAATTGAATGTGCATTAGATATTCTGAAGGGCATCACTATGAACTCATAATGTCCATACCATGTTAGAAATAATTTCTTGGGTATATCTTCCTTCATCTCATTTAGATGGTGATATCCTTACCGAAGGTCCACCTTAGAGAAATAACTATACCCACGAAGCTGATTGAACAATTCATCTATCCGTGGTTGGGGATACTTGTTAGTTATTGTGATTTTTTTGAGCTCACGATAATCAATGAAAAGGTACATTGATCCATCCTTCTTCATGATGAAGAGGACGAGAGCACCCCACAGTGAAGAACTCGATCATATAAAATATTTCTCCATATTCTCATGTAACTGCTTCTCCAGCTCCTCCAACTCTACGGTGGCCATTCTGTAATGTGTCTTTGAGATAAGCTGAGATCCCAGGGTATGTTCAATAAAAAACTCAACCTCTCGGACCGGTGGAAGACCATACAACTCTTTAGGGAATATGTCAGTGTAATAACTCATGATGGTCATGACTCCAAGTGTGATTATCTCCTTTGTCTCGATCAATTGAGCTACATTTTGTTGCTTATAAGGAAACAATACCAAAACATGAGATGATGTTTCTAAAGGGGAATAATGTTCCTCCTTAAATTTTTAAAGAATCAGATGATGCTTCGGGATGTGAAAAGTGATTTCCCTTTCCTGATAGTTGATGTTGGCTTTCTACAAATATAGCCAATCCATTCTCATGATAGCTTCAAACTCCACTAAAGGATGTATGCAGAGATTTGATGGGCGGTTCAGTCTACAAACATTAACTGGGAAGGAGTTATAAACCATGGATTCAATTATCACCGCTTTTTTTGTTTTCACAGATAACTTTTACTCCCAATTTTGAGGTGGTGTTTGAATAATTCTACTAAACCTGCATGATATGAAAGAATATGTAGAACCAGAATCAAATAGTATGTCTGTAATTCTTGAATGAATAACTAGTGTACCTATAACCACATCATTTCCCGATTCCACCTTAGCAGTATTGATAGAATAAGCCCTTCTTAATTTCCATGGAGGTTGTTGTTGATTTCTTCTAACAACCCCCGGCTTAGGGAAATTTTTCGCATAACGCCCAAGCTCATTGCAGTTGAAACACTGCACTACAGGCTGAGTGTTGTTCTGAAACATCCTTTCTTCTTCAACATTAGTGGGATTTTTCATATCCCTTTGGAAATTATTCTCCATATGACCAAACTTTCCACATTTGGAGAAATTCTTGGTTCCCTTGAGACGGTCACCGGGATGCTTATACCCAAAATTTTTTCAAGGGGGAATTTGAGGATTATTTCTATCGTGGGATTTGTTTGATGAACCACACATGTTGCTCTCCATTTTCTGCTTATTTTCACTAGGCCCATGAGACCACTGAGAGTATCCAAACTCCATTTCAACTTTGAGGGCACAACAGACAATATAATCATAACTGTAAAAGTCTTAATTTGCCAACACATTTCGTAAAATAGGTTTTAGTCTGCAAAAGAAGTGATCCACCTTGATTTCAGTGTTCATGACAATGCTAGAGGCGTACCTCACAAGCCTTGTAGTGTTTTAGTCATACGCCCCGATGGAATCATCTTCCATCTGCATGAGTCTGAGGAACTCTCATTCTATCTTGAGACGAAGGGTTCGATGAATTTTTTTTTGAAAAACATCCTCTTGAATTCCTCCCAATCCATGGAATTAATTTCCTCTTGGGAGTTTTTATTCTTGATTAGTTTCCACCACTGATCAGCATCCCCATAAAAATGATAGACCTCCAGTACAACCTTCTCTTCTTAGAAGCACTGCAGAATAGATAATATCTTTTCAATGTAGTTAATCCATTGTTCCACAAGGAGGGGATCAGAAGACCCGCTAAACATGGGAGGCCTTTTCCGCATGAAGGATTCTATGAAAACATTCTCTTTCCTTGGAGGAGGAGGGAGTTTAACCTGATTCAAGTTATTATTCCTAATTTTACCTAGTTGAGAAAGTACTCTCATGAATTTTTGAGCACCCCCTCCAATAATATTATGCACATCGTTAGCGAAATATTCACATTTCCTATCACTTTGGTTGTTGGAACATGTTCTTCTATTTTCTGCCATTAACTAAGAAAAAGAACGTAAAATTAGAGATCTTGAATACTTATCTATAAAAAGAAACATTTAACATAAAAGTATGAACATATAAAGAAGAAATATATCCTTGATTATGATTCCTTAGGTTTATATCTAGGTTATCCTCAATCTATTTCGTAACTTATATTCTTATGGGCTTCTTTTTGTCCCATTATAACGATTTGTACTAAGCTCATGAATCTACCAAAGCATATCGCCCATGAGTATCGTAACCAAGAGTGCAGCAAGTCCAGTTATTGTGCTCCCGTTCCCATTCGAGTCTAGCTCAAAGCAGTGTTTTTAGGTTTTACCCCTAGATATATCTGTGCTAGAGCCCCCTCTACATGCTCGTATCCTGACAAGGATGTATTTTCTTGAAAAACCACTTGCTCAATACTCACCAAAATTTAGGACTATTTTCATATACATAGTCTCATCCATAAAGATCTCACAAATATTATCTATTATTAATCTCCAAAAATAACTAGACTATCCTTTGATACCAACTATAGTGACTCGAGCCATTTACATATAAAAATTCATGATTTTAAAAAAAATTCATCATCAGAGTACAATTCATGGGTCGTCAAGTCTAGTGTCTTGGAAGACATGGTACATATAACATAAAACATGGAGATAAAAAACACTTCTTTATTTAATCTCTATAATGAGCTCTTAACTTCCTTTGATCCCTTACAACTGCATAGGGTACCCTTGTGAACACATGAATGAAGGGATGAGCTAAGAAGCCCAGTAAGGGAATGAACATAAGGATACATTTCAAGCACATGAGTTAGGAGGAATGACATAAAGATATCCAAAGCTTGAAACAAATAAAATCATTTATTATAAGAATGGGATCATATAAACATGGAATCATATAAATGTGGCATAATCAAAAAGCATTTCTTTAGTACGGGTCATGGCTACCCGCCAATATTGTTTCCCATTTCAGTACGGGTCAAGGTTAACCACCAATCCTGTTTCACATCGCATCTCATGAGACTTAGCATTACCCAATGAATTGGAGTGCTATCTGGGCGCACCCATATCAATATATTCATGAATATTCCTACAACAAAAATAATCATTCCACATAAATAATCATACATAATCGGCTATACATAAACATAAGGGTACCCATGAAAAGATTTGTGTACCACAATCCTGACATCAATCATAACCAATGGGAACATCATGAAATTGTCCAAGTAAGAAAATAATTAGAAAATAAATGGACATTAATTGTTTAAAATAGGAATATATCATGGTAAGTGGTGTCAAACATAATAGACAACATATTTTAAATGTATTTATACACATTGGAATTAAAGCATTTTTGGGAGGTTTTAAAGAAAATACTATAATGATTTTAAAATCATAAAAAAATCTATTTTATAAGACCAGAATTGAACCGAGAATGTTTTCATAATAAAAATACATAATTTACAGATATAATGTTGTCTTAAAAAAAGATCGAGTGAACTTGATATTGGGTAAAAGTTCAGGAAGTTCCTTTAAAACAAGTGTGCTTATTAGGAAGTATCGAAGAGAGATTAACTTTAAAGTATGTATATCCATGAAAGATAATGCGAGATGGATCTTGGAACATGAGTTTGGAGCATAAGAGTAGAATTATGAAGGTCTACATAAAATAAAATACAACAACAAAACGAAAGATAAAGCAACCCAAACAAATAAAGGAAGTTCAGGTAGAATCCATCATGGTTTATAGTCATGGAATCTTGTATAACTAATAGGACATGATGAGTGGGATAAGGGGTTTCTCATCACTTATAAAACATTAGGGAATTATGGGTAAGGTGTATAAATGTACCCCATCACATGGTATTACACAAAAAGGCATAGCATAGAGAGAAATCTTCATTAAGAGTAAAAAGGGGAGGATCCCTTCCCTTAAGTCTGTTGGTGTTCTCCACTTGATATTAATGACATGAATAGTAAAATTATGGTTTATTAATAATTAGATAAAGAACCTTATTTACCTTTAAAATATTTATTATATCCTTTTTAATTTCATTTATACCCATTTTGATTGATTATAATGTTCAATTTGATGGTTCATGTCCGTTTGTTTCCTTGGTTTTAATGATCAGTTCGCTTGTAATTGGGTTCAGATGAAAAGTAAGATGAATGTGGTAATTGATTTTATATAGAATTAGTCTGCATCCATAAGGTTACAAGGTTAAAAAATTTATATGGTTAAATTGGAGTGAAAGAGAACCATGATAGAAGACATTAATAATAAACGCTTGAATTAATTTTAACGATTTTACCCATAATTAACTTGTTTTGTATTTTTATTTTATAGCATGAGTGTATAAGGATTCAAGAACCATAAATAAAATATATAACTTATATAATAATCTGGTTCATCCATAACATAAATGGTTGCATGGACAGAAGAAAAAGATGATAAAAGAAATTGAAAACACATTATCCATGATGTCAATCACAAACGATGCTTTAATTTTAGAATGCAAAGGAGAGGAGATGAAGCATGATGCTTGATTTTTTACATTAAAATGATTAAAAACCAAAATATATGATATTATGGATCTCACATGACTTTTTGGCAAGTGAATGGGAAGAGGGTATAAGAAAATAAGGAAATTCAAAACAAAACACTTGAAAATTAACGGGGATCCTTACCTTTTGATCTCCCTTCATTGAGATTCCACTTAAGGCCTTTGATTTTGGCCTTTTGGTAAGACGAAAATCACTTGGACATGGGGAAGGAGCTTGGGAGGATACTTGTGAAGAATTTGGGCTAGGAACAATGCTTGAGTGGTGTGTGGGAAAGAGTTAAGGAGATGGGTATTTATAGTGAGGGAGGGGAGGTTTTCCCATTATTTTAAGTATTCGATTGTTATTTAAGGCCAATAATATGAATAGTTTATAATTATAATCAAATATAATAAAATAATAAATTATGATTCGTGATTATAAACTTACATAATCCATAAATCAAATATGATTCAGTATTCAACATTTTCTGTAATTTATCTTATTTTACTATTCATAAAAAATTGTAGTATTTCAGAAAAATACAAAAAAATCACCCTAACTAATTTTCGACATGTAGAATCCAAAAGTGAGGTCCTTTTTTGAAAAATAATTTTCTAAATATTATTATTTTAATTTGTAATTAAATTAATAATTTAGTATGAAAACTAGTTTTAAAAAATTATTAACTTATTCTAAAATACAGGTATATTGTACTTCAAACATGAATATTATTTTTATAATATAATAGGTGATGTTTCTATTCATTATGGAATATCACTATTCATAAGGTTATGTTAGTAATCATTAAGGTAGGTTTCTATTAACCAAAAATTAATTTTTCCTTATCAGACTCCAAATAAGTTACTGATTACAACCGTTTATGCCAGATTTTCGGAATTCCAAAAACAGAAGTGTCAAACATAAGTTTAGAGGTCACATAGAACTTATTAGTTCATTATGAGAAGTTTTCATGTGATTTTATGACATACTTAGGAGAAGGGAACTTTCATTGAAAAACATTGGGTCGTTACAGACCGTTTAGAGGTTATAATCAGTACTCATACAAAGCTCATTATTCGAAGATTTCTGGGGACTTTTCTAGAAAATTGATGTGAAATGGGGATCTCAATCAGATACAACCGATAGTGGTTCACCATGATATCTTCTAACATAATTAAGATAAGTTCCTTCCAGGCACTAAAGTGGAAAATCCTCTCTTATAGGAAGGAAATGTGCGCATATTGTGAGACAATCAACAATTACCCATAATGCATCATTCTTTTTAGGTGACCCCAGTGGTTTGGTGACAAAATCAATCTTAATGTTAACCTAATTCCACATAGAATAGATATTGGATGCATCACACCTCTATGATGTGGTCTCTATGTTTTCACATGTTGAAAAACTAGACACCATCACATCTAGTCTGCAGTTTCCCGCTTCATATTATCCCACTAGAAATATTCCTTCAGATCTATATACATCATTGTGAAATACGGGTGCATAGAAAAATTTGAGCTCTAAGCATCGTCTAATAGTTCCCTTTTTTATCTTAGGTACTGATTGAATTCCTAACATCTTCCCAAACATCTGAACTCCTTCTTCTTACACAAACATTTCCAATCTCCCATCCTTAACAACACAAATTAGTTTTATATATTTTCATCATAATATTGAGGACTTTTTATCTTCTCTAGTAAATAAGGTTTAATAATCATTTGAATGATGAAAGTTGTTTCCCATATCTTAACAATTCCCATATCCATATTTTATAGATCAATGAATATAGGATCTCTCTTAATCCTCATTTGAGTAAAAAGTCCAAGATTATTCATACTTAATGCATCTGCCACCTTATTTTCCCTTCCTATGTTGTAGTGGATTGAATAATCGTAATAAATGAATAACTAGAGACATATCCTTTTAGCTAGTGTTGAGTTCTATTTGTGTGAAAATGTATTTCAAAATATTGCGACCTGTGTATATCTCACATATTTCACCATAATGATAATGTATCCATGTCTTCAGAGAAAGTATTATAGCTTCTAACTCAGAATAATGCATTAGATAATTTTTCTCATGAGTCTTCAACTGCCTTGATTCATAAGAAATAACTTTATCATTTTTCATAAGGACGCAACCCAACCCATTTTTTAATGCATCACTATATATTACATATACATCACATCCAGATGGAAGAGTCAAAATTGGAGTAGTGACGAATCTAGTTTTCAATTCATAGAGTAATTCAATACATTATTTTTTCCACACAAACGTAAATACTTTACGTGTTATCTTGCTTAGCTGGTTATCCAGTCGAGTGAAATTCTGAATGAAACAAGGATAGTTACCTGATAATCAAATAAAACTACGTAGCTCAGTTATATTTTTCCAGTGTTGGCTAATCGTGGATTTTCCTTTATCATCATATTATAATCTTGGATTCCATTCTTACATACAATATGGCCTAGAAAAAAACTTATTGATGCTAGAATTCGCACATGCTAATCTTCCCATATAATTCACATCATCAAATATTTTTTAGAGTAATCTACATGTGATCCCCAAGATCATCATAGCTTATTGAGTATTGCATGATATCCTCAATGAATACGACAACAATGATATCATGATATTCCATAAAAAATATATAAATTATATCAATGAAAACAAAGGTTGCATTAGTCAGTCCAAAAGGCATCACTGTAAAGTTGTAATGCCCATACCTGGTTTAGAGTATTGTCTTATGAATATCTTCATTCCACACAGGCAGCTAATGATATCCCGATCTAAATACAATATTATAAATATATTTATCTCTATGAATTTTAAATAATAAATCATCAATCTAATCAATAGGATACTTATTCTTCATTAAAATAACATTGGTTTCCTTGTAATGAATGCATATCCTCACATATCCATCATTATTTTTGACAAACATGACCAGTGCTCTCCATGGAGAAACACTAGGTCTAATAAATTCTTTTTCACTCAACTCCTCTAGTTGTTTCTTTAGCTCCACTGACTCCACAATGCCGATTCTATTGGGGTTCATTGATATAGGTCTCTCACTAAGAATTAAGTAAATAGAAATCAAAATTTCCCACACTGGAGGATGTCTAGGTAAATACTAATGAAAAACATCAATGTGTTCATGCACTCTATTCACATATTTAATTTTAATATTTCATTCCTCACCTACAGATATTGGGTTCTCTTCCTCTCCGAGAATTCCATTCAATATAGCTGATTGGGGTGGGTCTAGATTAGAATCTGATGGCGAGGTCAATAATCTAATGAAAAAAGATTCTACACCATTATCAAAAATTGAATATTTCTTTTTCCTGTAACAAATCATCAGAACATAGTTTGATATCTAATTCATACTGATAATTATACCTAATTTAGTCATTTTTATAATGATAAAGTTAGAAACTAAAGCATTTGTATGTACCATGTGGGGGACTAGTTGACATGCCTTTGATGCAATAATACATCCTCTAGGAGTTCTGACTGATAACTCCTTTATTAAATCTAGTTGGACATATTTAATTTTCTTGGAAAAAATGTAAGATATAAATGAATGTGATGATCTAGAATAAGATAAAGTGTTTTCTATGTTTGAGGAAACAATTAAAGTACATCCCAACCCATCACTAGAAACACCAACCTCTATCGTTGTAATAACATTAACTCTCCCTTTCTCACATTCTTATTTATGAGGAATATTTCCTCGGCACTTAGGACCCTCATTTGAATAGTGTCCCATCTCTCTACAATTGTATCATTGAACATCATCAAATTGTTTCTTCTCCTTTCATTCATGAGATAGATGACCCTTTAATCCACACATATAGTAGAATCCCATTGCTTTTAGGAATTTCCCAAGATGATTCATTCCACAGTTCTCGCATAATGGGAATTTTATTGTTCCCTTGTTATTATTTGGTGCTTTACCTTTCCCTTGGTTAGAAGAGTACCACTTTTTATCTTGGTTACCCTCGATCAATTTTGATCTTGAAAATTCGTTCTCTATTCTGATGGAACTTGATTCAATTTTATCATATGATGAAAATGTTTGACAAGCCAGTTACCTTTGAAGACATGGCTTAAGTCCATAAAAGAAATGATCAATATTGTCTGTCGAGTCACGTATGTAATAAATGGCATACTGAGATTGCCTTGTGAAGGTAGGCTCATACTATGAAACACTTTCTTTTTCCCATTTCATTACTCAAAGGAATTTCTTCATCATTTTGGTTCGTTGCTCACGAGGGAAATATTTTTTGAAGAATATTTCCCTAAAAATCATCCATTCCATATGTTTTATTTTGTCTTTCATCGTGGTATTATGAATCATTGTCCAATATTGATCAGTGTCTCCCTTGAGATAATATAATGCCCGTACTACTTTTTCATTTTTATTGCATCTTAATGCCTTGAATATATTTTCAAGAGACCTGATCTATTACTAAGAAACCACTAGATTATTAGTCCCATTGAAAAAATGGGGGATTCTACCACATGAAATGATCCAACACTATTGTGGAATGGTAATTCATTACAACCTGAGTTAGTTGTCCCAATATAGTCATGATCTGATATGCTTCAACATTGTCGTTGTTGACATGATCAGGGGGGGACATCCCTACATTTCCAACGAGTACTGAGTCCCCTAAATCCTATAGATTCCATTTCTAAATAATTGGACACACTAGATTAGGGTGTGAATCGTAAAATATAATATTAAGATAACAAAATTCATAGCATAAATTGAGATCCTATGCGGGGATAATCCCATAATCAGAAAAATAGTTTCCTTGATGAATAATTTAAATTTAAATCCTTCATAATGGATTGTAAAGAAAATATGAATTATAAAAAGAATTTCCCCCAAGAGTTTCGTAACCAAAAGTGCATTAAATCCCATTTCTGTATACCTGGATACCACGCGTCAAGCCCAAAACTCCTTGTCAGAGCCTTTACTCTTACTTACAACTTTTCCAGTGCCACCCCTGCCTACTCATATCCAAAAATGGATGTATTTGGTAGAAATATTTTAATAATCTATTCCTCACCAAAATTTCAACACATTCTTTTATGTTTATCCTCAAATACAATCTCAGGTCTTTGTTATCTACTATTCATTTCCTACTCTAGTTTCCATATTTTCTACTAAACATTCATTGATACCAACTGTAACACCCCATCCCCTCTAGACCAGATTAGGTGCATTACATGTTATATTGGCAAGGTTAGAAGGAATGAAAATCCCAAATGAACTATCAGTTTAGTGGTCTTGAAGAACTAGAAACATTGATGATACTCTAATTTCAATGGGAAAGGTTACAAAATACAAAAACATAACGAAAACTAAAAATTACATCCATAGAAACTCAATAAATGATCTACTCTTCATTAACTGTTAAAGGTAAACAATTGAAAGTGGTGATACAAAACACTCAATAAGGGTTAAAAATAGAATAATCATGAATCAATAATAACTGAATCATAAACAATTTTACATATCAAAATGGATTGGTAAATAAATGAAATCTCATGCCATTAATAAACTGATAATGAAACTGCATCCATTGATTTTGTCATAGAGAAAACCTCATGGATAATAATAATTGATATTGAATAAATATAATTCTTATTATGTAGACATAATATATCTAGAACAAGATACCATAATACCATTAAAACAGTTTTTTTCAAAGAGTATAATCCCGTATGTTTTTTAGAAGAAATCTTGAAGGGTGTGTCAGCAATTGATTTGTCTAATGAGACCTATCTATGCACCAAGTGGATATAGCGGGCCCCATCCTCCAATTAATGTCCAAAAAATTCTTTATAAATTTATTAAATACAAGAGAGATATGCCTTTTCAATATACGTATAGAGTAGAGTATGCAAATTAACAAATATTTCCATAGTAAAAATAATATTCCAAAAAAACACAATTTGTAAAGGGGTATATGTTTTAGAAAACAAACATATCCATGATATGAGATTATGGATATTTAATATAAATATAATATAAAATGAAATGTGATTTCAAATGGGAAGTAGGTACACCACATAGAGATTATTAAGTGCACTATACAATGTTAGTCACAATAAAATAGTAGTTGAGACAAAGTATCTTACCACAATGTAATCTGTCAAATCATATGACCAGAACAAAATTAACCTCAAATGATTAATGTAATACAATGAATATAAAGAAATTAATTTTATTATAAATAAAATTTAAGTACACATAATCCAAATACAAGAAATAATTAGCTAACAATTGAAATCTTATGTAAATGAAGGTGGGATGAGAAAAATTTACCATATTCTCGAGTGTGTTCTTCGTTTGTTTTAATGACCTGAATAATAAAATTCTTCTTCGTTAATTAATTAATCCAGAAGCTAATGTAAATTTAATAGGTTTAGTATAACCTTATTAGCTTCATTCATTGCCCTTTTTATGGGTTTAAAAAGGTCAATTATATTATTTTGGAAGCCTTTTCTTCCTTGGTTTCCATTATTCATTTACTTACATTCATGAATGGATGTTCATTTAAAATGAGGTTAAACATCTAGGATTGATAATATATATCATTAGTGACATTAAATATATGTAAATGATTTTATAATGAATATGGGTTATATAATTGATGATGAATAATTAGTTAAATGTTATTGATAAATGTTTGGATTTAGCTTGGATGTTTTGTGTACAATAAACTTGTTTTGTATTATTATTACATATTATGAGTGTGTAGATATTACAGAAAATTAATTGGATGATATATATATATTATGATCTTTTTAAACAATAAATGTTCTTTTATTACCATAATTAAAGATGGAAATAAAAATTAAAAACTTGCTGTCCTTGTATGTGATAAATTTACACATCTTCACACGATGTTTTCATTTTTATTATGAGAGGAGGGTAAAGAGAGATGATGATGAAATATTCCATTAACATAATAAAATTATAGTTCATTTAAGGTATTGGATTATCATATCATTTGGATGATTTGAGGTGAGGAATTATGTATAAAATAATGGAACCCAAAATAAGAGTAAAATTGAGAAATCTCTTACGAAAATTCGGCAGCATAACATCGTCAACTAAAATTTCAAAAAATGGATTAATGGGAGAAAGGGGGTATCGTATCCCTCATAAATATTATGGGTGGTATGGATAATATATAATGAAATATACCAAAATAATACAATTGAAAATAAAAGAGAAAAAATAAATGAATGCCTTATGAAAGGAGAAGGGTGCTTGATTCACTTTCCTTATAGAGTAACTCCACAAACAATAGGGTTAGGACCTTGGTTGTTTGAAGACAACATGGGATGACTTCTATGGAGGTAATACCACTATATCGTTGAGGATAATATTTTTTTTATTGATAGAAAACTACAGGGGTGAGTGTGTATTTATAGTAATTTTGATAGAGTTATTATTTTTTAAAAGGGACACCTCATTAGTGGTTTTTAAAGACCTATGTTCCTTCCCATAGTATTTTCTCATTTTTATTTCCACTTGGGACACCTCATATCATTATATACTTAAAAAAGTTGACCAACCTTTGATATTTATTTATTACATCATTTTTATGTAATTAAACTACTGAAAACTCAATAATGTATTTTTACTATTAACAAAAAATTCAAATATTTTAGAAAAATACCAAATATTCTCCCTAAGAATTTTTCAATGTGTAGAATTCAAAAATTAACTCTATATTTGAAAATAATTTTATTTGTAATTTTAATTTAATTTTTAAATAAAATCAATGTTAATTCAAAAAATAACCATTGTTATGATATAATTAGTTTTATATCAGAATAAAAAAGTAATTCAGATTTCATAATCACATAGGCTTATGAAAATAAAATATTATAATTATTTACAATTTATAAGGGTAATATTACTATAAATATCACTATTCATAGTGGTTTGTTACTATTAATCAAAAAATCATGTTGGTTTTATCAGACTCCAAATGACATGCTAGTCATAACTCCAGATGACCATTTTTGGAAATTCGAAACATAGAAGTTGAAAATTTATGTTTAATGGATTGGTTTTTACAATCTCATAAATAACCAAGTGTTGATTCAAAGGAACACAGTTCATTATGAAATATAAGCTATGAATAGAATGTATTTTGGAGATGCATACAATAAAATGTTTGGGTTGTATATTCTTCTAGTCAGCATTCATCAACTTTATTAAGGTTGGTGGTCTATTGTTTAAACCCTAATATATTTATTTTAACTATGTGTTTGTATTTTTTGTATTTATATTTAATGATTAGAAATTTTAACCCTTTTATTGAATTAATTACTTTGGTAATTTAATTAGTATTGGGATTGTGAAATTGAAAAAATTAATTAGTGAGTTAATTGATGGAATATTTTGATTGTATACTTAATGGGTTATTGGGATTATGAAATTTGATTAATAAATTAGTGAATAAATTAATGATATATTAGGATTGTGGAATTGTATTGATTAATTAATTATTTAATTAAACTGTAATAAAATTAAATAATGATAAATGATTTAGGGAATTTTTTATATTATGATATATGTGGTTAACGTGTGTGGGCATGGACAACTACTTCAAAATCCAAAAGTGATAAATTGAAATATGAGTGCGGTATAGGCATTGATACATCAAAATACAATAGAGAAAATTTGATATATGAGTGTGGGACATGAAATTTGGATTCAATATCCAATAGGGATATATTTACATATGACAGTTGGACAAGGACTACTACTTCAAAATCCCCATTGTGATAAGTTGAAATATGATTTTGGGACATAGAATGATGCTTTAAAATCACACAACATCCTAATCATGGAGATATAGGCCCATGATGATGGCATTGGATGCTGGTTCCAGTTAGGAATATTATGAATTGAAAAGAAATGAATTACTAAATATCAAGTGTTATAGTGATTTGTGAATAGAATGTGTTGTATAGTTTAGAATAATTCATAGTCCGTAGCCGGTATTTATGGTTTGGGTGTCTTTGAGAACTACTGATTAATATGGAAAAATAATAATTAAATGAATAATTGTAAACTCTTCACCTTATTACTTATAAATTATTCATTATACAACTATATATAATTTTTCAGACTGAATATTGTTTTATATGTCATGGGTGGGGTCCTATTGAGTTGTACTCACACACTAATGGATCTTCCGTATAGATATTTACAAATATATAAAGTTGGTAGGACGGATAATGGAAAAGGCACTCTGTTAGCTGATTTAGCTCAGATAAATAACTGATGAGGTAACTTGAGGTGATTCTCGACACTCATTGGAGTTGTCAAATCCTTTATTTATTTTTGTTTTTTCATATTTACACATGACACATATTTGGATTTAAAATACTACAATATTGTTTTTGATATATAATTACCTATTTTAGTCACCTATGATCATATTTTGGTTTTGTTTTTGATAATATAATTTCATTATTTTTATTTATTTTCACTAGTATGATACATTGATAAAAAGTATTTTATCTCCCCATGATTGATATTAGACCCTTACGGGTATTCAGTAGACTCAAACATATGGAAAAATTCTTGAGGTCATGTAACTGACAAACTAGGGTCACCTATATGTGGATCCCAAGTTGGGAAATTAAAAATTGAATCATATATGGTTTCATTTATGTTATTTTCACATACTATTTGGGAAATCAATACACGAGAATAGGATGAGTCGGGTCTTGGTTAATATCTCATGAATGGGAGTTGTTGACCAATGTTTGAGAAAAAACAAAGTGTTTGGTATGGGATTGTAGTGATTGATGTGTGTTGTCACAGTTTATTCTCTTTCACCTTAAATGACACAATTTTTGGGTGATTTTTTTATTATTTTTAATACTTTTTTATTTTTTACTCATGTCACAGAATTTCCGGAGAGTTGAATATGAATTCATCATTCTAGGAGCATCATATTATTTTGTGACATGCATAATTTAAGGCATGATCTAGAAATGGTAGTTTGAGGTATGTTATTAAATGAAAATTATTTTCATTCCATATGTGTATTAAATAAAAAGGTTACTATTATGAACATTACTTTTATAATATAGAACGTGGATAAATAGGTTTCTAATGAAACATGATGAATGATAATGATTTTACCCACTATTATCCATGACATAGAAGTAGGATGGTAAATGGAAGTGATAGTGCCTCAGTATTGACTTTGAGTCTGGAATGGTGAACAATTTTTTAGTGTATTTATGTGATTCCCCAAAACTATAATAATGCTTTATTATGTTCTATAATATGTCTGTTTCATATTTTATATATACTCCTCCATGATAAGGATTATTGATAGGATGACCTAAGGTTACAACAAGAAGTTATCCACCAATAGTGGAACATGAGGAACCGATAATTCCCACTGATGAAGTTGGAGAGAAGTTCCATGATTACTATTCTCGATTAAACATGTTTATGGAGAGTGATATAGAGTAGGTTGTATATATCATGTTTGATCTAACATGAGAGTTTTAGTTTTTTCACCTTCTGAAATTAACTTGAGAGGGTAGACCTGAGGCAGAAGAGTTCTGGATTGAGTCCATTTAAATAATACCTAAAAATTTGGAGACTTAATCAACAAAGTGGGTCGTGTTAGATGCATACAAAGTACAAGTATCAGATATTCACTGGTGGGATGTTCAGGTTTAGACTAGGAAATCATGTGGCATAGTATGGATGAACATTTTAGAGATGTTCCAGGAGAACATTTATATAAGGACACTGATATAGGAGAACATAGATGACTTCATGTGGTTTAATCATGGAAGTGTGTCCATGATGGGATATGATTGATGCTTTAATTGGTGTAATTTCATATCACCAACACTAGAAGGGTATGATCCAACCACATCAAGGAGTTTTGAGGATAGACATAAATATTAGATTATGCCCTTAGGTCTACATATTTTAGTTACTATTTTTTATGTGTTGGTGGATCAAGCTCTTATATATAAAGGGATCATGGAGGAGGATTCTTGTAGTGGACACATGGTTTCTACTATATGACCAAGATGTTAGAATTACTAGAGTTGGAGGTGTCATTACTAAATTGCTATCTAGGTTAATAGATACAATATTTACAAAGGGGATGGGTTAGTTATATAGGAACATACCTGGGAGATATAAAACAAGCATAGTAGGTGGGTCACTTTGATATAAGGTTCCCCAACCTATGGAAGACTACCAATATTGTGGTAGGATTGGACTACTACATAGGTTTTTAAATTACCCATGGTAGACAAGTAGTGATGGATCAGTTGGGAAGCACAAAATAGTGGGAAGAGGAACTTCTACACCGTACCAGTCTAAGAGTTATAGTTATATTGGCTATGATGGAAGAGTTATCTTATTCTTAGCATCCAAGAAATTATTCCTTTATCAATAGTGTATTAAATCTATAGAGACTCGGGTTGGATCATAGGGATGAGTGTAAGAGAAGTTTCTTGATATTTATCCTTCATTAGTCAATTGAATGTTTGGACCATCGATAGTTATATGAATTATTATTTTAATTTTTTTTATTTCTAGGGCCCTATTTGACACTATTTCATCTCATTATTTTATATATTCAAAAATTGTGAATGTATTGAACCAATATGTGTAGTTTTTGAGTTAGGTTATGATGATAGATTTATCATTGGGGGTTCTGTCAAGAGATATCTATTTATGAAAGGGTTGTTCCCTTGAGGATGGATTGTACGGTTTCAGTTGGGATCCATATATCCTAGATATATCAGGATTCTACCAAATTTTATTAATAGACTGTTCAGTATCATGCTGATCCCATGTATATTTTCACCATAAGAGATTGAATTGTTCTTATCATAAAGGTGAAAATTACGTTCACCATAGATAATGGTATATCATGGCATGTCGTGCGGGGCTAGTTCACCTACAACTGGAGAGTATATTCCCTAAATTGATAGTTTAGTACTGTGGAGAAGGTGAGAAACATGATTTTTTCCAACTAGTACTGAATTATTTTTAGGACATGTTTTCTATAAAGAGATGAAAATTTAATGTAGGAACATTGTATTCTGTAGTGTGTATGACATGCAACACTTTATGGTTAAGGGAATATAATATGCTGAGAGTTTACAATAAATTTACATTTTATAGGAATTAATTTATTTTTAGAAATCAATACATGAGATACTGTGTTAGCATGTGACATACACTACACTGTGTTTCTTCAATGGCTTGAGTTACAAGCAACATTGAGTTTTAACGGGAAAATATGTAATTATAATATTATTATTTAATATACCAAAACATTACCTAGCTATTAAATTAGCTGTAAGAAAATTTTTCACTTACATTGTAAATATATGATTTATAAAACTAATTCATTTGTTACAAATTAATTAGAAATGAGTATAAGAATGAAATCAATATAAAAGGAGAATTTTTATAGAAACTATTTTGATGCTCACAAATATTTTTTATCCTAATAAATTAATATTATTAGAATTAGTTAGTTTTATAAATATAATATATATATATATATATATAATTCAATATAAAATTTTTTATATTCATCGAATTGTTTTCGCAAGAATAACTCCCCTCCTATAATATAAAAGGCCTCTTCTCCTCCCTATTCCCAATACCTCTAAAAACAAACTGTATTGACCATTTTAAAAAAATAGCTCCTAAAAATAACTCCCCTCATCCCAGAGTCCTACCATTAGGAAGAGTACAACACAAATAATCCCTTTTTTTAAACCAATAAGAGTTACCCAATTAAGTGGTATCAACATTCCTTAATCTATTTAGTTTTATTATCATTATCTAATCTGTAAAATCATATAATTATATGATTATATATACAATAAAATATAATCAATATACTAGGATGTTTCTATGTTTAGGGTATGACCAACAATTACTCACATATCAATTTATTGAGTAATAAATATATCATTTAAGTGTTTGGTGAACTAACCCCTCATTAAATGATGATTGTTCATTATACCTTTAAGACCACTCATGTATGAATTTATGATTGAAAATTTAATATATATGTTATATAATATATCTTTAATTTATTTTTTACTTATTAATTAATTTTATAACACATATATTTATGCACTCCATTATGAGGTAAAAAGATAACATTATTTGATGAAGTGTGGACTATCACCCCCTCTATAAGATGTGATTCAATGGAACTATACAAACAGAATATAAAGGGTGTTATTAATTAAAAACATGTGACATGAAAAAAAAAATATATTTTCTTCATTTCATAATTACCTATCTAGGAATACAATATATATATATATATATATATATATATATATCATTTTCTTAATTACCATTTCACACAAAAATAAGATATAATGTCGGTCGTGGATGTGTGGACTACCACTTCCTCAACATGATATGATTCCTTTTACATCATAAAACATCCATATGTAAGTATATATAATTAAATAACATTCTATTTATTATATAATCCTAATTATGTAATGATATGGTTTTACGAACCATTTTTATATAATGATCATTGAAAAATAGGATTGTCACTCAAGCATATGTTTGACCAATAGTCTTAATGATTGTAATTTTGATTAATTTATCATTACTATATTTAATTACAAGTTTCGAATCTATAATATATGTATAATTATGATATTTATTTCATTATTTTTATTCCCGATATATTATATAATATCTCCTTTGACCATATTTCACAGAAAAATGTTGTTTTTGACAGATAATCCGAATTTGATCAAAATAACTAATGTAAACATAATTTGGTAATTTGTTGTATAAAACATTTTTATAATAGAAATAAAATTAATGAAAAAATGAAAAAATAAAGAAAGAAACTAATTAAAATTTTTTATTATAAATGTAGTTAAAGGAAGTTAACTTAAATGGAAACACATGGTATGTGATTTCACCTCCATTTACATTCTATTGAATCTTATTTTGTTTTTATGAACCTAGTTTCTTTTATATGTTGTATATATTACCATTTTACATTACATATCACGAGTTTACTTTCTCTAATGATAATATATATTTTGTCTAATTTTATTCATTCATGAATATTAGGATTTAAAATGTTTCAAAGTGGAATATGACCCTTTAGAATGTTTATAAATTATTTTCATCAAGAATAAATTTTATGATAATTCAATGGTATTTAAACTCAAGGAAAATATAGTAACATTTATCTATAAAACCTTAATTTTTCTCTAGTATTGTTATTTATGATGTTTTTTCTACTATTTCTACAATTTTTCAATTATTTTGTAATCAAGGTGTTTTAGAAAATGTTTTTAACAAAACCTGACACCATTTACCCCTTTACTTTGAAAACCTATTATCATCTAAAAACAATATATTTTAAAAAAATATCAAAAATAATTTAATTTTTTTGGTAAATTCTTTTTTACCCTTTTTATTCTTTTACAATTGTATTTAACAGAATCATCTTGTTGCATTCCGAAAATGGAAATTTTCTATCCTTTTATGTGAAAAAGGAATATTAATTTTACATTGTTCAACTTGCTGATATATACCCTCCATTATTCATTCCTAGTTACTTTTCATGTTTAAATGGATAACTTTTAATGAATTTTTTTCTAAAAAATTTAGCAAATATTTTTGCAAAAGTGTTTCAAAAGTATATTTTTTCAATAATATTTTAAAAAGACTTTTTATATTATATCTATTCAATAAAAACTACCCTTTATTTTACTCCACATGGGGAATGTTATATTGAAACCATCCTTAATATTACTCTATATGTTTTTTGATTTATTAAACTATTGATAGTATTCACCTTCAATTCCTTGAATCCTTTTTTCCCCTACAAATATTCTATTTACAGTGATCATTGAATGTCAAATCCCCCTAGTTTTACTTTATTATGTATCATAGATATGTTCATTACATAAAGTGTATATCATTTTATATACTATGTTCAATTTTAATGAAATTTAATTATTTTGGTAAATATTGAGAAATATATATCTCTTACTCCATACATATATGTGATAAGAAACATTGTCAAATTTATAATTTCATATGTGAGGAATGTTTTGAACTGGTACAACAAGGGTGGGGCCTAGTTATCAATATACACTAAATAAGTAGAGAGTATCATGGAATAATTCATTTAGTTAGATTACACAGATGGGCTTTTACCTAATTTTTTGTAAACCATATTTTGAAAGGTCTAGGTAGAGAAGGCCCAATATTCTTGGAAAATATAACATCCAAAAATCAAGAATTTTTCTCATTTAGTTATAGTTATTATTCATTCATGAGATTATTATTTAAAAAACTGTTGATACATTTAATTCTCATTTGATTTATTAAATGAATTTTTTTGTATTTTAATGTCACTATATTTTTAATTTTTATTATCCAGTTATTTTAATGGAATGTTATTCTAGTTATTACCATACCATATTGTTTATGCACATCCTTTATTGTTTTTTTATTACATGGTTATTGTGTTTTATTTATTTACCATTACATAATTATTATTCTCATTGATTAATTACTGTATCAACTATATTTACCTTTATTGAGATTTTGAGCTCATACTTATTATGTTTCCTTTCCCCAAGAATCCATCTATTGTACTATGACAGATATACAGGTATATACTAAATGGAATAAATTTACCCTCAATGGTATTATCTGTGAAGTTATTTATTTTAAAAAAACCCAATTGTAGTAATTAGTGAATAAATTTTTAATACTCTAATCTTAAAATTATCTAGTTTATTATGATCTCTAAATTGTAGATCCATAAGGATTTGATTCCTCGTAATAATACCTCTGAAATTGATAGCAAAAATAGCCATTGGATTTCAATGGTCGGGTCACTATAATTGGTATAAAGGATGTTTAGTATCAACCTTGGGAACTTGATTTATGAAGAATTATAGTATATAAAATATCCCTAATGTGTAATTTCATGATAAGTATTAATAACACCAAAGAATTATGGTTAATTATAGATTATATAGGTTTACTAGGAAAATATCCCTCTTTTGATACTACAAGTGAATGTGGATCAAGTATAGAAGTACCTAGGAGTATAAAATATGAAAAGTTGTGTTGAGCTTTACTTTTTATAACTTGGTACAAGATAATAATCATTACTGCACCAATGGTTTGACAATACCATGGAATATTATTTGGAATATTAACATTTTTTTAGAAACCACTATAAAAGATATTGAGTGAAAATAACATTGGTTAATGCTAAAGTGTTTTAGATTAAAGAAAAGGTATCATTATTTTGAAATTATAGAAATTATATTATGGATAAATATTATAACAAGGAAACACCTATGATAAAATAAAACAGATGAGGGGTTTATGTATTGAGGTTTTATAGAAAACCATGGTTAAAATGAAATTTGATGATTAAACTTATTTCTATAATGTGAATCATTTTTTTGAAATAATATAAATATAGATTTGGAGAAGGAGAAATATATATTTATTGACATACAATCTAGTATTTTAAAGGTCGTGAGACTTGAACATATGATCGAAGGAAGATAAGGGTTTAAATCCAATCACTGGCCTATGCCATGTCATGGTTAATATGTCATTTATTTTAGTTTATAAATTTCATGAAAAAATACTAATGAAAATAATTTAGTGTTATTTTCTACTTTAATATTTTTATGTCCTTATGATAGTAGTTTTGGAGAATAGTTAGTGATAAATATTGGGGAATTCTCTCTTTTGTGGGCCTTAAGATCAAATAAAAATGTATTTAAATGCATTATACATCAAAATGAATTTTGGGATGAATTAGAATAAAGATAAAAGAAGAATAAAATGATGAAATTTTTTAATACAAATATACCAATTATGTAAATTGTTTTATAATCTTTGGAATTCAATGAATTGTCCAACATTTTAAAAATGATACAAGAAAAATTATTTTTTAAAACCATAATTAGTGTTAAAAATATGGTTTCTAAATCATCAATTATTTATGTAATTGAGGAAATCAACATTATATTGATCATTAAATTTTTTTCATGGATGATTCCAGTAACTATATATAATTATTTTAATATTCATATAATATATTTTATAAACATAAGGAAAATATAATCCATATATTTCTAATGAAACATATATTTTATTAATGAAATTTTCTTGTCTTTTAATGGATAGCCTTTTTATAATCCATTTTAAACTATTATATATTATATATTTAAAAATAAACATCATATATTATAATGATACATAAAATTTTTCTAGGTTTAATATTTTTTATTTTTTGTGATACATATTTTTTTAATGAATATTGAATAATTTTGAATTTTAGTTGACAATTTTTTTAATCCAAATTAATTATAATGTTAAGTTAAAATTTAAATAATTTTTAATGTTTAATAACACCATATTTTATCAATTAATACAATTTCTACTATTGGAACCAATTTCACTATGAAATTAACTAAAATACATTGCAAACAATCTGATGTTTTTATTTTAAAAACCAGTATTATCGTCCAACTTGCATGATTAATTATAAATTTACTTCTACCACATCAGGGATTGGAATTTGTAAAAACTGATTCCAAATATGGAATTAGAATGATTTTAAATTTCATAAAATTTAAATTAGTTATTTAAAAAAATTATAGTGAATGTAATTACAATTAATTAAAATGATTAAGGTAAAACTATGCTTGATAATGGATTAAACCTAAATCTTAAGGGATTAAATGACTTATAAACATGTCCAATAGACAATTACTAAACATAAATGACCATATACAAACTTGTGATGAAATTGGCCAATTATGGGAATAAATTTTAATGTGGAAAACATGTATGGACTTTCGTTGTCATAATATTTGAAGAGTACATCTCCTCTTCATCTATAAAACCCATTCTCTCCTCCCATATCATCACACATATCATCCAACATTCTCTCAACCAAGGTATGAAAAAATAGTTCCGAAATATCTATCCACATATCCTAGAATTATCCCCTTGGGATGAAAAAAATCCCTGGAATCCCATTTTTGGATACCAAAAGGAGCTACCAAATTCTGAGGTAACATCTTTCAATATTATTTATAGTTTTATTTACATTATATTCATTATAAAATCTATATATTCTATTATTATATAAATAAATATAGTATCCTTAATATTATATGATTTTCTATGCTACTTATTTGTGCCATACATATTCACACCTCAACCTAATGGTTAACAAACATACTATTTATGTGTGTTGCGAACTACCACCTCACAAAATGAGTATTGTTAATTTAATCTTCAAACACCTCTCATGGTGGATATTATGATGTAAAATGTAATTATATATGTGAAATATGATATTTATTATATATTTATACTTTTTTAAATAATTTATAACTTATATATTTATGTGATCCATTTTTTGGGAATACAATAACATTGTTTGATGAATTATGGACTACCGCCCCTCAAAATGATGTGATTTTATCACACTATACAAGGAATATATAAATTATGGGATAAATTAAATATATGTGACATGAAAAAGATATATTATTTTCATAACATAACTTCCTATATTGAGTTGAAATATATATATATATATATATATATCATTTTTATTATTAAACATTCAAAAACTAAAAGGTGATAACATTGGTAGTCGACATGTGGACTATCGGCTCTTTGACATGATGTTATTCCATTTACATCTAGATAACTTATTATATAAGTATATGTGATTAAATAACATTATATTTAGGATATAATGAAATTTTTTTAATGTATAGTGATACTTACCTTCATTCCAAATGATCATTTGAAAATGGGAATGTCACTAATTCTTATGTAAGACCTACTATCTATATTATTGTAACATTGGCTCATTTTGAAAAACCATATTTGATGATTGTTTTTAAAGATACATCTTATTTATAAATACAATAATTTTTTCATGGTAATTATTCTTGAGAAATTATATAATAACCCCTTTGACAACATTTGAACAACCAAAAAAACATTGGTTGTTCAACTGTGGTAAAAAATTAATATTATTTTACTATATTTGTTGTTAAAGTACAATCACATAAAATAAAATGAATTGTAATAGATTTTTTATGAATTTACATTTCATTGAACAGCATTTGATGTCATGCACAATGATTTTTTATATTTTTTATATAAGGCCCTTTTATATGATAGATCATTAATATCCTTAAAATCATGATATTATAAATTTGATTTAATTTTATTCCATTATGTGACATATGATTTAAAATGTTGCGATATTGTATATGACATGTTTTAATGGTTAAATGTTATTTTCATCAAGACTGATTTTAATGATCAATCAAAAGTATTTAAATTCAAAGAAATTATGTGACTATTGTTAAATAAAACATTTTATTTTAATATCCCCTGGTTATTAATGACCTTTTCATGTATTATTATCATTTTACCATTATATTGTAATCTATCTGTTTTAGAAAATGTTAATAAGAAAGAACAGGTTCATTTATCACTTTAGTCGAATAAAGTGTTTTCAACTAAAGACCATGTTTTATTAAAATATATTAAAAAATGTTTTTAAAATGATTTGGTAGGTAAATATTTACCCTATTTTTTACAATATTTTTCAATGTATTCTTCTTTTTTTCCTTTCGTAAAAGGATTTTTTTTACATTTTACCACGTAAAAGGAATGTCGTTTTTTACAATGTATAAATATACATACATAAAATCTATCATTCCTTCTAAAACATCTTTACACTTATAAAAGGATAATTTTTAATGAATTTTTTTATAATTTATTTTAAATAAAAAGGTTTTTCAAAAGGGTTTAAAAAAAGTTATCTTTCTATGGAATGATTTTAGAAGTTCTTTTTATAATATTTATATTAATGAACTGCAATAACTGTTTATTTTACTCCACCAGGGATATGTTGTATTAATATCATTCTTAATATTCCTCTTGATGGTTTATGAAAGATTTGGTCAAGGATAATATTCAATTTAAGTTCCCTGATTCCTTTTACCCACTGAAATAATAAAATCACTATGATCATTGGATATTGAATTTCCCCTAATTTACCATATCATTTATTAGGTATATGTTCACTACCTATGCCATATATGAATTTTAGTATGATGCTCACATTGAATGTTCTTTTCTTTTTCATGTCAATATTTTTTAATAGGTATCTCTTATTACATACAAATATTTGATAAGGTGAATTGTTAAATCGATTTTTCAATATATGATGATTTTTTGGACTAGTACAACAATAATTGGGCCCTTTTATAGAAAACGTCTCCATGTATCGATAGTCATAAGAGACGATCTATTTGTCTAGACACCTTAGATGGGTTTGTACCTGATATGTTGTAAACCATCTTGTGAAATGACATAATGGAAAAGGTACTATATACATTGGAAACACATAGTCTGTTAATCCAGAATTTCCTCCATTTATATTCAGTTATTATTTATCAATGAGATTTTGGGTCCACATATCTATGGATACAATTCATTTTCATAAAATTACTTAAATAGAATGTTTTTTAGTTTCATAAATTTCTATACTTATTATTCGTTATATTATTATTTTAATGGAATGTGACTTAGTTATTACCTATCCATATTGATTATGCACACCCTTACTTATTTTTTTATTACATGGTTTGTCTATTTTAGTTATTTACCAATCGATAATTGTTATTATCATTGAGACATTATTAATTCAACCATAATTTACCATTATCAATCATTTGATCTCACCCTTAATATGGATCATTTCCCCATGAATCCAAGAACTATTCTATGAATAATATATAGGGACATATAATATAAAATAATTTTATATTAAATGTTATTATCCTTGAATTTATCTTTTTAGTAAATTATATTTTTGTAATTTCTGTATTAATTTTTAATAAAAGAACCCTATATGTATCTTTTTACCAAGACTACTAAACTCTCAGTTATTTAGGATTTTATTCCTTGTAATAATTTAAATTTAAATGATAGTAGCCACCAAATCTGATTTTTTTTGTGGTCGGGTATGTACATTTCATAATGAAATCTCAATGCTTCCACATTTGAGATATGAGTATTTTACCAATGTGTTCATGGAAATGGCTGCGCTTGATTCTAAACCAACTTAAAAAATGACACTTAAAGAGCTTCAATAGGTCAATAATTAGGTTGAAGATTTATTGGATAAGGGAGTCATCAATTCAAGTACATCATGGTGGTGTTCCAAAAACTTGTTTGAAAAGAATGATGATAGATCCATGTTATTTTATACGATATTATAAACCATATGACAATGAAGAACTGGATTCCACATCAATATATCGAGTACCCATTTTACTCTTCGATGAGAGACTATGACTTATCAAATATTTACTTTAAATTGGGGTATTATCAGTTGATATTTAAAACATCAAATATAATAAGGACATATTTGGAAGCATGTATATCTATTATTAGTTCATTTTGATGATGTTTGAGAAGAAGAATGTACTGATAGTGTTTAGGGACTTTATGAATAAAATCATATACACATAACTAGATCAGTAATTTTTTTCATTTCTAGAATAAATAATGATGTACTCTATGATAGATGAAGATAATTTACAACATCATAATGTCACCATGAGTGCTAATAGACAGAATTGACTATAAACTGTTCAATCATTTTTTCAATTTTGGACAGATCTAGTAGCATTATAGGGTCACACCATCTCATAGGAATGTGTTTTAGTAAACCCAAATAGTGTCTAGGATGTTTATTCATGGGAGAAACTTGATAATATTTTTGATATGAATATATGTGTTCATTTTTCATGATTTTATTATAGATTTATCAAAAATATTTTGATCCATATCTCTACATCATGGAATTATTGAGAAGGGTGTGGTGTATTAATGGTCTAGAGTATGTAATGAAGATTTCCATGATATTAATCGGAATATTACTATGACACCATTCATGATCTTAATCCAACAAGATGAGGATAATGCAGTGTTTAGTGATACTTTTGGGATAGGGCATGGAAAAGTGTTGATACATAGATATCTCGTTGTGGTGTATGAGTTGTAACTATTATGGATAGATTAAGAAAACAACTTTACACATGACATTGAGTTAGTTGAAATTATTTATTCATTGATATTTGGGAGGCATGATCTATTTGGTGAAAACATTATTCAGTATATTGATCATAATAATTTAAAGAATATATTTTCACAGTGAGAATTGAATCTACAGTAGTGATGGTGGGTATAATATATTAATTGATTATATATTAACCAAGAATATTCACTAGCGATGGGAAATAGTTTTTATGATGGATTGAGATGGAAAAGTCAATCTCTGGCAGTTTAGTAGTCTTGTAATGAGTGGAAAATGATGACTTTACTATGAGAGATGTATGTTCTGGTTCATGAGTTTCCATAGAAGATAACCCACTTACGTGTTTCAATGGATTAATCATTTTTGAACCGGATTAGAGATAATATATTTAGTATCATGAATGTTTGTCCATTGGGGGAATCCTTTATGGTTGAAAGGCATATTCTGATTGGACTATTGATGAGGATGAGATCATCTAAATTATGAATCCAGTTATGTTCCTATAAGTATATGGGAATATATGAGGTGTGAATTTAATGCCTCAAATTGGGAGGGGGTATCCATGTGGAGAAAAATGTACCATGACATATGAAAACAGTTTTCGTGGACGAGCATAATCAAGGATATTAAAGTGTTTATGAATCAATTATACACCTTAAAATAACTAATGTCCAGTAATAAGAACCATTGTGGTTTATTACATCCATTTTATGTTACAAAATTCAAATTGGATGATGTTACAATAGTTTTTTTGGTGTTTTTCGTGTTTGAACCTGGAATTAATAATGCTTTCAAGGTTGTTGTGTACTATTTCAAAAATATATCAATTTTCATAACTATACGAGGGACTTTATAATTTGATATGATTGGAGACCTGTACATTCGGGAAATTGGAGATTTGAATGGGGTTCCATGGACTATTTTTTCTTCCTTTATCTCGTGATTTCACTATTGGAAGGCCTTGATAAAGGAGTTTGGTACACAAGTTTTACTATGTATCAAATTCCACCAAAATATATTTCGAAATTTGGAGTTTAATATATTTGGTCATGAGGATATGCTATTATTTTGTGTCCTATACTTTGGTGGGTCTTGGGAGAAGCATCTATTATTGGTTGAGTTGACCTATAAAAATAGTTATTTAGAAACCATTTATATGGAACTATTAAAGGATCTATATGATATGGAAACCAGATAAGAATTATCTCATATATAGGTAGGTGTGTTATAAATTTTGAGATCGAGTCTCATGTAGGATTCACAAGAGTAGGTTCAATTGATTCAAAAGAACAATGATATGGCTCAGAGTAGATAAAATTCATATGATGATAGACATAAATGACCCCTAGAGTTTATAGTGTATTATCCTATATTAATTTGGGAGTCTACTAGATTGGGTCACCACATGATATAGAAATAGGGAATGTTATAACATAGTTTTTTTGTATCGATTTTTGTTTTGGAAAGAATCGATAATGTGGCATACCGATTTGATCATCCCCAAAGGTAAAATTCTAAATTTTTTTTTTCATGTGCTAGAGCTTCAGTGGTATCACCCATAAAAATATCAACTGATTGAAGTGGATAATATTGTTCATTGGATATATGTTTCAGTTGAGGAGCGTATGATACATGTTTTGGATAATAGTGAGAATGTGATGTAGGTAAATAAAGTGTTGATTGTTCATGTATTATGGAATGATGGATGTGTTCAGAAGAAAATATGTGATAGAGTGGAAAAATTACCAACTATGGGGCCCAATTTTTTTGTATATGAATAAAATCGATTCAATGGAGAAAACTCAGGAAGATTTTTTATAAGGTTGGGATATTTTATGATCTTGAATAATGTTATTTACAAATTTTATAATATTGGGTAACTTAAAAAATTTCCCTTTTATTAATATAAAAATGGTACGAACATCCAAAAAGATAATTTTATAGATATATTATCAACTTTCCCAAAAAAATATCTTTCATTTAAATCTTAATGGAAACATATCTCATTCTCATAATCATCTACTGTTAAAATTTCATCTTAATATCTTCACTTCCTAGGAAAGTTACGCATGAATGTTTAATGTCCCATCATTAGTGATATTCTAATACTTATATATGTATCCTTTTATTATTCACCCCCAATATTTTCCTAAACATATTAATATAATGAAACTATTATCATTAGTAAATTTATGTATTTTCATATAAATTAAAAAATAATTATTTACTTATTACCATTCACATAGAAACCTAAAATAATGCCTATCAAGCATACAACAATCCACCACCTCCAGAAAACAACATATTAATTTTTTTTATCGCATCCATTCAAGGTTGAAAAAATAATTTTTTATTGAATTAATATTCTAAATATATCTCAATTATATTTTATTATATAATTATTTATAATTTACCTCCATTATATCCTATTTTTTAGATTTAAAATTATTATTCCTATAAATGATTGACTACAAGCCCCACAAATGTGGAATTTAATATTTTATCACAATCCATATATATGGTTATAAAAAAGAAATTATATAAGGTAGATGATATCTATATCATGATTAGGGTTAATTATCTTCAATATTGAAATTATATAAATTCATTTCCTTCCTCAAAAAATCTTTTTCCGTTCACTTATTTGACTATGTTTTTTCAGTTTCTTGATAAATGTTAAATTGTTTATGCCATAAATATTGAGTAATAATCTATAATAGATTTATCATTTAATATTTTTTATATTATATATATTAATAATATTATAATTATGTTTTAAATATTTAATATATATATATAAATATATCACATTTGGATCATTAATCAAAGGAAGACTAGTTTATATCATACTATTTTACTGAACCATATCAATTTTTATAACCTAATAAAATAGAATTTATGGATTCATTTAACAAATTATTATTCAATATTGAATAATTTGGCACTGATCAACTTCGGTAAATGAAAAAGTTATAAAACAACAATTATGAATGTTGTTCAAAAAAATCATGGTTACAAGCACATGATATAAAAAATTGATAAAAAACATAATAAACTTGTACTGAATAAATAAAAAAATTACCAGAGTTTATTTATATGAATAAAGATAAATAATAAAATACTCTGATTATTTTTTATTATATATATATTGATTTCTTGAATACATGTAATAAGTATCACATTACCAATGTTTATATTTTTTTATCCTCCATTATGTTCTTTTTATTGGTACATTATCGTAATTGTATGGGGTTTTTCTTGAGACTTCATTTTTATAGGGTCATAATGATTTTTCATATAATATATTAAAAGACTATTTTCTTATTTTCTCTTATTATTTTATAATTTCATTCCTTATCTTTTTATATGGCATTAAAATGACAGATTTTAACTTCTATAAAAGTTGAGTATGTTGAGAATAATCCACATCCTCTCAAAATCAGATCATTTTTTCCATGTTGATATTTTCTATTATATATAATTTACTCATTAATTTTTTTGGAAACAATTTTTTTTATTAAGTGACCTTGATAATTCCTCTATCGAATTTCAAATGAAATTTTTTTCCTCTTATTAAGAAATGAGTTTTTCTTAATATTGTTTTTATATACTACAAATATTTTTATCACTTTAGAATCAATTGTTTAATTATATACTCCACATTTATGTTGATATCCCTTATCACGTCTTAATGATTTTTTATTGATGCTTCCTATAAAAAATAATCAATTTAATATAATTTAATTCACCTTTCAGAAATGTTTTTGTTGATTTCAAGGATCATTTATTTTACATTGTTTTTAAAAGTATATTTTTTATAAAGGTATCCCCTTTTCCTTTCAAAATGCATTATGTGTTTTCCAAGGATTAATTTATTATATAACTTAATAAATTTAATTTTTAAAAATATCTGATTTATTTCATAAATGTAGCTATTTTTAAATTATTTTTTAATGTGACATGTTAATTTGTTAATTATGCTAATATAAAATGTATTTTATACAATACACATTAATGATTTTATTCCATTTTACCATATGTCAAAATTGTTTTTATCCACTTCTAGGTTATATTTATGAAACATTCTCTCCAGGATCCTATGAAATAATATTTGTGGTTATGGTTTTTTATTTTCAACTTATTTCACCCTAGAGGTGAATTATGGTTATACCATCTAAAAATGATATAGTACCCATTTTTTCATTCCATGAGAACATTATGATGTGATGAATTATTATTTTTATTTGGAACACATATCTATTGATGATTTAAGGGATGAGTCCTATATCGAAATAAAAATATATGGTTATGATTTTATATATAATGTAATAAGAATTTTATAAGTGGAAACGATTGTCATATTCATAGTTCAGAAGAATATTCAATGATATTTTCACATATAGTTTTATTAATATTATTTTTATTTAAGATGATCGCATATAGTTTCTTAACACAATTTATCATCGAAATTATCATATATTTTTTTTCATATGATCGTATATACTCATTATATTATATATCATCATTTACATGGTTGTGTGTAGTAATAATTATAGATAGATTTATCACCTTGATTGTGTATTAAAAATATTTTTCATATCACTGTTCACATGAATGTGAAAGGAAATGAACAAATATATATTATTTTATGTTTAATTTTTTTGGACATGATCATTTTTTTCATTGTTGAAAAAAATTAATAAATATATACAACATTCCTATCACATATTTCAATGACTATTCAATTGAAATAATGTTTATTTTTTTAAACGGTATTGTCAAGATAAATTTTGGTTCATTTAACATTAAATTTCCTTACATTAAGACATATATAATAATATTATTATAATTGGTTATTTATTTAATATATATTTTCAGATCTCATGTTAACAGGTAAACATTTGTTGTGACCCACGATAACAAGTTGACCTGTTTTTGTATATTAACAATTTTAGCTCACCCATTAATATTTTATCATTCCCCCATGTTATATTGATATATATGACACATGAGAGTATTATAATAGGGTCTAGTGTGGATAAAATAAGAATAAATGTTCAGATGTGTTAAACAATATGTTTTTGTGTTTTTATCCTCGATGAAACAAAACCATCCATTCATTATATTTTTTGATTACATATCTGTTTTAATGTTTAATTTATTGTAATGATGTGAAACAAATATCATTTCATATAAATTTATATCAATATAATTCTTTTATGAATTGGTTTTTTGACCTTACAGTGGAGTTTGGGTCTTGGGAACCCCACTTGAATATCTTCTTTTCCACCCTAAAATAAGAACAATATATACCAAATTAGAAGTAATTTCTACATATAAAGAATATTATATCATATCAACTATCCTAAATAGAATCCGTTAGGATATAAGGATTTTAAACATTGTGATTCAATATATTAATATACTAATAGAATTAGAATTAATACAGTTAAATAAATTCACAGAAAATTTTAAATAAATTCCATAAATCCAGAAGCTAATAGAAAATAAAAATATTTTAGAGTGTTATTGAAATTCCAACCTTCATTTAAATTTATAATTCTAATTTTCCACCATTTTTTTCCTACTTATTGATTGCTTTAAATTTTCGGATGCCATATTCTTGGTAATTATTTCTAACTACATCGTAAATATCTTCATCATCATGGTGGAACTGAATGTTTTAATCATATTTTGATAATGATATTTTTCCCCATTATAGTTCTCATCAAAAAATGATCTATTCACCTTTGATGGTATGGATTTTTAGAAATTCCGTTATGAAAAAATATACCCTATTGAAAAAATTTACTAAAAACAAACACCTTAATGTAAAAAATATTTATACCATACGTGTTATGAAATATAGAAAACACATAATGATGTGAATTTATGACTAAACAATATTCCACTATTTGGAATGAAAAAATATATAAATATGTTTTCCATTTGTAATGAATGTAATTATATAAGAAAATTGTTTCTTTGAAAAATTCCCCCAAATTTTTGACTACATCTTCATAAATAATCATTATAATCGTTCTAATATTTTGATTTATATCCAATTTTCAATTTTCTCTTCAATTATATTTTCATAAAAGTGAAAGGAAAATAATTAGAGCTGTAAGAATAGGTTATAACGAATGTTTCTCTTGGAAAATAAATTACTATAGATTTAATCATTAATAAACAAAACCCCTTAGAATATCAGAATGAGATTTTGAAAATGAATACAAAACCATTATTTCTTTCTCAATCATTCATTTTCTTGATCATTAAAACATAAATTCACAATGAAATAATGAAAATGAAAAAAATATATTATGTAGGAAACAATAATTAGAAAATTAAATATGGATCCAGTATTATAGACAAATATATAAGGATATCTTTTAAAAAAATTTAATTAGATGATGAATGTTTTTTCATCATTTTTAATATTATGAATAATTATTTCAGTCATATAAATATAATTTATTTTTTTTTATTTCAGCTCTTATCATGAGTAGATATTTTGATTTATTTTGTAGTTATATTCCCTTCTTTAAAATCTACATTATTATCAATAATTAAAAAAAATTCATCAGGTAAGCATAGTTTTCAAAATTTCTCTTCCTATAAAAAATAATATTTCATTATATGATCATTAGATTTCGAAAAATATTGAAAAATAGATTGATGCCCATTTTAAGAATCTATGATCCCTTCTGATCACAATAAAATAGCTTAATGAATTTATCTTATTATTGAATATTTATTTTCTAAATAGTATATGTATATATATTTTGATTAAAAATAAATGGAAATGCATGGTATCTCCTGGTAATGAAATTTACAACACATTGATTATTATTCAAATTTCATTTATATTTTGTAACTATATCCACAATTTGAATCTAATATTTATAAACTAAAGTGATTATAATTGGATCATGAATCAAGTTAACATGTAAAATATGTAATGAAAAAATGTTTATGACAATAACTATTTTCTCTGTTAGTTTGAATGAACAATAATTCTTCGCATATGATTTCTAAAATCTAGATCTTATTGTATTTTATAGTAAGATATCAAATTTTTCTTTATGATCTACAATATGTACAACATAGATTAACATTTATTAATATATTATCTGTGAAATTAAATAACATCACTCAATTATGATTTCTTAATATCGATTCTATCTTGACTATTACCTAATTTGAAATATTAACAGGTTCCCTTATCAATAATAATATATCCCGATCATTTAAATTTAATAACATTGTTCAAAATAAAATATGATTAATTACCAAATATTAATTTATTAATCATTCATGAATAATTATTATTTGTGGTAACTACTAAAAAATACATTTCTTTACATGTAAATGAAATGTACATACAACAATATCCAAAAAAAGAAAAAATATTTTAATTAAATAGGTATAAAAAACACTAGTTGCATCCATTTACAAAAGAAAAAACTAGATTATAAATAAATTTAATCATCCCAGAAATGATGATCCATAGGATTTCGTAGTGAAATCTAGTTATTTCACTAATTCTGTAAAATAATTTGAATTTTAATTTTTAGATATTTCTATTTTTAATTGAAAAAAATATGAAAAAATTGATTTTATTTCTGAATAGAAATAATAGTTCTTATAAAAATTAATTAGTTTCAAAAAATTAAACAATTTGTTATATTTTTAATTTGACGATCATAGATGATGTTATGTATTAAAAAATAGAATAAAATCAATAATATTTAAATTAATTTCATTATAAATTTCTATTTCACATCATAAAAAGCTAACTAAAATATAAAAACACTAACTCATTATAAAATTAAATTGAATTAAGATATTAATAAAAATAAATATACAAATAATTTATCATAATTATAGTATGTTATTATATTATAATTTTAATATGAAATATATCAATGTGATCCACTATTAGTGTATAGTGAATACATTACAATATGAGTAACATTATTAGAAGAAAAAAATTATTGGGTAAATGTGTATTGGAAAAAAAATATTATTGGATCTAATATTTATTTATGAATATGGTGATCATAATATTCAATGTAATATCAAACATAATTTTACATTCTTCAGAATGAAAAAAATTATTTAAATAACAATTACCATTACAATATATAACTCATTAAAAAATTATATAAAATGAATCTGATTTGATAAATTTTTTTTTTCAGAATAAGAACATATGGTGCATTAATATCCATTTTTGTATATAGATATTTATTCCGTAGTTATTTATATATCTTCTTAGATAATTTTATTCATATATTAACGTGTTTTAATAAATTATTTTGGTTTTTAATAGTTTATTTCTTCATGAAATCATAATTTTTAAATTTAATAGAAGAGGTGTTGTTCTAATAAATTTTCAGGTTTAGATCTTCAGGAATAAAATTATATTTCCCTTATTTAACAAAACGTACGACTATCTTATCATCATTATCCTTGGACAATTTATTACTCAAATATTCTAAATCTAAATGTATATTTTGATTTTAACTTTTCCTTTTTTTCAAGAACATACTATGTCACAAAAAAATCATTCTTCTAATAATCTAATTATTTTTTAATTACATTATTCATCATTTCCCCATTAGAAACATCTACATTAATTATAAAACATTTAAAATTAATGTTATTTTCATTCTTTTAAGGACTAATAATACATAAATACATTTTTATAATTATAGGTTCATCATAATCAGCTTCATTCAAACATTCATTATAAATTTAATCATATGTTCAATTTTAATAATATATCATATTTTCACATGGTTTGGATATCATTGTTTCCTTGATAAATATTTAGATATTTGGAGTATTACGAATAAAATAGTGATTTTTATTTTAACAAATCTATCTTAAATGAAATATCATAAATAGAATCTCAATTACTACAAGTACATGTATCAATTTATATATTATGATTCATGTCTTTTCTATTAATAGATTTGATCTTAAGTCTTCTTATATTTCAACTTTTTCTACATACATTATTATACAATATGAACATGTTTTCAACATTAAATGTATATATTGATAATTTATTATTATTATTATATATCTATTAATATTGATTATGATTATCTCTTAAGAAATTTTTATTTCAATTATGTTGAATAATTTTCATTGAAAATCAGAAACATTAATAATCAAGCACTGCACAACTAATAGATTATAATATTTTTTTTCATTAAAAGATCAAAAATTTGAGTATTAATTAGATAAATAGTATACTATATTTTTCATTACTTATTTTTCATTATATATGTAAAATAGAAATTCATTGTACATTATGGATCAAATTAAATCAAAGTGTGTTAAATTTTTTATTTTATTTTTGTCATAAATCACAATTATCTTGAATTACCACTCCATTAGAATTATATGAATTATTTATTCATCCAAATAATCATATAATAATTATGTTTTACAATGTTATTACAAGATATAAACATTTTTCATTAATATTTGATTCAATTAAAAACAAATATTCATAAAAAATTAAAATCATTAATAATATTCTCTAAAAATACATCTATAATTTTCTTGAAAATATGATGTCCCAAAATTCATAACATATAATATTATCCAAATTAGTCAAAAATTTCATCCACAAGAAAATAGTATTAAAATAATAATCTATAGTGAAGATAGATACTTAGTTATAACACACTTGTTTATATGAAGTTTATATTTTTTCAATATTAAAAAAGTAGGATCTTATTTTTTCAAATTCTTGTATACTCTGTTCCCCATTTTAGCATTTTAAACACATGTAATTATGAATGAATAATTACATATTATTAGAGTAGTATTCATAGTCATTCCTATAAAATAGATGGCTAATATAAATTAGATTATACATTCTTTGAACATAAAACATACCATTCAAAACAATATCTAATATATATTATGGTTCATGGAAAATGAAACATGGTGTTCTAATCCTCCAATGAAATAATGAAGTTATATCATGTTTGGGTTTCAAATAATGATTCATTAAAAGAATATAATAATATCCATAAATAATTGGAAAAAAAATATAGCGGTGAATTTTTATTGAAAACATTTCTACTAATTTTTTAAACCAAATTTATTAAAGTTAATAGTATCACATAGATCTGTTATAAGATAAAAAAACCCGAAATATATCATATTATATAAAATTGAGAGTGGTAAACATTATGTTTATTAGAATTTTAATTCTATATTATAAATTAAAAACCTGTAGTAAAAATATAATCTATATAAAAGGTATATACAACAAAAATTAGAAAAGACATAGTACAAATTCAAAAAACACATATCCCATAGATAGATATTTCAATGATCTCTATATAATAAACATATAAGGGTAATAATAGGTAAGATTCATGGTAAATTTTTCATTAAAACTATGGAATGGTATCCTATAAATTTTCATATAGTGTTTTTTTTATTTAATTACATTGGAATACCATTAGTTAAAATTTCAGTAGGTACAAATATTCTTCAATAAACCATATCCCCAACTATTTCTACCCCAAAAAATATATTTATTAACCCAATAAAAACAATTAAAAATAAAAGATATGATTATTAACTAAATCTACAACAGCCCATCCAATCATTATTGAAGGATAAAAACAAAAAGATAAAAACTGAAAAGTGTTACTAGTCGAACAATAAAATATAAAAACTAAAACTCTTATAAAAATCTAAAAAATTTCATAAAAAATTAGCCATTAAAAAAAACAATAATAAAAGCATAATGCAATTAAATATTTTATTAATTATTATCTTTTTATTTTAATTCATGAGGTTGTGGCAGTGTCTATTGATTATTTTCTACTTGTGAGACAACATATTCCTCAAGATTAAATGTAAATTCATTGGAATAATCTTCATTATCATCTGTTGAAAATTTCAATGCATCAATTATCCCAATGATGTTAGTTTTATCGCATTTTATTTTTAAATAATACATACTCATCCATACTACTATTCTAAGGAACATAAGAAATACAGTTTTTTAATATTATGACCTATTCATAAAAATAATTAAAATATAAAAAAATTTAGTTAAAAATAATTATATCTTATGTGTTACGTGATTTGGAAAACTAAGAGTAAATTCAGTAATTAAATATATTGTTATTTACAATTATTTAGGTTTTATTTTGAATTTTTTTATTAGTTTTTAAATTAAATTACAATACGATATTATGTAATTCTTGGAAAATAATTATTGATTTTTAATTTGATTATATGGTGTTGAGATTCATTATTCATGATGGTTAATGTATTTTTTAATTGGAATATTGTGCACTCTACCAATAATATAAAATTATTTTTTAAAATTTGATTCTTTTATTTATAATTGAATTACTTAAAATAATATAATAACATCATTAGTAATAAAAAATATAAAAAATATATATATAAACTTTAAACCAACATGAAATGTTTTTTTCTTTAATTTTTTAGGTGGGGAGTGTGCTGGATACATACTGGAATTTATTCCCTAGTAGATATAATGTAAAAATTCAATATAGTTTCTATTGGATCAAAATTCATGTATTTTAGGGGTGGTACATAATGAATCTTCACATGAAATATTGATATGGCTGATAAAATACAATTTTTTTTGGTTTTTCTTTTATTTACTTGATTATTCATTCATATAATAATTTTTTCCTAAGATTCCATTTAAAACATTTTCTTGTATTGTAATTAATGGATTGGCATGATTGTTATTGTATTATTTTGACGTTTCATGTTTATATTTATTTATCGTGAATTATTTTTAATGGATTATTATTTTTGGGGGTTTTTTATTATTTATATACTTATATATTATGTTTATAGTCAAAAAAAATTACATAATTCAGTTTTTAGGTTATTATGCAGGAATTAAAAAAAAAATTCTATTATATGAGTGAAATATTTCCAAATTTTGTTTTATAGAGTCCTAGAAACTTATATATAACCCCTGAGGACTGGAAATGTCCTTTATTCATAGTGTGACACCATGCTATGTGATATATCAAGTCCAACTAAGTCTGTTCATTAGAAAAAAACTATTTATTTTTTATTTTTTAACGATCTTTTGTATCCATATATATTAAATATGTTTCATAAAAAATGTGAATATATAATCTCGCTCAGATTCATCTATGTGTGACAACCCTAATAATTTTTTTTAGGTTTAAAATGGTTCATCAATTAGTGAATAACAAGAGGTTCAATATATTAACTAGGATTGAAACTTTCATGAGGTATTACTGGATTTATATATATGATGTTAATGAAATATTATAAGATACTTAAATATATTATTATGGATTTTTTTAATATAATATGAAAATGTTTATCTTATACATACCCATTCTAAAATGAACATATATAACCTAGATTTTATCCTTGTGATTTAGAAGTTAGTTTATTAACATAATTAACTGGTAAAAAAATATAATATATATGTATCATTCTGTAAAATAATTAATATATATATTCTCATAACTCAAAATCAAATTAGAATAAAGTAATTGTTAGAGATATAATGAATTTAGTTAACAGTGAATGAGATAGACAAGGTGAAAATTATCATAAGGATTATCTAAAAAATTATTGATGCTCTTATTGAAAATCATGGGCTATTACTTACCCAACTATCTTGAGTAATTATTAACTACAATAGAAATTCATCCCAAGAACCAAGAAAGATACTCTTGTACCCTAATACCTGAGCCAACAGGGACATGGATTGACGAGAGTTCTTTATCTTTTTAGTCTGTGACTAGAACCTAGTATCAAATATGATAAAGACTGGTAATTTCCATAGTAATTGTAGGTGATAAATTATTTCAATTCATTATTATCATCCTTCCATTGATATAAGTACAATGAAAAACATGTATAAGAAAAACCATAAAATAGATTCATCAAATTACATGGTATATAATGATATTAAAACTGAATCATCTGATGGAGAAAGTTGATTACCTCTCCACCTACTAATTCCTTCACCACTATACAGTCCAATGGATCTATAAAATCCAACACCTCCAAGTGGTGATTTTCTTTTTCAATATAATTTTTATGAAATTATACAAAAAACCAAAGGAAAAGATAGAACGTGATCTATAAAATCCCAATATGGTCTCACAATGTTTTCCAAAAACAAAAACATAAAAATTTATATTTAATTCAAACATTTAAAATAATAACGAAATGGATTTTTAATAGAATATTTTAAACAAACACCTATTTTTATAATCAAAGGACGAAAGAAATATCAAAATAACTTTAATACCTTATGAAATGAACATTAAATATATAATAGTTTATATAATTCATTTTTCATAAAAAATGAAACTCAACAAAAAGTGAAATTGTTATCATATAAAAAAGATAATTTCATGGTGAAAAAATACTTATAAATGAAACATGGTATGTTAGTTTATCTGTTAATATGAACTCTATACAAATCATATTGACTACACCTCTAGAAACGTGTACACTCCAAAATACACCCCACTGGGGGAACCCATTTGTGGTAGTCTATATTTTAATAGGTGAACCCATAATGAGAATTCACACTATAATAGTTTTAGCTATAATTAATTTCATCAATAAATTCCAAGGGATTCAATTTAATAGAGTTTTTGTTCTAGTTACAATTAAAAAATATGTTATCCATGTTTTTCAACAATAATGTAATCAATTAAGAAACTAATCCTTTCAAAATAATTCAGTCTATATTTTAAAAATTTATGTTCTCAAGGTGAAATTTAATTTCAAAACCAAATATTAGGTTTTAATTATTAAATTTGGATCGAAATCTCTATTTAATAAATATATTTTCTCAATATCATGAATTAAATCATTTCATTAGAACAATTTCCAAATCGGAAAATAATTTCTCTTAAATATACACCAAACACGAAATTATAATAAAATTGGGGTTTTACTAAATATCCATAGCCATTTTAAATTATTGTTTGAATCATTCAATATCCTTGTTTTTATTATCATTGTAAAACTCATTTCAATTTAATAAAAATAATATTGGTTCCAATTCTAGGGAAAAGAAATATGGAATAATAATTCATTAACTCAAGGATCTATAAACATACACCCTCAATGGGACTATCAAATGTTAAACAAAGGTGATGATTATATAAGACCACAATCATGATCCAACATCAAACCAAAAGAATTTTAAATGATCAAAACTCATACGAGGTGGGAAAGGGAGATGAAATAAGAAACATTATAGGACTTCCACTTAATGATAATGATGATCTACCAAAGTAACCATGGTTATTCCCAAATAAAAAGATATATGAGTTTTAATGATCTCCCGAAAAGGTTACAAATGCACTAGGACGAGTTAGAAACATTTCATGGTATAATTTGTTTATAATTAGTCATATGATACGAAAAAATCAAAACATTTGAAAATTATATATTATTTAATCTCATTAAAAATAATTTATTCCATGAATTTTAGAAACGCTAAAAATCAAGTCAAATTATTATTAAAAAAATTTCCTTACACATCATAAATTAGTAATACAAAATATAACAAATTTAACACCATTTAAATTTACAAGAACTACTCTGGATGATAAATACCCATCATGTAATCAAAATACATGGCATATAATCAACTAGACGAATTCATAAATCCCTCTATATGTTATTAATAATCAAATAAAAACTAAACATTATAATTTTTTTTGAGAATTCATAAAAAATTAATTGAAAATAAAATAGTAATAATGGAGTAACTAAAATACCTAATGTGATGTTTTAACCTACCCCACCTAAAAACATTCACTCCGAAGAAATCTTGTGTAGATGATTCCATACCGATGAGAGGAGTCCAATTCTCTCTCATCAGTGCCTCAATCTCCCACATCTCATGCGAATATAATGCATTGTACCATAGTGGATGGAGAAAAGTTATAATTCTTCAATGCAATACTCTTTCCTCTGGAATTGGGGACGACCTCGTTGATTGATGGTTCAACGATTCTAATCGGTTTCTAGTAGGTTTATTCATAAAACCAAAAATATCCAATGATTCGATATCCATTTGGACCTACTTTCAAATGGTAGGCACTCATTAGTTGTGATCTAATGAGGCTTACGAATTTTCATTGGTCGAGAGGATGGGAGTTCGAACTCATCACATAATTTTTAGGGGAATTATTGTCTACTCCGGGACACTCTTTATAGATTTAAGTTATGTTCATGAATCCTTATTACATTACCAAGTATAAAATGATCATTCCTTTGGATATAAAAATCAATGATTGATATGTACGAAATTTAGAGAATGTTTTATATGTATTCTAGGTTCTTCATAGATAGAGAATCATCTGTATTTTTTAGAGATTATTAGTCAATTGTATCCTTCAGTACATAAAATTCTCTTGGTCATTATGATAACCAAACTAGATTTAAAGCCACTCAGTGGGGCACTTGAAGTTTATTGTCATTCAGAAAGATATAGATTATTTCATAGTTGGGATGATACCCATTGATGGGCTTCCTATGTACCCTCTTTTTGGAAAAGGAATTAGAACCCACATAGTTCGAGTAAGAGAGTATGATGTTTATGCATGATTGATGGCTCAAAGAAAGATGTCATGATTATGTTTACACTATAAGATCATGTGAGTCATGCTCGGTGTGAGAAACAAGAGGTATTGGTGAATCCAGAAAATTGTGCCACAAAAGATGCTACGATGTGGGGCCTATGTATGTATGACTGCCCAAAATAGATGAGGATTAAGATTTACTTTAGGTAAGAAATCCAAGAACAAGGTCCATAACGGTTTATGTACTTCATGGAGATTTGGGTACTCTAACTTGGGGTTACTCCTGAAGAAGATGCCGAAATTAAGAGGGGACTCATGATTGGGTTTTACTCTTGATAAGGAACCCTAGATCAAAAGTAAATTAAGACTGGCTAAGTAAAATTATGACTGGGGATTACTCCTGAGAAGGAAGACCAGGTTAAGGGACTTGTGGTTGGGACATACTCTTGAGGAGGATGCCCATATTTGGGTACTTTAAGAATGGGGATTATTCTTGAATAGGAAACCCAGGATAAGAGACCCATGGTTGAGGCTTACTCTTAAGGAGGAAACACATAATTGGAAACTTTAAGACTGGGGCGTACTCTTGAGAAGGAAGACCAGGATAAAGGAATTATGATTGGTGCTTACACCTAAATAGGATGCCAAATTTGGGGACTTTGGACTTACTCCTGAAAAGAAGGCCCAAATTAATGAGGACTTGGGGCTTACTCCTAAGGAGGATGCCCAAATTAATGAGAATTTGGACTGGGGATTACTCCTGAAAAGGAGGCCCATATTAATGACAATGTGGACTGGGGATTACTCCTCAAAAGGAGGCCCAAATTAAGGATTATCTCATCTTATAAGATGAGGTTGAATTAATGAAGTCTCTAACTTTAGTGATATAAAGATGTGTGAATCACTAGGTTTTGAGAGATGTTTCACAGAATTCTTTCAAATAAGGAAGCCAACAAGGAAATCATTCCATAAATAGCATTGGAGAGAATTCTAAAGTCTTAATCCTGAAGAGGAGAGGTGGATAGGTGTAAGATAGGTGAAATAGGCAGGAAAGGAACCCAAATAGAGAGGGGCACACATGTACTTTGTGGATGAGCAAGTACTATGTGGGCGCACAAGTTTTTCTCCCATAGGTATACTTGTGCGACACAAGGTTTCTTGCGCATCGGCCAATATTTAGGGTAGAATTTGGGTGAGTCTTGGCTCAAGACTTTTATACTAATTCTGGAGACTTTCAGAAGATAGGCGCGCATGTTATATGGAAGGAGTAAGGCGGCGTGCAAGTGTGGACATTTCCCTTAATATATTTCCACCCAGGGAAGCAAGTGTTGATGAGTTTCCACACTTAGCCCTTCCTCCCCCACTTTAGATCTTCTATTTTAGGTAAGAAATTACCATAGAAGTGTTCAGAAGCTTTGGGAAGAGACTAGGGTGCCAGGAGATCAAATCTGAGGTTATGTAATTTTTTATGTTTTTCGTCCTCAAATGGGGGGTCCCACAGGGTTATTTATAGGCTAGAGAGACCCTGGGAGAAATTTCAAAGAGGGTGTGCACGTCACCTGTGGGACCATTATTCCATGCGCAAGTGTACTTGCATGACTATGAGGGAACTTGCACGAACCAAATGTAAAGGAACCTTTATTCATGCCTTTGTGAATTTTTCAGGTTTTCATTAAAGGATGAATCAATTTATTCTAAAGAATTTTCCCTTTTCATTCATTTTGACTCTGTGAAGGAAATGAGTGTCAAAAAAAGTCCCCCCACAGAGTTGGATCCCAATAAAATGAGGATGTAACTATGAGGAAGATAAGAAAACCCAATCAAAGGTGGAACACAAGTGTTGAGCACGCAGAGGGTGGAATGCAGGTGTTGAGCATGCTATCTTTAGGCACGCTGGATTTTAGGTGCACAGGGGTGCGTCCTGGCCTATATGAAGGCAGCCATTCTTGCGCAAACCATCGAATTTCAGGATTTTGAGATCTCGCCACACATTTTGTCATCGTTTTCTGTTATTTCTTCATCTTCGAACTACTTTCATGTTATTTAGACCTCCGTGGTTATACATGCATGCCAAAAACTTGTGCGGCACATAATACTTGCGCGACACTTGCTCACTTGCGCACCAGAATTAGACTTGCACGCCTTAATGCCTTTGCTATTTTTTTTCGAATTCCTTAAAAAATTTTATGACAAATAAACCCATTTAAGAGTTAATTCATACAACTTTTGTACAGATTCAATGGCTCCCAAGAGAATCATAACGGCTAACGAATTAGCTAGAAAACAGATTAATGATATAATGAGAATCATTGGCCATGATTACTATACCGTCTATGACAACACTCTCCTAGATTTGTCTATGTAATTGAATAATTATCATCTTGACTTCCCCCAGATCATTTATCTGTCTTTGTATGGCTATGGTCATCTGCAAGGAGTCAACTTTCTAGATGCAAAGAACTATATGCCTGAGATGCATCTATACTGGCATGAGATGTAGCTAAACTATTACTCCTCTATTTTTGTTATGTTGTTCATTAAGAGAAAAAACAATGGTGTAAACCTTCAAATTTTTCTTCCATGCCATTTCCATGCAGATATAAAAATGGGAAACCATGGGCTAATATGTTTTCCACTTCCGATTGATGGAGAGAAGACAATCATGATAATAGAAACAATATCTAAAAAGAGTACACTTTCCAAATGGATCTTTACTTCCAATGCATCATTCTCAAATCCATCTATCCATCTTCCGTGTCTTGTGGATAGAAACAGAGTCACTGTTTGATCAATAGAAAATTTTCTCAAACCGCATTCAAGAACATTCTTTTACAATTGTTCCAAGAAGAGCTGGTATCCCTGAATCTCTTGTTGTATCCGGTTGAATGAATGAATTCTAGGTGGCTGCTGATGAATCTAGGGATTCTGTAAATCAGATGAAGAGTAATGTTGAAAGGCTTTTGTAATTCCTAAAAAAGGGATGAGACTCCAGTCTGTGGATGTTGTTCCAACTCATATGCATCAATGAAAAAAACTTTCATCTTCAATCATTTGTGCACATAATTTCTTTTGATACCTATTTAGATTTTTAACTTAGCCAATGGGCCTAGTAAGCATAGTGTAATTTTTAATAAGATTTTTATAAATAACCCTACAAATAATGAATCTTTTAATTGTTCAATATTACCTAAATCATAAAAAATTTATGTTTAGTGAGCTGGAAGTTGACATTTATTCAGAGTTACCTTGTCTTTTATGGGCAGTTTAATGTCATTCACATTGAACATAAAGAGGATAATGTTTAAAGTTGAAATATCTTTGATAGAATGGATTAAAATTTACTCAATTACTTGACTATTTATCTAAAAACATATTACCACACTCATGTATGAAGGAAAACATGTAAACTATGACTCTAGAAAATTTGAATCTGAGGAATAATACAAAAAAGGGCTAAAAGACATCAGAATAAGTAGTTCCCATGAATGAAGTTAACATTATTTAACTAACCTGTTAGGGGGTTGAATTATGTAGGGCCACCTAAGGGCATTGGCGGCATAGTCAAATAATAACATCTTTTGGGTGAAAAGTCTATTATGTAGACTGTTTGTGGAAGGATGCCTAAGGGAACGTGCTGCATAGTTAGGCAAAAGAACTCTCAAGAATTTACTTTTCTACTGCTAAAAATCCAGTTGAAGATTATGGGGATTCAAATTTTCCAAAGTATACAGTTTGATGTAGGGAGATAGGTACATGAATATGGAGAAGATATTTCCAAACCAGATAATCCAAGAATTGGATGAATTTCACTCCTATGAAGGGATGACCCAAACGTAGGGAAAAGAGATATAAACCATAGACATTAATAATTTCAAATCATGGTAAAGTACATGAAACAAATATGTTATGGATGGCTATTTTTTCGGATCCTTACATATTTTTGATAATAAAAATAAGGACAAAAGATGTTCTCTTCCCAAGAATGAAGTTACCATTATCTGAAAAACTAGTTAGGGGGTTCAATTATGCAGATCTGCTTAAGGGAATTTGCTACATAGTCAAATAATAGTATCTTTTGGCTGAATAGTCGATTATGTAAACTGTTTATCCAAGGCTGCCTAAGGGCTCATGCTGCATGGTCAGGAAAAAGAATTCTCATAAATTGGACATTTTGTGACCAGAAGTCAAGAAAAGGGTTATGAAGATCTGGAAGTATTTAAGACTAGGATTATGACACAAAAAGATGGGTATTGTCTGATGTATGTAGAGATACACAGATCAATGCTAACCATAATCATGTTGTGGTTGGATCCTGATATTAAATAATGGACTTCACTACATATCACATAAGGATGTGAATCAAGCGGTACGTAGTTCTTGAGACGTAGTTTAATGTCGTGTGGGACGAAAGTGTTAGAGATCATTGTTTAGGGTCATAGATCTCGGACCATTATAAGATATACACAGTGTGTGTTTTCATGTGGATTTTTTAGCCAGGGTACTGAAAGTGGAATTTGGGATTAGGTCCAAAGACATGGGGCTGGATTCAAGGCATACTCGAACGTTCCTACATATCCCATAAGGATGGGAATCAAGCCCATGTAGTTCTAGAAATACCCTCTGTATAGATTTGGTTTGTATAAGTGAATGGTAAAAAGGGGACGTTAGTGCAATGATGGTTTGACCCAAGATAAAAGGTTCAGGAATTACCATGTATGCATATAGTCTTTGAAATATAACATGATTGAAAATCAATGTAAATAATGATTTCCTTTCAGGTGAGGGTATCAAAGAATGTTGTAGTTTACTGTCATACAGGATGAAATGTGCAGTACATTTTAACGTCATGTAGCAAGGACAAAAGTGAACAAATGTGAAGAGATTGGTTTTGGGCTTGAAACTTGGGAGGTTTCCTACGTACCCATCCTGGAAGGAAAGGATCATAGGCTGCGTAGTTTAATTAAATAATGAATTAGTGATCAAGTTGTTCATGGGGACAACGACCAAAAAAATGGTGTTGGGACTTACACATGGTTAGCGACCTAGAGAGGGTGTTATAGTTGATGTTTTCTCTAAGCTCATGTGAGTCATACTCGGTGTGAGAAACAAGAGGTAGGAACAAATTTAATGATGCATAGTCTAATGTCATGTAGGACATATGAAGGTACTATTCAGTTTATAGTATTGCAATTATGACTGTTGGTGCTGCACAGTTTAGTGTCATGTTGCAGGGACAAAATACAGTTTTACGTCATGTAGGACATATTAGGGTGCTATACAGTTTACTGTCTTGTAGCTAAGACGATGGGGACAATATAATTTAACAACATGTTGGATGAAAGGGGGACTGTGCAGATTAATGTGATGTTGTAATGACAAAAGAAGACACATTTTGATGTCATGTTGGATGTATTAGGGAATTTTTCACAGTTTAACGTCATGTTGGATGAAAAAGGGACGATACAGTTTAGCGTCATGTTGGATGATGGTTACAATAGTATAAGGTCATATGCATGGACCGTTGGTTATGTAATTTAATGTCTTTCTGGACGTAAGACACATCTGTACAATTTAACGTCATGTAGTTAGGACGTCACAGTTTAAAGTCATGTTGGACGATGGTGCCAATAGTTTAAGGTCATATGCATTGACCATTGGTTATGCAATTTAATGTCTTGCTAGACATAAGGGACTTCTGTATAGTTTAAAATTATGTAGTTATGACGCAAATTTTAACGTCATATTGGACTTATGTTCCAATAGTTTAAAGTTATATGCATGGAACCTTTCTGTATTTTGTGTTTATACAAAATGTTTCTTCAGAAATCTGGCATTGGTTGGAGTAGTGATGAGTTCCCAATCCATTGAGATTAAAGTCTAAGCTCCATTAGAGTGGACCTTATGTATTGAATAAGGTCCATCCCATTTTGGATCAAGCTTGGGAGGTTTCTTTCTTGGTATCATTGGAGTTCTGAGAACTAATACCAATTCTCCCTGAACAAATTAACGAAGAATTTTTTTTTGTTGAAATCTCATGCTATTCGATTCTGGTAGACTTCCAAGTGGTCCAGGGTGAAAAATCATTTCTCATCTAACCATTACAATTCATTAAATTGCTTTTGAGATTGTTCATCTGTAGATGATTGATCACAAATGGAAACTCTGAGTGAAGGTAATTCAACCTCAATCAGAAAGACTACTTCTGTTCCATATACCAATTAACATGGAGTTGACCATGTTACAGTGCATGTGGTAATTCGATAAGCCCATAAAAAATGAAAGAGTTTATCAGGCCATGACTTCTTATCTTTATCCACCATCTTTTGCAGTATATTTTACAGAGTCTTGTTGAAAGATTCTGTCTGGAAATTGGCCACTACATGATACCCAGATGAATGATTGGATTTTATGATGTATTATTGATACAACCTCTTCACCTCGGATGAATAGAAGTTGGTGCCATTGTCCGTCAATATGGTATGAGGGACACCAAATCTGGTAATGATGTTAGACTTGATGAAGCTAAAAATGAATTTAGAACTGACTTCATTGAGGGGTATTGCCTCTGCCCATTTGGAAAAGAAGTTAGTAGTAGTAAGAATATACTTCAACTGCTTGGATGTAGCGGAAGAATAAGGTCCCAATACATCTATTCCCCATGTGGAAAATTGCCATGAGTATTTAGCTGTATGAAGCAACTCTAGGGGTTGATTATTGAATTTGGCATGTACTTGGAATGAATGACACTTCTTTGTGAAATCAACACAATCTTGTATAATTGAAGGCCAAAAGTATCCAATCATTTTAATTTGATCAGATAGTCTATGTCCATACTGGTGGGTACCACAGACTCCTGCATGCACTTCTTTCATGACAGCCATTTTCTCTTCAACATTAATGCATCGGAAGAGAACTCCATCAAAACAAAATTTGTAAAGAACATTATCTATGTGATCTGGACTATCAGAAAGAGTGAAATTGACCACACATCTCCAAACTTGATCATTCCCAGCACTATCAAGTGGAAGTGTTCCATTTTGAAGGTATTCCTTGATAGGTGTCTTCCATCCTGTAGTATGACCATATGGTTCGGAGATGGGACTAATTTCATTGATTTCCTCTATTCTGGATTGAACATAAAGGGAAATCGTACAAAGATGGGCAATACTGATGCTTGTCTCGTCTCGATTTGGATCTTCCCGAGCTATGGCTATATTAGCCAGTGCATCGGTTGTGCATTTTGTGATCTTGGGACATATGAAAATGTCAGTTTAGAAGGAATCTCCTCCAATATCCCTCTAACGTAATCATACAAAAGAATTAGTTCTTCTTTTCTAATGGCATAATCCCCATTGACTTGTTTGATTACCCGGTCTGAATCACCATTCACATGTAAGTGATTCACTTATGCTTGATGTGCCAACTCCAAGCCTGCGATGAGAGCATGGTATTCTTATTCATTATTTTTACCGCCTCCCAATAATGAAAAGTAATCAGGTAACACTGCCTTTTCCAGAGAAATGAGCACAATTCCTAAACAAACTTTGTTGAATTTAGTATTTTCCATTTTCCTGCCTGTTGGACTTCTGGAAGCACCATCGAAGTACATTTCCCATGTTTGAAGAATTTATTGAATAGAGAATATTTCTTCATTAGGGAGTTCAATATCTAAAGATGTATCATCCACTGAAGGATGTTTAGCTAGGAAATCAGCCAGAGCTTGACCCTTTATTTCCTTTTGAGACACATATTGAATATCAAATTGCTGCAAGATAACTGCCCACCTTTCCAGATGTCCTGTAAGAATTGGATGACTAAGGATGAATTTGAGTGCGTTATTATGAGATACCAATTATACCTCATGATGTTTCAGGTAGTGTCTCAACATTTGAACCGCAATGATTAATTCTAGGAAGCACTTCTCAATATTTGAGCAACGGGTTTCTGCTTCAAGAATAGTTTGACTGAGATAGTAGAGGAGGTTTTCATTCCCAACATCATTCTTCTAAGCAAGAAAGGAACCCAATGATCGCTCTAGAGATATCAGATAGAGGATAATTGGCCTTCCATCAACAGGGGCATTAACACCGGTGGACTCAAGAGATTCTTCTTAAGAATATCGAATTCTTCTTGACATTTTTCAGACCACTTATAAGTGACTCCCTTCTTCATCAATTTGGTGAAGGATAGAATTTTGCTTGAATAGCCTGTTTAGGCTATGCCGTTTGGTGGGGAGGTACCCATGGCTTTGAATTCGATGGCATTAAATCATTAAGAGTCAAAAACAACATAGGCTTTGACACATACTCATCTTCTTATGATTCTTCTTGTTTCTTTGAATCATGTCGTTTCTTTGAGTATTTCCCCTCTGATGAAGAGGGTTTTGCTATGGCATTCATGGTAGAAGGCACAATTGGTTTCTTCAATTGCATTCAAAAAATGGAATTAGTTAGGTTGATCGTTTTTTTGACCATCCAATCATCATATTTTTGAAAATTTTTCTTCTTGACTTTTTTCCACTCACCCTCCTCCTCTGGATCTGTAGTAGTAACACATGCTACCTGAGCTGAAGAACCGTTCAGTTTGACTTGTCCCAAGTCGACCATTTTTTTGTAGGAGGTCCTTGATTACAAAACCCTCCTGAATGGGATGCCCCAACATCTGATGAAATAAGAAATAATTGGGATGGTCTTCATCTCCTTCCTTATTCAGCCTCTGGGGCCTTGGTAATTGAACCAAATTATTTTCTGGAGCTGAAATGAAGTAACTAAGAAGTTTTTCATTTCGAAAATAGTATGTTTTTCTCATCGGATCCTCAAATTGGATCCATCTTTTATCCCTCCTATCTTCTTGAAGAAACGGCCTCTATTGCTGATGCAAAGGAGGTGGAGCCCTTTGAGAAGATGAAGGGTTTGATGTAGAAGTAGGTACATGTTCTTGTTCTAGAATAACTATAGCAGTCTCTACATTACCCATTTTCATTCCTGGAGTTGATGTAATTACACGAGCTTTATCCTTAGTCTTTATAAGAGAATCATAAATCTGTTGAGCGATTGAAGTGAGGCCTCTAAACCCTCATGTGTATTTACCAGGGATCAACGGTGTATACAACTCATCACGTATATTTGACACATAGATTGGAAAAAATTCGTCTTGCAGGAGTGCTAAGATTAGGAAATATGTTAATCCCATAGAGGGAGTAATGAAATCTGAAACCCTTTCACCGTCCTTTTTCTTATGGTTTGTATGATAAAAAACGGTTGTCTTTGTAAAAGTTGTGCTAAACTGAAGAAGGAATTTTTGGCAAAGATCCTCCCATCTGGTAATTGAACGGGATTTCAATCTTGTGTACCAGACAAAAGAAGGTCCTTGTAATGACTGTACAAAAGACCTGATATTAAATACTTCTTGTTGCTGAAGGGTTCCCATCATAGGATCGCAATGAGAAACAAAATTTGTTAAGTGTTGCTTTGGATCTCCCGAACCATTAATGATTGGGAATGTGTTACTTTCAAATTTTGATGGGGGAGGAATGTCATCAACCCATTCAGTGTAAACTCTCTTTTCTGGTTGAATTTGAGCACGCTTCCCCTCCATAGCTTCCAACCGAGCTGTTAATGACTCAATAGTAGTTATTAACTTTTTTGAAACATCTTGTTGAGCTTGTACCTGAACAGGTGCAATAACTGGAGCTGGTACCGATGTGGTGGCTGGTACTGCAATTGATGGTAGCAATGCCAATTATTTTTTCACATGACCTGTAAGATTAGACCAATGAGGGTGTATTTATAGGAGAGGATATTCTTGATCTATATCAGTAGCCAAAAAAAATTCCTTGGCTGACTAACTCTAGCACGCTTAAGAGGAAGACTACTTTAAAGTAGTTCTGCATTCAACCTCCTCAATCCCTTCATTTGTTCATCCTGTTGTGCAAATCCTTGATCTAGTGAGAGTGATTATCCTTATCCAAAGGAATTTTATGTAACCTGATTATTTCATTTCCCGTTGTTGGCTCCCTTTTAGAGAGGGGGAAGTTGGTAACTTGAAGTATTACCTAGATTCTGGGAAATCCTTTGATTTCGTGTACACACACCCTCTTCATTTGTGTCTGTGCGTACAAAATCTTGACCAGGAAACGCTTTATCCGATCCCTCTGAGTGAACCTCATCTGGTGGATCAACAAAAATGGAATTAATGACATTAATTGATGCATAATTCATTGCATCTCATCTATCAGCATTTCTGTGATATTTTCTTTTCCATGTCCTTGATGAGACATTGCCTTTTGTTGATTCAACCTCTCAAGAACCTCTTGACAAACCGTAATTTGGAGGGAATATCGTGATATTTTGGTTTTCGTTCCTCTTGAGGCATACTTACCAATCGAGAGAAGACTGACTTTAAGTGAGGGAGGGACTGAGGATTTGAAAACGTCCCCAGTCCGGTTGACTGGGGATGTTCCTACTGTCTTTGCTCAACTCCTCGAATCCTATTTGTTGATTCTGAGGGTTGGTTTAATAGAGTCCCTACTCTGGCAAGCTGGGGTGGTTCTTGACATGTTATATCTGAGACCCTCTTGAAATCTCTCTTTATCTTGTGGAATTCAGTCCGAAAATTAGCTGGATGCATCAACCTGCATCTACTTTTATTACCCGTCTCAAAACACCATTGGATGATTTCTTACACTTATGTAAATTGGTGATGTGCTTGCTCCAAACGAGAGGCATGTTCAATATTATTGTTTTCTTTATGTAGGAGTAGTTCAACAACTTCTTCTCTGTATGGTTGATTTTGAGTGGAACTAGTTGAGGTCTGTTCATGGGAAAGATTTTGATTACAAACAAAACCCATTGACTGTTGCAGGCTATGGGAAATAACATTGCATGAGACCATTTCCGGCGGGCTTTGCTGACTGGAGAGTACAGTGAAATGTAGCGCTCCATGAACACCCCATCCCTTGATATGAATACCAGATGGGGAATTGGAAATTAACTTGCGCAATCTTCTTAGTGCGCCAAGGCATGAACACTAAAGGGCTCTCTTTTTCTTTTCAGCCTTCGGATATCGAGAAACTGAGAGATATGCCAAATCAATTTGGCATTGTAACCCTTCTATTATCTTTACATTATTTTCATATTCGTCATAAGATAATATTTTCTTTTTCAACTGACAAAGAATTTTCCATATGTTGAGAAGAATATCATTAATTCCATCTTCCATCAACATCTCTGGAATGTCGTACTGAGAATCAGCCAGAGGCCAAAACATATCTTGCACTTCACTATTCGCCAGTTGTTTTCTCATGTTCAGTAATTCTTCTTTATCATTTAATGAAGAGTCTGATACATTATCAGACCAAAGCTAGTTTTTTCATGTTACTTCATCAGATTCAACAAGATTGGTAGAGAAATCACTGATCAAACTAGATGATCCATGAATTAGGGGTGGTTTGGAGAATGACCTACACCCTGGGATATCTTCTTGTTGAGAATGTTTTTCACCTGCTATTGGTAAAGCATCCGACATGACTGGCTTCATATTTTCAAGTGCCTCAAGATAAGTAGGATTTCTCGTCACTACATTGTATTTTGGATATTATTCCAAGCAACATGAATCACAACTATGGAGAGGACTTTCATAGCTAATTTCATCATCGTGGGGAGGACCACCATAGTGGGTTACAGGAAAATATTAAACATTTTTCTCCGTGATCTTCTGACCACATAGAGGGTTCTTGTGGCTCTTATCTAAAGATAAAACTTCTAGATCGACCAAATTTTCATGAAGAAAGCCTTCATGAGAAAGTATCTGATGCAGACCTTATGAATTAATTTTCCCACTATTGGGAAATGAGAGAGAAGAATCTTGAGTTTCAACAGATTGTTGTCAGAGTGCTTCAAGAACTCCGGCATCGAGTAAGGCCTTATCACATATGGGACTTTGATTTCGTGGCTATGTTGGGCGGGTATTCTTCTTTAGACGTCTTCTTACTCAATTTGGTAGGTCTATGTGCCTACTCAAGAGAAATGATCAGGTTAGGATGATTATCTTCGCTCAAACCATGTGTATGTGCCTGACTTGGTTGTCCGTATGATATGGGGGAGTATGCCCCACAACCCTCTTTGACTGCAACAGAGGTGTGTGTCTGTTCCGGAGTAAAAAATTGATTTGTCACTCCACTAGTAGGGATAGATTTATGTGTCTTTCCCTAAGATACTGGTGAAGCTATTATAATTTCCTGGTAGGAATCCAGAATATGAGCTGAGATTTTATTCTCCTCTTTCACCATTGATAGAATATGCATGGTGACTTTAGCTGCCAAAATGGGGATATACGTCCATTCCATTCTTGGAGTAGGTGTATGTGCCAGCTCATGTCCTCCCTTTACTGTCAGTGAATCCTGACAGTACTAATGTGTGGGGGTAGAGAGTTGAGTTTGACTCTTATTTGTCGTTGGATATTTCTGACTGACTTCTCGGAATGCTACCAAACGAGACTGTTGGTAGGCTTGATCAATACTAATAGGTGTTTGTGCCTGTTTATTGCACTCCGCCGAACATGGTTGATGAGATTCCTTCAATACTGACAGATGAGGCTACTGGTAGTATTTATGAGTGTAAGAAGGTGTATTTGTATGTTTACCAGTTGTCAACACATTGGGTTGTCGGGTTTCATCGTATCCAGTCAGACAAGCCTGCTGACTAGCTGATGATTTATAAATAAGTCTATGTTCCTATCTATAATACTCCACCGGAATTTCCTGGCGGGATTGGCGTGATGCTGCCAGACGAGTCTGCTGGACAGCTAAATTAAAACAGATGGATGCATGTGCCCGCTCTTTTCTTGTCACCAAGTTAGGTTAGTGGACTTCTCCGGAGATGGAAAAGATGAGAACCTACTCACTATTGACCGGATTTCTCCTATGGCGGTTCTTCTTTCCTATTCGGGTTTGAGGAACCTAAGCGAAATTCCTGGAAACGATACCCTAATCATGTTGAGGGTGCACTGCCACACGAGTCTGGTGGTGATTGTTGATGGGAGGCCTCGGTAAGGACTATTGTATCCTTAAATTTAGGCCCTGAGGGACCTTCTCATTTACCTCCCCAGAATATGGGAGGGAATGTTGATTGTGATTTGGGGACAATGACCCGAAACGGTTGCAGGTGGTAGTTGGCACCACATGTTTCTTGATCACTGGTCGTCACTGTCCGGATGACCAGGTTGAATAATTGACATGGAGGGATTGTCGAGTGGCCTCCAGGGTCGGAATAGTACCATTTTGACGGTACTAATTAACCAGTGAATTTGATACTGAGCGTTGAAGATGCTGAGTAGGTGATGTCATCCTCAGAGTGGATGATGAACCGGTAGGATTAGAGTAGATGCATTCACATTAGAGGTTTTCACAGCATAAGTATTCACAGTAGAAGTATTCACAGCAGAAGCATTCACAGAAGGGAACTTAAAAAAATCCATTCATGTAATGCAGAAGATCTTGGAAAAGAGTGCATGTATGATATAACAAAAATAATCAAGATATGTTCAGCCGCTACATCTTTTCGATGAGCACTTATTTTAGTTACTGTCTTGTTGGACCTCTCATTGAGATTAAATAGGGGCCTAACAAATTGGTAAAACATCATTTTAATTTGGTTAATGATTCACGTCGGGTTCACCATTTTTTTCCTCTGGAATTGGGGACAACCTTGTTGATTGAACGTTCAATCATTCCAATCGGTTTATAATGGGTTAATTCATAGAACTGGAAATATAAAATGATTCCATATCCATTTGAACCTACTTTACAAAGGTAGGGACTCATTAGTTGTGGACTGATGAGGTTTAGGAATTTTCATTGGTCGATAGGATGGGAGGTCGGACTCATCACACCTTTTTTAGTGGAATTATTGTCTACTCCAGGACTCTCTTTATAGATTTAAGTTATGTTCATGAATCGTTATTAGATTACCAAGTATTAAATGAGCATTTCTTTAGATCTGAAAATCCATGATTGATATGTAGGAAATTTAGAGAATCTTTTATATGTATTCGAGGTTCTTCACCGAAAGAGAATCATCTGTATTTGTAATATATTCTTAGTCAATAGTATACTTAGGTAAATAAAAGTCTATTGGTCATTATGATAACCATATAGGTTATAATGACACTCAGTGGGGCACTTGAAGTTTATTTTCATTAAGAAGGACATGGATTATTTCAGAGTTAGGATCGTACCTTCTGATGGGCTACCTACATATCCTTTTTTTTTGGAAAAGGAATCAGAACCAATGTAGATCGAGTAAGGAAGCATGATGTTTATGCATGATTGATGGCTGAAATAAATATTTCATGATTAATTTTACACTCTAAGCTCATGTGAGTCATTATCGGTGTGAGAATAAAAAGTTATTAGTGAAACCACACAATTGTTCCACAAAAGATGCAATGATGTGGGGATTATTTATGTGTGAATGCCCAAAATAGATGAGGATTAAGATTTAGTTCAGGGATGAAATCCAAGTACAAGGTCCATTAAGGTATATGTACTTCATGGAGATTTGGGTAGTCTAACTTGGGGCTTACTCTTGAGGAAGATGCCCAAATTAGAAGGGGACTCGTTATTGGGTTTTACTCTTGATATGGAATCCCAGATCAATAGAAAATTAAGAGTTGTTAAAAGATTTTAAAACTGGGGTTTAATCCTGAGAAGGAATCCCAGGTTAAGGGACATGTGGTTGGGGCTTACTCCTAAGTAGGATGCACATATTTGGGAACTTTAAGACTAGGGCTTATTCTTAATGAGGAAACCCTGGTTAAGAGACCCATGGTTGGGTCTTACTTTTATAGAGGATGCCCATATTTTGGAACTTTAAGACTGCGGCTTAATCCTGAGAAGGAATCCCTGGTTACGGGAATTATGATTGGGGATTACTCCTAAAAAGGATGACCAAATTAGGTGACTTAGGTATTACTACTAAAAAGGAGGCCCAAATTAATGAGGACATGGGGCTTACTACTAATGAGGATGCCAAAATTAATGAGAATTTGGACTAGGGCTTACTCTTGAAAAGGAGGCCCACATTAAAGAGAAATTGGACTAAGGATTACTCCTAAAAAAGAGGCCCAAATTAAAGATTCTCACATCTTAGAGGATGAGGTTTAATGAATTAACTCTCTCACATTAGTGATATAAAGATGTGTAAATCACTATTTGTTGAGAGATGTTCAATAGAATTCCTTTTAGATAAGGAATCCAACAAGGAAATCATGCAATAAATGGATTTAGAGAGAATTATGAAGGCTTAATCCTGAAGAGGTGAAGTGGATAGGTGTAAGAGGGGTGAAATAGGTAGGAAGGGCACCCAAAAAGAGAGGGGTGCAAAAGTACTGGGTGGGCGTGCAAGTACTACGTGGGCACGTATGTGTTGGTCGTGCAGGTATACATGCGCGACACATGGGTACATGTGCGCTGGACAATCCTTAGGGTAGAATTTGGGTGAGGCTTGGCTCAAGCCATTTTTACTAACCCTAGAGACTTTCAGAAGATAGGAACACAAGTTATGTGGAAGGAGTAAGGCGGCACACAAGTGTGGCCATTTCCCTTAAGGGCTGGCCACCAAGGCGCGCAAGTGTTGATGAGTTTCAACACTTAGGCCTTCCTCACCCTCTTTAGATCTTACGTTCTAGATAAAAAATTTCCTTACAAGTTTTCGGAAGCTTTGAGAATAGACTAGGGCACCGGGAGATTAAATCTGAGGTTCTGGAATTTTTTCTGTTTTTCTTCCTCAAAAGGGGGGCCCACAAGGGTATTTATGGGCTAGAGAGACCCTGGGCGAAAGAGGGCGCGCAAGTCACGTGTGCGACCATTATGCGGCACACAAGTTTACTTTCGCGACTATGAGGGAACTTGCGCGACCCAAATGGAAAAGAACCATTGTTCATAACATTGTTAATTTGTCATTTTTTGTTCAAAGGATGATTCAATTTATGCTAAAGAATTTTCCCTTTTCATTCATTTAGACTCTGTAATGGAATGGAGCATCAAAAAATACCATTATATCAAAATCATTAGTCTTTATAGGATGATTATTCAAAGATTAATTAGGATCAACATTAAGATACTCCCAACTAAAGACATGATATAGGTCAGTACTATACATATGATATTGTGATACATAGAACACATTATCCATCAACATAAAATATAGTATAATTATTAATCTATAAGGTACTTTACACACATTATCCACCACATAAAAAGGAATGTAAAACTGAATAAATAAATTCTCTTTCCACATAATAAATCAGTGGATCAACCTAGGAAAAACTCTCAAAAAACCTAGTCACTAATTGAAAATGCAAATAGTTTCCTATAATGGTCAGCTTAAGATTTATAATAGATCTAAACTATATATTTTTTTGAATATTCAAAATAATCATCACCATCATCTGTCAAGGAAATATTGGTCCAACCAATAAATCAACCCTAATCTCTCACTTTCACAATGATGACTTACATGGCCAACCATAAAGGTACTAAAAAACCCATTAAATTTCATTATCGGTAACTACTTTTATTATAAATATCAACCATCCCCATGTGAAAACCCCTAGATTCCAAAATATTAATGACAAAGAGTAGAGAATGTGTTCAAAATTTCATAGAGCTCATACTATTTGGACACCTTTGTATAGATGATATACTATGATCAAGCTGACAAAAGATCCCATTTCGTCCAAGAGTCCTCTAAAAATGATAATTTAACTATGGATCTATATAATATAATATCACATATGGAACACCATGAATCTAGAAGACCTTCTCTATGTACAATATTTACATGTACATGACATTAGTTTTATCATAAATGAGAACAAAGTGAGAATATTATTTCAGTTCATCAACAAAACCCAAAATATTATTCATTCCTTAAGGGCTATGAATAAATGCTATCGTTAATTCCATAGATATCTCATCTAACATACAATTCATTAAAGTAAGTTCTTAAAGAAAACCAGATGGTCTCTGGTGGTTGTCATTGACCGGCTAATGGGTATAAAATTTAAAGAAAATGTTAGTAATTTTCTTCCCCATACCATTCTACTAGAATGATTGTCGCATTTTGGAAAAAATCATAATGGATATGGGGAACACTACCATGTGAGAGTTTTGGAAATCCCAAATTACCACTTTTCTCACTGTCAAATGTACAATATACCAGTTCAGACAACATTAGATACCCTTAGTTGAGGATTAATATTTACCAATTATTTTACCACTACAATAAGAGTCTATAATGCAAAATCATTAACTACTGAGTAATTTATATAGAAAAATAATATCATGAAGAGTGTAGTTTAGCTGAATACTTATCAAAACAACCTTATCCAATTCAACATAGACTCTTAAATGAATATATAAAAAAATATCATTTATTTTTTAATATTATAAGGATTCCCTCATACCATAAGTCATTTATTTTCTTCTTAAATCATCAAAAAATATAGTTTCCTTCTCTGGTATTAGAAATGTAAAAATTGAAATATTATAGGTACTCATCCTAATTACTCTAAAAATTATTAAAATATTTTGGAAGTAAAATACAACTCAATAATAGTTAGTTTTAAAACTTTTTAATCCTTTTCCAAAAATGGTAGTTCTATAATCACATTACATTTTTCATCCTTTCTATGAATTCATGGTCAATGGTCATGTTGTTTTTTAGGATTGGATTTACTTTTGAGACCATAGTATACCATGTGATTGCCCTATATAATAACACAACCCAAAACCAAACTAGATGAATCAAAATATTCCACATTTCATTACCCAACATCTGGAAGATTCCAAAATGGTTGAGAAATACAAAATTTGTTTCAACTCAAATAACAATCATTGAAATATAACAATACAATAACAATTCACTACCATCAAAATGGTAGAATTCATTATATAATACAACATTGAATAAACATTCTGAAACTAGTGATAATACCCATCTTAAAAAGATGGTCTATATCATATAAAATATATGTTTTATCACATGACAAAACATTATTCACCTATTCGGATCAAATGTCATACTATATTGTAACACAACAAGTCCCATGAACATCACTTCCCAAATAGTGAAATGAAATTTATTTAGATTTCTATAAAGTGAATTATTTCTCAAAATTTCCATAACTACTATTAGATGATGCACATTATCATCCATAGAGTTAGTTTAAATAAGGATTTCATTCATAATGATGACCATGAATGTATCAAGAAACTCATGGAATATTATATTCGTTAATTTCATAAAAAAAATAGGAGTCCATGATAGAAAAAATATAATATCAATATACATATAATGGCCAAAAATCTACAATAATTGGTTGTTGAGTTTTATATTATCTTTTTCAAAAATGATGTCAACCATATCAAAGATAAATATTTGAGAACAACCTCTCAACATTTAATTGGTCGAACATAACATTAATTGATGGAAAACATATTTTTCTCATTACTATAACTCATTTGATAATTGGGTAATCAATGCATAGGTGCGTGTTCCATTGGATTTCATAGGAAAAAGTATATGAATAACCTAAGGTGAAAAAATAAATCATATAAATCATTTCTATAAATTATCATGTATCTGAGACATCAAATTATTCATTTCATCTCATTAAATATGGTATCCAAATATCCATGCTGAATGTGTTGCAGAATCTACGTCAATTACAAACAATACAAATCATACTGATGGAAAACCAGGGAAATCAAAAGGAAAAATTCCACAAAATTGAATATCATGTTGATATAAATTACACATCAATGATTACTATTGTAGATAAAATTAAACAATTGATATTATTTTTCCTTACCATTGATAAGAAGTTTTTTCTCTACCTGACCACAGATTCCATTATCCAAGAAAATCATCGTATACCCCTAGAAGGTGCTGTAAATGAGACCAAATGAGAATATAATATAATTAATTCATTATTAAAATGACCTAATCCATCCCAAAAATTATATCTATATAATTCAAGTATAGAACCTCAAAATCCTGGAAATTTTCAATCATTGATAAAGAGGAAATTCTAGAAAGGCCATGGAGACCATACTCCCTCTTCATTCTGAGAGGTTTTGTGATAAACATAATATACAAAAAATTTATATGATGATATAGTTGGATCAAAATATGATTCAATTTAAAAAATGGAGATCAACCTGTATGAATGAAATCTATTTCTAAATGTGAATCTATTGTTATTGTAGATCATAAACCACTAGACCTATATCGGCTTCCTTCAGAAAAACTTCCACTATGTGAAGAACCTTAATTATAGATTCTTATATCCCGAATCCCTTATATATCTTAGAATATGTTTAAAAAATTGTATTTTTTTGGTTTTAATCAGAAGGTTCCACTATATATAGAATAAAGGTTAAAAAATAATTTTGAAAATGGCATGAGTGTCTTCATGAACAATAGATTACTAGTGCCTCAATAAAAATCCATTTTAAATTACAGGTCTTTATATAATGGAATAAATTCAACTGGAAAATAGTAGGAATTGTATTAAGTTTATATAACACCTTCTATCATTAACCACCACAAGACTCATAAAAATTCTAGTATCCTTAAAAGGTACTTCATGAATATTCTCAGTGAGATAAATGAACTCCTGTCAACCATGATATACTCACCAGATCAAACTCCATCATCAATGCAATGTACCTCAAATATATATAAAATCATAGATTAAAAAACAATGCCTATGAATGTGTGGGATGTTAGACCCCCCATCTTGAACTATTCAATCAGTTTCTATTCATTCGACACAATCTCTAGTGGAATTTACACATTCTTGAATAAACAAATCGCATAGTCTGTCACAGCCCTATCGGCTTCATGGTGATTGAAAAATCTACATCCATAGCTAGAAACATTGATTCTAGTAATAAAAAATCAATGAAATATACTATATAGATCTTCCAATCTAAACTCTAGTTTTTCTTCTCCATTTACATTGAATCTCAGGTTCTCTTAATAGGTCCATCTTGCTTAAATATGGAAAATTTCACCATAAATAAAATAATTATTTACAAAAAAATTATTTATATTACCCAGCAACTAATTATCCACTTTATGATCTTTAGATGTATGGAATGATGAACGATTTTTTTGAATAATATTTTCAGCTTGAATTTCATATTAATCCCTTTGAGGTTCCATTGCTGGAGCATAAATGGGAATATGTGTTCGTGAATGTCTCGTACCTTAGACATTAGGCACAATAATACCATGATAATTCTAGTACATAGGATTATTCATTAACATTTATTCACTAGATTCTCTTTCCTATACTCTATTTAAATTCCATTAATGATTAATGATGCAAGACAACCTTCACAAACAATACTAATGATATTAGAAGATTACATAGATCAACAACTCAAACCATAGTAGTGAGAATATGAATCCCATTAGAAAAGTAGTAAATATTTATATTTTTCATATCCAAAAATAATGTTGGTAAAATACGTGAATTAGATAAAATTATTCCTCAGGACCCATTTCCACAAACACCCATGTTGTTATAAAGAACATTACGATGATAGTTGGCAAGGAACTCACTCACAAAAAACTCCAATTTCATGAAAATATGTCACAAAATACATAATAAACACATGGTAATTTAGAAAACCTCCAATTATAATTCCACTTTTTCAAAATCCATACCAAATAATATAGTAATATGACTCTTGAGCCTTTACTGACATGAATCGAAGGGCATTCCAAATCCCTAGAGGTTGGCGACTAGCACATGTAATAATTCATGATACAAATTGGGTGTGTTTTTCAAAATAATACTATATAATAAAATATTATTATTTAGTAATCTCAACACTATAATTATAGAATGTATAATAATAAACATTAATAACAAATACCAAATCAGTACATCATCAATGAACACCTTATGAAACAATATAAAAAGTCAAATATACCATGAAACATGTGTATAAAATCAAAACAAATCACTTAAATAATAACTCTATAGTCCAAATAATTATAAAAACAAACCAACTTCGAGTGGTGATTTCCCATTGAACATTCCTTGTATAAGAAAATATAAAAACACCTGATGGAAAATGTAGGGTGTGGTCTATAATTATTTTTATGGTCACCCCATGTCTTCCATAATTAATATTAATTCTTTACAATAATTGAAACATGATAATATAAAAACGAATGGAGTTTTATTTAAATATTTTAATCCTAATCATTCTATCATAATAAAATGAGGGATGATATGTCAGAATAGAATTCAATATGTAATATATAAAAATTTTATATGAATGAATTTATATAAATTAATAGACATGAATAAAGTAATTCAATAAAAGTTGTATTAGATATAAAATAAAAAACACATAGTATATTTCAACAAAAAATGTAAAATTGGCACAAAAATTTATTTTATCAGGTTATATACTCAATAACCTCATAGTTATAATAGATCTACTCATTTTCACACACACAAATACCCATAATATAGGAACACATCATGGGTAGTCTATACACCAATAGTGGAACCCCACGTGGGAAATAAATCCTTAGTTTTTTGGGAATTTTTTTCATCGTCAGTCCTTTCTATTTAGTAAAGGACCAAATTTTCAGATCCAAATACCACTAAATTTCATGGAAAACATTTCATTTAATAATAATTCATTCAAAATTGAAATCAATAATTTCAAAATATAATTTCCCAATTATAGTTATAAGCATGAAGTTTTGCTTCCAAACAAAATAAAATGATCACATAATTACATTTAACTTAAAACCAATTTTCAATATAACGTATTTTTTAATTATATGAAAAAAAATATTTACATATAAACATTTTCCAAATAAAGATGATATATTTCATAAAACCATCCCAAAAAATCAATACGTTGAAATTTCATGTTTTCGCAATTTAAATATAAAATTTAAATAAAATATTGAATCATGCCAAGTCAAAAAAATATAAATAATTTAGAACATAGTTTTAATTTAACAAAGAAAATCAAGGATTCAGTTGTATAATTGAGAATTTTGAAACCAAATCCCTTAAAGTCAGTAATAAAAATATTGAAACCCCAATTGGGATGTGATAATAATGAATCAAGATGAAAAATATCTAACAACACCAAAATGCATCAAAATCAACATAAAATGACATATGATATAATAAATCATAAAGATGATATAAATAAATATCATAGGAAAACTCATTAGAGTCTGTTTTCTTACCCAACAACATGGACTACAAAAAAATGTTGATCAATCACCAAATGAATGATTCAGATAGATCATAGACCCCCAAAATCACATAAAGAAGGCTCTTTTGTTAAGAGAGTAAATGAAAATAGTGGAATAAAATAAAAAAACAAATATGACACCCTAAAGACCATAAGTTTAAATAAATACATTATATTTAATCCAATTACACATCATTTATTCCATAAAGGATGAAAATACCAAAAAATGTTTAAGATTATTATAAAAAAATGATATTTGAACACACACATTCTTAATTACTGGTACTACACCTATAATGTTTCATGAAATATAAATAATTAATAATGAATCATGTTAAAAATAAACATAATGTAAAGTAAACACATAGCAATTAATAATCCATCAGATGGCACAAAAAATATTTTTTAATAGTTAAACATCAAATCACCCTATACATTCTTTTCACATGGGGAGAATCTCAAATATAAGGATAACAAAAAGATGAAAAATGGAGTACATGAAAAGAATAATGGTATGTTACATTTATAAAAACCTATATGCAACCAATTTTAGAATCAGTATGTTTCTTCAATGATGATGTGAAAGACTATTGAGTAAATAATATTCAATTTCCAATATTCGAATATTATGTGAATAAGTACTCAAAATATTTCTAGAAATGAATGATATTATATTTTTTGTGTGGATGGGTTCTCAAATGAATTATAAATTTCACCATGATGTAAATTTATTGGTCAAAATTTTGCTGCTGAAATTACCCATCTGTTGTACCACCTAGAATAAAATACATCAAATTTTAGGAGTTTGATATTAATAAAAATCAATTATATTATTGAAGGGAAAAAAGAAAATAAAAAAAATAGAATAATTTAGATATCATATGATGAATACCATTTATTTTAATAATGAAAATTATATTATGGAAGGTACAATAATAAATCAAATCAAATTTAGGATTTTATTATATGATTTTTTAATACTTCTAATTTATTTCCATTATTTTTCCAAAATAATCAAATCACCATAAAAACAATTATATATTAAATTACTAATGAAAATCTATAGGGTTCAATGACTGAGTACTATATTTTAAACTATTATTCAATTGAGAAATATAGGGAAATACTACATGGAAATATAGTTCATTATCCCATGGTTTTTGTGGTATAAGGATTGGATGATATCTCTCTATATAATTTACATATTAATTACTAAGACAATGAAATCACAATTGATGGATAACCATGACCAATTATTAGTGAATATCTATTAATTAACCCCCTAAAGTAAAAACATCCAATATATGGGTCTTAATACATTTTAATAAGAGGCATTTCTCTCAAATGGTTTGGGGAAATTTTTTTTTTGGATTTTCCAATTATGTTCAGAAAATGTGAGGTTTGTAGGATTTCATAATATTGTATGGATATTGAATTATTAAAATATATTATTCGTTGTCTCCAACAATTGGGATATCCCTAAAAATATTCATCAGTGAGAGATAATTAAAATTAATATTACAAAATTTACTTATTTGGGTAAAATGTAACACAATATGATTTTATTAATAATTTATCATCAAATAAAATTCATATTTAATTTCTTATTTCAAAAAAAAACAAATTTTTATACCCTTTATTTATGCCAAAAGTATAATATACATGAAAAATATATTGTATAAATGAATTATGTAACAACATATTGAAAATAAATTCGGAATAAATTTTCATGACAGTAAAAATATATTGAAAATAATCTTTACTCTCATGGTTTCTTTAGTGATAATGTACTTTATAGAAATATAGATGTGAGGAAAATATTTAGAAATATAGTAGACATGTTTATTAACATAGAAATAAGATCAATAATTCTAGGTTATATAAAGTAATAAAATAATAATTTTATGTATATAAGAATTTTTATTACTGAGATATTGAGATTCTATCGCAATTGTGTTTATTTGGTCACTGTTCTTATATGATGGGTTCAAAATTACAACTGAATTATTGAGTAAAATAACTAGTTACCTATTTTTAAAAAAATATATAGAAAATAGAATGTAGAGGAATACTTTAATTAAAGTATTACATATGAGGATTATTTATCTATTCTTATGAAGGAAGTAGAATCACTAGTGTCTTCCCTAGGATGAAATAAATATTAAATTAAACAGGTATATATTGAGTGAAATAATTTGTACAAGATGTTTATGATCAAGGAAATTAATATGAAATCTATTCTAGTTGAATCATTATAATAGAAAAAAATATTTGTTAATAGACCATAACACTAATCTTGTCGTATTCTTGAAATATTTATATAGGAAAATCGATGATATATACCTGATATTATTAATGTAAAGAATTATATAGTTTCATCATTATGTGTAATCTATAAATTATTAATTTCTATAAATTATATTTATAAATATTGAATTTAATGAAATAATAAAAGATTAATTTAATATGAATTTATTGATAAATATTATTCAATTCCTACAAAACCAGTAATCATTCATATATAATTGCTAATAAAATTATTTAATGATATAACAACCATTTATTAATGAATTATAGTTTTTCAATATCTTATGTATTTTTATTTTATTAAATAAAACCGGTCAAAATAGAATATTTAATTTAAATAACAATATTGATAATATTTATGAAAAATAAAGAAATGTTGTTTCAATTATTATTACTTTAAAAAGAGTAAGAATAAATTTTCTATTTTCAAAAATTCATTATAATAAAAAATTTAGTTCCCTTTAACATTTAATTTAATATTTATCACTTTTAGAAAATGTATAATATTTAATAGATTTCATATTTTTATAAATAATGTTAAATTAGATAATATATACAATATCATTTTATACCTAATAAAATTTATCCATGGAAAATTTATTTACCATGGTATGGATAAAACAGTTATTTTAATGGGAATATTTTTATATGCATTGTTTATTTTATATCTATCAAAATAAATGTAATATGTTTATAATTATTATTATAATATAATTATCATATATATAATACAATTGATTTATTCCCATTTAATTATTAGTTGTTATGAAATTATAATAAAAATAGATATTGTTTTAAATTATATTTCTCAGTTAAAAACTTATTTTTATATATTTTATATTTTAATTTAAAATTATTTTTATCTTCTATTGAAATTATAATAGAATAAATAATGTAAAATATATTAACATTCATGTAAAAATTTTATAAAAGGGGACACCATATATTTTTAGTATAAAAATAGATAACATAGTAAATATAAAAACATGTCAATAAACGTTAAAGATAGAAAATATACCATAGATCCTATTTTATTTATTCAAATTCATATATGGTCATTATAAATGAAAAATGATATGCATGAAATTTATACCCACATTTTTATGAATATTTCATTACATAAATCAACTAACTCCAATGTGATTATATCATTTCACCTCAACTAACTTATGTATACAATGAATTGTCCCTTATTATAACCTATGAAAGGAGATCACTTCTACCCATTTTTAACCACTCATTTAATTCTAAATCATCCATAACACTATCCAATATTTAATATAAAATATTACCCATCTATATTTTGAACATTTGGTCAGAATTATGTGTTTAAAATCATCTATTTCAAATAATCAACGAAATTGAATAATCAATCCCTAAATATTAGTATTATAAACTCACTATCATTTCAATATCTATACATGTTTTTCACCTTATTCTCCAATATGACACATCACAAAAATATCTAAATTATGAAATTATAATTTGTAATAAGGTTATTCTTATTTACTCATGACCATTCTCACCCATTTATTATTACACATTTGTTATTCTTATGTATTCATAACCATTCTCACCCATTTATTATAACATGTTTGTTAGAAACAAGGGATGTATATAGTGAAATAGTTTTTTAGGAATATGTAATACTTTATGATGATAATAGAATTTTTAGTGAAAACTATAATTATACAGATTACATAAAAATTACATGGCATGTAGAGAATGAACGTAGATTACATATCAATGGTTGTTAATGGTGAAAGTATTTGATGTATCGAGGTATAAATTTGTTATTGAGTTTTTTATAGTGGAAAAAATAGCTGTTTTTCTTTATCTGAAAAGCATAGTATGATTAGTATATATATTGATGGAAATGATAAATTCTATACCATGATTTTTTATATTTTTATTCGAATGATGTTATTGAATGAGAATAATTTATATTACGGGGAACCTAGATGATAGATCCAAATAAAATTTATACAGGGCTTGTTTGTAAAGCATGTGAAGGAATTTTTTATTTAAATGGGTATAATAGAATGGTGAATATATAAGACCTATATGATTTATTTAATATTTTTTAAAAGTAAAATTATTTTTTGTGATATCTTATAAAATAGGAAACAAAAAGTTTTAATGAATCATTACATATAAATAAAACTTATTATTTAATATGATTTCTTTAACTGAGGAGTTTAAATGTTCGGTATGAATTGTATTAAATAAATTGTGAAAATATATTGTTTATGATTAAATAATTAATGAGTTATAAGGTAAACAATTTTATTATAAATGGGAATAAATTTTTTCATTCGATGATAATGGAAGTACTTTTCTAGAAATCTATTGTTATATTATCATTAATGATTACACATAATAAATAAAATAAATAAATTTTATGAATTTTTCAAAGAAATATATATATTATATATTCAATGAATAAATTATCATTAAACTATAGTGCTTTTTTAGATTGAGATTCAAATGAATTAAATTTTACACTTACAAATGAATATTTTATAGATAATAGTTTTGTTATCATTAGATCATTTATTTTATTTTTTTTAGAAAAATATTGAATATTTATTTATAAAATTTTACCAAATTTTTAATTCATAATGTCATAAATATATTTTAATTTATTTTAATAATTTTCTGAAAATATAATGTTTTAGTTACAATATAATATTAATGGTTTATAGAAAAAAACATTTTTATTAAATAATATAAATGGTAAATATTATATTAATGTGGATAATCAGGTTAAAATTATTTCATATAAATATATTTATCCAATTTATCTCATTAGAGAAAATATCCATTTATATTTTGATATAAATATTATCCTTAGCGTTGGAACATTTTCTTGTTAAAAGGAACCATTATAGTCATCTCGGAATATTTATTTTTAAAATTAATTTTTCCACATATTTGTAAGGAATATGAAATAATTCATTCCTTATTCGAAATAATCATAATTAAAATTATATAATATGTTCATCTACTTTTTAGTCAAAATTCATATTAAAAACAGTAAAAATTAATTAACATGGTTATGGTTGAAACGAATTTACTATGTTTTTAACTAAAAACATAGTGGAGGTAAAATTAACATAAAACATGTAATAATCCAATTTTCTGGACATATGTTAACTATACCACCAGTAATATACAATAACTAGCCATTCTAGAACCTTTTTAATTATAATTTTCTTTAGACTTTTTCTTCTAAAATAATCCTTGTATTTTTCCTCATACCCTAATAAAATGAAAACCAATCTCCAAACATCTTCACACATTCAAAAAAACATTAGTTTAGCCAATACCTACCAAATTATATAACATAATTATTTTGAAAAATCTTATATTCCTTATATTTATTAGTAAACCCACTATGAAGGCTTTAGTCATAAACCTAAAGTGGTTATTTTAAGAAGTGGTATAGTCATTAAACAAGGTTTTTCATTTTATTTATTCTCATATATTATTAAAATATTAAAATAAATGAGGATGTAGAAACAATTATCTCTCATGTAATGATATTTTATTTTTATACATTAATAACCTATACAAATATCCATATCCATCAAATGGTAAGGAAAACCATTAATCATGGGTATATAAATCAACCACATTGCGAACAGATGTTCTTCATTTTTCATCAACACATCTAACAAAATGATATAATGGTTGATTCAATGTTTATAGATGATATTAATTATATTATTATAATTAAAATATTATAATACCACACCAAATTTATTTTCTTTCAACCACATTTAAAATAATAATGTTGTTCGTCTGAATTGTAGACAACAACCTCATTAACTGAATGGATGTGTTTTCTAATTTTTTTTAATATTATAGTAATAGGGATACATTAAATTATTATATGATATATTTTTATCATATTTATATTTATAAAATTATAATATAACATATAACTTCTTAAATAATAATTATTCTATAAAGGTAAAAGATTATAGACTAATAGTTTTCCATCCATTAATAAAATGGAATTTATGTTCATTTGTGAGAAGGGCACATTGTGTTCATGAATTATTTATATCATTTTGCATCTCTAAAATTTATGCATAATTATATCTATAAATATAATGAAAAAATATTATATATATTACAATTTTAACATTCAGGATATTATTTCGATTTTTTTAAAAAAAATGGTCAAAAATACCAAATGAAAACATATAAGAAAAACAATGTAGTTATTACCCAAAACTAAAATTGAAAACGAAATTATTAATAATTTGGTAATAAATGGTCTTGGGTAAATCATAAATGGTCTTATATATAATATAATAATAATATAATAGATTTATAATATACAATTATTTAGTATACAAGATGTACAAATATGTACGCAAAAATGGAATACTTAATTTAAGGGATTTCTGTAAGAAAATTATTTTATGGGTGACACTTTCCATAATAACCATTATTTATTATTATATTTATTTACATGTCTATTTTAGGATATATTTTTTCAGAGGGTTTACTATTCAAATGCAACAAAATAGAGATGAGTTTTTCCCCTCAATTTTCCATCATTGAGATATTTGATATGTTATTTACCAATATTATTTTAATGGGTATTTATAAAATCCAACTGAAAAGTATTATCATAAATTTATTTAATATAATGATATTTTATGATTCATTTAATTTTATTTTTTCATAGTTTTTATTATTCAATGTTAGAGAAGTGTTAATTATTTTATGATATAATCTCAACAATTATTGGGATTTTGTATATTTATGCCTCCTATTATGAAATATCGTGATCCTACAAATCAAAAAATACATGAAATTTATTATCCAACTATTATTTAATGAAAATAAATTTATTCCTTTCATTATCCTATCCTTATGTATTTATTATTTAATTATAATGTTTTTAAATGATACCGAGTTTAATTATATATTCTGGTTAAAACCCCTTTTTCTTCTATTTGTATATTTTTTAAAAATATTTTGAAAATATTTTAATGTTTTTATGTGATGTTTTAAATTAATACTATCAATTTTATAGAAGTTATCTTAAAAATTAGATGGAATTTTAATGAATTTTTTAAATATAATTAACCTGTTTGTTTTAAAGAAAATGTGGAGGGAATCTCTATTTTAAATATTTTTGGTGTGAATGGAAATGTTTTCCATCATAATAAATCAATTTATAAAATATTTCTTAGTAACTTTCTATGTATATTATCAAGAAAAATTATATCAAATTTTATATATAATGATTCCAGAAATCATGAAATCAATTTGGAAAGGTAATTTTAATCAAAAAAATATTTTAAATGATTTTAAAGCCTCTATTACATTATTTTAAGGTATATTTTTAAGTAAATTACTTTTAAAAGGATTTATAAATTTTAAGTCTTAAATATTTTTTTAGTGTCAACTGTCTATTTTCATTCAAGTATGTTATAATCAATTTTTAAAACATCCTATATATTTTTTCAATGAAATATTCGATGAATAGTATATCCATATTTTTTAATGATTTTTTTGAAACATGATTTTAATGAAACTTTTATTTTCCTAAAAAAATTTTGAGGTGCTTTTTAAATATTCCATCAAATTTTCCCTTATATTATTTTCAATGAGACATTTTTTGAAATATTTTTATAAATTTTTAGTTTGAAAAACATGTTTTCTAAGTGAAATGGTTATTATCCCCATAAAAAATTCACTGTGATGTTTTAAAATATTTTTACATCTATGATGACATTATATGATGTTAATTTACATGGTATATGATCCTATTATACAATTATTTTTCATTTTCTAGATGTTTTATGATTATATTATGAAGATATTTAGGAATCATTTTTGTTATCTATGGGTTATACCATTCTAATGCCTATGAAAACCAAATAATATTTCATGGGTTATTCTTTGTTAAAATTGTAAAATTATTATAAATTCTATTTACTTAAAATAAGTTATTCTATAATGAAATTTATATGAAGCTGAATTATTTTTATTGGATCTAATATGATTAATTTTTTATGAATCCCATTAATTTTGAGATGTTCGGATAAGATGAATATTATATCAAGGCCATTTATTTTCATGGGTTCAAATTTTATGTATGTTTTATGAATTCCATTTATTTTCATGAGTTCTAATATTATTATTTTCTTATGATGAAAATTTTTTCATAGGATTTTATTTGATGAGTGTATTAGGATATTATGGAACATGTTTCTATTATTTTATTTATGTTACATATGGACCTTAATATCCCTAAAATACATTTTGTATGAATTAAAATTTCATAAGATAAAATTTACTGGAATGGGTAGTGATCCATGTTTTTTAAGAGACTCTTCCCACTATAATAGTCCTGGGAGTGAACCCTAAATACTATAATGGTCTGTGGACTGAACCTAGTCAATTATGATAACGTTGGAAATTATACATGAATACTATGTATATGATTATCTACGGTAATGTGTATTCCAAAATTATTTGTCTAATGTTTTTGTTATTCTATCATAGATTATGTGATTTTATTTGTTTATGATAAATGCCTTATGAGATACAAGTTTTTATTCCATGATTTATGATTTATATCATTGATATTAATGGAATGGTTTTCAAACGTTATCAAAACATTTTCATACCCTTATGATAAAATTATCTTTATATATTCCCCTTTTCGACACAAAAATATCCATTTGAGGTTACTATTTGATATGATATTCCCCAAGTTCTGATAATTGGATTTATGTGTGATATGTCTCTTAATGGGTGCTAATTATGAGGAAATATGTGGGATATTTTATCGTCCCACCATGAAAGCCACTATGAGGATCCCATGATGTTTTTCCACATTATCCCAAGCATGCCTCCATGCACACCAGAGACTTGTAAAAATAATCAATGGACTAGGGTGAGTATATAGTTAGATTATTACCTAATTGATCAGAGTTCAAAACAACTATAATAACAGTAGAAAATACTAGAAACTGGAATTTTAACCAATAGTGGAATAGAAAATCATCTATACAAATAAATATGCAGAAGATTAATCATATATAGATACAAAAATATTGATTATTATTGGGTCTTGTATCTATAAAAAATAGTACATGATATATTGCATATATAGGCATGTACACCATGAAAAAAATACAAAAAAGACTTATAGAATTCACTAATAGAACAATGAGAAAAGGCTTTTTCCGTCTCTTATCTTCTCTATCCTAGTACTAATAATCAATCATTGGAAGCTGGATGTTTCCCTTTATCTACACCTACATCTATGTTGTATGCATGGGAACAATGGAAGGCCTGATATGGGTGTCCAATCTGGTCAGTAGTCCTCTACCACCGGTTTCTAAATTTTTTTTATATTTTCATATAAAGCAAAAATGTTCATTTACATAATTCCATTAAATAAACAAGAAAATAAATGTCATTGGTTTATGTATCCCATGGAAATCTAATCCAGGCTAATTTCTTTTTCTTAGGAGAGATGTTTCTCAACCATGATGAACCCGGACATATATGATATGGAGTAATATATGGGTCATCATATATCCACCATCAATAGTGTTATAAATCTATACATGTGATTTAGATTCGTAGACAAATCCCTGGTATAATAATTCTTCATTCCTTATTTTCAATATAGAGGTCATCCTTTGAATATAATAAGAAGAAAACTAATCCAATCTATGGTGATCTAAAATAGGAGTCCCATGTCTCGATCTAATATAAATATACACACCCAACAAAAAATCGAAAATAAACAGTGATCCTTAAAATAATTCAAGTATCACTCTCATCATGGTGTAAAGCATAACCATCAGATCCATCCCGTGGTATCTCACATAGGGTATTCAATGTCATTCAAATCCTGGTATAACCATCATACCGCTGATCTCATCCATGGTGACTCCCTAAGAGAATGGTATCACTCATGTGTAGTAATGTAATCCCCATTGTGTTCCAATCTATTTCATCTGAAAATGATTAATGTATCACTCTTATTTTATTAATAATCTATTACATGTCATAATAATAATGAATTATTATCCAATCAAACGTTACATTAAATTTGGAGCCTTTTATCACCCTCAACTTGGCATTATATTATGATTCATCTATTAATATCCCATATCATCCTACAAGGCATTAAACCAAAATTTGTTTAACATAGTTCTATAATTCAGTTAATCCATGATAATCCTACTATTGAACAAATCACTAACCCCAAACAAAAGACAAATCTATTATATGTGTTTATTTTTCATTTTAATAAAATTTATTACATTTGAAACACATACCCAAAAGATTATTTTCCAATATAATGAAAAGGGGAAATTTAGGCCTTCATGGAATGGAATAGACAAAAGGATGGAATGTGGTGAGGTGATCAATCAGTAATGCTGATTCACAATACCTTTGACCGAACTATAATTTCAATGTCATAAAATTTATTTAAAAATTATTTTTATAGGTTATGTTTCTGGTGTTTAGTTTACTAAATTATGACAGGTTATATTAATTCTATAATATATAAAGGATAAGAGCTGAATCACCTTCTTTTGTACCATATAACACTCTTTCTGTAGTGTTAGAATTTGAAAAGTGTTAAAATGATAGAAATTGTAATATATTCCCAATGCCCAAAATATAGGTTGTATGAGCCCTTACTGAAAAACTGTATAATATGTAAATTTAAATAATACAAAGTAAAAAATTGATGTAATATCATACTAATACGAATTTGATTATATGAATAATGGATCGATCAGATGTTGGATGGGGTATATATCAAGAATCATGTTTTGGTTTTAATAGGAGATATCAATGTGAATAGGGGATATCCACTTGATACTGTAAATAAAAAGGGAGTGGGATAAATAGATGTAGGGGTGAAATCTTCGATTTCCAAAAAAATGATACGGCTCGTGTTTTGGTCAAATAGTTTTCTAAACCTTGCACCAATTGTGAACACACCCTCAACCAAGGGAAACAACTTTTATTAAATTCATCTAAAAACTATTCAAACCATGCATATTTCATGAACAACCACTAGTATATCATCACATGACATGGGCCACCTAAGAGAAGTTTATGATAACCATGAATCACCCTTACAAGGCTTCATGTTTATTGTGGACTGTTTATAATTTACCATACAATAACTATCTAACTCAACCACACTTCCAAAAATTTGGATATTATAGCTTCGAAAAACCCTCAGACAACCTTAGGACGCCGATTAACCCATTATAAACTCATTTATCAACACAAATATAGAATTAAAAGTGAAATAAAATGTTAATTACCTTTGGGAAATTCCATGACATTTCACCCTCACATCCTTAAACCAAATAATCCTTGATTTCCCCTTTTTAGGATTGTAATAAAACATTAGAAAAAATATTATATGAAATATAAATTATATAGGACTCTTTCTGCTAGGTCTTGTCCTATAAATGGTTGTGGTTATAGAGCACCATGACCTATGGAACAAACCTAACATGGAGAGTGTTTGATCTCTAATTAGAAATACACATTTGATTATACTAAAAGGATTAATTTTATGATATTTAAACATCCCCATAAAAAATTGAAAGTTACAGTCAAAAATAATAATGGTGAAATGTAATATGTTTAATATTTAATGAATGACTTGATATCTATGAGGAAAATCAAATAGATAGGCTATCATCCTGACATTATACCTGATAATAAAAGGCCTTACATAACTAGGTGATGACCCACCTTATCACGAAATATTTCAATGATCCAATCTTGGAAAAATTCAATGAAATTCCTAATTTTGTACTACAAACACAACATGTTGGCTATGATTATCATTAAATGATAGATTCCAAAATAGATCCGTATCCATACAATTTTTAATCTATAATAATTTAACTAAAGAATCCAAAACAACATGAAGACCAAGACTTGTGGTCTCACCTACCACTAACCATCACAAGGGTGAACAACAAGGCCTACTATTTATGGCCTCATTTGGATCCATCAAAATCATTTCCAGAAAAATGATATTTTATGATAACTCAAATAATTTTTTATGATTATCAAAATATCATTTAAAATTTGGTACCAATGCATGAATCATATACTCTGACACTGGTGTCATACAATCTGGTTTCATTTTGGTCTTTGGGTGATATGATATACATAGAAACACATATAATCCTAGTTACATTTGAAACTCGTTAAGAATTCTAGATGAAAACCGAGAATCTTGAATTGATACCATAGTACTAGTAACACCATGAAGGAACAAGATATCTCATATATAAAGTATAATTGGATCAATAACTGATAATGTATCTCAGATAGGTAAAAATATTTAGACTATGGTGAACGTGCAACAATCACCAATTTTACAACACAGACTTGATGGGATATTATAAAAACCATCAAAAAATATATAGTTAAATCATCTCATTTCTACTTTGGAATGGAAATTTTATATAATAATTTAGTTATCACATAGTACTCAGAAATTACCTATTAATCTATGGAGAACCTAATGATAAAACATGAAATATTCATCTTCGTACCTAGCCACTAATATTGATGCAATACACATCGGTTAATATTTTTAATCCTAGGGTGTATATCTCAAACAGAGGAGTGAGATTCCAACATCAACTATTCTCATATATATAATGCAATCCAAATAAATACATTGATGTGTAGAATCTCATCGTCTTCAAAAACAATAACTATGGGGTGGTTCTTCTCATGAAATAGTCTCCCATATGAATAATCCATTAGGATTAGAAAACTGTCTCATCCACACCCATTCCATAGGTGAGGATTTCACATCCAAAGCTACTAAATCAAACATACCATGATATTCCTCAAACATTATGTGCATTTCAGATATCCTTTCATCAACTGCAAATCTCTTCTGGCTTCTCAAACATCCCATGACTGAGTATTTAGGTTTCTGGTTCTAGCCACTATATTTCACTTTTGAGGTGTATAAGAAAACATTTTACCCAAAGATTGTAGTCAGTCTACACACTTGTATTTCTGGAGATAAAATTTGGATTATTTATAAATGTAATTTAATGATTTATTTTATGTGTAAATTATGAACCACTCTCCTAAGAGATTAACCCCAAAATAATGTAAATCATGACCCATAGATGCTACCTATAGGTCGTGTGTTGGGTAATTATTTTCAGTATGATTCATATAGAAAGGTCTATATGCTACGACATGATCTCTATACATTAGAGATACTCCTAGAGTGATTTATGAAGCATCACAATAAACTATTAAGCTCTTACATGACACTCCAAGAATCAAGAACAACAGTGAAGTCAGTTTCCCATTCATCTCGTGAAAGGAAGTACTAAATATTTCAGATTAAAATAACAATACACACTTTTTAGTCAAGAATATAAGAGGAGATTCTAGGTGTGAAATGTTTAAAATAAAAATCTTATAACAACCATTCATCCCCATGAAATTTCAAATGTCAAAGACAATCTTGGGATACTCCAAGAATCCATAGTTCTCAATTTCTCTTAATATAGAAACTCATATAGATATTAGATAATATGAACCAATAATTGAAACTTTTTTATCAAAAAATTTCTTTTTTTTTGATCCAAATATATATATAATTCTCCTACATTGTATTAATAACAATATCATGTTTTTATTCATGGGCATTTTAAGTATCAGAAAAAAATTATGTTGGCCATAAAGACACTATAATAGATTCATAATATGAGTGAAAAAAATGACCCATTAGAAAAATAAAAAAAAAATTATTATGCATTTATAAGGCCTAACGACAAAAGAAAATAATCATAAAAGACATATCTACTCTCGAACAAGGTACATGTTATTTATAAAGATTAATATGACCATGATTTATGTCTAACATTAAATAAATCATTTGGAAAACCATATCTCTGCATATATTCTAAAATATTTCTTCCATATGATGGTGTGGATATCAATTCATAATCATAAGCTGGTTCACCATATGTAACCCTTGTACAAATAAATGAAACAATTTGTGTTCTAGGATTAAATAATTTTTCAACTACAACAATGATTATTGGGTTTTATAAGACCCTTTTAATCAATTTATTTCATATTATTATTGAGTTCCTATAACTTTTAGGTTTCATCCAATAATTAGGAATGGAAACTGGTTCCACTCTTAGAATTAGATCAATGGTGAACTTGACCTCTCTCATTAGAGGTAAACCATAGTCATCATTAGCGATGATGCTAATGAAATGATACACTATGGGATGGAATTCTATATGATTCATTACTACATCACTCATAAATAGGCTATCCATTTCGTTCATCACACTACCCCGCCTATGAAACCCATGTACATATCCACCTATAGAGGCATCCGATTTACCATTATGAATGTATATATTACCCACAGTTGATATAAAATAGACCTTTTAGTGATATCAATATAAATGGGCATGGTATGGAACCAAACAGTCTATACTGAGACTGTCTTTGATGTGTATTATATTGGGGAAAAATAAATTCGACATGGATAATTACCCTCCTATCTCGAATGGTCTCTACTTGAACATATTCCCCCTATCCAAACGAACCCCTAATGGTGTGTTAAATGTCATGATGCTACAAATGTACTCTATATCTATTCCCATTCTTTATATAATTTCATAGATATAGAACAATGTGACAAACTAGTATCAAAGAAGTATGAAAATAATATAGTGGATTCTAGAATTGTACATCATACTACAAAAGGGCCCCAAATTTGATCATCATGAGTATTCTATACAGCTTATAAATGATGAGGCATGTGCCCTTGATTTATAAACTGACTAACCCAGATAGTTCCTATATCATAGAGATAAAAATTCATGGATTGACTATCTATTTGATTACAAACTCCACGACCCGATAGAACAATAGTAGACTAGCTCCCAACTTGATATGGAGCTAATGATATTATAGATGTTTTAGGTGTTAGTATAGATCCCATGACACTAGATAATTTTGAGATTTTTATAAGAAATAGTGATGGTGACACACATTTTTGCAGTATTATCACTCAAATTTGTTCCTCGTATACATGGTCCTCTTATAATGAACCCTATGAAAATGGTGACATACCACATAGCTATTGTAATGTTTCATCTAGCTATATCAACCACTACATGAAAAATCAGAATGAAATTTCCAAGAACAAAAAAAACATATCCTTGTCCCAGTGTTGAACAAACATGGACTAATTTGAAAACTCCCATAGGCACAAAAATATGACGAGGTTCTAGTTTAATATCTTTGAAACAATGTTCATCTAAAACACATCCACATATGATCGGAATGTTTTCTAAATACTATCCTAAAATAATCTGTAAATCATCATCTTATCATAGATCACTACGTGAAAAATACATTGAAGCTCCCTAAAACATGATGAATACTCCATCGTAGACATAACTAACATTAAAATATGAAAAAAACCATTGGATGGTATTCTATCAAGTTTTATGGAAAGAAGATGTCATAGAAGGATATCTGGATTTCCACCATGAACGTACCCTGGTGATGATTAGACCAAGTGATGCCATTCTAGAAATTCATGGAAGATTCATAGAGTATAAGAGTTCAATTATTTATCATCTTCTTTTCAAGAATCTCCTTATGCTGATAGATAGATTACAAAACATCCAGCCACAAGTCAATATCATAAAGAACATCCATCCCTATAGAATGTCAGAGGATTATAGTACAACAATTCTTGATTCAACTAAATGATAATATGGTATGTTTGTGTATATACCTATATTTTCATCAGGAAATAGATTAATCTGCATTTGAAAAAAGCATCATCACTAGGTTTATGTTCAATTGGAGGTGACTATGGTGGAATGTTTGGAGTTGACATTACTGGATTAGGTCCCATCACCTCTAGAATACAATAATCATTACCCACTAGCATATGATTGAGGAAATCATGGGAGAAAAGATCAACCATTTTCATGTTCAGGACTCAGATAAGATTTACTAAATTTATAAAACATCATATATAGATAAGGATATGTACACAACCTCTCTAATAATGATTCAAACCTCTTCTACTATAAAATCATAGTTTAGGTGGTAAAAAATACCTTGAATAATCATAAGGGATATTTCATACATCCTAGTAATATTTTTGGTTTAGGGTTAATGCCTTATAAAAAATAGCATATGTTTAAGTATTTAAAGTGAAAATAAAATTTAATTGAGGAAAAAACTATTTACATACAAATTGGAAACACCATATTGTGGTAACCATTCATTTAACATTTAAAATTATCAATAGTTAATATATGTTTACACATATATAGATGGTAAATTCCAATTATATTGATCACTATTCCCAATATATAATTGCACATACTCATTATAAATTTTAATTGATATTTCATGTAGTTGAGACCTATCATTTATGTCCCGTATCATGACATAAGATGTCATGTAAATTTATTTTATTGAATGAATAATCATTTTAAATTTATAGAATTATATTATTATTGAATTACAAATTTCTTTCCATAATGAAATCAATTAATGTTTCTGCCCATAGAACCAGTGGCTCATGGAACAAACATGGAATTCATGGATAATTAAGTATTAATCATCAATATTTATAGGAAAACTCCATTCATATTAATGAGTTAACATTAAGTAATATAATTATATTATCCCTAAATTAAATTTTAGAACATGTCCATATATAGTAATCAAGTACCTCATTGTAGTCACATGTAATATATAAATGCATGAAGTAATAAAATTATAGCATGGATTGATGAATTGAATACTATTACTTATATTCCTAATTTGATGAATTAGATGATACCTCCACCCATATACTAGGTCAGTCTAAAATAGTTTTTAATAATAATATTACCCATGATAATAATCTCAAAAAATATTTCTATCCCCAATTAGTGAAATATGTATTACATTAATAGGATCAAACAAATAACAACAATAACCCATACATTTTAATTTGATTTTCTCCAATAATTGGTTTATCCAATCAAAATAAAACTATTATTACAAAGACTAATATATAGTATTTTCCTGACTAATCCCCGTAAAATAAGAAAGAATGAAAGTTCACCTCTGATGCCACTTTGTAGAATCTTGAACTAGAATCCACTATGAATCGCCCCAAGAGGGTTGGCCACATGAACATAATTGTGCCTCCCCAAAAATTATAGTCCACTGAATATTAGTGATGGACTATTGTGTTTACATTGGGATAATATTATATCATATATAAGAGTGAAACACAATGGTAATAATAATGGTATGAATATGGAAATATCGTATGTAATATTTGAATGAAAATCCAATGAGATAAATAAATAGGAAGTTGTTGAATCATAAGAATATATAGAAATTATGATGATGATATTTTCATATATCTATAGAAAATATCACATGAGATATTTTAAAAATATGAATACATTTCAAGGTAAGAAAATAAAAAAGGGAAAAATTATCCAATACAAAAAAATGAATATAACTAGTCCACTACAACTAAACTCAATCCTAATAGTGAAGGTCCACAAATGGAAGTAATATGATTTCCTTTATCGACCCATGAAATAATTTAGTCATCTCTAGTATCATGGGTATTCCGAATGGGGTCATGAATACACTCTGAAAACCACCCCTAATTGAATATAATATAATCAAGTTTCTAAATTTAAAATGACTAGTTTGTAGGTATATAATAAATGTAATGAAATAAATTAATAAATGATGTTAGTTCATGTGTTTATGAATACCTTACATACTCTACCTAAATTATCTTATCCCATATGTATCTTAAAAATGGTAAACCTCAATATAAATGATATGGGTTAATAAATGGGTCATCTCATAACAAGTGTCAAGAGTTAACTAATCCTAGGAATGTGATTTTTTTGTTAGATGTGTCCATAGTATATAATTTAAGAATTAATAAATTTCAATAAAAAGGTCATAAAGGCTAAAAATGTATATGAAAAACCATTAATATAAACCTACATATCACTCCAAATTCAAATTAAATACACAAAACCATATAATTCTATCTCTGGTGATTCATAAAGACATCCTACGTGTCACTATCGATTTGAAATAAATAATGATCCAATGATACCATCTTTGGTGTCTCACATAGGGGAAAATGTATTGATATGGGTATAGTATAACAATATTTTGATTGAACCCTTCCGGGGAGACCCCCATAGAGAAAAGGTATCGCTCATTGGTATATATGTAATCCTATCAGTGATCTCTCCCATGGAATTCCATAAATATCCATGTATCTCTCTTTGGGTATTCATAATCATTAAGATGACACAATTATATTGGATGATGATCACTTCCAATTTATCCTTAATTCGAGATGCTTGTATTTATATCAGGTTTTCATAAAGGTATAGTTTATCAATTAAGTACTGATACCATTCATTAAGTCACTATATCCATAATTATTTATCTAATTTTGGAAATTCGTTTATTCCTACCAATGAAAGAAAATAAATAATTCATAAAGTAATAACACATGAATCATAATTTATCTTATTTAATTTCACATTTTAATGTAATTTCATACATGTAAAACACACACCTGAATTATTGTATAAAAATTTAATTGAAAATGGAAGTAAGCCCTTCATAGAATGGAACAACCATTGGGGTGGATCATGGAGATGTAATAAAACAATGATATTGAATTTCAATCACCTAGGACTGTAAAAAAAATATAATGAAATTCAATTTAATTTATAATGATTTAGGGATGAAATGATAGATATATCTTATGTGTGGAAAATGATAACATGATATAAATGGAATGAGACATTATGGATGAGATCTTGTCCACCTACCTTCATCCCATAACAATATCCTTATGCAGTTTCATCTCTTGAATCAATATAATTCATATGATATCTCACAGTAATAGAATAGGATATATGAATTCAAATAAGATAAGGTAGTTTTTGATTTAAATATCATACCGAAAGGGATCCTATTAGTAGAATAGTTTCTCGATCAATGGTAATATGGGGATGAAATCTTGACGATTTCCTTAGGATTGTTGGGAAATCTCATCATGAGGAGGGAATTTCCACTAGATTGGAAAATGAAAAAGTGAGTGAGTATAATAAAATGAGGGATGAAATCATCATTTCCCCACAAATGTAATGGGTGTAAGGCCTGGCCCCATAGTATGCCACATCATATATCTAAAATTTGCAAACCTACTACAAAGGGAAACACCTTGCATGGCCTGTTGAGCATGGTTAGTCAAACCATTCAAAATCCATGAACACATTATTTTATAGCACCTCATGTCTTCTGTACATATTCATGGTTTATGAAAACAATTCATTAACCTTATATGTCTTCACGGTCTGAGGGGAACAATTAATAATATCCTTTCACTATCATTTTACATCAATAGTGCTTCCAAAATGTTGAGTTCCTAGATCATATAAATCCAATGACAGGCATCCTCCATAACCTAATTAAGAAGTTAATTTAGGTAAATGATAATGTTGAAATTGATATTGAAAAGGATTCTTAACTTTAGGATAGTTTGTGATATTAAATTTATGATGTATTACTCATTAAAACTATATTTTTAAGTATCTATGATTCCAAATGAACTATACCTTCTTGTTTCTCATTAATGGGTTTTTAATGTAATGGATATTCATATTAAAATATATAGTATCTATTCATGAAATTATATCATCTCTATAGTTTTTTAGAGTGTTGTATTTTTTCTGTTGGATACTATATTGACAAAACCTAGTGAGATCTCAGGGGTTATCTCTCATAATATGTATCAGGTAATTAGAAGTACAAGAAACTATACATGAATATTATTGACTTATAAAACATGTGGTTTCCTAACTATAAATCCATGTCTGGAAATTAAAAGTGGATTTCAATCATGAAAATATTTACATAAGGTTAATAAATCCAAAAAAGGTACATTTGGATTGAATTGATAATTACCAATTACACGATAGTGGGCCTTACTATGCACATTGGTTGACAATCCCGAGGGTTATTATTTTTAAATAAGAAAAAACTATACAAAATATATGGATGGATTGGAATAATTCCCTTGGATTAATATTGATAAAACAAAATTTAATAGATTGAAAAGAATGTTTAACGATTTGAAAATCTAGAAACTAATTTTTCATGATTATGAGGGTTACCAAAATGAATATTTTTCTTAACACATTTATTTTATTTAGAAAAATTTGGCAACCAAAATGAAATAAATTATTTTTTAATATTAAAGGAAATGTGTTCATATTGAAAAATTTCATTGTAACTATAGTGAAGGTCTTTGGTATTATTATTAATTAGTTATAATGATATTATGTAATCATCATGACTATTAAATAACTCTTGGTCCCATTAAAGAATTCATATATTGCATTATTTGAATGTTTGTGAGGTGGATAAAAGGGGAAAAATATGTTTAAGTTTACTATATGTCATGAATGATGGAAGAAACACTCTATGTAATGTCTCAGAGGAATTAAATGATGTTTTTTGGTTATAGTATAATTTCATAGTATAATTGAGCGATGGGGAAAAAATTAAAAGTTCAGTAAATGATATAGATGATAATAATGGTTTCCAAAAGGCAACATCAATTATTGAATTCCAAAAATATAATAAACATTGGCATTATAAAAACTGATTTCACTGGTGAAATCTAAATTAGCCATTAATCAAGGTGGTATATGTTTTTTTTATTTAATACGATGTTAGAAAAAATTCATTATGAAAAGAAGGAGGTATCAAAAAATTAGAAGTGATCCCATGAAAATTGTTTAACAATTTTGAAGAATGTTACAGGAGTTTATGTATTATAATTAAATAATTATGAAATATATAATAAATGATTTATAAAATTTTTTCATTTATGATTTCCTCAAACTGTATAATGGTAGTGATTAATTTGATAATATAATTAACGTATAAAAGTGAAACTTTATATAAAACCCATTATTACTGGAAATATAAATGTTAATATGTTTCTAATGTTATGATAATTATGATGGGATAAAAATATTATTGATATAGAAAAAGTAAATTATGTAGTATTGATGACATTGTAATTGATTATGATATCTTGATAATGTAGTATATGATATCATTGATAGAGTTTTAAACATTTCTAGATTTATATAATATAGTCTATAATTACAGATTTTATTTAAATAATGATGAATTTTATTCTATTTCCATTGTGGTTTTATTGAATTTATTCTTATTTCCATGATTTAGTAGAATATATGATCAAATTATTCACAAATTTTGTATGTTTATATTAATATATACATAATGGTATATAAGGGATTAATATTTATATTATTTTTAGAAATTTATGTACCTTGTTTATAAATTTTTAATTTTGGAAGGGTTATATGGTCTACAATTAATGAGATGGTTTATCTATAATACTAAATGTTTTTTTATAGTTTAATTTATTAATTTACCATATGAATATTTTTGAAATTTGGATAACCTCTTATGACCAATTTTTATGATGCTAACTTTAAAAAGAGGTAGTGAGTTTTCATACTATTACAGATCCTGAGATATGTTACTGCTTTAGGCATAAAAACATCATCTTCATTTCCTGGATAAAGAGATTAAGTGTTCATAGATCAATGAAATTCCAAAGGATTATCCATTTCATATGAAATAATTTAATGATATGACTATATTATATCCATCACTTTTAAATTATTGATCATATTATGATGATATCATATCTATCGGTGCTTCCATTAAATCTCTCCCAAGATTAGAGTGTGTCCAACGTGTCTCTAATGTGGAATTAAATACATTTACCATATATTATTTTGAAAATATTGGATGTATATCTATAAAATGACATGTCTTACGATGATTAATTCTGTGAGAATATGGATCATAAATAAAATATTATACAAAATAATACAACATACCTCATCAATATTTAATGAATAAACCACAACCTTGAGGAAGCTATGTGGGTTCTTGAAGACGTAATTAGGTAAAAGTATCTGATTATTTATTTACTAATGTGATTATTTATGTTGCATATGTTAATTTTATGGTGGGAAATGTAACTCCCAAATATTTTAGGAATTGATTTTCAAATAAAATTAATTTCTTTAATATCTTCTGTAACACATAACACTATGTTTTAATGCAACATTTCATAAAATTAAAATATAATTATTTTATAAGATAAATATCAAAAATGATTAGAACAGAATTTATGAAGAAGAATAAAAAATTATTTAAATATACATTTTACACATGTATTTAAAATTAGATCCTTGGTTGCATATTAAATTAGAAATGAAAATAAAAAATCTATTTGATGATAAAAATAATAGTTTTATAAATAATTATTTTTAGGAACAAAAATGTATATTATCATAATAAATTAAATAAATAAATTCTATATAATTATTTTTGATTAATTTATTTATTATATATTCTGTTGTTTTTTTAAATTTATCAGATGAGTTTTCTTATAATGTGATACGAATAAACGATGTTTTAAATATAAAAATGGGTTTTTTATAAAATGTAGTTCGTCTCCTTTAGCATAATTTTTTTAAAATAATTTTTCCACAATAATAAAAAATATATATTAGAAAACTGAAATAATTTTTTAAATCATAATGTCAATATATTTTTTGGTTAAATTTTTTATATATTTCTAAACTAAAATTTTTCACCTCGAAAAGTGAATAATACTATTTTTTATTAAAAAATGTATTTAATTAATTACTTCTACATGTTAAATTTTCTTTTAATTAGGTTATAAAAGTTAAAATATTTAAATTATAGATATATTTATTCAATTAATTTGGTAATGAATTATCATATAAATATTTTTAAGAATTTGAATATTTTCACTTTTGAAAATCGCATTCTTGTCAAATTTGAATATTTAATTGTAAATTCTTTTATATGAATAGAATATTAAAAATATTATTCTATACATGGGATAATAATAATTAATATTATATAATATTTTCAAATTAATTTATATATATATAGGATAATAAAAAAATGGAAAAAAATTATTGTGGTAATGGATAAAATAGGGTTAACTGGTTTTAAAATAAAATGATTAGACATAAAATGACTTGAGAATTTGTCCAAAAATAGGTTTGTGGGAATTTCATAATTTATAAACTATTAGTTTCTATACATACTCATTTTTTTGCCTTTTGATAGTCAAAACAAATTGTTAACATCTATTATTTTCAAGAAATCTATTTGTTCCATCTCCCCCAAAGATAAATGGGCACCCCTCTCCTCTCCTCATCACACTGCCAAAAACAATTCAGATCAACCCCAATCTTATATAAGATTTATTTATATCTATATTCACATACTTGATACATTTTTTCATTATTAATCTCTCATATGTCTGCATTAGTTGTAATTCTAAAGAGGTTATTTGAAAAAAGTATTATAGTCTTTAAAAAAGAATTTTAATTTTCTTTCATCCTCATTCTAATTAAAAGTATATTATAATATTAATATATAACAACAAATTTATCACCTATATTATTATATATAATTTTATTTTAATGGAATATCCAATAAAAATATTTTGTTCCAAGAAAAATAAAATGAACTCATTGATCATGTGTATGGAGGACTCCCACCTTGCAAAATAATGTTATTCATTATCCACCATCACATCTCAAAGTATGATATAATAATTAATTTAATGTTTATTTAAGATATTTATGATATTGTTATACATATTTATTTAATATAGAATTGAATATTTCTTACCATGAAACCCTTTTGAAAACAATACCATTTCTCGTGTGTATGATGGACTACCTCCCATCGAATCGATGTGATTTATTCATAATTTATGTTTTACATGTGTGGTAATAAGTATGTAGTAAATCAATATATATATAAGTAAATATTTCAAAAAAACTATAATTATTAATTATAATATCATATATACATTGATAACTTGTATTCTTTTGGAGAATGATATAGTCAATCATGTGTATAGAGGACTACTTCCACACAAAGTAATGTGATGTGATTTCCATTAAGGATTTTCATGGAAGATAATGTGAATAATGTTAAAAAATAATTAATATAGATGAAATAATAATTATTATATAAGCATAAATTATTACTTATCATTATTTGTTTCCATCAATAAAAAAATGGAAACAATATGCATGCGTATATATAACCAACAGTCTCAATATTGATTTATTTTAGTATATATGTATAAGTTTAATATATTACTATAAATACATATAAACTAACTTTATAATATGTTTAAATAAATTTTAACATTCTCGTGATTATTTAACGATTATGAAAATAAAAATAAAAAAAAAAACAAAATGAAAACATACATGAAAAAAAACTATTATTCCCTAAAACAAAATTTTAAAAATGAATTATTAGTAAAAAAATAATAAACATTCATATTAAATCATTACATTTTAATGTCCAAGAAATTATGTATATATTTTTGAATTATATGAAATTATTTCGAGACCGTGAAACTTGACGGCACACAATTCCAAACACCAGAGTCTCAGGAATGATCGGTTGTAGTTTTGTTAAACATTAAATAGCACACATAAGCTATTTTCCTGAAAAAGTGAAATAAATCGTAAACAGTTGCAAGGATCATAAATCTAAAGGCACCATTGAGCTTAGGAAGGCGGGATTACAGTAGGATCGACTTTTTTTAACATCATGGGCCTCCAATGGTAAAACCCCATAATGGCATAACCTTAAATAAAGTAAATAAATAAATTAATTTAATTTTTAAATGCTTATAACTCACAAACGATAACAAAGATTAAAAATATGAAACCGTCGTTGAACTCATGAGGGTATTATTTCATTTGGCATATACTGAAATTGGTTGACGCAGACCACCAGTGAATGTATGTCTTTTACCGTAAAAAAATAATTATGTGAGAAATATTTTATTATCAAATCCATAAGATTTAAACTATTACACGGATTTGAAATCATAGCGTACTGTTGGGTTCTGTGGGGCATGGTTCACTTAGGTATATCCTAGCCTTGATCGGTGCATGTCATGGGTGATTATTTTTAATTTAATGAACTTTTTTTGTGTGCATTCATTCAATGCGTGATAAGTATTTTCTAACATTTGAACCAATGCTCTGATTTAAAATTCGAGGGCACTGTTGAATCAACAAAACCATGATTCAATTAAGGGAAGATTTACTTTGACCGATGTAGGCACAAATAAGAAGTATTTTTTTTGTGACTTTTAAAAGGAAATGAAATAAATTAATCACACTATTTTATTTTCATTCCACCAACGGACTTGTGGAAGTGTGGGACCAGTGGAGAGTCAAGCGATTAAATGTCTTGACCTTTCAAATACTAAGTAATAGCGTCTTTGGAATGTAGGTAGGTTCTTATTTGATGAACCTTCATAAATTCAATGGTCATTACCAACCCTCCCCCTCTACTATTTATATAAATTTTAGGGGAGGAATTAGCACGACATCACCAAGCGATGAGGCTCTGGTAAAGGGCTGTGAAACCCAACACATAGAGGATGGAGCTAGTTCTAGTGGGCGGTGATGAGCAAACCTGAACCACAAACTGAAGAATGACGATCAAGAAACATCGTTGGAGGATTGTTTTGGGGACGACGAACGCCAAAACTTCCTCGAACGTTGATGATATCCAATGAAAATCTGGTTGGGGATTTATTTTTTTATACTTTTAATTGTCTTTCCTCTTCCTCATTCATGAATTACATTAATAATGTAGATCAACCAAATAATGGGTTGTCCGAAGAATCATTCTTCTATCGCGGAGGTCGTTGCGGGGTATATTTTTTTTATTATCTAGTAGTTTAATTCAATTGTTGTTAAGCCTTTAATCCCCCATGTGTTACAATAAAATTCTGAAGGGGCGGGCTTAATCAACCCAGCCCGAACCCTCTACTCTATTTGTCACATTCTTGTGCCTCCATGGAATACTGACAGCGCGAAGAAACCAATCGGCTATGTGGTGGTTAGCGCATCAATTCACACTGCAAGAGGTGGCCGTGACACAAAGATTTGGAAGTCATTGGAGTGGCCGACAACGGCTAGCCGTGGAGGAGGTGTGGCCAGTCATTGTGCGCCACCGACAAACAAGGAGGGTCGTGGCTCGTCGTCCAAGGTGACTGGAGGAGAAGATGACCAACACATTGACCAGCAACGACAGAGCTGTCGGAGCAATGGTAGGGAGTCCCCCTGGAGGCATGCCCATGCAGTAGCAAGTCCTCGCCCTTTGTTAGCCCCGGAAGGAGCAATGGGCCGCCGGATTGACCAACGACCAGTGGATGGGGCACATGCTTATGTTGTGCACGTCCGCAATGCCCTGCTTGTTGAACTTGGTACAGAGGAATCATGGAGCCTCATGGCACCATGGTGGGGTCAACCACCCGGGGTTGACCCACTAAAGTAGTTTTGTGCCCCGCCAGCCCTACCCGGACTCACCATGTCCGGATATACCAGGTGGCCCGTTCTGCCAGCCATGTGGCACTACCGGGTTGGTCTAGCAGACCGACCCGCTGCTCGGCGGGCTATCCAATGGCCAAGCAGCTCGACCCACGGCCCATCCGAGAATGACCCAGCCTAGTGGGAACTGATTTCCCTAGTCAGGTCAGACCCGAGTCGGTCCAGGTCAAAATAGTTCAACCTCATTCGGCCCATGCCAAACCAGGATGGTCCAGTCCAACCGAGGCAGACTAGAACCAGAGCCAATACTGCCCAAGAACACCAAAATGGCCTTAACAAGTGAACCGTGCATTTGTTTGATGAACCGTCTATAGAACTAGGATCCTTGGATCGAGGCCGTCCATTTGGTATACTCCACATCTGTTTTGGATAAGGTTGTAATACTGATGGGTTTTAATGGACCATGAGTCCAACTAGGCCCTCATAGCGGAAAAGCTAATAACATACAGACCGAGCATCCGATTGACATGGCGTCTGTTGCATTGGTTCTATTATGACGTAACAGACCATTGAGATACATTTTTTTATAAACTTTGGTGTAGTTGATGTATGAATGATGGATTGGGGAGCGGTTCTCCCAAGAATGCTACATATAGAACCATATAGCTAGATTAGACCTGAAAACTGCTCGATGATTGGCCCAGTGGGAAGCGGCTCGGTGTGACCTAGAAGTCCCACGTTTGGGGGAAGCTCTGTGTGACCCGGAATACCCATAATACTCAACATGAGGAGTACCACAGTTCATCCATTGTGTAAACTGGCTCTGTGTGACCTCACATTCCCCTGATGGGAAGAGGCTCTGTGTGACCCTGAATGCACATGGTATCCATCATGGATTGGTACCGCAACTGTTCAAGGTTAGGGGGAAGTGTCTTGGTGTGGCCCGGCATTCCCACTGTACTCGATAGAGGAGGACTTCTCTAGTAGCTGAGGAGTTATAGGTTTCTGACGGATGAATCTATGGTTACTACCCTAGAATATACATTTGTGGAAGCTTCCATGAATATCAAGATGCCTTGAGTGGATTGAGGAGTGGTTCACCCAAGAAAACTACATATGGAACCCTGTATTTGGCTGAGGCCTAAAGACTACATGATGATTGACATAGTGTAATGTTGCTCTCTGTGACCCAGCATGACCATGGTGGGGAGTGGCTCTGTGTGACCTGCTAAACCCATTATACTAGAAAGGAAGAGTACATATGTTCATCCATGGTGGGATGTATATCTGTGTAACCTGAAATTCCCATGGTGGGAAGCAGCTTTGTGTGACCCAGCATGCCCACGGTGCCCATAAGGGATGGGTACCATAACAGTTCAATGTTAGAGGGATGCGGCTCTGTGGGACCCACCATGCCCACTATACTCTATAGAGGAGATGTTCCACAACATATGAGGAGATCGATGATCTGAGAACCCTTCTACACCTAGAATAAATCTTGATGTGAGCTGTCACTACATTTTTCTTGTGATTGAGGTTATGCTATGTGGTACTTAACGTATGTGGTACTTTACATTCGTTGTGTTACCCTGTGGTTTATCTTTGTGGAATTCTAGGAGATATTCGGTGTCTGGGGGTCCCTATTGAGAATCGTTATACTCACACCATCTCATGAATCACCCCAACTTGACGTGTCTTGTGTAGATGACGAGTAGTCGGGTTGAGGTTTCAGGGAGCTAGAACCTGGTGGTACGCAGAGGAGATGAACATACATGGATTACGGAGGAGGCGATCATCACCTACCCTTTAGGTAGGATCTGGGGTGGATCATTTGGTGTGATGTGACACATGGACTACTGATCGTGATCTATACCTACCATTCACGTAGGATTGGTGGTGGATGATCTAAGAGTTTATTTTCACCATTCAGCTGTTTTGTAATATTCAGTTGTACTTGTACATTTCCAGCTGGTTTTTATTTCCGGCCCCTTTGCTTTCAGCACTACATTACTATAGCAGTTATATCATATTTTATTCTTATTGTGTTCTCGAATAATGTGTTTATAAAGGGTTAAAGTCAATTCCTTCCAGTTTATGGATTAATACTTTTTATCCTAGTCGCCAACCCCTATCCTATGGATGGCGGGCTTGGGGTATCATGCCACGGGCCCTGGGGGACTGATCGTGACAATGTTGTATCAGAGGATTTTGGTTCTACCAAAGAACTATGAATCTATTATTTGTCTATGTGGAAAAAATTGTGATGTGTTATGTGTGTGGATTTTAGTTTGGGGAGTCCATTGTTGGTGTGGCGGCCAACGTATCCATACAACAGGACCCTAAAATCTTATTTCTACATTAGTGCATGAAAAAACTGATTATCTATGTTTTTTAAAAGTTTTTCTTATGATTTATTTGAGTTAGCTCACTAGGTATAACTTAATGAGCATGGTGCACCTGTTATTTTTTAGGATGCCACCATGTAGATAGCCATCTTGAATTCCCGATAGAGAACACAATGACAACCCACTGAGCGATGATGCTCCGGTGCAGGGTCCTCATACTATGTTAGCACCATTGGGTGGTTTACCAGTAGAACGACCACCTGTTGGGTAGCAGTTACCACCAACCACATTGGATGAAAGTGCAGACAAACTGAGTGTTTGACCGAGATCCAGCAGCAAAGACATCCTTTGTTTCGAGACGAGACAGTTTCTGAGGTAGCTGATGACTCTCTTGAGGCTGTGGCTAGAGTTTTCTACTTAGCTGGGACACCATTAGAGCAGATAGTGATGAGGCTTCGATATGTGGACCATTTCCTGATATGGTACCTTCAGGTAGTTTGTCAGCTATATCACTACAAGTTGGGTAGGAGTTTCATTCGGCAATACACGTAGAGAAGACATATAGGTTTAGTTCCTTAGAGGTGATTCAGCATTGGATAACCCTCATGTTCTGAGGTGAGCATGTCTCACATGTGGCTGAGGAATGGAATGAGGAGTTTGCTGAGATTTCTTTAGAGCTTCTACATCATCGGCAGGACAACATGTATATAGATAAGTATTCCTCAAGGTAAACCAAAAATTCCTGGTACTCAATGAATACGATATAATCAATTCTTCAGGGCTCGGACTTCCATGCAGGATGTGTTTAAGGATGTATGAGCTAGAATTATTTCTCTATGCATTCTTACATATGTTATGGTGCTATAGATAACCATTACAGTTTAATGTTCTTTGGATGAGAGGATACAAATAGTAAATATTAGTAGTGGGAAAGAAGGAAACTAGTGCCCATTTCAGAGACATGACTGAGTAAAATGTTTAGGGAAGAGGATGTGATAGGGACAGATGAATCTGCATGGCTGTAGATGTGGAATAAGAGCATGGAGAGCAGCATGAGGTGGTGTATATTTCAACATGTTACAAAACACTCCATTGTGGTCCTTGCCTAGCTCAGGGAGCTGGATGAAAGGGGAAGGGAGTTGTTGCATGTAGTAAGTGAGTGTGGCCCAAGGGCTCTAGGAATGATTTGAGGTATGGTAAGTGTCTACTACTCTTTTCCATATCAATAGTCCTAGGTTCCAATCATTCGTTTTTTTCCAAAAATCATGTCCAAGGCCTAGAGTATTCAGTTAAATGGTTGGCATGACCCTCACATTTAGATATACCGTTGGGAGGAGCTCGATAATCACACATACGCCGATGTTGTGATCTGACCCCTGAGGTAAGGGTTTCGGTTGGAACAACATGGTTGCAGCGTCGAGGCCTTATGATGTTAGTTTGGGTATGGAATAGACATCCATAGTTTATACTCATGTTGATTGTATTAGGAAAAAAGATTGTGTTTTATCTACAAATATTGAATGGGGTTTTCCATGGTTCGGGAAAAAGGAAACCCAGGCACCACAGGATAGACTCATGTATAAGAGGGTGTAGCTGATCACCCTTGAATTAGCCAGCCTTACCCTTGTTGAAGTTGGAGTTTTCAGCTTTCAGTTCCAAACCAAAGTGGAAGAGAATGGGGAAATATTTTCAAAAGATGATTACATGATTACATCCCCGAAGGGAGAGGGATGTTTTTTTGGCTAGGTACTACTATAGATTTGTACAAGACTTTTTTAGTGTAGCAGAACCCTTGTTAACTTCCAAAAAACGAGTGGTAGCCTTTTTTGTGGATAGAGAAGTGTCAACATGGATTTTAGGGGTTGGGAAAGAGACTTACAAGTATAACTATACTACCCATGTCCTGTTGTTAACAGTAGTGGTCTTTGTACTGAATGTGTTGTGGAACTACTTGATGGGTGAATGTTTTATAGTCTATTGTGATCCCAAGAGACTCAGGTATATCTTCTCTCAAAAAGAACTAAACCTAAGACAACAACAATGTCTATAGTTCCACCAAGACTATGACTTTGAGATAGTATATATCATGGGAAGGGTATCCTGGTAGAAGATAAAATCAGTAGGGGGTCTGGACTATAGTTGCTGAGTGAAGGGACATAGTAGCTTTCCACATTGCAGATATCCCTCATGGATCAAGATAGAGAAGCATAACTCTAGTCTATAATAGACATGCCCCCACTCCTTCAGTGAGTCAGGGAGGCACAGCAGGGGACACTAATGGCGAGGCACGATGTGTTCAGATATCCTCAGGGTAGGCACCTGATGAATTTTCTAAAGGTGGGGAGCATGTCATCTTCATCAGAGGATGTACCATAGAACCAGCTGCGCTATAGAAGGAGGTGTTGGTGGAGTTCCATACATCCCCTTTAGCGGTACATCCAGGAGTGGTGAAGATGTTCTAGGACCATCTGCATCAGCACTGGTGGCTAGGAATAATGAAAGTTATAGCATATTTTGTCTCTTTGTGCCTTGCATGTCTGCAAGTAATGGTAGAGAAACATGTTCTTATAGGCATAGTTCAGCCATTTGGGGTGCTAGAGTGGACGTGGGATGGAATTTCCATGGACTTCATAATGGGACTTCAACGCACATCCATGTGTCTTGATTCAATCTTGGTGATCATTGACCGACTCACCAAGTTGGACCAATTCGAACTTATTAGAGAGAAGAGATCTGTAGAGAGAATGGGATGCCTCTATAGATAAGATTTTGTATGACTTCAGGGAGTGAAATCTATGATTGTCTCCAATCACGATGCTCATCATCCCTCCCCAATATGAAAGGGGATTTAGGAGGAATTCGCGGCACACCTTCGGTAGAGAACCACCTTCCATCCATAGACAGATGGTCATACGGATAGGACTATTCAAACCCTTGAGGACATGCTATGTGCTTGTGTCCTTGATTTTCTCTGCAACTGGGAGGATCTCTTTCCTTTCGTGGAGTTCGAAAACAACAAAATATATCACTCAACTATCAGTATGACACCATTCGAGTTGTTGTATGTGAGACCTTGCAGGTCAACACTTTCTGAGAATGGCGAAGGAGAGTCAGGACTCATGGGACCCGAGATTGTACGGTCTTCCACAGAGAAAATGTAGATCATTCAATAGTGGATTAAAACTGCATAGAGCAGGATGAAATCTTATGCTGACAAGAGAGAGAGACCTCTTTAGTTTTGGGATGGTGACCATTTCCTTCTACATGTCTCACCTTGACGTTGATTTCGGAGATGTGGCCAAGTATATATGTTATCTCCGATGTTCAACAGAACTTTCTCGATTTTCTCACCATAGTAGGTGAGGTGACGTACCATCTAACATTCCCCCAAAATATGTACTACGTGTATAACATATTCCATTTCTCCCAGCTGAGGAGATACATGCGTGACCCATCTCACGTCTTTGACCTTGGCGATCTGGACATAGTCGATGGGGTGATGTTTGCGGGGATTCCAGTTTAGATAGAGGATCAATGTGAGAAAGTCCTACATTGTTGGTCAGTAACTCGGATGTGAGTTTTCGTGTTGCACGAGAACCTGTAAGGTAGAACATGGGAGAGGGAGGCTCAGATTCGGGTCCAATACACCATTTCTTTCCTTACTCTATGTTATGGATTTCTGGGAAGTAAATCCTTATGGTGGGGAGAAATTAATTTCTTTGAAATTGTTTTTTTAATTATATGGATTTGTTTGAAGACCGCAAAATTTAACAGCACACTATTCCAAAGTCTGAAGTGCCCGGAATGATCCGTTGATGTTTTGTTAATCATTAAATATCTCCCAAAATCATTTTTCCGGAAAACGTTGAATAACTCTTAAATGGATTCACAGATCAGAAATATGAGGGCACTATTGCACATAGAATGGAAGGTTTACCCTAGGAACTACAGAAGTTTAGTCGGCGCAAGCCTCATGTATGAAAACCCAAAAATGGCATAACCATAAAAAAATAATTAAATATATTATTATATGTTTAATATTTTTATAACACACAAATGGTAACTCGGATAAAAAATCTGAGACCACTGCTGAACTTGTAAGGGTATTCTTTCTTTAGGCAGATACTAACATTGACTGGGGCGGGCCACCAGTGAAAGTTATTTTATAGCCGTAAATAAAATAATTATGTGATAATTATTATATTTAAAAATCTATATCATTTAAACGGTATCTCATATAGGAAATCAAAGAGCACCATTGGGTTCATTGGGGCGTGTTTTACATAGTCAAAGCCTAGCCTCAATCAGTATGGGTCAAGGGTGACTGTTATTAATTTTATGATTTTTTTTCAAGAACATTCTATAAATGCATGAGAAGAATTTTTTAACTTTTGAACTGGTGCTCGAATTAAAAATACAAGGGCACCATTGAATGTGCAACGCCATGATTCACTTAAGGGAGGTTTTTATTTTCTTTTAGTAGGCCCGAATAAGAAGTTATTTTTTTATATTTAAAATCAAAAAGAAATAAAATAATATCACTATTTTTTTACTTTCCACCGATAGACAAGTGGTAGTGTTGGACCAGTGGTGAGCCAAGCCATTAAATGGAATGTCCATTCAAATACTAAGCTGAAACATCACTAGAATTTAGGAAGGTTCCAATTTAATGAACCTTCATAAATTCCATGATCGTTACATACCCTCCACTCTTCTATTTATATGGATCATGGATGGAGGAATTGGCACAAATTCACCAAGAGATGAAGCTCTAGTAAAGTGTCGTGATGCCCCAAAAATGGATGACAAATTCAGTTTTTGCAGGCAGTGACGAGTGACCCCGAACCTCAAACCGAAAAACAATAATTGAGCGGCGTTGTTTGAGGCTTATTGCAGGGACGACGAATGTCGACATTTCCTCAAATGCAGATTATCTCCAACAAACTTGATGTAGTGGCTTTAATGATTTATGATTTTATTTTAATTTCTTCTTCCTAGTTATTGAATAACATGACAAACACATATCAACTGAAAATGGGTTTACCCACCAATCATTCGTCTTTGCAGGTGGTCATTGTAGGGAATTGTGTGGGGTTTATCTGGTTGATTAATATAATTTTTATTAAACCCTTAACCACCTCCCTCATGTTACGAGATAATGATAAGGGTGAGGGCCTAAAGAACACAGCCCGAACCGTCCTCTATATTTGTTAAATCCATGTTCCCGCATGGAATAATAATAGTGAGATGACTCTGATCGAGTATGTGGTGGTTAGCGTGTCAATGCACTCCATAAGAGGAGGTCGTGTAACAAAGCTATGGTGGTAATTGGAGTGGCCGGAATAGGCTTCCACAATGGAGGAATGGTGCGTTGTTTCATGCTGCCGATGAACATGGTGGGCCATGGCTCGTCAGCCGCGTCGTCCCGAGGAGAGGTAGGCCGGTACGCTGACCGGCCATGAAAGAGCCTGCGGAGCATAGTTGGGGTGAACCCACATGGCATCAAGGACATGGCCATTTTTTCGTGATGGGATCAATGGGTTGTTAGATCAACCGACGACCGGAGGATGGGGGGGCGTGCTAGCAGGCTGCCCTGCGGCATTGCCGCGGCCTGTTGGTCGTGGTACGGAGGACTCATGGTTCCTAGTGGCACCGCATTGGGGTCAAGCCCCATGGGTTGACCCAATGATGTTTCTTTGTGCCTTGAAATCCCTACCCAGATGTGACACGTCTGGGTATCCCTTGCAGGCTGTGCTGCCAGAATGGTGGCACCACCTAGTCGGTCTAGCGGACCGACCCTGCGCTATGCTGGCTGACAGTCCGCCAAGCTACCTAACCTGCTGCCCAGCAAGGTGGGGCTAGGCCCTATAGGGAGGGTTCTCCTAATTCAGGTCAGACTACAGTCGGTCCGAGTCAACCTAGGTTGACCTGGTTCAGCCTATATAGAACCAGGTCGGGCCGGTCAGACCGAGGCGGACTAGACCCGGGCATAGTACTGCCCAGGTACACAAAAATACCCTAAACTTGTGAACCATGAGTTTGTTTGATGAACCATCTACGGAGCCAGGATCCATGGATCGAGGTGGTCCTTTTAGTATATTCAACAATAGTTTTGGATAAGGTTGTTGTATGGCCGAGTTTGATCAAAAGGAAAATCCAACCGGGCCCTCAGCGAGGAAGCGATAATAACATACAGACCGCACGTCCTATTGACATGACGTCTGTTGAATTAGGTCCCTTATGATGTGAGAAACCATTGAGATACTTATTCCAAGGTATTTAGGGATTTTGAGGTTTTACTGATGGAATAGGGATTGGTTCTCCAAAAATTTCTACATACGAAACCCTACAACTGGCGGAGACTTAAAGACTACTCGATGATTCGCCTAGTGGGAAGCAGCTCTATGTGACCCAGTAGGCCCATGGTGGGGAGTGTCTTTTTATGACCTGGGAGACCCAGAATAGTCGACATAAGGTGTACCTTAGTTCGTCCAAGGTGTGAAGCGGCTCTGTGTTACCTAGAATCCCAATGATAGGAAGAAGCTCTGTGTGACCAAGCATGGTCAATTCTCCCATTAGGGATTGGTACCACAACTGTTCAAGGATAGTGGGAAGAGACTCTATGTGATAGGGAAGGCCCACTTTAATCAATAGAGAAGGATTTCTCTAGCAGGTGAGGATTTCGAGTTTTGTAACTGACGATGCTATAGATATTACCCTATAATATACATTGTGGTGACTTCTATGGATATCAAGAAGCAACGAGTGGATTGAGGAGAAATTCTCCCACAAATAATACGTATGAAACCCTATGCTTGGCTAAGACCTAAAGAATACTTGATGATTGGCAGACCCATGATACTCGACTGGAGGAGTACATCAGTTCGGCCAAGGTGGGAAGCAGCTCTGTGTGACCTGGAATTCCCACGGGGGGAAGCATCTCAAAGTGACCCAACATGGCCATGGTACCATTTAGGTATGGGTACCACACAGTTCAAGGTTATTGGGAAGAGGCTCTCTGTGACCCAACAGGCCTAATGTACATGAAAGAGGAGTTCCCTAGTAGCCGAAGAGTTCAATGATGGGATAACCCTTTCACCCCTAGAATAAATCCTGGTGTGATGTGTCCTTACTTTTGGCTTTTGATTGAGTTAATGCTACATGGTACATTAACTATTTGGTATTCTACCTTCGTCGTGTTACCCTGTTGTTTTTATCTGTATTATTCAAGGTGACTTTCGGGGTCATGGGATTCATTTGGAGTATCATTATACTCACCCTTTCATGAGATTTTCCTGCACCTTGTTGTGTCTTGTGTAGATGATGAGTATCTGGGTTGAGGTTTGATAGATCTAGGACCTGGTGGTACGTAGAGGAGTCAGACAGAAATGTAGGGGTGAGGAGGTGATTTGCACCTACCCTTCATATATGATCTGGGGTGGACCGTTTGGTGTGACGAGACATAAGGACTATAGATCATGAACTATACCTACCCTTCAGGTTAGATCCATGTTGGATGATCCAGAAGCATCTTTTCACCTTTCAACTACTTTTTACTTTTTTTTTGTACTTTTTCTTTTCCAGTAAGGCTTGTATTCTGACCCCTTTTCTTTCAACACTCTTTTACAACAGCAGTTAATTCACAGTTTCTTCTTGTTACGTTCTGAGGACTTGTGTTTATACAGAGTTAATGGAAATGCCTTCCAATTTTAAGAAATATGACTTTTAGTTCTAGTTGTCATCCCTTGACCTTTAGATGGCAGGCTTGGAGTAGTAACAAGATAGGCCATGGGGGACGAATAGTGACATAAATGGTATAATATTTTTCTGGAATATTTTTATAATAACACTATATTTATTATACAATATTTTATAATATGTACAATGAAATTCAAGACATAAGGTAAGAGATTTCCCTCGTACAATTATTTTTTATTTAACACATTCCATTTTAACAATGTGTTTATTTTATGTCATGTATATACTTCACATGAATTTATTTGATGATTTTCATCTTCTAAAATGGGGATTTACATATCCGTTTTATGATCTATCCATCATGTGTTCTATCGTTCAATAGTTACCAATGTGGTAAGTTAATTTATCTTTGTTCACATAATATGAGACATATGATATGTTTCATACATTATTTCCCTTATAAGGTGTATATAAATCCCCACAGTCATTTAATATAATGAAATTTTTTTATAATTATATTTTATTTTATTTTTTTCTCATTATTCCTTAAAGGACATTTTGAAATACTAATACCAATGTAGTATTTGTTTTATAATATAATCTCATCATTTATCTGGATTGTTAATGTATATCCTTATTATAGTGAAATTTTATGAACTATATATAATGTAACTCATGAAAAATATTATCCAATGTTTATATATGAAAAATAAATTTTCACATTCAATTTTCCCTATTTTTGTACTAATAATTCAAAAAAATTGTTACACAATAAACCTACATTACGTTTCTCTTTCACTAAAAAACACATTTATTGAATAATAATAGTTTCAAATGTTTTTTCAACAAATTTTTTTATTACTATATCAAATTTCCAATTCAATTATAAAAAATTTCGTATTTATAAATATTTTTAAAGTTAATATTAATTTATATTTTAAAAACAAATTTCTCATATTTTTCACCAAAAAGGGTAATGAAGTCTTTATTTTAAACCCATATAATAAGAAAATTATGTTTGGAATTCATGACTACTCAATGTTTCAAGAATCCATTATAGTATTAAAATGTTATATTCAATGAAAATTAATTTTAATTTGTTTTCTGAAAAATTAGTTTTATAATGATATTTTGAAAATAGAAACTCAACATTCCAGATGAAATGTTCTTAATAATTTTATAGAATCCTTCATAAGTTTTAATGGTTATTTTTAAGGAAAATTGTTATGATTTTATTTAATTGTTCAGTTTTTAAAAACTATTTTTGATGTAGAATGAAAATTTTACACATTAGTTTTTCAAATGATGGTTAAATATTTATTTATATGTTTTCATGTTTACATTAAATTAATTATATTTCCAAATTATTTCATAATGTGATTATTTTAGGAAGGTGTTTTCAATTAAAAATTATATTTCTCATGATATGATTTTTATGATTTTTAAGAATACATTATATTCACTTAATGTTATTTTAAATCAATTTTTTCAGAATATGATAGTTTTACAAAGTGAATTTCTATATGAAAAGGTATTTTTCCTCTTAAAATGTTCCCAGTGGACTTTCAAAATCATTCACCATATAAGATTTAAACCATTTTTTTACATTATAATTTATTGGGAAATGATCGCAATATAGAATTCGTATTAATTTGTACAATGGAAAATGTTTTCGATTAAAATATGATTAGGAAACCTATTTATCTTCCACATTTTATTTTATGTTAACAATATTATGATACATGCATCTTTTTTCACATGTTATGATTCTATTAAATGATGATATGATTATGAATCATGTTTGTTTTCTATGAGTTATGCTTTGAAAATTTTTATGTGAGACCCATCTCTATTCTTGGGTTATGATGTGTTCCAAGATGTATAAATCCTACATCATTTCATAGGTTCTGGTATACTGAATGTTTTATGAATCCCATTTATTTTCAAGGGTATGAATATGATTAATGTTTTATGAAGTCTATTTATATTAATGGGTTTTAATATCATGATTTTTTAATGATCATGTGATCTTTTATCAATGATTTTAATTATTTGAACATTTGGATATATATTTACGATTAATTATTTGTGTTGTGCCTGAAATATCATGAGATAAACTAGAATAGAATGGGGAGTGAACACTATTTATTAAGAGACTTTGTCTACTATGATATTATTGGGAGTTAACCATTATTTCTATAATGGTTTGGGGAATTAACTGATTCCAATAAGATATCCCCATAAATGATCCTTACAAACTATATAAATTATTTTCTATAGTTATGTTTATGCCACATTTCAATGTATTTTGTCAATTTTATGACCACATGGCTCTTGTTGTTTGATTTACTTATGATTCTTATCTTATGAACTACCATTATTTATGACTAATATCATGATTTCAGTCATTAATATGAAATTTTTGGTTTTCATATGTTATTAACATGTTCTAATACACTTATTCTCAAGTTATATTTACATATTTTCCATTTTTACTATTATGGATCTTTTGATCTCAGCATTCCTTATATTTAAATTTTTTCTAGTATTGATGATCGGAATAATGTGTGTTATTATTTTCAGTGGTTCTTGTTATGGGGTTATTTGTGGGAAAAATTTAGAATACTTATGAAATATTCTTATCTATTTCCATTTTTAAAATGGAACTTGAAATTATGATTTTAAGGCATGTGTTTCTGTAATGTAATTAATATTCATAAAAAAATATTAATTATTAATGTATGAAAATATTGTTTTGTTATTCACTATCTATTTAATTTTAAGAGTTCTCAAATAAATATACTAATAATCATTTTATTTTTATTTAATATAAATTTTATAAATATCTATTGATTAATCATAAAATCAATGAAGTCATGATGTTTCTGAAGTGAGTCGAGTTCACGTAATACGGTCATGTTGGTTTAACATATCCAGTTCCAAATTAATCTCATAAATAAGTAATATATAAATTTTATTTAAATAATTCAGTTTAAAAGTTCTACAACATGGGTCACAATAATTTCTTCATTAGGAACAATGTATATTATAAAACAAATTATGTAGTAAATATAATTTTGTCAAGAAGTTACATAGAAGGAACTTTTCAAGGGTATATTTTTCTACCATTTAATAGAAATTTATGTTGAGACACATGAGTGCATCAAAAAATGTTATCTTGGTTTTAATAATGACCATATGAACTGAATATCTATAAATTTTTTAAAAACCCTTCTTGTCATTAAAATTATAGAGTTGTCATAGGATGTAGTGAGAAAAGTAGAGTTGACCAAAGTGGTCCCATGAAATTAGTTGAATTTCCCATATATAATTATAAATGCAGTGAAGTTGGAAAAGCGTTATAGCGACTGCAAAATGTAATCCATAAGAACTTATGAAAAATAATTTATAATTCAAATATTGGAACATAATCGATGTATACTACATGGTTTATCTATTGTTTGTTAACCAATATAATTTTTTACATTTTCTTCCTTCTTAATTTGTGATTTTGGTTAATTTGGGAAAAAATGATAGGTTAAAAATCATCCTACCAACATGGGTGGATGATTGAGTATAATGAATGCAAAATTTTCATACCATGATTCAATCATACCCTCCGATTGTATTTTTTTCTACAAAAAATAGTAATAAAGGAATGGTTATTAATGTTAAAATATTTATTTGAATCTCTATGTTTAGAATATAGTGAATCCTAAAGGGATCCATTTTTTGTCAAAAGTAGTTATAATTTTTATATGAACATTATGTGATGTCATCTATTATGAATTTTAAGATATATTTTCTAAAACCAATTAATTTTATACACATCAGAAGTAGAAAAATATTATTAATGAATAATATAGATACAATAATTTCCTGCTAAAACTAAAAATGATAAATATTTTCTATCAAGATTCTATCAATTATAATTTATATGAATAAGATGATCTTTACTAGTTCAATGACCATCTCAAAACATTTTTCAACAATTATGAATTTTATTATATGATTAAGGATGATATGATTTTAGTGATACATAATAAATTTGATTATTTAGAAAAATTCATGATGAATATGATGATGCCTAACTTAATTGAATTGTTAGGGTTATTGGATCTTTATGATTACTCAGTGGAGAAAATATCTAATGTTGTCATAAAGAATATATTAGGAAAGATTCCACAAATGTTTAATATGAATATATCATCTCTTGAAGAGATTGATGTGGATATGTTAAATCATGAGGATCTACTATGAAGTTTAGTGACCAATGAAATTAGTGTTTAGATATAATGAATATCATGTAATTTAAATATGGAGAATAATTTAATTTTATTCCTAAACATTATATATCTAATGGAGGTTAAGGGTAAGAAGATGTCGATAATTAATTACTCACAATTTCCGATTGAAAAATATATATAGTAAATTGTATAATTAAAGGTTATTTTCCCATGAATAGTTTTGAATTAATAAAAAATTATACAAATGTGTTTATGAGAATTTAATAATGATATTGTTGAAGAAGAATTTTTGAAAATGACATAAACAAGGTTCCCTTCTCATAGAGACTTCAATATAGAATATTTATTATGAATGTGTTTTAAAAGTAGGTGGTTTGTATTTAAATCAGTTGATAATAGTGATGACTATCTTAAATAAATAGGTAAATTGTTTTTATTTGATATTAAAGAAGTTTCAACATATTATTATGAAATATAGGAGTCAAAATGATAATATTCCAATGAACATAAGGTTTTGTTAATCCCAATGTGTAACTATCAGTATCTTATGAGGATATTGATAATCAATGAATGTAATATTGGTTGATGAAATGAATTCTAAAATAATATTTTAAATAATTAGATCATATTGAAGATGATACTACCAATCTAAATAATAACTCAAAAAAAGTCAATCAATTTAATTAGTGAAAGAGGTTATGAATTTCATGATACAAATTAGTGAATAATTTAATTTGAATGAAAACATAATGATTTTATGGAGTATAGATAGAAAAAATATCATCCCCATGAAAGAATTATTACTTTATTGGGAATGAATATTTAATAGAAGAAATTTCCAGTTATTCATAGATGAATTTATACAATGGGAGGTTGAAAAAAAGGAATTTTAAAAAAATGGTCATATGAAAAAAAGATGGTTTCAATATCTTTGGTTGTAAAATAATAGTATTTTTTGAAACATTTCGATTTATTATGAAACAGAAACATTAATTATAAAAAAAATATATGAGTTCAAAGGGACATACTGGGATTGAAATAATTGTGTCTCATGTGTTGAATTATTTATGAAAAAGAAATTTTACTAATTGAACTCAGAGGGAAATGATAATTCTCAATCCAAAATGTTTAACAAATATTATTCATGATGTTATTTAGAGGCTGGAAAATTGTGGATGTAATGAATGGGAGAATATATTCTATCTTATAAAATATCCACTATTTAAATATTTTGGTTATTCCATATTCTATTAACAAATTTTAATAGATATAGAAAAGGAAAATTATAGAAGTATGAAATGTATAATGAGGCTATATGAATCATTATAGAAAGAAAATTATTTATTGGGATTTTTTTTCACCGTTCTAGTGTTTGGAATAAAGTCATTTATATCTTGTAGAGGAGAATTTTGGTACACCACCATGTGAGTTAGAAGACATAAAATGACAGAAAACCATACAAGAATCCACTAAATAATAGATACACCCCATTAAAATATGATGATTTTTGTGACTATACTAATTATTCATAAACAAAACCATCTGTCTCATGGAAGGAAAAATTGAAAAGAGGAATATCTAATACCACTGATGTTCATCTCAATCATACAATGAAAAACAAACACCAACATAATTAATGGTGGGTTCTACAACCACATGACTTGAAATATGAATATGAAAAATTGATTTATTTAAATAGTTCATGGGATAATGTGTTTTAATATTGATGGATATGTTAAGGTCAAAGTTATTCGGAATTCTAATCAATCAATTGATTTTTTAAAGAATAAATATTTGAAATATATTAATGTAATGTGAAAACTCTTGTTAAGGGTTATTCAGCTATGTGACTATGAATATGATATTATAAGAAGGAAAAAGGGATACATGATCAAAGTAATGAAAGTGTATTCAGTCTTAAATGAATGGATGATAAATGTAAATACATACATAGTTGATAATTAATTAATTAAATATATTTTATATAATTAACGAGGAAAACAACGTATAGTGATAATGGTTAGGTGAGATTAACAATCAAATATTTTAGAAAATATCTAAGATAATGGTTACATAGGATATAATAAATTTTCAATGTGACCATGGGAAGAGTTTTGATTCTTCAATATTGGGAAACTTAGTGTGAAATTCATATCATGAAAATAAAACATTTAAATCGACTCTCATAGATCCGGTTCGCATCAATGACTATTGACTAATTTGTAATTATCCCCACCCAAGTTGATTAATTTTTGAGGTTTCTTAGATAATTAAGAATTATTTATAATTCTTGACATACCAAATGACTTAATAGTTTATTAGTATTTATAAACTAGATACATAATTGTGTTTCAAATTATATTGTACAACATAAATTATAACAAAGTGAATGTAAATATATTGAATCCATTAACTCATTAAAAGATACATTTATCATATACAAGGAAAGTGAAACAAAACAATCGTAAGGATAAAAAAACAGTAATGGTAACATATAAAAGACTATATAATGTATAAATAAGGAATAATCTCTATGAAAACATGTTCCATCTAATCAATAACATTATAAAATAATATATTAATATATTATATAAAGGATTTACTCTCATGGAAATTAATAACTGAATTATTATAGATAAAAATTGTTAATATTAGACATCATGATATCCAACATCAGGGTATCTAGGCCCTCGCGACCTGGATCCATGTTAATATAATCAATGGATATTTGTACACCAATAACCAATTAAATTCCAACATACTAGAATGTCTTATATGATTTTTCAACCCATTGAGGGGCTATATAATTCTAGCACCCACACCAAAACATCATGTCTAATAAATTCCTTATATTTAAAATGTGGAACATAATTCATAAATAATATAACATGTAGAAAAAAATATATTGAGAGAAGAGTAATGATTTTACAACATTTCTTGTCTCAATCTGAAAATATTAAAAGCAAAATGGAATATGTAAAAATGATGTACAGTGTATGATATAATCATATAAATGATACAAAAAATATGATTATTTTAAAGAAAATCATTAATAATGGATTTGAAAATGTTAATAATTTATTAAATAACTATAATAATATTTATAATATCATAAGTGATCCTTTTATAATATGTTTCCACCCACTAAAAATTAATTTTCACTATAATAGTTGTTCTATGTGTTAACTACTTCATTCTATTATAATTGTTTTTTCATGGACATTAACGTTATTATTAATAAGATATTAATATATTATCATTGTAGTTATATTAATTTTATAAATATAATATTTATTCGATAGGAGTGTTTTTAGAACTATTCTTGAGTATTTTACGTGGGAAATGAATTAATTATCTTCGTATAGTTAGTTTGTTGTATGTTCCAAGGAGCAGAGAAATCGTTCTCTTAATAGGTGAAATGTTAATGAAGTAGAAGATATTTATATTTTCATGAATTCATATCATGTTATGTGTGTCATATATATTATTTATTTCAAAAAATTACAACTACCTATATGAGTCAGAAATGGAAAATAATTACACAAGTTAAGGATGTGGTAGTCCACTGTACACCAGAGGAATGGATTTCATTCCCAATGTATATGAATAAAAATTATTCTATATAAATAATAAAGTAAACATAAAATATATATACATGTGAAATTAAATTGAAAATATAAAATAAAAAAATACTCCTGATAAGTGGAGAAATAAATAATATGAGCTTATTAACGTTTGGTATATTCTTTTAGAAAATCATCATTCAGATCTCTAAATTAGGACCCTAGGATTAGTCTTTTGGGAATAAAAAATTTTCTTTCGTGTATATTGATGTTTAGAGAGATTATTTAAGGGTTTTGTCTTTACAAATAGAATTATATGTATAATTATGTTTGGGGAGGGGATTCCATTTTAGAATTGATGTGTGAAATTTTGGTGAATACTCAAAAAATATTAAATACAGATAATCCACTCTCAGCCAATGTGCATGAAAAAATGGTAAAAAATGGGCAGGAGGGAATACTCAGATTATTTACACCTAATCCAAAAAATAATTTTTTTAAACCTGTTATTCTCTTATTCACTATATTTACATATTTTTCAATTTTATTTTTCACAATTGTAATTAATTTTCTTATTTATCAAGGTTATTCTTTTTTTACTCAAAAAATAGACATCCTTTTAATATAAACCTAAACCACTATTTATAAACATAATGGTGATTTTTTCAGATAAAAAACCTATATTTGTTGAAAATTAATTTTATCACAAACCAATGTTATGTGAAAAACCCTATTTTAACCTTAACAATATTAATTTTTTTACTATTTTTACTATTAATTTTAAATAAAAATTATAATATATATATTATATAATATTATTTATGATTATTTGAAATATCTAATCGATTTTCTGAAATTAAATTCATAGATAGCGTATAATTTATTTTAAAATTAAACCCTCAAGGGTCGTGAAATTATTGATTGCAAAACAATTATTTTCTAATGTCCTAATTTTTTATATAAAATTTAAAAATAAAATTTATTAAAATGATCTAAATTACATTAATTTTAATATAATAGAAATAAATTTACTATTATAATAAATTAAAACAAATTTGACTACATATGTATTTAATAAAAGGTAGTTTATAGTAAAAATCCTTAATATTTAATATTAATCATCGAATTAATCTTTTGAGAAAATTACCCAAAGTCCACTTGAAAATATTTTTTGATATATTTTTTTTAAAAGAAACTTCATTTTTAAAACAAATATTCTAAATGGTGTATTATATTTAAGAAAAGTGCACAAAATGCTATGAAATAGCATTATATATAAACATAGTTTTAGGAAAAGAAACATTATTAATTATTATCCCATTGTTATTATATGTATTAGATGAATTGATAAACATTTTATTGGAAATATAATATATAAATTTAATTAAAACCATTATTCAATGTTGGTTAAAGGATTTCATTATGATATAAACAAATTGTGTTCATAAATATAGTTATTCAAAAAAACATTTCTTTTACATTCAAAGGAGATTAATTTTCACTTCTAAAAATATCAGGACATATAATTTATTTATAAATAATTACTAAATATATGTTTTATAATATAGTTTTTTATATTAATATCCACTAATTTATTGGAATGTTTATAATAACCATATTTAAATTATATATTTCATGGTACATTTAGGCTTAGTGATGCTTGTCCTATACACTATTAAATACAATATTCTATATTTAATATATTAGGTGTTAAATTCTACCCACCTTTAATATTGATTCATTTCAATTGGATCGATCAATTAGTAAAAAAAAATTCTTTATGATAATTTCTCATTTGAATTCCCTCATTGTGCAAATTATAATTGGAACATCCTCATTAATATAGAAAAGGTAATGTTTGATGGTCCCTTAGAGTATCTCATAACTAGGTACCAAAGTATGAAAAAATAAGGGGGATGTGGAAATGTTAAAATTGAATAAATATTTAAATAATAAATGAGTGTGATATTGAAAATTGATCATAAAAAAGTTAATGATAATGATAAATTTAACAACCAAAAAATAAATAATTGATGATGGTTAAAAAATACCATTGAATCATTGAAAACGAAGTTCAATATACAAAATTTTTATTTCAATTTCCATTTAAATTATTTTACGGACTCATTTACTATAATGATAGAGAACACCATAAAATATAATAACATGATATATTATTATTTCATATAACTAATTTCATTTTTTTGTGATGCGATCAATTTCGAAATCATTTATAAATCAAAGAAATAAATTTCCAATATTATTTTTTGGCATGAAGCATTAACATTAATTATTAATGGACATTATAGGACATAAAAGAGTGAAATGTATTTTTTTTTATAAAAATAAATATTTATCATATCCTAAAATAGATTGAACAAGATACCAAAACAATAACGTAATTTATATAACTTCAATAGTAGCATGTAAAATTAAATGTAATCCATTCAAAAATAATTTTTCAATGAAATCAAATAAATAAATAAAAATTCATTATAACAAGTACTTAAAATTGGCTAGTGGTTTGAACTACACCCTTATATCCTTTATGTTCTTGGTTTATGATCTGCAGCCATTCTGAATTCCAAGGGCTATCCCTTGATAGGTGAGTTGACATTTTTATAAAACTATATTTATATATATCCTACAATATTCATAAAAAGATTTTGGAAATTCTAAAAAATAAAATTAATCATAAAATTACCTTTCAACCACAGTTTTTTCTATAATAAATTTTCCCTACTTATAAAATACGATCGACAAACTGTTTTTACATTCAGAAGAATGATCAGATTAACCCCAAATGGTTATATTTAATTAATCTTATAATGAAATCATTTTTATTCAAATAAAACATCATTTTTAATGAATTCTGTACATATACCTCAACATAAATAAAATATATCAAAAAAATTCATTAATCAAATTAAAATCCCTTCACATAACCCCTCAAAAGGGTTATCGAGGGCATTAAACATTCATTTGGTCTTAAACTCACAAACTCATTATATTATCAAATATTATTGATTAAATTATTAATTCATACTTATATTTTATGAAAAAAATTACAAAACCATTATATATTTCTAGAGTCTTGTTTCCAAAATATTATTAATATACATAATTACACAATATAATTTATCAATCCTAATATATAAATAATAAAAACCATATTCTATAACAAATGTCTTTCCTTGTGTAGGAATTAAACATAAAAAGATACTATTGACTCTAATAATTACCAGGTTTCGTAATTTAATAATAAAATATCAATGTATCTCTAGGATTAAATTTCGTTCTATCTATTAAACTCATCACATTTCCTCATAAATTCACGTCCTATTCCCATTATTTACATGTATGAATCATTATATCATTTCTTTTATACATTATCGTGGGTTTCTTTTTCATCATTTCAAAAATAATAGAAATATAACATTCATTCCAACAATGTATTCACCATGACCACTCTTAGTAGACTCCAAAAATTTCTTATTTGGTGATTCTGAGAGTTGGTAATGGTATATGTGTTAATAATATATTGTAATAAATGAATTGGAATAAACACATCATATTTAACAATAAATCTCAATCCATTAGGTTTCTCAAAATGATAACAACATTCATCACATTATTTGATAACACGATTCATTCATGTTTTATGAATTATTTGAAATAAAAAATCATATATTGATAGAAAATAACCACAGTATGAATCTATATACCCATTTATAGGATGTCTAAATAATTAAATCTTTTTATCAAATATAAAAAACCTTGATTTAACCTAGGTCAGTAATTGTAATCATATCTTCACATATGGTTAATGGTTAATAAGAAAATGTGATTCAACAATGAAAAAACCCATAGGTGTTTCAATACATCAGTCATGAAACTCTAATTTCTATGCACTAGATTATGATCGTGTCAGATACCAGTTTCCCCTTTTCATAGTTATTACACCGACCTACATATTGACTAGGGAAACATGAAATTTTAGAAATATGAAGGGTATTTATTTATGGTAGAATTAAATAATATCTATATTATGAATATATTATAATTTTTTCTTCTAAGTAATCTAATCCACTATGTATCATCATGAGTTTCCAGAAGAAATCACTATGTTCAATATCGTATATGATATGGGACATCATTCTGAAACAAAAAAAAACTAATATATTAATGTTTCCATTAAAAAATTGTCTTTAGAATGGTGGAATAGAAATTTTAAACACAAAATAGTTTAAAAATATCAATATAATTAATTTTTCCTTCTGCAAAAGAAATTATTAATGAATGTAAAATACTTTTTAAAGTAAAATGAATTTTTTTCATAAGTATATTCAAATGTGTATTAGATTGTTTTTTATAAATAAATATTAAAATCACCCTTTTGGGATTATATTAATAATATATATTTAATATTTATTCTTTAATGAACCACCAATTTTCATTGTCTTGACAGTAAAAATAGTCATTACTAGGCCTCAAGCGACATCCCTAAGATTCTAATGGCTGGTAATAAATGTTGAAGGGTTCCAAATACATGTTGGGGGGACGATTTAACCTTTAAGAAATAACCCATAAACCAACCAAGCATAGCCAACCATTATCTATATGATGCATGAAAAATTAAATGACATCTAAGCCTCATTATTTATGTCAAACCACATCAAGTACAGAACCGCAGATGACCAAACCAAACTTCAAAGTACACAGCAGAAGAACAACATAAGACTCTCAAAATTCACCAAAACTCCATGCTCTATGAGCTCCAAGCACTACTACATTTCCCAAACATCACCATGAGCCACTAACAATATGATGCTTTACCATTACCTGTATCCCGGAAAAACACGACATCTGAAAAAGCACCAATGTTTCAACGCATCATTGTGTATAAAACTCAGTAGGTTTCCCTAATGTCGTCCCAACTCACACAAATAGGATTAAAGAGTTAGAAACATTTATATAAAAAAAATTTATATAAAACATTTCCTCAAAATCATTTTATAAGTAAATATAAAAAAGTTTCCCAAAACTATTTATAACCAAAATCATTCAAATGGAAAGTAATCCAATTTTCTAGGGAGTTATTTTTCTAGAAAAGTAACTTAAATATATTTAGAAACATTTTAAAAATATCCCATTTTGGCATACCGAACCATTTCCTAACTCGGGAAACAAACCATTAATGATTCATTATGAAAATTCCATATTCATGAGAAGTTTCTCATCGATCTACCAAGTCATCACAAATTAATAGTTACCATGTGCCATTACAGCTTTTGCACTGAGTACAAGGTCATATTTCAACAAAGCCTCACACATGCATCAGGAACACAGACCACATATTCCCATCAATCATGCCAAACACCCTTTCAATAAAAACACCATTACATTGAAACACATTTCCATCAAAACCATTTCAATGCCAAACCATTTCAATTCCTAACCATTTCAATAAAACACCATTTTTATTGAAAACCATTTCCATCAAAACCATGTCATCTTCAAACCATTTCAACTCCAAACCATGTCAATAAAACTCCCTTTTTATTGAAAACCAATTCCATAAATGTCATTTCAATCTGAAACTATTTCCATAAAACACCATTTTTATTGAAACCCCATTTTTCATCAAACCATTTACAATTTCTGAAAATCCATAATTTAAAATAAACATTTTAAATTCAAGAAACCCAATCACTTTCACAACAACTCATGACGATTTCACAATTTCACTAAAACCATAAATTATCACTAAAGAAGATTTATTCTATGCTTTTCACAATCAATTCCATTCAAATAACCCAATTTGGAACTAATCTAATCAATTATAACAAGAGTAGTCAACGGTGAATACTCATACCTTTTGGTTTATGACAAAAACCACAATGAACGAAGTACGCACAAGAAAACCGGGTTTCATCTTCAAAAACCCACAATAGATATCCACTAATAGCAATACCAAGACCAAATATCATCATATTTGGCATCCATACACTTATGTATACCTATAATGATGTATATATAAGGAACCATGTAATGAGGAGAAGCAGATCTATGTAGATATAAGAAACCGAATAAGATCGATGATGAACGATAACATTCCTCAAGATCCAGGCTTCCATTCGCCAAGAGAAGCCTTCTGATCACCTTTGGAATGATGTGATAACCCTATTTGACATGAGGAGAAGAAAAATCCCGAGATAGGGCCACTTTGGAAGAAAAACGAGCAACATGGAGGAAAAACACATGATATTCACCTTTATTGGATCTCATTTATGTTGCCGCACGGTTTTCTCACACGGTTAGACAAACTGTGCGCTAACCATGCGTTAGCCACTACCTCGGAAGACCATCCATGCATGATTTACCTACATGGTTTGAAAAAATTTGCACCGGCCATGCCGAAGATACTACCTCCAATAGCAACTACACACAGTTTTGACGCCCGGTTTCAATAAATCATGCGCATTCCGTGCAACTTCCCCTTTATCTCAAAACATCATTCAATGTTCTCCAAAATCTCCCATTCTTCACCCTTAACATTAAAATGATGAAAATATTGAAGTTAGGGGTACATACCAGAAAACAAGGGTACTAAATTCACCCCACCATTGGTCTTTCTATCCTCGGAATGAAGAAAACCATCACCCACCTGAAATAGTTCCGGTCACTACTATTTCATTTCCTTTTCACGTTCCAAGTCTCTTCTTGAATATAACCATGCAGCCATAAAACCAGCACTTGGATGATGCTTTTTCTATCTAATACTTTTTCTTGACTATCCAAAATCTGTATTGGGATATGTATCAATGAAGAAACCAAATATATTTCAACGTGATTCCATTTGATCACATGGTCAGGATCAGGCTGATACTTTATCAAATGAGATACATGGAACGCATTATGCAAAGAACTAAACCATGGTGGTAATGATGACCGATATGCCACCTCTCCAACCCATTCCAGTATCGTAAAATGGCCGATGTATCTATGATATAACTTGTACTACTTCTCAAAAGAATGATGTACATACCTTTCATTGATCCTCAAGAAGCCAAGATCACCCACAACGAACAACAATTGTCCTCGATGGTGATCTGCATAAGATTCCAGATGACTCTAATCAATCTCCATCCTTTTCCTAATAAACTGGATCTTCTCTATTGTTTCATGGACAAGGATTGGCCCAACTACTAATGTTTTACCTGTTTCCACCCAGCATAGTGGAGAACAATAAGGATTCCCATACAATGCTTCAAACGGAGCCATGCATATCGAGGCATGATTGTTGTTATTGTATGAGAACTCCATTAAGGATATATGATCCTCCCATATACCACTGAAATCTATTACCAAAGCCTACAACTTGTCTTCCAATTTTTGTATCGTCGTCTTGGATTGACCATCATTCTAAGGATGATACGCCGTGCACATAATCAACTGAGTTCCAAGGGATTGTTGTAATGAATTCTGGAAACGAGGTGTGGATCTCGAATCTCTATCTAAGACTATATACACTAGTGCCCCATTCCTCTTTACTACATCTCATGTATAAACTTTTGAAAGATCCTCTACCATATGAGTTTCACGAATAAGGATGAAATGAGCCGACTTGGTTAGACCATCCACTAACACCCATATGGCATTGTGTTTCTGGACCATTCTTGGAAGACCTGTAAAAAAATACATTTCTATCTGATACCATTTCCACACTCATATGGACAAATATTGTAACATAATAGCTATTCTTTGATTCTATGTTTTACCCTACTGACAAGTTAATCACCGCGAGGCATACTCAGCCACCTTACTTTTCATGTCGTTCCATAAAAAATACACCATCAACTCCGTATACGTCTTCTGTTTACTTGGATGTACGACCCATCGTGAATGGTGGTAAGAATAAAGGAGTAGTTCCTGAAAAACATTAGGTACAACCATCCGATCTCGAAAACACAAAACTGAACCCCCATCATGTTTCCACCCCTCAATGGTTTTCCCACCATTGTGTTCTGAACTTACAACAACAGATTCTATATCAGTTGTTTATGCTTCTTTTATCATTTTTACAAGACCAGGAAGAATCATAGATGGAAAGAAAACTACAACATCACCTTGGTATATACATTCCACATGCATGTTAGCTAAGACTGGCATCGACTAGAATTCATCTGAATCTCCTTTCGCCATCTTACCATATGACTTTCTTCTCAATGCATCCACCACCGAATTTCATTTCCCTGGTGTGTACATCAAGTCAATGTCAATAATTTGGAGACACTCCATCCACCTCCTATGCCTCATATTAAAATATCCCCATGAGAAATGTGTTTTAAGATTTTATGATCCGTAAACACAATAAATTTCTCCCCAAAGAGATAATGTCCCCATGTTTTCAAAGCATGGATGTCTTCAGCTAACTCTAAATCATGTGTTGGGTAATTCTTCTCATGCACCCTCAAAATCATTGAACTATAACAACCACATGGTATCTTTTCATGAGAACACAAACCAACCCTGATCTTGAAGCATCATAATACACCACATACCCCTATCCAAATTCTGGTAAAATCAAGTTAGGTGCGGGTATAAGACAAACTTTCAGTTCCTGGAAAGACTTCTTACATTCTTTTGTCCATTGGATTGGAGCATTATTCTTTATCAGAGCTGTCATTGGAGATTCTAGTCATGATAAATCACACACAACACATTGATAGTTACCAAATAGACCATGAAAAAATCATATCTCGAAAAAATTATACAGTGGTTTCTGAGAGATAATTACTTCTATATTTTCAGGATCAGTAGAAATGCCTTTTTTATAAATGACATGGCCATCAAAACGTATTTTTTGTACCGAAAAATCACACTTTGATTATTAGGAATACAAGTAATGGTCTCTCACGATTTTTAAAACTGTTTCCAAGTGAACCTCATGATCCGCCCTTGTTTTTGAATAGACCAAAATGTTATCCACAAAGACCACAACAAAAGTGTTACACCCCGAGATTTTATGAAAAATATACATTTTAATTTTATTGATGTCTTGTGTTGTACACTACACCAAAAATATCTTGCACTACATGCATCCATGACTTGGCTTGCATTACGCGCAATCACGACCTTCCATGATAGCGTGTGTTGTACGGAATACCGAGTTTCACAAAACAATGATATGTTATATAAACTATCCATTATGAATAGTAATAACCACTTTTTAAAATTTTATAAATTTTATCATTCAGAATGGACTTCATTTTTCGATTCAGAATATTGAAATTATCTTAGGGTGATGTTTTGGTATTTTTCTAAAAACATTCAATTATTGATGAATAGTTAAAACACTAGGTTACTATTTAAAAACATATATTTTATTTAAATAAGTTTTTATTTTATATAAATTTATTTTAGGTCAATATTGATACATAATACCTGTATAAGTTCAATGAAATTCATTCAATTCATTTTATAATAATTTTAGATATATAAAAATTTATTGAACTTTTCACCGTCTTTTACCCACATCCTATGAGAATTTGGAAATTCACATAAAACATAATTTTACCGCTTCTGTGAGTGGAATTTCGAAAATCTGTGAGGCATTGTTAATATCAAGGACTAAAATGTTGTTCAATGAAATGAAAATCATTTTTTGTGAATTGTAACTTTTTACTTTTATTTACCACGGTTAAACGTAAATTGGATAATTAAGGGTCAAGATGATATTCTTATTATCCTAACACAGGTCCTAATTCTATTGGATAAGTGTAATTCGACCAAAAACATCCTTTAGAATAAAATATGACCATTTAGGTCCACATGGATTATATAAGGACATTTATTATTAATTTATTTAAAGAAGGGTTAAAATAGTTAAAATCAATGTTTGATAACTAAATAATTTTTAATATAGTGTTATACATAATCTAAATTTAACTATAAATATTAATTAGAAAAAAAAAATATTTCCTACCTAATGGTAGTTTATTTATAATTTTATACATTAAATAATTTGTGTTATTTTTGACACAATGGTGATGGAGTAATTACCTAAATAATGAAATATTAAAATAATTGATATTATAAATAAACTAATAAATGTAATTTGAGACTTTTTATGAATTTCACAAATTTTCTAGGTTCATACGACATGTTTGTATTGATTTAGTTAGCTTTTTTAGAACTAATAGTGCTGCTATGATATTCACAAAAATCAATTACCAAATAGTTTCAAAATTGACATAAAATTGTTTTTAAAACAAATATTATATTATTAATTGATATTTTATTAATAAAAATTTAAGGATGGGAAAAATGACTTATATAAGGATATATATATTAATAATTTACCACTTGGGGTTCGTTTGTCTTGTTATAGTATGTTTATTAACCATATAGTGTATGAAAACAAGAAGACACGGTAAAAGTTAAATAATTTAACTTAGAGTTAAATCTAAATGACAAGGTTAAAATTGTAACCTAAACTTATCTAAAATATATTGGTTGATATTATTTCTAACCGTCCCCACTTTAGATTCAAAATAAATTAATTTAGTGATATAATAAACAGAATATGACTTTATTATAAAATAATATTTTACATTTTTTTAAAGGTGCCCCTATCCTCCCTTATAAAAAGGGCACCCCTTCCCTCTTTTCTTTACACCCTTTTGAGCCTTGAAGCTTGTCCATACCCTGAACATTCCTCTTCTCCACTTCCATAGAAACATTCTTTAGGTTCTGGTCTTCTCAAACGGCGAACTCTACTTCCATAAGAGGAAGCTTACAGGAGGTGCGTCGAAGAAGAGGTAATCTCTTCTTCCGATTCTCTCAAGTTTCTTTCTTCTTCTACTTATTATTATTTAGATGTCGCATTATAAAGTAATAACTGTAGTATTATTTATATAATGACATGTTATTATATATATGATACAACCATATTTCACCTTCTATTCATCCTACGGAAAACAAAATCACCGCGCGTGCGTACGTATGAAATACCGTCTCCACGCCATGGTGTAATCTGTTTTCAACCACCACCTTACATGGATGGGTATAATGATGTAAATAAATAACTATATATGATTATTTTAAAGTTATGTTGATTCTGAAAATTTATACATACGCTTCAATACATTTCCATGATCGTTGGAATGATATCATCGCTCGTGCTTAGATACGGACTACTGTCTCCCCGACGCAATGAGATTCATTCTCCATGTTAACCACTGATGAATGATTATAAAGTAAATTTAATTAATAATAATGAAATATATGACATAATAATGATACCATATTTATGTATATATATATATATATGTATTTCATCTTCTTAATTCCATTCAATTCAAAAAGGAAACAGAAACATCGTCCATGCGTACGTACGGCCTACCGTCTCTATGAACGGTGTATTTCATTCCATTTATCGATCTATCATATATATATATATGTTCTGAATATATATTATATATAAATTATGTTTTATATTCTGGAATTAAATAAATCTGGATATATGTAATAATATCAAGAACAACAATTCGAAACACGTAAAATAAATGAAAATTTTTTACACAAATCACAACTTTTACATCAAATTTACAAAAAAACGGGTAATATAAAGTCATAAGTAAACAATATACGATATCATAAAAATGAATATGATTCGGTAATAATTTAATGACATTATTTCTTTCATTATATAGGAGGTTTGGATACATACGAAGTATATCAGACATAAGGTAAGTGATAATTATTCCAATCTCATTTTTATCCGAGATTGTTTATTTGTAAGTATTTACTGGTGTTATGTTTAATATCCATGTCCATATGTTCTCAAAATGTTTTCCTAAAATGTTTAAATTTCTTCCATGTATTTTTGAAGTCATTCTTACCCCTTTTTTACTTTTACCACATTGTATGTAAGGAATCTTTCTTTTGTTTACCATACGAGGTACTTTTTGACTTTTCCAAAACAAAATACGAGAAGAATGTAATTTTTAACTTATACAGCGTGAACGGAATTTGACGTTTTCATAAAGCCTCATTTTCATGAAGCTTTCTCTTCATTATTTTATGACTATTTTTAACAAAATAATTTTCTTTTAAAATTGCATGAAATTTTGTGAAAATAAAATGATTTTGAAGAAGAAAGGATATTTTCCTCAAAAATTCATTTCAATTGTTTTATCAAAACCATTTTCCATCTAAGATGACATTATTTCATATGTGTTTGTTTCAAGTATAATGTCTCTATGATTTACATGGTTTCACATTTCTTATGATGAAATATCCATTTGTTTTATATGGATTATGTGATGATGGGACGATGTTTATAAAATCGATTATATTTTTGGGTTATGATGAATGTTTTAAGTTTATTTTGTGGAACAAGTAAGAATGATTTCATTATGAGATGGGAGTGAAATGTATCTCCATCCAATGCAATGGGTAATTATTTATATCTTATGAGATAGACATGGCTACAATGGTAAGTTAATCTGGTTCAGTGTTACAGGACTGGAACGAGGAGTGAACTCGATTCAGAATTGGACTTTGTCCACGAAGATGGTCTTGGAAGCAATCCCTTGGCTACTATGGAAATCATAACATGTGATAAATGGATTCCATAGTTACATGTTATATTAGCATGCTATTTTATCATGACAAATGTTCTTTATGATCTATGCCTTGTGTAATTTCAAGATTTATGTCATTTCTTATGATTTAGATGATTAGATTTTATGTTCAAGTTTTTGCATTCAAATGCGTTTGGATTGTTTTATGTTCTCTATACATAACCTTAATGAGCATTTGATCTCACCATTTATATTTTTTCTTTTCCCCAGGATTTAATGAAAGGTTTTAGGTAAGAAAACAAATGGGGAATATCATTATGGGAGATGTTGCAGATCTTTCACCATGATTAGAAAATTATTTTCTGAGTTCCAAAGACACTAAACTATTACGGTCCTTGTGTGTCTATTTTCATTATGTATTAATTATTCCTCAAGAGTCATGTAATGTCCATGTACATCAGGCTTTGGGTCTCTGCAGTTGGTATCAGAGGAAATGATTAGTTAACCTTTGGAAAATAGGATATAAAAACTTTATTGAGATCCCTAGAGATATTTCTAAGGTATGTCTAGGGATGTCCCTAAGGTTAAGTATATGTATATGTTATATTCCTATAATTTTGGTAATGATATTAGAATTAAACCTAATATGCTAGATATTTAAGTTACTCACCCCTTATTATATTGTTTTCCTAGCATGATTTTTTCCTCTGACACTATTCTTTTTGGGTTTAAAACGATGTCTAGTACCCGAAAGAACTATGTTGATAAATGTAATGGAAAATGCAATGATTTTACTCCTGAGCAACCAAATGTGATGGGAGATGGAGTGAAAAATCATATTTCTATACTCACACAAGCTACGAATCATTATGGATTTCCAAATGATCAGATAAGGGAACAATATTCTATTGAGTCTTTCATGAGGCAACATCCACCATCTTTCAATAGGACTTCTGATCCACTTGATTCTGAAAAATGGATCAGTACAATTGAAATGATATTTTCCATACTTCGCTGTTCAAAACATGAACAATTAATTTTAGCTGTTTACTATTTAGAAGGTGAAGCAGACTAGTGGTGGTCTCTAATTAAGAATACAAGGCCCCAAGATGAAATTGAATCCATGGAATGGGACGAGTTCAAGAACTTGTTTTTCAGTAAGTACTTACCTCGTATTCTTCAAACAATGATGGAAAAGGAGTTTCATGAACATAAGTAGAAGGATGATGAATAGTTTGGTATATACGAAGTGAATTTTACAAGACTTGCACGGTATTCATCAGGAAAAATCATCCAACCTGAAAGTAAAGTTGATCAATTTTTCAGTGGCTTAAAACCAGGTCTTCGAATGGCATTAGCTATAAGAGACTTCAATATCTATGAAGAAATTGTGAATTGTGCTATCAATGTAGAACTGGAGGATAGTATAACATATCCATCTCATGGTTTTGACAAGAAACAAAAGATGATGTTCAAGGAGAAATCTCAGAATAATGGTGAAAAGAAGATGAATGTTTCTTTATGATGAAAGTGTCGAAAGATGCATGGTGGAGATTTTCTTAAAGGGACTAGAAAATTTTTTAAGTGTGGAAAAAAGGTCATAGAGCAGCTAAGTGTCGAAGTAATGGAAAAAGGGTTTCAAATGATTTGAATAAAGAAAAGACTGCAGAGATTGCAACACCAACACTTCAATGCTTCAAGTGCAAGGAAATGGGGCATTATGCTAATTAATGCCCAAATCCAAGGGTTAATGATGATCAACGTGATCAACCTCTTAAGGAAAAGGATAAAGGGAAGTCACATCTGATCACTATTTGTGAAGTTGTGCTTGAAAATGATGTTGTGTAATGATTAATTGTTTATGTAATGGGATTTCAAAATATTATCAGGGAATCTCATTTATAGTATCGTAGAATTTTGAAATATCTGTGTATTGGTCCATTGTGGTATTCTATAAGAATATAGTACCGGAAACAATGAAAAGTGATTCAAATATTTTTGAAAGAAGATGATATGTGCATAATGAATTGATAAGGATAAAATAAATTGTTTGATAGTATTCATGAGATCATGATTCATATAAGGACTAAATGATATCATTGTTTGAGTATATAGAATTTTGGGGAATTTGGTATTTGGAAAGTGTTAACTTTTAACCGCATTCTTGTTTTCACTAAGGTTCAATGGGTATTCATTTTTCAAGAGAATACATGATTAAGCCCTTTGAATGTTTTGAATGTGACTAACAAGATATATCATAATATATATGGGGGAGAAATGCTGGTATTCACATACATGTTATGTGAACTCTCATGTAATCATTTTCTTTACACTATGATATTGGACAGAAGTATTTTCGATAAGTTTAATGGATGGAATGGATTAAGCTGGACATCAGATAGAATTGTTTAAGGCTAGAATTGTTTTTTGTTATTATTTATGGAATGTTATAATAATGTAGTTTTAGAAAAAAGGACAACCTGTAGGATAGGCCACAACCCATCTCATTAGGCAAGGTTGTGGGAATCGAACCCACAACTGAAGTGTGATAGGCATTTATCGCCTAACAGTAGCCTATAAAAATTCCCTGTTTAGTAGAAACCAGTTTTATTATATTAAGAAGTAAGATATATTAAGTATAAGTCCATTTTAGGAACCATATATGATTAATCTCACTATAGATGGACTTATGTATTTTTGATAAGTTTTTCTAACATTTTTTTTGAGACAAATGGAATGACCCATAATTCTATCACATGATCTACTAACACATCATGAATGACAAATTCAACTTCATTTCTTTAAGAGATGAAGTGGAAATTGTCCAAGGAAATACCAACAATGAGACTGTACCAAAATCAATAAAGTATTTCTTCTAATTCCAATTTCATCAACTTTAGGGAAATGATATTGAAAACCAAAAATGTTATCCTAGTGCTCTTATATCTGACGAATCAAATGGTACCTTAGATCATCACAAATATATGATTTGTTATTGTTGGATTTTTCATAGCCATCTTCTATACCACTCTCCATCAGAACATGATGGTTATATTTATCTTCCACATCCATATTTTCATCTATGTTCTCCTATGAGGAAACCAAGTGATTAGTTAATTTGGGTAACCATTAAGTTTCATAATTTCGTTTTTAAATATTGTTTTTGTTATTCATTTTTATGATGTGGGTTTCTATTAAAGAAACATTCGAGTAGTAAACCATTTATAACCCCGATGAATTTCGAGGGAGAAATTCATTTTAAGGGGGGTGGAATATAACACTCTGAGATTTTATGAAAAATTTTCTTTTTAATTTTATTGATGTTTTATGTTGTACTCTACACCAAAAGGAGCATTCACTACACGCATCCCGGACTTGGCTTGCATTACAGGCAATCACGACCTTCCATGATAGCGTGTGTTGTATTCAATACTAAGTTTCACTAAACAACGATATGTTATATAAACTAGCCGTTATGAATAGTAATACCCACATTTTAAAATTTTATAAATTTTATCTTTCTAAATGGACTTCATTTTTTGATTCGGAATATTGAAATTATCCTAGGGTGATGTTTTGGTATTTTTATGAAAACTTTCAATTTTTGATGAATAGTGATAACACTAGGTTACTATTTAAAAACCGAATTTTTATTTAAATAATTATTTAATTTATTTAAATTTACTTTATGTAAATATTGAAACATAATACCTATATAAGTTCAATTTAATTCATTGGAGTCATTTTATAATAAATTTAGATATATAAAAATTTTATTGAACTTTTCACTGTCTTTTACCCACATCCTAGGAGAATTTGGAAATTCACATAAATTTTTTTTTACCACTTATGTGAGTGGAATTTTGAAAATCCTATAGACACGATTAATATCAAGGACTAATATGTGGTTCAATGAGATGAAAATAATTTTTTTGAATAGTTACTTTTTACTTTTATTTACTACGGTTAAAAGTAAATAGGGTAAGTAAGGATAAAAATGATATTATTATTACCCTAACACATTTCCTAATTCTATTGGATAAGATTAATTCGACCAAAAACAACCTTAGTAATAAAATATGACCATTTAGGTCCACATGGATGAGATTAGGACATATATTATTTATATATTTAAAGAATGGTTAAAATAGTTAGAATCAGAGTTTAATAACTAATACATTTTTAATATAGGGTTATACATAAGATAAATTCGACTATAAATTTTCATTAGAAAGAAAAAAATATTTCCTACCTAATGGTTTTTTATTTATAATTTTTAGACATTAAATAATTTATGTAATTTATGACACAATGGTTATACAGTAATTACATAAATAATAAAAGTTTAAAATAATTGATATTATAAATACCCAAATAAAAGTTATTTGATACTTTTTATGAATTTCACTAATTTTATAGCTTAATATGACGTGTTCGTATTTATTTAATTAAATTTTTTAGAACTAATCATGTTGTTATGATTTTCACAAAAATAAATAATCAAATAGTGTAAAAATTGACATAAAATAGTTTTTAAAACAAATATTATATTATTAATTGTTATTATATTACATAAAATCTAAGGATCAGAAAAAATGACATATATAAGTATATATATATTAATGATGAACAACTTGGGGTTCTTTTGGCTTGTTATAGTATGTTTATTAACCATATAGTGTAAGAAAACAAGAAGACACGATAAAAGTATAATTATTTAACTTAGAGTTAAATATAAACGATAAGGTTAAAATTGTTACCTAAACTTGTCTAAAATCTATTGGTTGATATTAATTCGACCGATCCAAACATTATCTTTGAAATAAATAAATTTGGAGGTATTATAAACCGAATATGACTTTATTATAAAATAATAGTTTATGTTTTTCCAAAGGGGCCCCTCTCCTCCCTTATAAAAAGGGAACCCCTTCCCTCTTCTCTTCACACCCTTTTGGGCCTTGATGCTCCATAAAAACCTTTCCATTTCTCTTCTACACTTACCTAGAAACATTCTGGTGGTTCTGGTCTTCTTAAAAGACAAAATCTACTTTCATAAGAGGAAGCATAAAGGAGGTGTGTCGAAGAAGAGGTAATATCTTCTTCCGATTGTCTCAAGTTTCTTTCTTCTTATACTTCTTCTTCTTCTTTAGTTGTCTCATTATAAAGTAATAACATCCTTATTACTTATATACTAATATGTTATTATAAATAAAAAACAACCCTATTTCACATTCTATCCAACCTACAGAAAAGGAAATCACTATGCGTGCGTACATAAGTAATACCGTCTCCACGCTATGGTGTATTCTGTTTTCGACCATCACCTTACATGGATGGGTATAAAGGTGTAAATAAATAAATATATATTATTATTTTAAACAGATAGTGATTATGAAATATTATACATGCGCTTCAATACAATTCCACGATCATGGGAATGATATCCTCACTCGTGCGTACGTACGGACTACCGTCTCCATGACGCGATGAGATTCATTCTCCATGTTAACCATTCATGAATGATTATAAAGTATATATAATGAATAAAAATAAAATATATTCCATAATAATGATACTAGACTAATGTATATATATATATATATATGTATTTCATGTACTGAATTCCATTAAATTAAATAAAGAACCGAAAACAGTGTTCATGCGTACGCACGGCCTACCGTCTCCATGAACGGTGTATTTCATTACATTTATCAATCTATCATAAATATATGTATATGATGAATATATATTATATATAAATCATTTTTTACATTCTGGAATTATGTAAATCAGGATATAAGTAATAATACCAAGAACAACAAATTGAAACACGAACAAATAATGAAACGATGTTACCCAAATCGCTGCTTTTACATCGAATTTACAAAATAAAGGGTAATATAAAGTCATAATTAAGCCATATATGATATCATAACAATGAATATGATTCTATAATAAGTAAATGAAATTATTTAATTCACTATACAGGAGGTTCGGATACCTACGAAGCATATCAGGCATAAGGTAAGGGATAATTATTCCAATCTCATTCTTATCCATGAATTTTTATTTATAAGTATATACTAGGGTTATGATTATTATCCATGTCCATATATTATCAAAAAAATTTCAGAAAATGTTTAATTTTCTTCCATGTATGTTTAAATTCATTCTTACCGATTTTTTTTACTTTTACCACATTATATGGAAGGAATCTTTCATTTGTTTACCATACGATGTACTTTTTGTCTTTTCTGACAAAAGTAGAAGAAGAATGTTATTTTAACTTATACAGCATGAACAGATTTTCATGAAGTTTACTCTATAAGATTTTATGAATATTTTCAACAAAATAATTTTCAATTAAAATTACATGGAATTTTGTGAAAAGAAATTGATTTTGAAGAAGAAATGATATTTTCCTTAAGAATTAATTTCAAGTGTTTTATCAAAACCATTTTCCTTCTTAGATGACATTATTTCATATGTGTATGTATCATGTATAATGTATCTTTGATTTACATGGTTTCACTTTTCTTATGATAAAATATCCATTTGTTTTATATGGATTATGTGATGATTGGACGATGTTTATGAAACCCATGTTATTTTTTTTGGGTTATAAGAAATGTTTTATGTTAATTTAGTGGAACATGTATGAATGATTTCATTATGAGATGGGTGGGACCTATATCTACCTCCAATGCATTGGGTAAAAATTTATATCTCATAGGATAAACATGGATGGAATGGTATGTTAATCTGGTTCAATGTTACAGGACTGGAACGAGGAGTGTACTCGATTCAGAATGGGACTTTGTCCACTAAGATGGTCTAGGTAGCAAATCCTTGGCTACTTTGGAATTCATAACATGTGCTTAATGAATTCCACAATTACATGTTTTTTACCATGCTATTTTATCATGACTAATGTTCCTTTATGATTTATGACTTGTGTAATTACATGATTTATGTCGTTGCTCATGATTTTTATGTTTAGATTTTATGTTCAAGTTTTTGCATTCAAATGTTTGTGGATTGTTTTATGTTCTCTATGATTACCCTTACTGAGCATTTGAGCTCAACCTTTATATGTTTTCTTTTCCCCAGTATTTAAAAAAAAGATTTAGGTAAGAAAACAAACAAGTATGATCATTATGGGATATGTTGAAGATCTTTCACCATGATTAGAAGATTATTTTTCGAGTTTCCAATGACACTAAACTATTACGGTCCTTGTGTGTCTGTTTTCATTATGTATTAAGTATTCCGTAAAAGTAATGTAATGTCCATGTACTTCAAGATTTGGGTCTCCACAATATGATTCCAGATATTGTTGAAATATCTGATTCATCAATGCCATGAATCTTGTTGGTGCATTTGGTAGACCGAAAGGCATGACTACATATTCATATTGCCTATATCTACTTCTAAAATCTATCTTTGGTATATCCTCCTTTCAAACATGAAATTTATGATATCCTTATCACAATTCAATCTTGGAGAACCAATGAGCTCCAATTAATTGATCGAACAGATCATCAATGCGTGGAAGTTGATATCTATTCTTTATTGTAACTTGGTTAAGCTTAAAATAATAAACACACATCTGAAGAGATCCATCTGCTTTATTCACAAACAAAACAGGTGTTTCCCATGGAGATATACTTGGTCAAATAAACCATTTTCTCTCAACTCCTCTAACTGCACTTTCAATTTACACAACTCTTTTGGTGCCATCCTATAAGATGGAAGGGAAATAGGACTTGTCCCCGGAAGGAGATCAATCATATTGTTCACTTCCCATAGGGGTGGTATCCTTGAGAAGGTGTTTGGAAAGACATCAAGAAATTGATCCACAACAGCTAGAAAATTATTTTCCTCAATCTCTTACATTTATTCCAAAGTCAACACTGCCAATTAGTAAGAGATCGTTCCGACCATTGGTGCCAACAAGCTATTTGCACCGTTCATTACAATACTCATATCCTCTAAAGAGATGATCGATGCCTCCCTCTATCATGAAACTAATTGTTCTCCTATAACATTCGATATGAGCCTTAATCATTATCAACCAATACATACCCATGATTACTTCATAAACATCCATTTCCAACATTGAGATGTCCCATCATAACTTATCTCCATCAACAGTTACAGCACAAGCTCTACACACAAAGTCTTGATATTATTTTTCACCAAGAGGATATTGAAGTTTCAAAATAAAAGGCAGTATTTCTAGTTTTAAACATAGCATGTCAAAGGTACGAGAAACAATGAAGGAATGCGATGAACCATTATAAAATAACAGTTTCACAAAGGTAGAATTCAAAAAAATAGTACCTCTTACTATAGATAGTCCAGCCTAATAATCTACAATCATCTGCTCAGCTCTATTCAATTTCTTCATCACTATATTATTCTCCTTGTTTCCTTTCTGAGGTTTCCCTGGGTGAGAAGAAATGGTATTTCGAGAATCACAATTTGTATCTCTATTATGTTTATGAGACTAACTCTTCTTTCCTTGTCCTATTAATGAATATGATTCTTGTGACACCTGTGAAGTATCACACGCACTCGACGTCAGAGGATTCCTATAATAGTGATGTAGATTCCCCATTTGCTTGTAATTGTGACATGCTCGAGGTAGTGAGGGACAATCCCAATTTATGTGGTTCTACCAACAACATTGAAAACAACCTGGATTGCTCTTGGTTTGTGGATGAAGGTTCACTTATCCCGCCGTCTGGTTCTGTTTTCGACTTGCACTATGGAAATAGGTGTCCCTATTCCTATTATTCCCAGCGGAAGAGTACCTACCATTTCTTATAGGTGTAATCATTACTCCTCCAATCGATCATGATATATCACGTTCACCAAAAGTTGCTCTGTTCACCATCTCTGTATAATCCATAATATAGATCACCGCAATATTTGATCGACTCTCCTGCCTTAGCCCCGATTTGAGGATGCATGCCTTCAAGGATATACATGCAACATCCTCTAGTGTAAAATAGAATAAATTCATGAACTTAACCACATACTCTGTGATAGAGATGCTCTAATGTTTCAAGCGGATAAAGCCCGTTGTTTTCAAGATTCTGAACGTGTGGGGATATAAATGTTTGTTGAACAATTCTTCAAAATCCTCCCATGTAAGTCCTTCGTCCAATTTAGCATGCACCGCTAAATCTCACCATTGACATTCAAGATCGTCAAGCATATACTTCTCCCACATGAACATGAGCCATGATGGTGTGCTGATGAAATCAAAGATATGATTCATCCTACTTAGCCACACCTCCGCCTTTTAGGGTTCATCATCACCACAAATGTATGGTAGATTCTGCTTCATGAACTGGATGGTATGATTCAAATGCATTTTTTCATTTTTCTGATTCCCCGTATCCACAACATTAAATGCCTGGACAATACTCTGAACTAGCTCTTGTTTGACCTGTGGTTCAGGTGTAACCACATTCACCGTAGCTTCTTTAGGTTGCTTTTGAAGATGCCAAATGGGTGCCATTTTTTAAACCACCAATATCCTCCATCAATCTAACTCTCTAGAAACTGATGGCTTAGCATTTGAAATTTAACCACATAAACTATCACAACAATTTTTTTTAAAAAATCCTATTTCCATGTTCAATTTTTTTTGGAAACATTCAACATGCCTTTTTAGAAATCAACCCATTTTAAAAATACACAAAATATCATGTTTTCAAAATCCTTCACATAAAACAATTTCTACATTTTTCATTTCAAAAATCTAACCTCGTAGAAACTCATATATCATTCCTCACAATGAGATATGGAATCCTAGTGGGAATTCATTCCTCTACAATGCATTTCGTGTTCGTCTCAATGGATAAACCCACGATAAAGAGATTTCTAACATTCTAAATGTGAATCCAAAACAATTATGTACGCAACACCCTGTTAACTTGAAGTTCAACATAAATTGGATAGCTATGTCCTTTTATGTTATACATTTCATGTTTAGAAAATCCTACACCTTTCTACTATCCCGACTCAAGGAATAGACAAGAAGAAATTAAAAATCCATGACTAAGAACATTGATGACTTCTTGTTTGGCAGGGACTGAACAAGATGATACCATTTGTAATGACCTGCCAATTCTCATTGGCTTAAGAGTAAAACATGTCATTACAAGGCCTTAAGAGACATCCACAAGATGCCAAAGATAGGAAATAAATTCTGAAGGGTTCGAAATAAATGTTTGGGGATGATTTACCCTTAAATAAATAACCCATAAATCAACCAAGAATAGCCAAACATTCACTATATGATGCATGAACAAATAAATGACAACTAAACAACCTCTATTATGTCAAACCACTTCAAGTACACAAAAGAGGAAGACCAAACCAAACATGAACGTTCAAAGAGGAAGAACAACTCAAGACTCTCAAAAGACACCAAAAGTCCAATGCTCCACAAGCTCTAAGATCCACAACATCTCCCAAGAACCACCACGAGACACTAACAATAAGATACTTCACCTTTACCTAAATAAAACACAGGGGTTAACAAAATTTATAAACTCAGTAGGTTCAATTCTTAGTAGGTAAAACTCTGTAGGTTTCTCCAACGACTTTTCTACTAATTCCACTATGATAGAAGAGTTAGAAACACATATATAAAAATAGTTTATATAAAAAAATTTCTCAAAAGTAGTTTATAAATAAATACAAACAAGTTTCCGAAAATCATTTATAACCAAAAGAATTCAAATGAAAATGAATCCAATTTTCCAGCAAGTTATTTTTATGGAAAAATAACTAAACAAGATATAGAACCATTTTATAGACATCCCATTTTAGCACACCCAAACATTTCCCAACTCGTGCGCTTAGCCATGCATGCTTCGTCATGATAGTTCCATAAAAATGAGCGGTTTCTCATCGATCTACCAAGTCGTCACACGGTAATAGTTATCTTGTGCCATTACACCTTTGGCAATGAGAACAAAGTCATATTTTAACCAAGCCTCGTACATGCAACATGAACACCCAAAACATTTTCCCATCAGTCATGCCAAAACACCATTTCAATAAGAACACCTTTTTATTCAAAACAATTTCCATCAAAACAATTTCAATGCCAAACCATTCCAATTCCAATCCAATTCAATAAAACTCATTTTATTGAAATCCATTTCCATAAAAACCATTTCAATTCCATACCATTTCAGTAAAACTCTCTTTTTATTGAAAACCAATTCTATCAAGGTTATTTCAATCTCAAAACATTGCAATAAAAATAACTTTTTTTAAAACCATTTTTCATCAAACCATTTACAATTTCTGAAAATCCATAATTTAATTAAACATTTTAAATTCAAGAAGCCAATTCACTTTCACAACAATTCACTATGATTTGAAAATTTTATTAAAACCAAAAATTATCACTAATGATGAATTATTATATGCGTTTCACAATAAATTCCATTCAAAAAATCCAATTTCAAACTATTCCAATCAATTCTAATAATAGGAGTCAAGAGTGAAACCTCTTACATTAATGGTTTTGAAAAAAACCACAATGAAAGAAGAACGCATAAGAAAACCGAGTTTCTTTTCCAAAACCCACCTCATATCTCTTCTCTTAGCAAGAACAAGACAAAATCTCATCATATTTGGAATGCAAACACTTAGATCTACACATAACGGTGTAGATCTAAAGAACCAAGCAAAGAGGAGAATCAGGTCTATCTAGATCAAAGAAACTGATCAAGAATGATGAAGATCGATCGCATACCGCAAGAATATGGCTTCGATTCGCTAGGAGAAGCCTTCAAGTTGCTTCTGAAATGATGGGAAAACCCTCTTTGACCATTGGAGAAGAAAAATCCCGAAGTAGGGACACTTATGAGGAAAAATGAGCCACATGGAGGAAAAACACATGAGATCCACCTTTATAGGATCTCATTTATGTGGCCGCACGGTTTTCTCGCACATTCAGAAAAACCGTCCGCTAACCGAGCGTTAGCCACTGCCTTAGAAAACCCTCCACAAATGTTTTGGCCGCATGGTTTGACAAACCATCCTCCTCTAGTTCAGAAAATACTTCCTCCAAGACCAACTACGCACGATTTTTTGGCACAGTTTAGACAAACTATGTGCCATATGAGCGTCTTCTCCTTTGCCTCAAAATTTCATTCAAAGTTCTCCCAAGTCTCTCGCTCATCACCATTAACTTTAAAACCATAGAAAGAATCAAGTTAGGGTTACATACTGGAAACTGGGGGTACTACATATTCTAAATCTTAACATTTATTTAATGTGTTTTCTATATATAATATATGAAAAAAATCCAATTTTTCAAAAAAAATCTAAAAAATGGCAGTTTTACCACTTTTGGATAGCACACCGATTTTGAATCTATTTTTTCACATTTATAAAATCCATTTTTAAAATTAAACATATTCTCTAAAATCGTTATATCAAAAATTACATTGGATTAATATTTAAGATTTTTTCTAATATGATTTTTCTTAAAAATTGAAGACAATTATACATTCTAATTGGTAACTACTTTATAAACAATATATTTATAAGGTTAAATAATATATATTAATTATTTTGAAGTTTAATTATATATAATTTACTTATAATTTAATAAAATTTAGGCCATTGAAATTAATATCACAATGGAATCAAATATATGAAATTTGTGTACTTTCGAAATATTTTACTATAAAAAATCATTTATTATTCAGTCAATGTGATTAATTTTAATTTAATTTATTCAAATATTATTATTTTTTAAAGAGTAAACTGAATAACTTATTTTGAATGTAATCGTAAAAATTATTTATATGGGTCCCAATAATTTATTGGTCTTTATGAATATTAACATTAGTAAAAATGATTATTACTAAGGTAAATCTTAAATCAGGTATTTAATAGTAAACATTATAGTGTTACAATATAAAATTACACTAAATTTTGTTCTAATTTTATGTTATGATTGAATTCCAAAATATAGAATCGATTGGTCTATTTTAGGACAACCTGCAGCCATATGGATGATATTAATGCAATTATAACATTGTATTAAAAGAAATGTTATTTGGGTAACACTTTTGTTATTAACAAGTAAGATATTTTTAATACGGGGTTATATATGGTACATATTTAAATATAAATAGTGCATATAAATATAAATTAATATCTACCTCATGGTAGTTTATTTATAGTTTTTAGAGACACAAAAATTAATTTTAATGGTAACAAAATTGTTATGCATTAATTGTTAAATAAGTGGAACAATCAATTAAATGATAATAAAAATTGTACAATAAATATAAAATGATAATAATAAAGTCATATATGAATAATTTAGATATACTTCACATATTATAGATATATTCAATGATTTGGTTTTAATTTATCCTATTTTTATGATATTTTAAAAAGTTATATAATGAATAGTGTCAAAAATTGACATTATTTATATTTTAATATAAATAATATTTTTTAAGTTACATAAAATCTCTAAAATTTAATATTCATAAATTATGTGGGTATATTTATTATAATGTAATAAATTTTTTTAATTAGATTGTTATTGTTATTATATTAACCTTCAAATTAAAAATTACATGACATCGACGTAAAAGTAAAAAAGTGTTAAAATAAAAATATAATGACTAAAAAATATAAATTCAAAACATTTTGGAATTTTATTATAGTATTATATTACAAAACATATTTTCAATATCCACGAATAACTCTATAATTGATCCATTTAGAATTAAAATAATTTTTTATTAATTATATATTTTGCAGAATTCTAAAACTGCCCCTCCACTCTCTTATAAAGGGGAACCCATTAATCTCTTTACATATCAAATTTATAACTATTTGTTTGTCTATTATCTACCCAAATAACTTCCTATAATTCCTTCCCTGGTTCTTTTGATATTTCTGTGGTATAAATCCCTCCTTTGTGGTGTTGTGTTTTCTTCCACTGGAGATCATCCAAAGATAAGTTATAATTCTTTATTAAGTGTTTCTATTTTATTTTTTAACCAATTAATTTAAATATTATTAACCCCGAGGAAATAATATCTCAAATATGAGTCATATATTAATATGTTATTATTTTAATATTATCACATAAATCCATTTCCACTTCGATTGAATGTAAATCGAATCAATTGTCTATGTGTACATGTGAATTATCACCTCAAAAAACATATATAATTTGTTTTCAATTACCTTATATCAAGATTTGTTATATTTATGGAATTAATGATTAGATATTATATTCATTACATATTTATCATTCTTACTTTATGTACTGTTAAATGTGATAACATCGTTCGTGCCTACATGTGACCCATCACCACTAAGAAGTGATGTGATTCATTTTACATCACCACATCACATGAATAATATATATATATATATATATATATTCAAATAATTAATATGATATTAATTATATTATTTTTATTTTAGAAGGATTAACTAATATTAACCATCGTTTCATAATGAAGATTGAGAAATGGAAACGTTACGTTTGCCTATGTATGACTTACCATATCTATGATTTTAACGTAATTCATTTTTCATATACATGATTAAATAAATATATTTAAAAGTATAATTGATATATAAAATTGATTTTTTTTCAGGAATATTATTTTGGAGATTATGGATTTATGAAAACATTGACTATTGACATCATACACAATTCATTTTCGACTCAAGAAACAAATATTGTAATAACATCAAATGTGAACATAATTAATTAATTAATAGTAATGACATGATAAAGAGATATATAAAAAGAATTATAAATATGAAGAGGTTATAAAAAAAGGTAAAAATTAACTTATTATTGTAATTATAGATTATAATTAATATATGCAATGAATTAGACTTGAGGTAAGGGATATCATCGTAATATTTTTTCAATTAATAATTTATTGATTATATGATCCTTTATTATTTTCTTAGGAGTATATAATGCACCTTAGACTCATCATGTCATTAATTTAAATAGTATCATGTTAATTATTGTATTTATATGTTTTATTCATTTATGGGGACTATAATTTACGTGTAAAAAGTGTTATGGGACCTTGAATTTTAAATGAATTAATTTTCATAACATTTTCTCCTTATCAATATTCATAGTATTATTTTATTTAATTTTTTATGTGGATATAAAATTAATATAAAGTACGTTTTAATCTATTTTTAATTTAATTATAAGGTTTTAAATATTAAACCATTTATATGTTTTATGTGAACATTTTTACAAATAACAAATTAATTTTTATTTTCAGAATATATGGAAACAAAATCTTCTTCACCACCATGATCATTATTTTATATATAGATTCATATATAATATATTATGTTTTTTAAATAGAATGAATCCCATTTTTACATTTTATGGGTATTATGATATTGAAATCAATTTTGAAAATAGATTATGTATTTCAATATCTTGAAATGATATCTCATGATTTTAAATGAAATTTAATGAGTGAAATGATTAAAATTTAAATACTATACGTGTTTTGATTATATAATATATCATGGATATTTTATAGATTGTATTTTGAATAACTATGTATTTGTGATTACAAGATAAACTAAAAATTGGTTGGTATGATATAACCTCCAATGAATTGTGTATGTAATTCAGTCATATGAACATTCCATTTATAAGAGTGACATGTATGGATGTCGACCGTATGACTATTCCATTTGTAAGAGTGACATGTATAGAATTTGATCGTATACATATTATATTTAATTTTAAATATGTCCCATTTTACAAATATATATATATATATATTATGTTTTATAACGCGTTTTAATGAAAATCAATGATTTTCAAAAGGTGAGATAATTTTCATTTTGAAATGATGATCCCTTTTCTGGGTAAAATGGTATATCTTATATTAGAGAGATGTTTCAATTTATTTCACATGACTAATAGTATTCTTTATGAATGTCTCATACATAGAAGTTTCTGATCATCACATTTTTAAATTTTTTCTTTTGACATAATTATTGGTAAGTACGAAAAAGTTATCATAATTTACGTAATAAAGATGTGATATGTAAATAAACCATGTTTTATTTTGTAAGGGAGTAATTTGGTTGATGGAGTGGTTACTAGGTATAAGTATCCACTTTTAATGTATGGTTTTACACTGTATGATTTTACCCTAATTCTCTAAAACTCTAGACCTAAAATAATTTTGTGAATGAATAAAAAATTAAATATGGTCAAAAGTCGCATGAAGATGTTATATTTAAGGCCATGTCCTTACAGTTGGTATCATATCATGGTTCAGTCAACTTTGAATATTAAAAATTATTTTAATGATATATGTATATAATCATGGGTAAAAAATTATAAGGTTTTTCAAAAAAATTGATGCCTTAGAAATCATTTTCAGGATTAATATTTTGAAATTTTAAGGGAAAAATGGGGTATTTGGAGATATTAATTTATTAGTTAATTAAGGGTTATTTCCTATTTGGATGAATAATGAAAGGTATGAGATAAACTCTGAGGATCAAACATGTTATGGTAATTTTATATGAAATTCATATATTTCAATAATTTAAAGTAGATTATATAATTTTAGAAAACATATATCCCTCAAGATGGTTGACAACCAGTCGTGTCCAGTAAGATTGTGGGAATCCAAACCACAACCAATGGTCAATAAGGGTGAATGACCAACCACTGGCCTCCATGAAGTCCATGATTAGTATGAAATTTTCATTTTAGATAAATGTGTTTATGGATGAATAATAATTTTATCTTGATAATATTTGTTTTATCTCGTAGTTAAACATAGGAATAAAATTTTGTGAATAACTAATTAATATTGTTTCATAATATGTTCAATATATTAGAAATACTATAACATTATTGTTAATATAATAATATAGATTTTTCTTTTAAAAATAATGATTTAAATATATTTTTATAAATTTATGATTTTATAAAAGAAATTGGGTGATTTCTAGTGTTTATGGAATTGATTAAGCTAACATGGTGAGTTTTTTATTAAAAAAATTACTTTTTGGTATGATATTTCAATAGTAATTGTTTTTATTTGGAGATAAATGTTTATATTTATCATTGAAGACTATGTTATTAAATTATTATAATTTTTTTTTTCAATGTTAGTTATAAAATTATTATACTTATGTGAAATTACATTTTGAATGGTATTTGTTAAACATTGGGTATTATTATTGTATTTTTAACATTTAATTAGTTTTCTATTATATAATGTTTACTATATTTGGGAATTAACTTCTCTTTAAATAACCATATCGGTTTTAGTGATGATATAATTATAAAATTAATATATATTTAATCATTGTAGGACTATTTAATTCTCTAGAAGTTGATTTTAGTTCATCAGTTGTGAAAAAGTATACATCAGTACACATATTTTAAAGACAAAAAATAGTTTGAGGTGGATATTTACAAATGGATGAAACATTTCTTTTCGAGGATGTATATTTCATTATGATCATAGTCTTCGTAGTTATATATTTCATCAACTTTATGAAAATGTTCTTAAAACAATAAAAAAATTTGATTACTTTTTCTTCATTGAAATAAAAGACTATTTAACCCATCACAAGTTTTTGGTTTTGTGATTGTTATATTTCTTATAAAAATATTTTCTATCACTCCCTATTAAAACATAATAGTTTGTTTTCTATTCAATATCCATTTTTTACATGGATCCATAGTATTTGTTATCTAGGATGATCTTCATACTCCCATTTGTTTCATTTATAGTGGTTTTTTTACTTTTCATATATTTAATGTGGGATTTAAATTCATGTTTTTTAAAAAGTCACACCTTATTTACCTACCATGAAATCAAATTTCATATATAAAATTTCTAAAAGTGGGAATTATTATAACTGCAAAAATATATTAGGGAAACACTATGTTTAATATGATAGAAGATACTCCACATAATGATTAATAGAAAACTAATTAGTATTTTGATATTTCCATTAATACATAGCTTTTAGAATAGAGGTAATGAACCAGTATGAACTAAATATATTCACCATGTGAATATATAACACGAAGTAGCCAGAGTCGACCCTGAACCGGTCAGTCATGCCAGCCTGCGACAGGACCCGAGAGGCATTCCCAATCCTTCTGGGATGGAGACAAGCATCAAGGGAATCAATAGATTATACAATAGAACAATTTCACCAAAATATTAACAATCAAACAAACATTATAATGAAACAGGAATATAAAAATATATTTACATAAAAATTGAAATGAACATCATTGGTACAAGAAACATAAAGTAAAACTAAACCAACAACTCAACCGACCATAGCTGATAGCCAAATTAATCCATGTGACCCTGTTGGTCACTCTACAACACAATGATCACACATTTTCAAATGCAATCAAACTCAATTTCAAACCTGCACAAGGGCTAAAAATATAAAAATACTATATGCATGAGTATTAAAACACTATAGGTTATCCTGATATTCTATTCCCAATTAACATCCTTTAAAATATAATTACAAAATTGAGGTTTTAAATTCAAGATTTAATATTAATTTTTCCATATGAGGTTCCATGCTATAATAATTATCAGTGAAAAACATTCATGTTTTAAAAACAGGAATGCTAGTAACAATTTTTCCAAGAGCTGCAACTTCAAAATTAAAATTTTTTTCCAGAGGAAATATTTATAGAATGTAAAATTTTAATTAAAATAGACACACTACAGAATATACAAACTATAGACACTGTATTCTGACAGTGAGAACCAAATAGACAATGACCTAAAGTCACGAGAACACCCATAGACAATAGATCATTTTAGGGCCCTGGTACATCGTATATCAGTGTAAAATATACCCAAACAAATATCCATTCTTATGTACATGATCCCAATAAAATATAATCATACATAACCTAGTAGTCCAGAATAATAACATCAACACAATTTAGTTAGTGTTTTCTTCTTCAAACATGCTACTCGAAACATGGACAAAACCCCTTTAGAATACAATCATACTAGGATATATCCCCCAACCAAGATACATGGGTTTTACATTTTTGTGAAAAAAAGTTACACATATAAAAAATATCATTTTATCTTAAATATTACATTCAAAAATCATACAGAAATCAAACATCCAAAACACATGTCTCACATTTCTTTCAATGATCATTAAACCTACAAAATATTCATTAAACCATTTCCAAAAGTATAATGAAGAATTGCACATAAAATCCATTAAAAAATTATTTTTTAAGGATAAAAACCCATCAATACCATATCAACCCATATTATTCATCCCCAAATCCAATTAATAAATAATTTTCAAGGATCATAAAATTTCCACAAAAGATATTAAATGAAATACACATTGAAAATATTTTTTTTTAAATACAAAACATTCCATTAATCCGTTCACAAAACTAACATATGAAAAAGGTAAACATTTGAACTATATTGTAGAGATTTATTAAAAAAATTTAAAATCGAAAATAACATTCATTAATCACCCCTAAACACTCAGGTTACATACTCAAAACACACCCATTTTCATAAGGATTTGAAATTGTCCATTTTCCAGAAACTCATGCCAAAAAATTTTGTAAACCAAAACCCATTTGTTTGTAAAAACTTATTGACATTTGAATGAAATATAAGTACCCCAAACATAAAATTTTTCATTCTTCCAATGATTTTATAAATTCAAAATAAATTTAAATCATACATAAGACATAAAATCCAACCTGGAAATTTACCAAACACATGACATGCTCTTTTAAACCAAATAATTTTTTTATGTTCTTGACGTGGAATAAAACACCAATTTCATTACATAATTTTATTAATGATAAAAAAAATGCTAAAAAATATCATTAACCATGTTCTAAACCTCATAAGATTAATTTGAATGATAACTGAACATTTAAACAAACACTTGGTGAGTACTTTTATGAATAAATAATGCTACTTTTCAGAAAACATGGCTTAAACTACAATTTGGAACACCACTAAAATTATCCAAAGGATAAAAAAATAATAAACAAAAATATTTAGTGATAAAAATAAGAAATTGAGGAAGCAATAATTATAAAGGCATGTTCAAGGGATATCCAACCTCTAATCCTTGGTGGAATGGAAATGCACACCTCATATCACCAATTGAGGGAATATTAACCCCAAAACTATGATGACCTGCCCCAAATGATGAAAATCTCCAATTAAATCAGGGTATAACAATACCCGGAATTTAATGAATAGGGTAGAATTAAAACCAAATAATTAATAATAGGATGAGGAAGTGAGCAAAGAAAGGAGAAGGGATATAACCGTGGAAACTAAAAACTCTTCTTCTTCCATTAGATATTCAATCTAAGATGAATATGAATGTCTTGGGACTCATTGGATAGGATCATATGTTATTTAAGAAACTATTAATGAATATATGTGGGAAAATTGTACGAAATTAATTATTTATGAAGGAGACAAATTAATATTAGAAAATCTGGATGACTTGGGAAACATTGATATTTTCCCAAATATGCAACTAAGATGAGCTCCAATGATGGAAAATGAAAAATGGGGGTCTTCCTAGTTTTATTAGCCAAATTTGAGAAATGGAATCACAAAAAATTATTAAAAATTTAATAACATATAAAATAAACAATTTATTTTTTCTAGAATAGGAATTGGGCCCACGAGCTAGCCCAATACCTGAATAAATAACAAACATTAACCAGGTTTATGAATTCGTATGTGTCCAAAAAGGGTATTGTAGTTTTTATATGTGATTGGGGGAAAATTTGGAAGTTTATAGAGTAAAAAATGTTGAGAAATGGAGTTATAAACAAAACCAATTAGGTTCTTAAATTTAGAAATATGATCACAGTTATCCCAAATCATGATATAACCGCACTTTTCTCCAAAACACCCAAACATGATATGGGGAACCCATGGTAGGATGATAAGAAATATATGGATTTTAATAATAAAAATTAATGTCAGCCAATCCCCATGAAATGGTTTGATATTTCCAATGAACTGGATCAAATCCAAGACATGCAAAGGAAAAAAAATCACATGTGATTATTCTCCCCACAATAAAAGATTTTCACCCCCGGAAAGCCATAACACATTAGAGGTGATATAACCACACCTAAGGATTCCTTATCGACATGATCCAGACTCTAAATACATGGAAATATCATTCAACATCAACAGAACTTGATCCTCATATCCAATCAAAACACCAAGTCACAAACACTTCATGAGAATAAACTGAATGATCAAGTCACCACCTCTACAACCTATCCATAAACCATATTATTGGGCCCTCTCCCCACCATTACATAATATCTACTATCTAAAACATCCTTAAAGGAATGATCTTTGAGTCCCGTAATGGGTCTCCCCAAAATTATAGACCAACTAGAAATGAAAAAAGGGAATTCAACATGAACTAGAATTGGTTTTAACCCACATACGCCCACCAAAACTCTCCCACAAAAACCTACAACCCCCTGTTAAGAGGGTTACAACATGAACATCAAAACCATCGACTCCTGAATAGAGGGGATAAGAACTGGGCTAACACATTTTGCATGGATCTAGACCCCCACCACTTGGGGAGGGGAGTGTAGGGGACCAAATCATTAAAAAAATGAAACCAAAAATGAAAAAATGGAAGTACCCAACGATGTCCACATACAAACTTATAAAACCAAGACAACACCTAGTTTATATAGGATATCCACACTGGGACATTGATTGGAAACCTATATCCATGATGGCATAACCACGGACACCATGTGAGGGGTAAGTCCACCAAACTCGTTGTGACAAGAGAAAATTCATAATGACAAGGAACCACAGTAGAGACATTGATATTACCTTACCAAAATGTTGGATGCATGAGAATAGTCGAGCTACCAACTCCTCTGAATTTTTTTAACATCATGAAAATTTTCACTCTTATGCTTATGTATGTAGGCCTGATACTTGAAGAGTCATTTTACCGCATTCAGGTGCTGAGGATCATAGCACTGAACAAAACTCACTTTCTCAACAACACACCTTCATCTAAATAGGAACTCATAGATACATAGCTCCATTCTCACTCACTTCGAATTAGGATCAGAATGGACAAGGAATAAAGTGAATCACATCAACATCATTTAGCTCAACTACTATGTCCAAAATAAATATCTCTACCTGTATTCACATTGAATTAATCCCAATAATCTCTCTATTCCAACAAATGGGCCGAGGCAACATCCGAGGAGGTGGATTTAACATTTGAAAATAATCATTAGGTTGATCAATGGGAAGGTTTTTCAATTGAGAATTATCCATGTCCACATCAGAACATCCAACACATTTTTATATATCAATGGAACATTACTCCAAAACAGATCCACCAATTAGATCCCATATAAAGAGACTAAAAGAGTATAAAATCCACATCACCAGTAAACATACTGAATAAACAACTCTTCTATGGAATAGAAAAAAATAGCCACATAACCATCAGTTTATAAACAAAATGACACAATTTTTCTTCTCAAAACCCTTTTAAAAAAACAAACAAACTTGGTGGATTTCCAAATTCTCCGATGGTGTTTCATGAAGTCTAACTCACATGCACATGTTCATTCAACCACATGCATCCAACCACCATGACATATAAACCATCCTTCCAAATTTCAATAGAACCATCCATTTGAGCACAATTGAAAACACAAATATATAAAAAAACAGCATCATTCCAATATTCATGTACATTACAAAGAATCACTAACCACCACGTCAGAAACCATTTTTAGATTTCCCAAAACAAAACAAAAAACTTAATCTAGACCCATTTTCTTAAAACTATACACATTTTTATTTTTCCTACATTTAAACGTCCATGATACTCCAAAATACCCTCTCAATTTTCAAAAATTTAGCAATGTATAATATAATAATTTGATATCCATTAAGACTAATACCCTTTCTAAAAAACACCAAACGCTCAAAACCTATTTTCAAAACCAATTCTTCGTATTCATACACTATTAAACATCCCAAAACATACAATTTTAAAAAAACATTCAGAATCACTAATAATGATTCCCATTTTAAAAACATTTTACCCCATCAAACTACAAGTCTACATTAGGGATAATCCAACAATGTTAAATCATTTTCACTTCCTTCCCAATTTTATTCACAATAGCACAACCTTCCAAAAAAAAATTATATTTAATTTTTGAAAACCCCTTTTTCAACGTTACTAATTCCAATCCTTCCATTAAAACCTATTTCCCCAATTCCCACAAATTTATTTTCAAATAAAAAATCAAGAATTCATGAATGGTCTTAGGGACACACAAGGGAACTATTTTTAGTAGGTTACTTGACCATTTGGTTGGCAACCTTAAGTCAAACAAAAAACCAACATAGATAGACTTATTAAGACCATTCCCCAGATCTACATGGCTGGCTTGGCCCTACGAGCTCACAAAGGCCATTATTCAGGCTCCCCTTGCAATATCCCAATACCAAACAATGAACAAGAACAAAGAACAATAATAAAACCAGGAATCCCATAAAAATCCGAGGATTGGAACTAGAAAGAGTCTGAGACTCTCTTAAAGAACTAACCCATTAAGTCCAATAAATCATAATTCATATACCATGACATCCCTCAAATAATATGTGATCTCTAAAAAGAAATGTTTCTCATGATACGACCACATCATATACCATTTTGTTATGAACCATCCTTAGTCGAACTAAAAATGGTCACCCAAGACAGCCCGAGACATGTTATGATAGGCATTATCGGTCCTCCTAGGATAGAAAAAATCACATAGGTCATTAATAGAATACACAAGGGAGTTATTTCAAAAAAATATAAACAATCAAACAAATAGAAGAAAGGAACAAAGAGCCCAAATAAATTTACATAATGATTGATCTTGATGTTATTTGTACAAGAAACAGATACTAAAACTAAATCAACAAATAAACCAACCAAACCTAAAAACAAACTATCTCTCAATGACCCCTCTACTCACTTGGTAACAAAACTATCACACATTAACCAAGGCGATCGAACTTAATCTGAAACATGCACAATGGGTAAAATAAGAATAAGACTATAGGTGTGAATATTATAACTCATTAGTTTATACTAATATTCTATTCCAGATGAACATTTAATAAAACAAAACAAAACCCAATATCATGTTTTAAAAACAATATATAAAATTATGTTTTCCAAAAAAGGTTAAATGCTCTAATAATTATCATATAAAATCATGCATGTTGTATAAATAAGAAAGATAATAACATTTTTTCAATGAGGTACAATTTTTAAATGATAATAGTTCTTAATATGGATTCATTATAGAAGTAAAATTGTAATTAAATCATAGTCACTACTGAATTAACCAACAAATCACACCATATGCACATGGTGTGTATAAAATATCCAATAATCACAAGTCATGAGAACACCACTATGCACTTGTTCATTGTGGGCCTAAGTACCTCATATCTCTATGTAAAAGTAAGAATATAAAATTTATATTATCATGAACATGATCCACTAGTAGTAGAATAATTCATAACCTAGTTGTCCCCATTATCATAATCTCCATTATTTATTTTGTGTGGTAATCATCAAACTTTCTACGTGTAATAGGTAAAAAACTCCTCTTGATCACTAGCATATTAGTACAAGTCTCCCCACCTAGATACGCGGGTTCTTCTTTTTGTGCTCAAATAAGATACAATTCCGTTAAATATAATTTTTTCATTAAGATTTGTTTTTCAAATCATATACACATCAAATATACCACACACATGTTACACATTTCTTTTACAGATCAATAAAAAAAATTCCCATAAAACAATTTCAAAATGTATAACGAGGCCTGGCACATAAAATCCATTAAAAATGATCTTTTAAGGGATAAACCTCATCAATACCATATAAACCCAAATTTTGAATCCCCAAAACTAATTAATTTACCAATTTCATGGACCATAAAATAGCCCTAAAAGAAAGAACATGAAATACACTTGAAAATCATTTTTACAAGAAAAATGAAAACTGGGTGGTTAAGCCTTTCTGAAAGAAGACATTTGTCAAAGGTATGAATTTAAATTTTATTAAGTAGGTGTATTAACATTATTTTAAGAATAAAAAAACTTTAATAAATCCATTAAAAGACAATTATTACATATTGAAAACACAACTATTTTCATATGGATGTGAAACTGGCCATTTTCCGAAAACTCGATCCCGAACAAGTTGTAAAACAAATCTCATTTATTAGAAAAACAAAATAAACATTGAAATTCCTTATAAATAACCAAACATCGAGTATTTAATCTTTAAAAAGATTTTATAAATATAAAAAATAATTTATAAATCAATCTTAACCCATAAAAATAAACGGGGAAATTTACTGAACACATGACATGCACTTTTAAACAAAAAAAATATTTTAAGGACATGAAAATTAATAAAACACGAATTTCATGCCATTTTTTATTAAATATACTGAAAAATGTTCAAAATATCATAAAATAGGATCTAAACCACACAAACCATGTACGAATGATAACAGTAAATTAAAACAAACACATTGTGTGTAATTTTTGGGAAAAACAACACTACTTTACATAAAACTTTGTTTAAACAACAGTTTTTGAACCCAAAAAAATTATCAAAAAGGTGAATAAAATTATAATCATTTATTTAAGATAATAAAAATAATATAATTATGAAATTTATATGATAAAGTAACGTGTAAGGGGTATTCAACCCCAAATCCTTGGTGGAATGGACACACATACACCTGATATCACCATTTGAGGGTTTATAAACCCAAAATCTATAATGACCATCACATAATGAATAATAAAACTATAAAAAATAATGGGATAGAAGAACACATTGTGTAGCTTAATTACCGGAGAATACAAAACCATGAAGTAATGAAAGGAGGATGAAGATGGAGGAGAAATGAGATAAAATATCACCTTAGAAACTAGAAAACAATTTGCCTTCAATTAGATATTTTCTTTTATAGGAAAGGGATTGTGGAACTCCTTTGAGAGGCTCCTACAGTCTAGAATAACCAAGGATTGAAAATATTTGGCATAAAGGGTACGAATTTAATGTTTTATGAATGATAAAAATTATATTTCATAAATCTGAACGATTTGAGAAACATTGAGTTGTATCTCCCAAATTCTTGACTATGATAGGTTCAAAAGAGGGAAAATCAATCATGGGGGGATATTAGGGATATTTTCCTTGATTGGGAGGTGGAATCAGTTAAAATTATTCAAAAATGAACATTATATAAAAGAGACAAATTATTTTTTAATAACTAAAAATGCACCCACGGGATGACCCAAAACCACAATATATAAAAAAAATTCACCATGTTTATGAATTCCATAGGGGTCCAAAATTATATTTGTTTTTGAATATGTATGTGGATAAAATTTGTAAAGTAGAATGAGTGAAAAATTATTAAAAATTAAAAAGTTATAAAAGAATCTAATTTTTTATCTAAATCTTAAAATGGGTTCACAGTTGGCCCAAATCATGATGTAACCTCTCTTTTCTCCAAAACTCTCAAAAATGTTATGGGGAACACATGGTAGGATTATTAGACATAGATGGAAGTTCATTACTCAAAATTAAACTCACCCAATACTAAAGAAAAGTATTAGGATTTCCAATGAACATGATCTGATCTGAGACATGAAAAGAAAAAAATGGGTCTGACAATATATAATTAATTATTTGATAAAAAATTAATTATAAATGAATGTAAACCCATTTTATAATTAAAAGAAATGTTTTTTAAACTATTTAAATGTCCACAAGCGTGTTTTAAATAAATAAATAAAAACAACACACTTATTCGATTATATTTATGATATATATATATTTATATTTATATTCATTCTAATTCATAACATTAATTTTATTGTTTTCCATAAATATATAACAACAAATAAAATTTTACACAAAAAAGGAGAATTTCTAAAATACTGAAATATTCCAACATTTTGAGGTATCAATAGATTTTAATCTATATTTGGTCACTTTTTTAAAATATATATGAATAAAATAAAATTATTATTTGAAATCAGGACAACAAATATTACATAAGATAATTTTTTTTAATTTTCTATTAAGAATATCAAATTGATGAATTGTGAAAAAATGCTTTCTAATTGAAAACAACTTATTCATAAAATTTATTTCTAAAGTTAAATAATATTTTTGAATGGTTTTAATGTTTAATTTGAACTTGCTTATAACAATTAGTTCAATCTAGTTCATTGGAAGCAGTTTCATATTTATATATGATTTGAAAACATGGTGTATTGTTTATGGTATCAACATTAAAAACATGATTTTTATTCCTTTAATGGAATAAATTTTAAATAATTTTTCTCAAAATTTTATTTTTAGAATTTGGAAAAATGGATTAAATATTTTAAATATAAATTTCCGAATTATTTAAATTGGAACCTTTTATTTTTAAACATTATAAATTGAAACAATAGATACAATTTTTATTACCACGATTAAAGTGAAATTAGATAAGTTAAAGTAAAAATTATATTCTAAAAATATAAAATTACCCTAACACATAACGTAATATAATTGTATTTTCTTTACCACTATCATCTTTGGGTCAATTAGAGGGACATTTGGAGCTACATGGATGACTTTAGATCATTTATTATATTATATTTAATGATAATTCATATCAGTTACACATTTTTTTAACAAGTAAAAAAAATTAATATACGGTAATACATGGGATATATTTGAATATAAATTTAAATTAGATATATAAAGTATTTATCTATATCATGGTAATTTATTTACAAAAATTCGGGAAAAAATGTTTACCTCAATTGGTGCCACAATGATGATATAGTAATTATTAGTTAATTGAAAAATCATATGCATAGTAATAAAAATACTAAATTAAATATAAATTGAGATGAATAATTTAATACACGTACTTTTAGGAATCCTTTCCATTTTATCGATGAATTAATGTATTTAATGAATATATCATGTTTTTATTATATATTTATAATTCACGTAACGAAGAGTTTCAAAACGTACATTATTGATATTTTAAAATAATTTTTTTTAAATTATATTAAATTTATAAAAATATATGATATGGAATAAAATTATATTCATTATAATTTCATAAAATTCACTTTTACTTGTCTTTTAGAATGTGATGGTAATTGTAATAACTGCCAACATGTAAATTACACGATAACATAGTAAGAGTTTAAAATGTTAAAAAAAGATATGCATAAAAAATTATACTTACTTCTCTAACATTAATTAGACGATTTTATTTTCTCACATAATCGTATTAATGTCCAAAAACATAATTTTAATTGATTTTTAATAAAAAATTAATTTATATGAGTATAATATTTTGAATATTTCCATGATTTCCCCTCTACCCTCCTATAAAATATCATCCATTCATATATTTTATTCACATAAGAAAACCAATTTGGGTTGTAAATTATATGATGAAATAATTTACTCTAATTACTCCCTTGATTATAGAGAAAATATTTTTGGAGGAACCCCCTCCATTGTGGTGTTATGGTACTAATCAATGGAGATCATAAGATGAAGAGGTACCATATTTTATGAAATGATTTTATTTTATCTCTTCTTCTATTTAGGTAAAATATTATTCCAAAATGAAAAAATATTAACTCAAATATAATTAATATATTTACATTTTATTATGTTAATTTAATAAATTGAATTCATCTCCACATCCATCAAATTGGAAAATAATTTTTTATTCGTGTGTACATATAAACATTCACATCTGCATTCAGTTATAATTTATCTTCCATTAATTTCTCCCAATATTGATTATAAATAGGGAATTAATGATTATATATGATATTAATAAAATATTATCATTATTAGTAAATAATATATCAATTAATTTCTTATCTTCCATGCACATAAAAATGAAAATGATGTTCTTGCGTAGGAGTGAACTATCACCTCTATGAAACAATGTGATTTATATTTATTCACCACATCACATTGATTATATATATATATATTATTTATTTATATTATATAAATAATATTATGATGATTATAGGAATATTAAGTAATATGTTACTTTTTTTATGATGATCATTGAAAAATGAAATCGTTACTCATGCGCACGTACATATAACCATCTCTAGGATTGGAATGTCTTTTATTTTTAATATTTTTTTTAATTAATATATTTTATAGTATAATGGATTTATAAATTTTTTTATTATGTTATTAATATTATTCTGGATATGGTTTTCTATTGATCACTTTCACTATTTAAATCATTTAAAAGTCATTTTGGAGTCAAGCACCCAATATCGTCAAAACGTCCAACCAGATCATATAAAATTAAGTAATTTTAATAAAAGGATAATAATTTATATAACTAGAATAATAAATACTAACAAGGTTCTAAATAAAGTAAATAATTAACCTATGTTTATTATTTTTAATGAAAATGAACATACATGATGAACTGGGCTCGATGAATGGGATTTCATATTAATCTCATTTAATTCAGGTATTTTTAATAATAAGAACCATTTTTTATTTGGTCTATATACATCCCAAATAACTCATAATGTCCTTAATTTTTTTATTATAATTTTATTTAATTTTTTTATTAAAATTCAATAATTTTTTGTTCCGTTTTTTAGGTGTTCATAGTTGTACGAGACACCTTGAATGTTTAATGATTTAATTATAAAATCTTTTTCTCAATGTAAAATTTTTGGACATTATTTTAAATATTTATTTATATTGATATATAAGTAATATAAAAGATATGTTTTTAATATTAATTTCATTCATTGGTTATCTAAATTAATCTTTTAACAATATTTTATAAAAAATATTTTGAAAGATAATAAAAAGAATGCATTTTTACAATATACGGTGACAAAATCTACTCAATCGCCATGACCATTATTTTGATATATGGATTCTTCTATAAGACTTCATGTTTTTAAAATCAATATAATATACTTTATTCCATTTATGGGTATTTTTATATTGTAAATTATTTTGAAAATGGATTGATGATTATATAAATTAAAATGAATTCCAGTAATTGAAAAAAAAATTAAGAGTGAAATGCTGAAAAATGAATATATTTTTATGATATGATTATATAATGATAACATGATACTAAATGGTGTTTTCCTGATTAAAAATTAATATTATGATATATTATATTAAAATTATGAGTGGTTATAATTTTTCCCCAAATGCATTGAGTATAGGAGGCGGTTGTATGGGTATTCCATTTGTAAGAGTGGCTTGTGTGGATGTTAGCTGTATCGCTATCCCATTTAAAATATTTACTTTTATGGAAGTAGACAGTTTAGTTAATAAAATTAATTATAAATATGTATCAAGTTACATACTTATATATAATATGTTTTTATGAGTTTTATGAAAATTTTTGATTTTTGAATGGTATGATATTATCTTTTGGAAATTATTATCAATTTTTCAGGGTTAAATGGTTTGTTTTATATTAATGATATGTTATATGGGTTTTCACATGACTAATGGTTATCTTTATTAATTCCCCTTACTAATATATTTTTATCATCCCATGTATTAAAATTTTTCTCAAAGGGATTAATGGTTGGTAATGAAAATGAGCATTTCATAATAAAAAATATTTGAGATGTGACTAGTAATTAAAAAAATTATTTGAAAAGGGATTCATTTTTTTTTGAAATAATGGATACTGAGTATATGTATCCACATGTAATGTATGGTTTTACTAGGGATTAATATTTCCAATTTCTCAAAAACACTTGACGTGAAATATCCCTTGGAATTAATTAAAATAAAATCGAGTCAAAATTAAATATAATAAGATATGTTTGTGTCTTAGTCTTTGTACATAGAGTTACTCAAATGGAAATGCACCGTAATCTTTTAATTTTAATTTATGTTTCCCAAATATTATATAATTAATTCTTGAATACAGACAATAAATACACCAACCCTAGTGGCTATGAGTTCATTATTACTTTGTTACATCGTTATTATATAAAAGTTAACAATGATAAAATGAAAATTTTGTTTACAAGTCCTCGTAAAATGAATAAAAACATGAGTTTCACATTACATATGATAATATGAATTAAAACATAGTGAATGTTTATATATTCTTCCCCTATAAACTAAATTAATAAGTCATTATTCATATTTTAGGGATTGAAAAAATTAACGGTTTTATGAAATTCCCAGTAAGAGGTATTTATAAAGGAATATATCAAAAATGAATAAGGAATAATAAACATGTTTGTATTATTAAGGATTTATAGAATTCATTTATTCAATGAAATGTAAATGTATCAATGGATAATATAAATATTTTAATCTCCTAGAAAATAATAACAAAATTCTCAATGAAGGAAATTGTTATTATTGGATTTCATTAACTCTGATATAATTATTTCAAAACAATCAATAAACTTTTCCATGGTAAATGAAGTGTTGTGTAGGTTTTAAAAAACCCATTGTAATGATAAAATAATTATTTTTCTATGGAGAAGATTCAATACATTTAGGGTCCATATAATTTCTGGTTCCACCCAACACTACACGTACAAAACACTCCTATTATATAAAATAATATATTTAATACTTAAAAAATTGTACTTATCAAAAATTATTTGAATTGATTAAAATGTATATTTTCAAATAGATTTCATTTTTCAGTAAAATAAAATTAAGTGAATTTTTTATATAAATGGTATAATATTTCTGTATTAATCATTTATATTATTTTATTAACATATACATGTATGAATTTTTTTTCCAATGATAAAAATATATAAAATTATTAATCATTAATAATGATATTAAAAAATTAATCTAGAATGCCATTTTCTATAAATAATTTTCTCCAAATAATCATTAACCATCCAGATATTGAATACCATTTGATTCATTACAACATATTACTAGAGGAGTGTCCTTAAATTATATTATTTTTTTATTTATGAATAATAATTACCTAATAATATCATTAAAATATTCTTGAGGTAGATAATATTTTCATTATAAGAAAAAATTAATGAAAACAATATATAGAATATGAAGAAAAACTTTTTTATTTTAAAGAAATTTAAAATAATATAATTTAATCATCACAATAATTAGATTTCATGATGTATGGATTATTTTGGGTATGCTATGAAAATTAAAACCATGAATCCTTTAAAATATCCGTAAAAGGCAAAATTTAGCCTGTTAGTAAAATTAGTAAAATATTCATTTATTTTCACACATAAACCTTAAACCTGGGTAATATTTTATTTAAAAATAATGGGATAATAATTAAATCTTTTAAAAAATTATGAAAAATATATATAATAACAAAATAAAATTTTTGACTACAAATTGAATTGAGGTTTCTTCTTCATAAAAAAAGAACTATATATATAACTTTCAACAAAAAAAGAAATTAAAATGATATTATTAGAAAAAAAATTTCACATGTAAAAAAAAGGATAATAAAATTAAACAGATTTATTATAAAATGATAAAAAAAATTCTTCAATGGGAATTCAAGTATATGACAATCCCTATTAAAATTATATATAATCATAAATCATTTCTGATGTTATTATTATTGAATCATAACCCCATGAAATAAGTATCTTAAAATGAGAAACTAAATTACATTAATATAAATATAGTATTTATATATCTTATCATATTGGTTGTACATAAATCTCATTCAAATAAATTATTACATAATATTAAATCTGTTTAATTTGAATTGTAATTGAGATGAAATTATTTACAATGATCATATAGTTGATGCAAGGATTAATAAATTAATCAATGATGGGTTAAAAATGAAAATTCCCATAAAAATAGTAAAATGCAATAAATTATAAAAAAATATTGCGCACATAATCCTATATTATCAAATAAAATGAGGAACTGATATAATCAAATGAATCAAAATTTGGTAATGGTATTCTATACAGGTTGGTAACATTAAAATCAAATAATCCTTGAAGAAATAATTAAAATTAAAACAAGAAATAAAATGAAATGTGATAGATTCTTGATATTACATGTAAAATGGGAATTTTATACGTGATATTTAAGAAATTAGTGCATAATGTTAAAATATGACTTAATAAAATGATGATAGGGTAAAATCCATTACATCGTGATTTTCATTAGACAAGCGTTATATAAAAAAGATCTAATTTTAAATATATTTTATTATTTATTAATTTTACCATATTAATATTTATAATATCTTATATTACTATATCATGACATCATACCACTAATTCATTAATAATATTTCATTATTATAATAGTTTGGGTTGTTAACTGCTTCATTTTCTAAAGCATATTTTATCATTAATGTTTTTGTTATTTTGCATAAGGTAAATATCCACCATCTACAAAATGATATCAATGTTACAAATATCTAATTTATTTAATTTTAACTTTTTTTGATCTGTTATTAAATATTTTTTCCTTTAAAAATAATCATATCACTATGTAGAGGTGGTAGGATGCACATATACAAATATGATGATATAATTTCATAAATGGGTGAGTGGGTAAGGAATTAGATGAGATGTTAATATTAAATAATTAATTTCTTGTCTTATGTACCATGTATATTCACTATTTCCAACATAATTACAATATTTGTGAATCTATAATTGTAAAAAAGTACATTGGTTTTTTATGTAGTAGTTTGTGGTTTATAAGAGTCGCTTCTTTGTTTCCAATTTTATGGAAGTAGGATGGATAAATATTATAACATCCAAAAAATATCATCTCATTATATGATAGATTTTGATAGAAATATATTGTAATTGACAATACATTATTGATGGTGATAAAATAAGAATTAAAAAATATGGATCTTAATGAAGACGAATACATTCTGCTTGAACCCCACCTTTAGATGACTATTAAGTACCCTCATATACATTTTTTAAGGTATAGAAACAATATAATGAATATAAATATTTCAGGGAAGAATTTTAGTAGGTTTTCATCATGAAAATTTTCTAGATCAATGTAAATAAGTTAGGTAATGCAGTACAATTTTATAATTTATTAGAAGTGATTTTTTGTAATTACCAAAAACTATTAAATAATGGGTAGTCTATAAAAACAATATTTAATAATTTATTTTAAATAATTTATTGTATGGATGTTAAGGTATATCCACCCCACTTCTAGAATAAAATAATTCTTTATTTAAAATTTTATTCCCTTCCCTCAATCATTACCTAAATTTACCATTTTTTCAACAGAGAATTTTTTTTAAATACATTGGTAATGTATCTTATAAGACAAAAACTACATTATATTTAATAGATAATTTTAACCTAGAGATTCGAAATAATGAAAACCAATGATTATAATAAAAATATTAATTTTTTGGAAAATTAATTTATACACCAGAAATCATCACACACATAACTATATTTTTACCATAACCTCGATATTATTATTATATTAAAAATTATTCATGATAAAAAATTACATAGTCTTTCATACCAGATATTAAATATATATATTTATAATATTGAATATATTATATAAAATCAAATCAAATTGGTGGTATAAATTATTATTAATTTATTTCTACAATTGTGATGAAAATGATGTTTTTGAAAGAAATGTTTACTTATAATGAAAAAGATTATATAAAAACTCAACATATAATGGATTAAGATTATTTATAATAGATTAAGATTAATATTATTTAAATATTTTTACTTTTAAAATTTTAAAATCAAATTGGGACTTCGTAAATGATTAAAATGAAAATTCATTTTAAAAAAAAGATAAATATCTTTCAATATTCAATAAAAACTTATCCTTGCTAGAAAATTATCAGAAAAGGTATGGGAAATATACATCTGAAATTAAAAATGTAATGTTTATATTTTCAAATTATTTTCATAAATGTGTTTCAAAAAATGAAAAATAATTTCAAAAATGCATTGACTCTATTTTTTATGAAAAATCGGTTTTTTCTAAAAAAATATTATTCATATCGCATTATTGGAATTAATATTAGATATATGAAATAATATTTTATTGAATATATAATTGAAAAATATCAATAAAATTATTCATTAATTCTAATTAATTTAATCCATTAAGATATAAACCCACTATCTGTAAAATAATTATATACAAGAAAAACATTTACTCTGCATTTAAATGAGTTTTATTATCATTTCAAATCAATTGAAAACCATTGAATTTATTTAGTAAAATTGTCAAAAAAAATTCATAATTTATTCAGTCCTATTCATAACCTCTATTAAATGGATCTATCGATATATGAAGATTTATATATCATATTTCATGGTCCCTTTAATGTATGTGTTGTGTGTTTTATATTCTATAAAAAAAATGCTTTAATTTTAAAATCATTTAATTTTTCATAATGAATATATGAGGCACATAGAATAATGTAGAGAATATTGTGATGTACAAAAAAACATGGAGGTTCTTAGCCCATTTCAATAAAGGATACTTAATGAAATATGTAAGGTAAGGAATCCAAAAAGTTATCAGATATTTAACTATAGAATAAAATGATTTATTTTGAGTAAAGAATGAAATCATGTAAATTATGGTAATATGGATGTAAGTGGAGAAAAAATGGGGTACAAAATAATTATTATGGATGAAAACATATTCATCAAATGGATGAGGAAAATTATAGAGAGAAATGGTCCAAAATTAAATATGGGGAAAGATGTGAATAATTATTTAAACCCACTTTATTATATATTTAATAATGATGATAAAGAAGAAAATTAAAATTTAATAATAGAATTGAATTAAACGCTATTAAAAGGCGGATTACTCTAATTATTTATTGGAATAAGTGATCATTCTTAAATAAAATATAACCACACCTTAAAAGATAATCAATAATAAAAATTAATCCAATCAATATTATTGTATATAGACTGGAATTAACCTATAAATGGAAGATGATTAATATTGAACATGGTGGAAAAATATTTCTACTATATCAAACACCATCTATAGATATTGTAATTCATAAATCATGGATTAGATTATTGAATGAAATTTTGGATAAAATTGATAATAATATAATGTGTGGGATATTATAGAATCTGAAACATCAAAATGTAGTTGGAATGAATTTTATTTTTATGATTTGATTTTGTGAGATGTAAAACATGATTATAAATGAATCTTTCTTGGGTTATATATTCTATGCATGGAATGATGGTTTTAATTAAGACAAGATATTGTCCCTTGTGGAATGACCTGATTTAATCAAGATCATCATGACAGTGGGGATTCAAAGATGATTCAATATATATCAAATGAATGTTAAGAGAAATATTTTGAATAGTGTTCTTGAGATGATGTTTATATTGAGAAACATATGTTTTTATGATTTCGGGTAATGAGACTAGGGAGTGTAGTCTGAGGAATGCATTGTCTGGTCGGAAACAGAAACCAATAACATGGTATGATTGACTATACATATATGTGTTGATGATAATATCATATTATTATAGTATTGATCACACTGTTTATAGAAAATCCTACAGGGATGAACAATTAATTGTTTTTTCAATGGGGACTAAATTATATTGGGTATATGAATGAATAAATAGCTTAATGAATTTTCAAATAACATGATCACTACAATTAAAATATCTATGGTAGCTGAGATCAATTATTTCATTTTGAATTCATGTTATTTAAAAACAATTGGATAAACATTTTCTTACTACACTATGTATAAAAGAGAGAATTTCTAGAAATTTATTATAAGTAATTCTAGACAAATGAAAACTCTTATTGTAGTTGGAATAATTTATGGTAATATTGAGGATAGAAAATATATAGATCAAACCTAATAAAAGGTGATAATTTGAATCATTTTATACTTAATTTCATTATTAAATGTTACATATTGTTTAGTGTCATGTTTAGAAAGTAATAATATGAAATATAATATCAAATTTGCTAAATTAATCATGATGTTCATTCACTGTTCTATCAATAAAGGTTGGCCTTTATACATAAGATAATAATTAGAAATCAGTTTTTAATGTGATCTAATATTCAAATGTCTCTGATTAAATTTCCCAGTTTTATGGTTAATTTTACATTCTAATAATGTGTTTTCGATAAAAATATAAAAGGTAGGAAATTACATCGTCGAATTTTCAAGAATTAGAACATTTCATGATAACTAAGTCCCTTTCATTGATTATGAGGATGAAGTAATAGGTTTAATAATTATATGATCATGTAAATAAATCCTTGGTGATCGTTATACAAAAAAAAGTGATATCATATAAACAAGGAATAATATATAGAATAATTATACAAAACATATCAATATTTTCTGTGAAATTATCAATGAAAATGTATATTGATGAATGATCAAACAACAATATATAGAAACTAATGATCATGTGGAAGATATAATCAATACTATTTTTCCTAGTCCACCATTTTATAAAAATCAGTTAATAATGAATATTCAACAACCCCCCTCAGCTTATGTAGGATTAGATCTAATTCATTCATTGAGCATTTAAAATAATTATAACAATTTATTATGTCATGAATGATTAAGTGAGATATACAATATATGATGTATAATATGATAAAAAATGGGCATATGTTGTTTATATCAATGAATATTATCAATGAGGGAGAATTAATAGTGTAATATGCGAAGAACCAGTGAATGGAGGAGAAGGACATGTGACATTCATGAAGAACATATTAAATTGGGAGATGGAATGACATTTTTTTAAAGATGGTTTTTATATTAAATGATTAGTTTATAGTATGAATGCTTGGGGAAGTGTTTGGATATATTAATTATATGAGGGATAAACATATAAATTTTTTGTATATAGTATGAGTATGTATTGAAATAATTTATTTTGATATATTTTGGAAAATTTTATTTAATATTTTTAACTTTATCTCATTATTTGAACACACATTAACCATTTTTTATAATTACAATGATAATAATCAATTTACTATTTAAGGGTTCATATATTTCCTAATAATCCATCTCAAACATTAATGGATAATTATTTTTTTTCAGCATTTACTAATCACTTGGGAAGAGAATTGTTTTTAAATTCTTTGTATGTGTTTAAATTTTTTTTATTTATTATAAAATATCATTAATGTGGGTTTATCAAACATTAATTTAGATTGACATTGAAAATTACATTACATAAATGAAATTCAAATATTATATTTTCAAATATCTCTACCATGATATATTTATCGAAAATATTCATGTAAAACATTAATTTATTTAAATTATATAGTGTTAAATATTTTTCAGTTCATATAAATTATTTTTTATTAATTATACTAATAAATTTTCAGTATTTCCAAATAATTAATGAAAAAATTTTCAACATTAAAATATATAAACAAATAATAATTATAAAAATAATTTATAGTTTATAAAATCACTATTTAATAAAAATTAAATTTTTAACATGCTCACAAAATATTATAAATATTAAAAACCATAACGTGTATTTTTTGACATTATATTTTACTTAAAAATTATAATGTTCTAAATAACGGAAACATGAAACCAAATTTCCATATTATAAAATATTGTATGAAAATATTAAAAATTTACTCACCTAATAGAATAAAGAAAATTTTTATTGTCCTTTTAATCATTATCATAATATTATTAACTATAATTACCAAAATTTACATTTACTACGGTGATAATTATTTACAAAAGTTAATATTAATATTGGAAAAACCTAAAAGTAAACTATTTACCAAATATGGCCCTCCAAATTCATAATATTTATTTCATTATTCCTAATAGAATTTCATTATGTGGTAGAATTTAACTAAAAATTAATCTGTAAAATTAAAACCAAAAAACTCTTGTTTAGAAATTTTTTTATTTTTTATTAATATGTTTTAAAATATATATATATTTTCAAACACATTCCCAAGAGCATAATTAGACTATATTTTATCAAAATGGACCAAATTAAATTTTATAAGAAATTCAAAATAGGATTTCCCTTCATTAATACTTTAAAATAAAGTATACATGTCATTATGAATCATTATTTTTCATTATTAACATAAAACATAAACTTTTAAAAAAAATTATAAAATAAATCCTAAGAAAATTTTGAATTGGTGGTTTACAACATGATAATATGATTCTAATAAAAACTTTCTAAATACTCTATAAACTAAAATTAATATTGTCACAAAAAAATAAAAAAAAAATCTTATGAGAATATATTTTTGACGAGTGAAATGATTTTTCTAATAATTGAGTGATTATTCATTATGAATATTTCTATTCAATTTTTTAGTCTGAATATACATATATATATCCTAATTTATTTAATAATATTTATACACATTAATTTAACTGATGAGCATTACATTTTATATTTTAGTAAAAATCTATTTTGTACTTTTATGCATGGGTTTGCATGTTATATACACAATCCAACAAATTGAACCTTTTAAAATTTACTCACCTAATAAAATATGTCCAAAAAATTTAATAATGATATTTGTATCAAGGTTACGCCGTATGAAAATACCTTTTATAAAATCTAATGTCAATTTTTTTTGTAAATCATCTTCTTGAAAACATTGAAATGGAAATAAAATTTTCCCCTCGAATAACAAAAAATATGGGTTGAAAATAGGAGAGCATTAGTGGAATATGAAAATATTGAAATGGATGATTAATAAAATCAAATAATTTTGTTCATTGATGATGAATATTGATCACAGGAATATGGTAGATCATATATATGTCAACAACCACCAAACCATAAAACAAATATGTATGAAAAAGTCCATAAATTTATTGTAAATGAATTTATTGTGATAAAAAATTTTGTTCCATTTTTTTCTATATTGTGGATGAATTAAATTATCATATAGATTGTGAAATGAAATAAATATACTTAAATGACTAGTTTAATTTCAATATGTAATCATATTTCACCTCAATCTCATATTTTTCTCTGGTCGGTTAATATTCAATATTAATTTTACATTCTTGAAGAAATAAAATGATCATATAATATATCACATATTACTATAAAATAATTTACATTTAGTACTTATTTATTTATTAATTAACAATAAATGAAAATATTATCACATGGTATGATAATTTATGAAATGAATAATACTTATTATAAATAAATACAACATTAATAACCAATACTACACAATAACTACTAACATTAAACATATATCAATTGATAAATAAAATAAACGAAATTTTTTTTAAAATATATTCAACCATGTATGAATAAATATATGGATTTGATTAGATAATAATCCATAATTAATTTAACATTTTTCTCTAACAAACATTAGCCGCTCATAATGTCATATTCTCAAACTAGGATATTTCATAATCATATAATTTCCAATATATTATATTCATTTCAACAAATTGAATATGTAGACATATTTTTCCTTAAAATCATATACACTTCAAAAAGATAATTTTTCCATTAATTCTTTAATAAAATCCAAATCATATGAAAAAAATATCCCGATTTACCTTAATGATTTACCGTTCCCAAAATAGACAATTTCTTCTCTAATAAAATTAGTATCATATTCCCGAAATCTGTTTTCATTCACATAGTAATATATTGAATAAAATATATGTTCCCAAATTGTAATAACAGATAAATACCTCAATATATTAGATCATATAAAACATATTTTTTCAATTAAATTAAAATTATTCCAAAAAATATGTAATAGAATTATTCATAAATAATTATCCATGTTAAACTAAGTGGTCAGTTCTACATCAACTCAAAAAACATGCCTAAAATTTATCATTAATCACATTGAAATGCAATCAATTAAAACCTCATATGGAGTGTGTAAGACAATTAAATGTTTAGAAAATATAATCTTACAATCCCTTTTTGGTATCCATAAATCTTAAATTAATATCCCATGAAAATGTCCTAATATAAAATGTTTTCTAGGTATTTCCTATAATCAAAACTATAAGCATCCATATATAAAATTTGAATTATATTTTGTTTTAAATTTTGAAAAATGATTCTTGTTTTTTTGGATCATATTGATTTAATGTTAATAGAATTAGTCCATCATATGAATATTACACTAAAAAGTCAACACTCCTATATCGTATGAATTTTTACCAATCAATAATTCATTTTATAATAAGTTATATTTTCTTGAAAAAACATTAAAATATTAATCTCGTCCAAATACTCATCCTTATACATGAATAAAAATATATTTAATGTTTTTATCCTGATATTATAACTATAGTCAAAGTAACTAACATATAAAAACATTATAGTCAACGAATACATAATTTTATTTCATTTTCAATATAAAAAATGTGTTAAAATAAATATTTCCATATTGATGAAATAAATTCATTTATATGATAATTTAATAAAACATTTCAAATCAAATCATAAAAGGAAAATATATCTCAAATCAGATTCATTCATGTCATGAAATTATAATGAAATATTTTTCTGATAATTATACATTTCACACATAAGAAGTATATAATACCTTACTTATAACATTAAATTATTAATATACACCACAAAATAATGATATTTACATAAATAAAAGTCAAATTTTAATAAATTATATTCATAAAATGGGATTCCATTTTCAATAACGCTCTTATAAATGGATTCACCAGTTTATTGAACCTTGACCATAATTCTCTAGAGTACAAAATCATTACCCAATCCCTGAGGGGGATATATTAGATCAAAAAAATCCATGGATTATTAACTAGAAAACTATCCTTGATATAAAATGGGACTATATTTCATTTTTTGTTAACAAAACCCCATTCATTATAAAAAATTCTCATAAACCACAATAAAATAACAACACCTGAATGATTTTAGAAATAAAAAAAATATTATTTTCACCCAAAATAAGAAAATTTATTGTTATAAAAATATTTATTTAGTTTTAATACATTTCTTAAAATATTAACAATATAATAAAATTTGCTTTATATTTTAATAATGAAATATAGAATCTAATAGAATCCAAACCTCGAATGTTTAATCATTACATAAAAATATAACTTTTGAAAAACTATTTATGAATGAGAAATAAAATTTATTTCATGATAAATATATATTAAATTTTCATTATTATTTATATGTAAGATAAATATTTATAATTTAATGAAATATAAAATTTTAAATTAGGTTTTTAATGTTCCCCTTACCTCAATCCAAACTCATTACATATGTCAATTATAAGCCTAAGTAATAAACATATTATTTATTTAAATTATTAAGACCTTTTTTCAAGTTGATTATTAATTTTTTTTTTTCATTTTCTACAATTTAATGTATAATTATTATGTCAATTATTTTCATGTCAGATGTTTTGATTATATTCAAATTTTATATCTAAAAACTAAATTCATTATGTTGAATATGGTTAACAGTGTAATTAATAAATCATCTAAAAATTTAAAAACATGAAGTACTTTTAATTTTAGTATTAAATTTGTACGTTTAATATCATCAATAAAAAATTGATATAAAAAAGAACACTATTATAATCGTTTTCTTGGTAGTTCATTTGTATACAAGATTAAAATTTTAATTTATCAATTATCCTAATGGAAAAAATATAACAATTATTGTATCATACCAGGATTAAGAATTAATATTAAATAGCATATTATTTATTTTTATGAAAATATATATACCGTACAATTGGTTAAAAGTGGAAAAATTAAAAATGTCACATTGTGATGGTGGAAATCCCTAAATACACACTAAAATCGTTATCATAATTAAATAAATGGAATCGTAAAAATATATATAGTAATTCTTTTTCCAAAATCAAATATATTCATTAATATTATTTATCATATATGAAATACATAATTATAACCATCCATAAGTGGTATATATGGATATGGATTTTAATCTCTTCATAAGGTGGTTGTCTTCCATACAAAAAAATGGTGGTTTTGGTTCACATTTAATGAAATGATATGACGTATTTATGATATTTCATTAACATAAAAACATCACAATATATTAACCATACTATTTTAATCTATTATTTTGGAATTAAATTTGAAGGATTTATGAGAATAAATAATATGAATATTCATGGATATGAACTATACCCTTTCATCATAAACCCACATTATGATTTTTACTAATTATTTTTTAGGATTAATTTCTGATCAAAACAAGGCCCTTATGATTAGTTTAGGGATTTATGGAATTTATATTGGATTGTATTTGAAACCTAAATTTCTTTTAACTATGATGAAAATAATTTAGGTGGTTCCCTTTTATATGTGAGGAGAGTTGAATTACATAAAAAAATTAAATAAATTTTTTTTGTCTTAAAAATAAAAATAAAATAATCCAATAAAATTATAAAATGATAATTGGTATAGTAATATCATTCAATGAAATTTTAATTGGATTATATTTTGTTTTCAAAATTACCTCTCTCTTTTAAAGATCAATTTTTTTATAATTAAAGTGATAACAATTTTTTTACACTATAAAGATCAATATTGTTACTATAAAAGGAAAATTATCCCATACATGGACCATGAATAATGTTTATTCAATAAACCAATTACATCACTAATGATATTATTCATAAAAAATCTAAATAATTTAATAAAATATTATTTCTTATAAAATTCAAATAACATTAATTTTGGAACAAATAATTTTAATTGAATTTTAAAACCACATTAAAGAATATAAAATCAATCATAATATATTAAAATATCCAAAAAATATATTTTTTTTCTAAATTTTTATAATCATATCAACTCATTATATATATATATATAGTTTTTTTGAAATAATTTTTTGAAATAATTTTTTCTATTAATAGAATAATTATAATTTTATTGTTTCATAAGAATTTATTGTAATAGATTCATAAATAAAAAATTGAAAGATATTACAAAGTTGAAAAACTAATATCTCTTTCATTTAAACTTTTATAATAAAATACTTGTGTTTTATTATCAAAATCACAAAATATTATAAATATTAATATCATAAAGGTGACATTCTAGACATTATATTTTATATAAATATTATAAATCCAAAATAATAAAAACACTAGACCATGTTTCCATATATTCAATATATGGATCAATGTTGTAGAAAAAGGGGAATTCATTAGGATAAATAAATGATTTGATATCATTTTCTATTCGTTATAATATAATTTTTATCCTTAATGACACAATTTACACATACCAGTGTTATAATTTAGTATTATCACTACTCTTCTTAGTTATCAGTAATAAAATATATTGATTTTAAATGATTGGAACATATAATATCAAATAAGTAAAATAATAATTTATATTAAAAATTTAAAAGTGTTATAAAATAGTTTAAAATTAGACCTTTCAACGTGATGAAACTTATTTTTTGGAATAGATGCATGTTCAGTATAATTGTTTTTATTAAAAATGCAACTAAAAACTCGGAAAAGTGACCATAATTGATTTATTTTAAAGAATAATAATCTAAATATTTATTAAAAATTATCCATAATATAATTTTATTTTTTAAAAACATTAGAATAAAATTGACATTGGAATAAATTTTTTTAACTATTATATGAAGAATAAAACATTGAAGATAATCCTAATAAATAATATTATGATAAATTTAACATTTTTATTTGAAAAATGATATATTTTTTATACTATTAAATATATATATAATATCAATATTTTAATTAAAATATCCTCTCATATAAAATAAATAAAAAACAAAAATGAATTTAAATTATTTTTGAAGAATAAAATCAAAACAATAAAAAAATGAATGATTATTTACAAATAATTTAGCAATAAATCCTTATTATATAGTAATGTTAAAAATATTTCATATATTAGTTATTCATATTCATAACATCAAATTTAATTTTATGGTTTTAACAAGAATATCTAAATAATCATATTTCATGGTTCGTTTAAATATGGTGTTCGATGTAGTATATCATATAAATCATAGACTAATTTTCAAAATCCTATACTGTTACACATGAAACATTTCATCTTATCCAATTGGAAATGAAACATAATAAAGGGGAATCCCATATTCTGAGTAATGGTAAATATAAGATATGGAAATCAGAAGATATTAATTACTTCATGACATGAATTATAGTATTCTATCATGATAAAAAAATTCAATTTTCAATCCCATTATGACTCGGATAACAAATTTGACTAAGGGAAAAAACAATATAATAATAATATTAAATATTCATTAGAGTGAGGAATAATCAATAATAAATAATGGGATATATTAAAAGTAATCTTTAAACATTGTGAACATGTATAAATAGAAATTGGTTCACTAATTAACTGATGTATATGAAATCTGGCCGTCTCATAAACGTATATACATGAAACTAGTTCCACCCATAATATTATTGGTTGGAAAATTATATCCATGTATATTATTATTTAAATTAAAATTTCATAATCACATAAAATGTTGAATATGATATCATGTTAATGTGTCACATATTTATCTTTGGACATTACAAAAATTACCCAATGCATTTAATGTCTATAAAAGTCTAGTCACACCAAACAAATATTCTTAAATCCATTTATATTCTTTTGAAAAGATCATAAATGTATTCATTATAACTTAACCTATGGAAATTAAAATGGGTTTCATCAATAATTTAACATCATAACCTTAAAACATATAAGGAAGTAATAAATACGGTATCACTTGATCATATCCATTATAAATATTATGTAAAATAAAAAGAAATTTTTAATGAAAATATATATTAAAATATCATTATAATAGTTTACTGGAATATATCATTTTCAATTTTTTCACATGTATTAATGTTAAAAATTTCCCATATATTAATGAAATCATTCTCATCAAAATGAAAATAATAAAAATATATCATAATATTCAAATTTTTGAGTGGTCATGATAGAGGGATATTTTTTTTTTCCATTTATATTATAATAATGATTCTATTAATATTTTAATAAAAAATACAATCTTTGACCCATTTAAAAAATTAAATGACGATTCCGTTTCAAAAATATTCAAAAAACATAGTCATGATAAAATGTTGTTTTTCAAAATAAAATGATAATATAAAAATATTTATTGAAATGATTTTTCTAAAATACAAATGTGGATTAAAATGGTTTTTGAAAGAATGGATATATAAATTATGATTTACTCTAAAAGTATTTTTTAGACTCATGACATATTACGTAGATGAAAATGAAATGATAAAAATAAAATGTCCTTAAATAACTATTAAAAAAGAACAGTAATGGTATTTTTTATAGATAAATTAGAAAATTTATTCATATTAAACTCAAACATAAACTATACAAATGAACAATGAAATTGTAACATAAATCCCTTACAACATTGGTATTAATCGATTAAAAAAACAAGAAACAAAGAAAAATATTTAAAAATTTAAATACCCATTATTTTCACGATAAGTATCATAAAAAAATTTATCGTTGTATATTTATATATGAAATAAAATAAATAAGTGGTGAATATGGAATGTGTCTTACAAGAAGGAATGTGAAATCATAATTCCTAACAATAAGTTTTAATATATTAGAATGTGTTATAACCATATCTAAACTAATTTATATTAATTATATTTCTCTATTTTAATAATTTACCTCATATTTATATCATATATGAGAAACATATATAATTTTAAAACCCATTTATATGTAACTAATTATTAAAAAAATTGTGCTGTTTATTTCGGTTTTCATGAGAATTTCATTATGGTAGTTTCGGTTATTTTATATTAATCCAATTTATCATCACTAATTGGTTTTTAATAATTATATAAATATAATATATATTAATTATATATATATATATATATATCTATTGAAGATAAATATTGAAAAATTAATGACACCATTCATGGATATAGAAGGTTGTATGTATGCAAGAATCCTGTTTTAACCTTCCAACAGATTGAATGAAAGAAATTTATATGATAATTAAATTATCAAGCGTCATTAATTTATTATATATATACTATATATTAATTAATTATATCATTATTAGTTTCCATTTAATTCATAAATTAAAAATAATTTACATTAGTTTGATGAGGCGGTAGTCCACCTGAATAGAAGATATACATTATCATTATCCAAGTGATTATCTATTAAGAAGGATGATATGTAATTACAAGTTTTTATGAATAATTATGTCTATAATGAAATATATAACTATTTATCATAATATGAAAACCCTCAATGAATGATGGTCTTGGAAAATGAATTATATTGCTATATGGAGGTTGCAGTCAACATGTACACATGAGAGAAAAATTTACATACCTATTGATGGACTAGAAGTTGTATATTATAGGATACATAATAATAATAAAATGAAAATACGTTTATAAAATTTATTATTATTTTATGATTGTTACCAATGATTTAGTAAATGTAAAAGAACAAAAAAAATTCAATAAGATGGGTAAGAATATTACCTCTTCTTCGATAAGCCTCTTTATATTTATTCTCATTTAAACTTAAATTTTATTTTATCAATAAAATGATATCTATGTAATGTATATATAATTTTAGAATATAATATTTAAGGGTTTGATTTAACTACATTGATCAATTTGGTGTAATGAAAAGAGACAATGGATGTCCTATAATAATGGAGTAAAAAGAAACACCTGAAACTAAAAAAACATAAAATATATTTAATACATTTTCTAGAATAATACATTAAAAATAAAATGTATTTTAAAAAATCGATACAAATTTTAAGTATCATTAAATGATGAAATTTTGATATATTTTTTTGTAATTTTAAACCTTATTTTGTTGTTAAGGCACTATCTAAACTGAATTTATCCTTAACCATAATATTAATTTATTCAAAAATAATTTTGTTTAATATTACAAATAAGATGAAAAATATTTCATAAAATATAAATTAAACTAAATATAGAAAATTTAACATCCTACTTGATAATATTAATTATTTTTATCATTTTCAAAAAAATTAATAAAATATATTATTTAAAAAATATTATTAATTTATTTTCTAAAATATTTAATAATAATGACATTAAGATATTTAGGGATTTAAAATCTAAAAATTTCACAAAAATATGAAAAGTAAAATTTATCTTAAAAATTCATTAAAAAAATAATGCATCCAAATTATATAACTTCTAATATTTTTAAAGTCAATAGTTTTATTTATCTTTTAACTGAATAAATACAAAGTTGGTACTGCATAAGCATTTATTAAATTATTCAATCACAAAATATTATACTTAAATTACCATGTTAAAAAAATTTATTAATAAAAATAATTATTTTTAAATAATGTTATCCTCTTTTATTCCTTTTGATAATCTTTTTTACACATTTTGGTTATGAATTTGAAATTATGAATTTTTTAATAAAAATATGATAAATTCCATCAGAATAATATTGCACCGAAATTCCATTTATTGCAATTTAAGAAATCAATGTATTATTTTACTACACTAAAATAAATAAGGGTATATTTAGGGATGATTTTGAGACCATATCTCATTTTTTCACCATGATATATTTTTTTCCATTAAATGAGGTGACAAATATTAATAATTTTTTCTATTTATTAAATAAAAAAGTAGAAGTGTGATATTTTCCAAATTTAATCCTATTAATTCCAAATGAGGTATCAATTTTCCATTATTCATTCTCCATAAGTGTATTAAAATTATTTTAAATATAAATTCCTAATATCTAATAAAATATTTCTTTAGAAAATTTGAGATTATAAATTAAAATTACCTAATATCAAAGTTATGCATATTAGTAATTAAAATTTTATTAATTTAATATTATTAATTAAAATGGTAATATTTCTTTATAAATTAAAATTGATAAATTTTTGGGTTATTTCATTTAATTTTTTAAACAAAAAGAAATGACTGAATTTGATTATTCTATATTTTTTTACTATTCACTAACAATCAATTGATAACATTAAAATCCCAACATTTCACCCGATGTAAATTATAATTTGAAATTTTTAAATTTTTATATTTATATTTTAATTTTTTTTTAAAAAATCCTAAATTAATTAATATTTCCTTATAATTTTTTAAAAGAAAATTCATTTTAGAAGCATAAAATTGAATTACTAAAAATTGATTGCATTTTTGGTAAGGATTATTCTATATATTATTTTGAGGTGAACCGTTATATATTTATTTTGATGTGAGGGTACCCATAAATATAACCTCAATTTAAACAGATATGTTATAATAGTCACATGTAAATAATAATTTTTTAAAAAAATATCTCAATTCACATAAAGATCATTATTTTTTATTTCAAAATATATCATTATTATTGTCTGTTTAAACATAATATTAATGTTGTTATAGAAATTGAATACATTAAATTGAATAAAAATCATAATATAGATATCCAAATTAATTTCAAAACTAATATCATAATCCTGGTAAAATTACAATTTTTGTATATTTTCACATTCCAAAAGGTTTACTATAGTATCTTGATATATAATATATTTCACCAATATAGTTGCTTCATTTTTCTTCTCATCTCTTAAATTATGTGATTATATTCTTGAAGGGATAATATAACTTTTTAATTTATGTTTCTCAGAACCATATTTACATTTTATTTCTTAGTTTTTTATTTAGAGTCAATTGTTTACATCAGTTTATTTTTCATCTGTTTTTTATTGAAAATAAATTTTTTTGGGAGACCTAGGATGGTTCATGGTTTTTTTAACAAGTAGAAATTTCTTTTGATAATATATAAATAGTGTGATAAGGGAAACATTACCCAAAGTTCATGCATGATTTGGAATACATTTATTGAAGTTGTTTAAACCAAACTACGAATCCTCTTTTTGTGGACCTATAATTTCAAATATTGATTTAAAATGTTTTAGTAAACCATTATGAAAACCCATGAGGTTTTCATATATTATATAATGTATAATTTCATAAATTACACAAGTACTTATCCCATAAAATCCCTCATTTTGTTACACTTAAATACTATCAAGCCCTAAGTGGATTGTATTTATTCCACCCTTTCCACATGTATTATTTTTGTTTATTTATTCCAGGATTTTCCATGATATTACATGTAAGGGTATTCCTTCTTCCCTCTTTATGTTCTTTTATCTTCTTTCATGAGTTTCCATATACTCGGTGGTTATGATGTCATATGGTAAGCCTAATATAAATCATATTGGATGTGTTTTGATGTTTTTAGTTTTTTATTTCTTTTATTGGACAAGTTATCCTCTATTATATGATTTTATACTGGCATATTCTAGTTTTAAAGAAAAACAAAGTTAATATCATATTGTTTAATTATTTTAAAATTTAACTTTTTCATTTATTTAAATCTTGTTATTTATAATTTTTGTTATTTCAAACATGGGTTTCAATGTGTTTTTGTGTGTGGAAAATGGATGCGATAGTTATATTTCTGATTTATGTGGTTGGAAATGTTTTTATTTTACATGGGACATTATGATTTCTATTAAAAAAATTGTGTATGTTTTTTTAATTAGGAGATAAATAAAATCTGAATCCATGGTATCTTGGAGGGATTTATGGGACAAAAAATACATGGAATTACCTACACATTCTAGAAGAATACACTACCAAACTAACTATACTATTGAATATGATGTTCTTTGGAGATGGATAATTCATGGTTATGGGACTTAGAATCCATTGCATTATCACTAAGTGTATAATGACCCTTGGTCTCTATAAACACTATCTACTTTGGGATGTCTCATAATGATTATATTATATATTTAATTATATTCTAGTTAATAAAGTATTCATTACATTTCTAGTGGTGATGAAATCATATAAAATACTCAATTTATTAATTTTATTACAAAAAGTGAATCTTTATTTCTATTATAAATTTTATGTACAGAAAACATATTAAGATCCTTATGTGAATGTGAAATCACACCCTATAAACATAAAATGGGTTTATGCAGACCATTTTTTAATAACATAGGTAAAGGAAAAGCAATCCATTATTGTGGAAGATAGACATTCTAATAGAATCATTGATGTACTAGTGTTAGTGATGACATATGATGTGGTTGGACCCTATCTTGTGAGTGGTTTTATGTGTCTCTTATTACTGTCACTTTTCTTTTTTTAATAGTGGATATAGATATAATAATTAAAATTAATTATTTATCATTTTTTTTAGTTTTTGATGGATGGTTTTAAATTTACTTCATCTATATTTTGATAATTATTAATTTTATATTGGATAAAATCATCCCTAGAGTAATTATATGATTTTGAGTAACAATTTCTAAACCAGTGGGGATCTGGAACATCTTTAAGTCCTGTTAATGGATATTTTGAATTTTGAGTTTGATAGAATCATGTGTTGGTTTTTGAAAAAAAATGTTATAATAGGTATGTTTTTCAATTTTATTTTAGTACCTTGATTTTTGGAATGACTTGATAAACAAAATCAAGTAATTTTAGGGCTTGTTGATTTGGTTTTGAGTGGGGTGTCCTCCAAAAATACCATGTGACAAGTCTTTGATCTCCATAAGAATTTAGAAAGATTATTTTACACCAATTTTTTTTCCAATTCATATGTTTCAAATTTTATATTTAAAAATGTGTAGTCTATTAGAATTTTTGTTTTTCTAGTTAGGATGTGAGTTAAAAGATTTATTAATTATTCCATTTATGAAATTTCACTTTATGCAGTGTGTTGATGATCTTTGATTATTGGTTGTTTGAATTTTTTTGTATCTTAAATCCACAAAGAAACCCTATATTTCTATAAGAGGAAGATGAATATTATTTAAAATTGGATAACCCACATGTTGATCAGAGAGGTATAGAGGTAGTGGAGAGGGATATCTAAAGAATGGATCACGGTGTTAGCTAAGGTCCTAATCAATATTGGGATGAAAAAATATGGAAATATAAAGAACAATAATAGGTGTTCCTCAAAGATTAACACCCCTTCATCGGATAAAATGATCCCAAGGAACAATAATATGGGGTGTAAAAGGTAGATATGATTTTTGTGTTCCTTGGATCTCCAAAATATTTTATTAAAAAATTTCATGATGTAATGATGGAATTCCCTAGTAGAAGGTGGTTAGTCATTGTGGTTTAACTAGGGAAGCATGGTCAGATGGCATTAGAGAATATCAATGATGTTATTTTCATGTTTTATTTCATGTATACATTGGACCTTACCATGAAATAGGTGTTACAATCCCTTCATCATGGGAACTACATAGTGTTAGTGTATACCCTCCATAAAATAGGGTTTTTCCTATTTTCATTTGATATAATTGGAAATTAATTTATCATATCCAAGGGGAATAAAATGGGGTTATTTATGGATATAGAATATCAATTTTTATTATTTAAATTGAAATCATTTGGGGTTATTGTATGTGATTTGATGGTAGATATTGACCTGGAAAATATGTCGGTATGACTTTGATGCTTCTAGTATCTATAAAGGATTGTGTTAGCTCATCTAAAAAATAAGAAATATGAGTAGAAGGTAATGAGTGATTACAATATCTCTAGATATCCACCCCATGCATATTTATAATAATTTTTATGTGGATGGAATCATGTATTCTATCAGTGTGACATTTTAGGACACAATTGGTCTACAAGTCTGGTCCAAATAAGAAAATGCAATCATTGGGGATGCATTGTCTATATATAATGGTTTTGTAAAAATAACACATATTAGTGTAGAAAATAATTGTAAAGTCCCATCCTAGTGGGGCATGATTTGTGACACCACAATCCCACTTCCAATAGGATTGGGGATATAAAATATAATCAATAAGGCACATCACTTACATGTTAGGCCTTATCCTAAGTTCATGTACACATAAACAAATATCCAAGACCATATAATGTTTAAATATTAAAAAATAAACTAAAATTCAAGAAAATATCTAAATATCAAAAAACGAGTACGGTCTGATGTAAAAATATAAACATGGAAAAATATAATCCCATTAAAAGAGTAATAAAACTTAAGGCCTACCAAAATGTTAGTACTCGAACTAGTTATAGAAAATCCATAATAAGTCCTCTTCTTTTATGGGAAGACCCATCCTCAGAAAACATGGAGTCATTTCCTTTCAAACATGATATGTAATTCTTCAAAAAATACTCCAAAAAATGACACATCATGTCTTCGATAGAGGATCGAGTTGTGTTTAGGTTGTACGAAACCCACATATCATTCATATATCATAGACTCAATTGTTACATGAGATAAATTTATTTCAAAACACAGGGTGAGAATAAGAATGCCCAGAAAGGTGTTTAAAAACATACCAATGTAATTTTTAAAACATTCTATATAACATTTTTCTTAGAGAAAAACTATAACACATGTAACATAACATAATTTTACTCAATTAAGTTTTACAAGAATACATGAATCCATTAGGTCATGTTTAAAAAGGTGAAATAAATAAAAGACGTTCTAAACAGGCATGGCCTAGGAACATTTAAGAACAAATTAAACAGCTAAGAGTAATGATTAATCAGGGTTTCTTGTGGAGGGTGAAACATCAATTTCATATATAGGATTCTATTTCACTGAGTGTTAAACACATGTTATGCCCTAAATAATTTCTTGTGACATCAATGTGAATTTCATAAAAACAGAAGATCTATTAATGAATAGACATTTCATATTGAAAAGGGTTTGTAACATTACTTGAATATGTGGCTTCAACATTTCCATTTTCATATTCATATCACCAAGGTACATCCCCAAGATGTCATAAAAAATACCAGGGTTATTTACCAAGGTATCGTGAAACTTGTCATTTCTAGAAATGAATTCTTTACCCAATGCATTGGAGTGCTATCAGGGTGCACCCTTTATATGTCTTTACATTCATGTGATCAACATAGATCAATTATTTATTCAAAAAGGGTTGTAAATTCAAGATGTCCCATACCACATTGAATAATTCATTCATAGTTGGTCATAGTAGTTGAATTTACATATTTTATAATTAAGAAAATAATTTAAATGTAAAAAAAAACCAGCTAACAATTAAATTATTGTCATTAGATGGTGAAATTAAAGAAAGAATATGGTACGTATATTGACATTCAAAGTACTAAAAAAGAAGAAGTTGTCTCATGCAATTATTTTCTTATAATTCTAAACTTTATTAACCAATTCATTACAAGTATCCAAGAGAAATTAATGTTGGATTTTAATCTTGCAGATTATAAATCAAGTGAGGTTGATAAGCCTTTTAATACCAAAATATTAATGTCCCTAATAGATGGAATGAGTCATTACAATAATCAAAATTATTTAACGTATATACAAATAAGTGACAAATAAATGTTGATATATGTTTTGTATAACACAAGATTTATTATATTTAAAATAGCCTCTTAAACTCGAGACATAAGGTGTAAAGACCTCGATGCTGGGTAATATTAAAGGTTAGTGCAATATATATGATATATGTTTGTAACCGCACTCATACTAAAAAATTGGCACAACCATGTTCATTAACCACCAAAGGATATTTGATTAACATTGTTTTAATATAGGGAAGGTCATTCCCTTAGTCAAAAAAATTTGGTTATGATGATTTCATCCAAATGATTATTTTAAAAATTAAAATATATAACATATTCCAAATATTTATATTTTTATATATATAAAATGTTTATATAAATATGCACGATTCAAAATCAATTATATAAAAACTTCTTATGCAAATACTACTCCTGCCTTTGAAGATCTCATCTTGAAATCTTTTCAAACATGTTGGATGGAGTGTTCATGGGCCTATACTCAAAAAAATATAAAGGCCTTGCCAATTCATATATATGTATAACTGAAGTACATATAGAAATATATATATGTATATATATATATATAGTTCATCTTAAAATTTGTAAACAACTTACAAAACAACCGAGAACACAATTTTTAAATACATAGATTCGGTTAAAAGAAGCGTCTCAACTAACCCATAGGGATATTTAAAATACAAGTTTCGTTAGTATACCTATATATATACATATATACATATATATATATATACAATCTGAACACCATACACTATGAAAAAATTATCATTACATCTCGTATTTCATTTAAACACTAAAACTCGATGTCCTAGGTTCAGCACCGAAGCACATTCGGACTAAACCGAAAACATATACTCTGTGAATATATACACATATGTATATACTCTCAAAGAAATAATAAATAGATTTTAAATCACTAACCATGGTTAGCGGAGGGAGAGAGACTCAGGATGACTCGGTGGTTCCTGGTGGAGGTGTTGGTAGCAGCAGGAAATATCTCTTGTTGCTCGTAGTGAAACCGGCCATTTTATAGAAAAAAAAGAAACCTTTCATGCAAAAATGTACCACCTTGCGGTTCATTAATTCGGTGGTGTGTTCTTGAATAAAATGGGGAGACATGGAGGGTCCCCATTGGTCATAGGTGCAGCAGGAAACATGGTGTAGGGTTACTAGTGAAGACCAATGTAGAGAGGAAGAAGACGACACAGAAGGAGGGAAATCTAGAATAAAACGGACAGTCTAGAATGACTCTGATCAGGATCTAGGGGCTGAGGCATGTCCATGTTTTTAAAAGGAAATATTTGGATTAGATCACATATGAGTTTCATTGGATGGTCACGATTCTACGTGGATTTTTAATTCGAACCGGCGTTCATGATTAAATCATTGGTAGATCGAACAACATAGGAAATATGTGATGGGAAATCGCAGTTACTGAAGGCTGAAACGAGATCATGATCGGTGGGCCAGATTGTGCGCTATGCAATACACTGATACAGATCACCTTTCGCCCAGAAAAAATGATTCCCACATTGAAACAGAGAGTGGTTTTCATCTCCCATATAACCCTGATCCTCCCAATGAGTGCTCATAAAACACAAAGCACCCACGAAGGGATCCCTATACACGGGCTCCCACCCGCAGGCCTCGGCCCACCCAGACCCCGTCGTGGTCGCACGCTCGCACTGGTGTGCCTATGTGCTCTTAATTTCTCTTGGCCGCCCTTCAGAGATCCTATGCCCGAGCTCGGGTCGGCCTTGTCTTGGGGCTGATGGTTAGGCTCAGACATTTTGTGTGAGCTTCCTCCCTCATCCCTAGCCAGAAAGGGCTGGCCCTAGTGGGCTAATTGTTTTTGAAAAATAAATACTAAAAACTAGTTTTAAAGAAGAGGAAACAATCCATTTATTAAAAATATATAGAATTTATATTAATAAACATTAATGAATACAAACAAAACTATGTCATAGTTAAAAGTATTTCTAAAATTACAAACACTAAACCTTTTTATAGGAAAAAGTTATAAAAAGATTTTTACAGACCTATATGATAAATTTTGTGCTTGTATAATAGAAAATTTAATTTAATAAAAACATAATTTTATTTGAGGAAATTTAAACATAGTTTTTAACATTATTAAAGATATGAAAATCATTAGATTGTATTTGAAATATTCACAAAGTGTTTTGAATTCCTTAATATTTTTCAAAATCACTTAAGGTTGAAATGAAGTTTTAAAGCATACAATTTTAGATTTCATAAATGATGGTTTAATTATAATGTTAATCATAACTAAATTATTTAGAAACTAATTAATATTTAAATAATTTCAATTATCCTAACTATTTACAACACCTATAATTATAAATGATAGCTTCCAACATTCAATAGAGCAATAGTCGAAAAAGTGTCCTATAAAACAAAACCTTAAGGTGTCCTAAAACTCTAAAGATAAAAGATGGTGCTTCCCATTTTGTAGATGTTCAAAATTGTTTTTGTGATCACAATAGTGATTTTTTTTTCTTTAGTTGACTAGAAGGATATCTTTTTCTTTCAAGGCCTTGTTGTGGTGCTTGGGGTCTTCCAGTAGTTCTGATAGGGTTTTTAATAGGTATATTTAGATAGCATGAATACAATTTTTTTCTTGGTGTATTTCAAACACTACGGTGGTCATATTTAAATAAAAATCATTATGTTAATCCATTAAATTTTTTATCGGTTAAAAGTAAATTAACAAAAGTAAATGCATAATATCATCATTATATGATACCCAAAATTTAGGGTTTTTATTACTCCCCCCATCAATGAAATGTGTCCCCACAATTCCATTCATACAAAGTCACTAATAAGAAGCTCTATGTTGTTCCTACCATATCCCCAATCTTGGATATTCGTCAGGAGTGCTCAAGAGTAAACCCACATTGATTCCCAACTATTCTATATCCCTGGCCCATATACACCTCAGACAGAAAGGGTGGAATTTTTTCATGGCGCATTCGGGTTTCCGGATGGAGGCCCGTATGGAGGAGAGTTTAGAGATGTCCACATAGATCATATCTCGTAGAATTCAATGGACTAAATATTCACTTACAACACATAATTTATAGACGGTCTCATATAGGCTGAAACTGGGGAGTCAATACATGTAGGTCATACAATGGTTTCCCTCTAAAGTAGCCTCTTGAAAACATTCTTTGGTCGTGTAGTTTCAGCCTAGAGTGAAGCATATAAAATGTCCATCGTGATATTTTCATCTTTTCCTGTGAGTGGATGACTGTAATAAGGCTACGTAGTGGTAAATGGAAGCATTCCAATGGAAGGTGTGGAGAATGCATGTTAAGTTTGATACATCATATTGTTTTTTGCATGTCCTTTGTAGGTTCACCAAGGGTAGATGTTCTTCCTCACAAGTTATGGTCATAATAAACTCCATACCTCATAAGAAATATATAAGATGTGGGTTTGTCCATTCATTTGAAAAAAAAATTAATATGAATGTTCACTTAGTGATATTCATTCAAGAGTATAAACGATATAAGGATAACAGAATGAATAGATAACGAGTTATACTCTTATAAAACTCCTTGTACGACATGTAAAATGGGGCTAATGGTTTCCCCAGTTCCCGGCTACATGAAACCTCAAAACCAGATCAAAACACTCTTTTTTTAATCATAATTCAACCCGAGCAGTCTGGTTCCATCTCGTGGGTGCACTTATGGTATCTCCAGAGTTGGACATTTATGGTGTACAGTTTTTCAGACATCTGTATGTACTTGTTGTCTGTACACTGAACAAAATTCTTTGTTTTCGAGGATTTCAAAGTCCATTACTTTACCAAAATGTCCATTGTACATGACATGGACCATATATACCTCACAGAGGTCTCTTGACATTGTAGTTTCTTGGAAGGCATTGAGGGAAAAAACACCTTCTACTATGGTGAAGCATCTAAATAGTCCCTCAGAGTATTTTCCCTGTCATGCATAGGATAAAAATTGGGTTTCTGTCATAAAGATGTAATCCATACCCTCTCTCCAGTGGAGTTAAAGTACCTGAGGAGAGTTGGATACATCATAGAGGTGTTTAAATATAATCCACATATGGAAATAGTTTATAAAATTTTAATGGCTAACTATAGAAATTATGGTTTCTACAGCCTCATTGGGAAGATATATGAGACGTGAACCTATTTTTCAATTTTAAAATTAATAAAAACTCATATTTAGTAATACATAGGTAATTATTTCTTTGAATAAGATCTGGTTTTACAGAGTTGTCCAAAACAAACCCTTTGATACCAAATGTGAAGTCCCGACCCCTAAAAATCTGGAGCTAGTTCCCTTCAAACACGATGTGTAATTCTTCAAAACATACACAAAAAAATTACACATCATGTCTAGGAAAGAGGATCTAGTTCGTACCATGTTCAAAGAAACTAGCAAATTTTTCATACATCTTAGAATCAACTGTTACCTAAAAAAATTAAATTAAAATTTAGGGTGAGCATATGAATACCCAGAAAGTGGTTTGAAAACAAACCAATGTAATTTTTGAACACATTCTATATTAAATTTTTCTTAGAGAAGAACTATAACACATGTAACATAACATAATATTACTCAATTAATATTTACAAGAATACATGAGTCAATTAGGGAATTTTTAAAAATATGAAATAAATAAAATATGATCTAAACATGAATGAAATATGAACATTTAAGCACAAATTGAACAACAAAGAGTAATGATTAATCAAGGTTGCGTGTGGAGGGAACAACATCAATTTCATATGTTGGATTATATTTCACTAAGTGTTAAACACATGATATGCCATAAATTTTTACTTGTGAAATAAATATGAATTTGATAAAAACCTATGAGAAGTGAAAGAATAGACATATCATGTTGAAAATTGCGAGAAACATAACATGAATATGTGGTTTCAACATTTCCATTTCGACATTCATATCACCAAGGTCCATCAAAATGGTGTTAAAAAATTACCAGTGTTATTTTCCAATGTATCATGAAACTTTTAATTTATAAAAATGAATTCATTACCCAATGCATTGGAGTGTTATCAGTGCACACCTTTAATATGTCTTTACATTCATGTGATACACATAGATCAATTCTCCATTAAAAAAGGGTGGTATATTCATGATTTCCCATTACACCTTGAATAATCCATTCATAGTTGGTTATAGTGGTTGAATTTATATATTTTATAAGTGATATAAGAATTTAATTTTAAGAAAAACATGCTAACAATTATATGATTTTCATTAGATGGTGAAACAGAAATGAAGAATATGGAATGTATATTGACAAAAAAAGTTCTAAAAGAAAATAGTTTGTCACATGGAATTATTTTTTCACAATTGTAAATTATTATTAACCAATTCATTAAAAGTAACCAAGAGAAATTCATGTTGGGTTTTAAGCTTGCAGATGCTAAATCATTTTATGATAATAAGCCTTTGTATACAAAAAATTTAATGTCCCTAATAGAAGGAATAAGTCATTACCATAATCGACATCTTTTAACGTATAAGAAGATAAGTGACTTGTAAATGTGGACATATGTATTGTATAACACAACATTTCTTATGTTCTAAATATCAACATAAACTCGTGACATAAGGTGTAAAGACCTCGATGCTGGGTAATAATAAAGGTTTCTGAAACATATATGATATATGTATGTAATCGCACTCATACTGAAAGATTATAACATCCATGTTCATTAAACCCCAATAGATATTATATTAAAAATGTTTTAATGTTTGGAAGGTCATTCCCTTAGTCATAAATTTTTTTTTGAAGATTTTAGCCAAACGATTTAATTAATAACTATCATATATATTATTATATATATATAATAAGTGTATATGAATATGTGTAGTGCATAATCAATTATATGAAAACTTCATACGCAAATAATACTCATGCGTTTGAAGTTATTATCATGAAATCTTTTCAGACATGATTGATGGTGTGTTCGTGGGCCTATACTCAAAAAAAAATATAATGGCCAAGCACATTCATATATATGTATAACCTAAGTAAATATAGAAATATATATATGTATATATATATAGTACATCTTAAAATTTTTAAACAACTTACAAAACACCCGAGAACACAAAGTTTAAAGACATAGATTCGGTTAAAATAAGGGTTTCAACTAACCCATAGGGATATTTAAAATAAAAGTTTCGTGAGTATACCAATATATATAGAAATTCATACATATATATATATATATATATATAAACTCAACACCCTGCACCAAGAAAGAATAACCCTTATGTCTCTTATTCCTTTTAAACACTAGAACCTGATGGCCCAGGTTCAGCACTGAAGCACATTTGGACAAAACCGCGAACATATACATAGTTAATATTTATAGGTATGTATATACTCTCAAAGAAAAAATAAAGAGAAGATAAATAAATTACCTTGGATAGTTGATGTAGAGGGACTCGGAAATAATTGGTGGTTCCTGGTGGACGTGTTGGATGTAGTCGGAAATCCCTACATTTGCTCGTGGTGAAACCGACCATTTTATAAAGAAATACAACCATTCATGCAATAACGTTCCCCCTTGGGGTGAATTAATTTGGTGGTGTGTTCTTGATGAAACTGGGGAGTCATAGAGGGTCCATGATGGTCATAGGTGAAACAATAATCATAGAGTAGGGTTACTGGTGAAGACCCATGCAGAGAGGAAGAAGACGACGCATGAGGGAAATCCAGAGAAAAATGGATGCTCCAAATTGACTCTGATCGTGATCCAAGGGATGAGGCTTGTCCACACTTGTAAAAGGAAACGGGTCGCATAGATATGATCTGAGTTTCATTGGATGGTCCCAATTCAAGGTAGCTTTTTTAAATTGCATTGATGGCTATGATTAAATCCTTGGTAGATCGAAAGGCACAGAAAAAATGTGAAAGGAAATTGTGGTTGCTGAAGGATAAAACAAGATCATGATTAGAGGTCTAGATCATGCGCGATGAGATCCAAGGGTCCAGATCTCATTTCTCGTGAAAAAATGCTTCCCACACTGAAAGGGACAACGGTTTTCATCTCCCTTATAACCTCGGGCCTCCCAACGTGTGCTCAAAAAACACACAGCAGCCACGAAGGGGGCCCTATTCATGGGCTTCTACCCATAGGCCTCGACATACCATGACCCTGTCATGGCCTCATGCTTGCATTGGTGCACCTATGCGTGCCTGCTTGCTCCCGAGAAACCTTCGAGGAACCACTGCCCGAGCTCGGGAAAGCATTGGCTTGGGCCTGAGGGTCAGGCTCAACCACTTCATGTGAGATGCCTACCTCGGCCCTAGCAACACCGGTCTATCCCCAGTGGTCTAATTTTTTAGTAAAATCTATACTAAAAACTTTTTAAAAGAATTGGAAAAAATCCATTTATTAAAACTATATAGAATTGTTATTCTAAAACATTAATGAGTTAAAACTAAACAATGTCTTAGTTAATAGTATTTCTAAAATTACAAACACTAATCCTTTTTATAGGAAAATGTTATAAAATTATTTTAATAAAACTATATGATAACTATTGTGCTAGTATTATAGAAACTTAATTTTCATAAAAAATAATTTAATTTGAGGAAATTTAAACATAGTTTATAACAATATTTACAAAATTAAAATCATTATATTGTATTTGAAATATTTTTTAAACTGTTTTGAATTCCATAATACTTTTCAAAATCACATAAGGGGGAAACTAAGATTTAAACCATATCCATTTACTGTTCATAAATAATGGTTTAATTATAACCTTAATCATAACTCAATTATTTGGAAACTAATTAATATTTAAATAAGTTAAATTATCCTAACAAGTCCCAATGATAATAATTGTAACAGTTAGCTTCCAACAGTCACTAGAGAAACTGTTGAAAAAGTTTTCTATAAAACCAAACCATATGGTGTCCTAAAAATCAAAAGGAAAAGGATGGTGCTTCCCATTCCACTGATTCACAACATGGTTTTTGTGATCACAATGGTGATGTTTTTTCCTTTAGTTGACTCAAAGGATATCCTTTATTTTCCATGCCTCATTGTGGTGATTGGGGGTCTTCTAGTAGTTCTAATAGTGTTTTTAATAGGTAAATTTGGTTAGCATGATTACTATTTTGATCTCGGAGTATTGTAGTCACTACAATGTTCTTATTTTAATAAATAGCCTTATGTTTATCATTTAAATTGTTTTTTGGTTAAAAGGACATTAACAAAAGTAAATGCATAATATCATCATTATATGATACCAAAAATTTGGGGTGTTACAATCTATCTGATTCCACTAAGCATTGTCTTGTCAAGGTTTTCCATGGGCTCTTTCAAAAAGATGATCAGCTGCACAAGACACAACACATGGGGGAAATTCCTGTGGATGGGTGACTATAACAATTCAAAGTAGGGAACCCCAAAATCACAAAGTATATAATAGAATTGATATAGTAATAACTGCACATGACAATGTCTAAAATACATAATATAAGAATATCCAGATATACTAAAAAAATATTCCTACTTTATAGGTATGTAACAATCATAGTATACCATCATTGTATTCTAAATCAAAAATTCCACAACAAAAAAAATCATGGAGAACACACTTCTACTTCAGATAGAACTGATGAATTTCTACTGAGTGGTATTTTTATTGGGTATCTTTAGGAGAATAAAAATTATTTTTTTCTATAGAGAATACCATACATAGATTTGGATCACTCCCAAGGCCAAGGGGTGATAGCAACAACTCAATATGGATCAACAAACTATGTAGAGGATTGCCTCTTATGTAGTGGTTTTCATTTTGATACTAAGAACTCTAAATAGGTCATGAAAATAAATAGTGAATATAACAATGGTTCTCATGGAGACATTCCAACAACTCTATCCATGAAGTCATGTTGAAGGGATCATGGTCCTTAGAATAGGAAATGATTTCATACCAAACGTCATACTATGTATAAAGGGAACAAACTGTAATGAAACTTGTCCATGATATGGGGGACATGATATCAAATCCATGTATAATAAAATTCCTAGATTATAATAGGGGTCCAACCTTTTGTCTCTTAACCATCAAACATTCCTTATAAATGGCTTCTGTCATCAAACAATGTTCGTGTAGTAATAGATGGCGTGTAGTATTTTTATTTAGTATACCCTTATACCAATAAATATCTCTATCCCATCCACATTTTCTCATGTACCTAAAAATAAATTTTCATGTGTACTTGGTCTATGTATTGTTATTGTGGGGGAGTACATAACATGAAGGCTTCTAGTGTAGTCCATCCCATGATCATGGAATTCACAAAGTACATGTTAGGTCACCCCAGAGAGTGCACATTCCATGTTAAATGGGTCACATACATAGTGATACATAACATTATCATAAAACCGAAGAAATAACTAATGGTCCCACATGGATTGTAGATTCAATTGACACACCATGTATCATATGATTTTCTTGAAATCCAGATTTGATCTACGATGGTTTCCTTTAACACTCTACTAACCAATATGGACATCCCATGATGGAAAAAGAAATGGGATTCTTTGAATGATTCTCACAATTGACAAGAAACATGTTCTATCCACCAAATCCACTCGAAAAATAGATCTTTAAATTTTTCTCGATTTCATACTAAAGAGTGTTGAAGAACACGAAATAGGGCATCCTCCATTATATGATTTTTCATTGATTCCACTTACGCACTAGCATCCCTCCATGTCAGTTCCAAATCATGGATTTTTTTTTATCATTTTACTAATAAATGAGCTTGAAATGATTTATTTATCAGGATAATTAAAGCCATGGCCCAAATAATGAACACCCACAACGAATAATGAATGGTGCTGAGAAGTACAATAATTGACAAAGTGGAAGGAACCTTGATCAAAGTATTGTAGAAATTTATCCATTTATGTTAGAATGGAAATAAAAATAAATCAAATAACAAGGATATTATCCAATTAAACCCTTACAAAATGAACTCATAATGCATGAAGATCAAACAACATAACAATTTTTTCGTTGATTGAATTTTGTTTGTCATAGAAATCAATATTGGGGGGGGGGGAAGTCAAAATATATAGCCTACCTTGATTAACGTTGACCCCTGATGAAGAATGATGTTGCATCATTTTTCTCAGAGAGATGGTATAAATAATAGGCTCATCGATCGTCAATCATTTTTCTCATCACTTCTCACATGGGAGAGTACAACAACGATCTCTCCATGGTATGCAGTGTTATGCAGCTAACCCTAGAATTCTAACAAAACCATTTATTTAAAGATACTTCAATTTCATTTCCCATGAAACTATAATTAATTTATTTATTCAATTATTTTTTATTAATTCTCACACCTATCATGAAGTTTTCATAAACAACCCACATAGAATAATGTTAATTCGCACATAGGGAAAACATCACATTCTAAACTCAATTATTCCCATGGATTTATGATCTATGAAATCATTAATCTATTACAAAAAATATCATTAAATTTAATTTATATTTTATTTAATATATTTAATTTATTTAAAATATTTAATCTTCTAACACAGCTCCACATAACCACAAACTTCATCAGTAACTGATCTAAAAAATATTCACTTTAATATAAGTAAATAATTCATGAAAAATACATGATATTATATTCTGTCAACATTTGGTATGTTCATCCCCGATGTTCCAAAACAAGTGCTAATAAAAAAGATATGGGTACTGAGAATGAATATAAGAACTCCATTCACATGTGCCTTCTTAAATATTCCTTTGATTCCATGAGACAAAAACTAAGTGAATTAATCACCTATGAATGATCTTCCCCTTCCAATCCATGATATACCTTGGTTACTCTTGAAATGTATCGATATTCTAAATTTCTATATCACCCCCATACAGAACATGTTGTGGGTCATGCATGTACCTCCATAGTTGAGAAACATGGATGTCGTTGTGTGTATGTTCTAAGTGTTGATTTCATCACCGGTCCAAGTGGGTCAGGAGCTATATCTCTCCATGACTACCTCGAATAGGCCATGTTCTTGTGTCTAAAACAATGTAGGCATATCACTAACATACAAGTCATTGAAAATGTACATGTAGGCATGTACACATCTCCAAGCCCAAAAAAATTCGATATCTAAAGACAACTAAGAAAAACATTCATCCATACCACTATATCACACAACCATAGTATGAATGGATGTAATTTAAAGAAAAAATGGTCCAAAATGAAATCCTACAACAATTAGTCTATACACATGTCTAAATAAAACTATAAATGGTCCATCATTCTATAAGGTAAAGAACTATATCAATGGTATGATCCTAGAAAAAAGCTCGGTTTTTCTAAATCTATATATTATCCACACACTATTGGTCCTCTTAGTACACCTTTAAATGGGTCTCCATTTTCATAAGTCATGACTATTGTGGGAAAATCCCATATAGGGTTGATTATAACAATACTCTATAAGAAAACCAAAAAACACTAATCCTGAAGCATTAAATATAGACATATCAATATGAGATGTGACACTGTATAATATATACAATAATTAAAGATAAACCCGAAAATATTAAATAGAGAAACCATGACATCATGTGGTTATAACCAACTAACAATCAGAGGATTCCGCTCGAAGCCTTCTTGTTCTGGGAGAACTCATTAATTGAGCTCAAATATCTTTTTAGACACTGGATGAAGAGGTATAGCACATTTGGACACTCCAAAAAATAATTTCTTGGTCTAAGAATTATTATGATAAAAAAATATAGGATCACACCGTAAACTATTGTGGGACACCACGAACCCTATCTAGATCCACATTCCATGTAGGGGATCATTTTCCCAAGATGCAACAAACCCTTCCTATGTGGCCATCTAGATGGATGATCAATGCCCTACTAATGGAGGTAACACCAATTCCATAAACTTCAAATGTTGTTGTAGTGTATTTCACTCCAGTCTCTAGGAGAGATACTGAAACCCTATCTAATTCCAAAAATCTATAGGGGATTACAATCCAGTGATATTGATGTAATATTACAATGAACCCACAAGGAATGGGAAAATACAATGATATATTACTATACTAGTCTGAAAACCTCAACATTTATTTTCAAAATGACCATCTCAACATTACAATATCAACCCTATAGATGATTCATTGAGTGGACAAACTGTTTTAGAGTTATGGTTGTTTGAACGAAACTGAATGCATAACTTCTGAGTGCTTCTAGACCTATTGTAATTGTATGACCACATGTCACCATAGTCAAATACCATTGTAGGTAAACATATAGAGAAGATCAACCACCTATGGACTAACATTCTCAGTCAGTCCACCTACCGTGTCTAAATGAATGGTGTAGTTGACCGCTGTAGACTGGTCGCATAGTCACTAAGCCCCAGAGAAGCTCAAGATATAATAGAACTAGGGTCGAATGTTTCGATATATCATTATGGTACTCCACTACCAGATTCTTCCTTGATATCCTTGAATTGGACCTATGTCGGACACATGTATACTTCATCCGAAAAATACCCTATCCTGACCCGATCCACCGACCCTCCCTAGCCTAACGACATTCCACGATAGGCTTAGCCAGACCAACTGTGCATGCCCCACCACTTCACATCATCCATCACCGCTCCATGTATTTCACCCATGTACTCTATTCATACTATATTACTTAGATATGGTTCATGCCTCTTGCACTATTGGTCCCTTACGTGGTCCACCATTCCACCTCTAATAACAAAAAAACCAAAATGATTATATACCTATGCTTAATGGGTCACTATCTACACAGATCCATCCTCAGTAGTTGATTTTCCACAAATACGGGGTCTAATTGAGCTTAACACCACCAAAAACCAACATACCTGGAACTCTGTGGTCCCAACATCCAAGAATGAAAAGAGAATAGGGATAAAATCATATGAACAAGGGATTGTCTTCTTTGGGAAAGTGTTTTGGGCAACAATCAAGATTAATGGACTCATGTTTTAAAATAAGAATAAATATATCCGAATAAAGCAAAAAAAATTACATCTTATAAATATGATCAATTTCTATTCTAATCTATTCATAGATTAGTTCTTGTTCACCATAGGAATAATGAATGGAAAATTAAATCAATGAAATAGAAATCATCACTCGATTTATATCATTTACTAATGAAGATTTGTCACCGCATCATTTTTCTAGGAAATATCTACTATTGTTCATTGGGAAATATACTACAGGTATTCCTATAATGACACTCTAGATGATTCTATGGATTTTTTTCTAACATACTAATTTTGAAATTTTAGTCTATTTAAATATTTTGAAAACACTGGGTGAAAAAAATTATTATATTATTTTATTCCTTTTTCACCCATGAAAAATTATTCCCAAATGACTCGCACTGACATATGTTAGTTCGGGACTATGGTAAATCCACTATTTTGATCTCAATGGTTCCATCAAATTTATGATTTGGGAAACCATTTTTGGGTTATTCCACGTTTTTAATTAAACATCATGCTTGTGTTATTAAATATATATATCATTTTCAAACAATAGTTTTGGAAACACCAAACCCTTTAATGCATGACATATTAATACCCATTCTTGAAATTAATCCATATAAAATCAAAATATAATACATAACAAATATGAGACATTTTATTCTCAACACAATGGGCATTACATTACTAAAAATACAATATATGGGATATTGAAATAGATGAGGGTACTGAGCACGAATCTAAGCCTTCATATCTCATGTTCACTTTTGGAGATTCTCGTTTTTCCACCAATCATTGAAAAAAGGAATTGATCAACCACAAAGGATACTCTCATACTGAACCATGATCTCCACAAGGTACTCAAAAATATTTTCTCCATCCATGACATCCATATTTCCCAAATCAATAATGTGTAATGGGTCATGCACGTACCTCCTCTGCTATGAAATGTCAAAGATTTCAGGTACCAGGTCTAATTATAGATGTGGGGATATAAAGTACACCACCTCACTAATTATACATTCTATATGGATTGTAATAATGAACCTTATTGATATCTTGTCTCCTCTTCCAAATCCTAGTAATATATGTCAAGGTGAAAACAGAAGGAACAAATGTTATAGTTCCTCTTAATCCAATAGCTTTCATTGCCTATTGACATTAGACTTCTGTTGGTTTTGCACAATGTTTATCAACTCCTAGATGGTTTGAACCTTCTTTGATGTAGCACGCACAAAATCAAGGACCATGAGTTCTGACTCTCTTGGGTGAATCCATCTATATAGTGACATGCATGGTATCCTGTAAAAACTCTGGAATGGTTCCATAAAATGGTCAAGTGGTAGTTGATTTTGTACAAAAACTCCACCCGAAGTGGGTGAAACTCCCAACTATGACAAATGTCTTACATGAAATCCTATAGAATATCCTCCCAAACCTAAATGGACCACTCATTCTGGACATAAATAAATTTATGAAATGTTGTTCTCAATCATAGATGGGTCTCAAACACCATTGCAATAACTTACACAATTAGGATGTAAAGCATACATCACATTTAGAAACGATCTTCAATGGAACTCCATGGAGTCAAACAATCTCCTGCACATAGAGTCTCCCCGTAATATCTACTAAACTATTCTCTTCGATAGGTAGGATGTAGGATGACTTGTTCATTTGGTCAATGATCACCTAGATGGAATCATGTTACCTGGTTATATGTGTTAAACCCATCACAATGTCCTATGACATCACTTCCCCCTTCCTTTAGGGAACTTCAAGGGGTTTATCCAAACCCATTGTAACCACATGTATAGACATTTTATATTGAAAAGTAATTCACTAGAAATAATATCTTCCACTCCTTTCATCATCCCTATCCATCAAAATTGTCGTCAGATGTGCTTGTACATATTGACCATAACAGGATAAACCACTAAAGGGGATGTATGAAACTAAATGAATACATTCTCATTAAATGCCACTGGAAATGTTATGATCCCTTTGAAAAGAATGATTTTTTTCCACATTTCATATATCCATCAAGACAATTCCCTATCGACATATGAGCATGTAGGGTATCATAGTTGCAATCGACAAGTCATGCCACCAAGTCTCGCTACAAGAGTGGAAGGGTGAAAATCATCGACTAGAGGTAAGCAGATCAATCTCAATCCATAACTGATATCTACAAAGATTCTATATTCTTTGATTCCTTATATAGAAATTGTGAACTGGATCACCTACTGAGAACATCTTCCACCAAATTCCCATCTCTGATGTATAGACACTCTCAACGACATAGTCTGGGAGGAATTCTATCCATCACCTCTATCTCATGTTTAGATCATTTTTGAAGAATATTTTCATGAGACTATTGTGAACAGACTAGACGATAAACTGCTTTCCCATTAGTTAATTTCACCACATATTCAATGAGAAAACTGTCACTCCTGACTAATGAAAATAGGTCAAGTTGTTATGTTTGTGAGATCCCATCTAGTGCGAACCATTGGAAAATACCCTTTAGTCTATATCAGTACACAACCAAGCCCATTAACTAATTCATCTCAAGAAACCTTGTACTCAACAACTTCCTCTAGAAACATCAGGATGGTAGTGCCTGTTATCCTCTGCCTCAGCTCCTAAAATCATTGCTAGAACATTTTGATCCACATGCAAGACTACAAATTTAATGTAAATTTTTTCAAGGGTTCTGGCACTATTGATAAATTGGGTACAAACCTATTATATAACCCTACCAATCCATGGGAACTCAATACCATAGTAACACTTTTGAATGGCTCCCAAGAAAGAACTACCTTAACCCTTGCTAGATCCATTGCAACTCTAGCCTCCAAGAGGGAGTTTCCTCAAAAATGAACATATCATATACAAAATTGGCACTATGAGAGATTTATACAATATTGGGGATCTTAGACTATGTCTAGGATTATCCTTAAATATCGCATGTGTTCCTCATCAACCACAGAATACAATAGGATTTCATCGATGGAGACCACCAATAATTAGTCATTATAAGAATAAAAGATCCCATTCATGAGACCCATGAACACTTATAGAGTTTTAATCATTTAAAATGACATAATTATGTATATATAGTGAACATAACCACATAGGATGGACTTCTTTAATATATACTCACCCCATAATCGCAGTTGTTGATAACCTAATTTGAGGTCAAACTACGAGAACCATCACACCCATTTCAGTTAAGGAATGTGGGTATCGATACTTGTTAGTGGATTCTAATTATTAATAGTCACCTATTTTAATTTTCAGTAATCCACATATAACCTAAAACACCAATATTACTTCATTGAAAAAAATCAGGGCCCTCCATGGAGAAACACTAGGTCTCACGAATCCCTTCATATTCAAGTACTCCAACTATATCCTCAACTCACGAAACACTATTGGAGCCATACTATATGTAGTTGTAGATAACTATTCCATCCCAGAGTATTGAGAAATATATAATTACACATACCTATGGGAAGGTAATGTCATAACATATTTTAGAACGATGTCCTCAAACTCTTCCACCTATGATATAAAACAAGCACACTAATCTTCCACTACACCAAGTGTGGCGCTAGACAACTAATGAGTAATAGAAAGAACCATCAATTGTTTGAGTCCATTCAGTGATTCCCATGTTTACTTTTCAAAGAAAAAGGAATAAATGGTTCAATAACTATGGAGATATCACTTAGTACAACTAAAACAGTCAATATAAGTATGAAATTCAGATAACCAGTCCATAATAAGAATAATTCCTAAAGGCATCGATACTGCTACCAAGAGATCCCAACTGAAACACTCATCTGCAAGATTCTAGTCACACTATCTGCACCAGTTTTTGACGATTGAGTCTCAACCAATATGAGCCATCAAGTGTAAAGATCGTTTCAATGATTGAACATGAATTTCCATGTCTAAATTATGATTTTTAGAAGGAAATGAATATCTAGAACACGTGTTTATAAAAACTACCACTAGTGTAGAACAATCAATTGATAATACCTCATATAATACCTGGATCATTCTGGTCATAGGAATCAATTTCTTGCAGTTGGCCTCTTTTCTATCCAACATATCCCTAAGACTAGTGTGGAGATCCTTGGGGTTGTGGTGGTAATAAGTCAAACCTCTAATCAATTCCTACAACCATTCCTTCCCATGTGCCATGTCAGCAAACCTACATAACACCATGAACTTATCGTTGTATCAACCTTGGATTTCATTTAACAATATCCCAATTATATGTAAGACAATCCATGAAATATTGTTCTAAATGTCTAAAACCACCACATGAGTATCACCTACTATCCCTTAGAGAATTCAATATGGCATGCCCTACTGAACTTAAGTCTTAGGATCACTCCCTAAAGTTCATGAACTACTGGGATCACTATGACTGCTAAATACTACCTACTGCTGAGGTCCCAGCTACCAGGTTCCCATTACTAGCTCCCACTACTAGTGTCTTTTCATCTAAAAAACTATCTACTAGTATGGCTTGCTCAACTACCCCAACAATGGCGGGAATTATTAGGGAGAAAATTGATTCCATGAAGTACATGCTTAAGCCCTTTTCAATGGTCCAATACATAAAGATTAAGTCTTGTAACAAGTCAAAGGAGTAGTTTAAAATATCAAGAAACATCATTGAATACACCTCCATGGTCAAACTACCCAACTGCAGATACAAAATCTCTTGTATAAATATTGATCACAACATTGAGGGATATTACTCTCATATAAAGAGATTCTCAATGTCTGTCTAGGAGATAGTTTTTATATATATTTTTTGAGTCCCCAAGATCCACCATAGACTCGTAGATCCATAAAGGATACTCGTGTCTAGGATTACCATTTGGCTAGCAGGCCACCTCAAAAATAATAAAACATGGGTGACGACATCATGCTAATACTTATACATCTGGGGTCAGGGTCACCTTAAAATATTGAATCTCACTAAATCTAAAACTCATGAAACACACTAAGAATGCGTGAATCTTCAGCTGGTAGAACTGGTTGCAGCTGCTTCTCAACTGTTGATGGTATAGCTGGTACACCATCGAGATGTGTTGTCTCTGTTAAATTCTCATGCATAGATGCATCCTTACTAGGTTGATCATCCTAATGACCACATAGTTTAAACCTGTATGGCTATCTACATTGAGGAACTGTGAAATGATATAGGATGTATGATTATTTAAAGAGTATATCGTGGGATATGAATCAAGAAATACGTGAAAGACAAAACCATTCCTTTATGATGCATGTACCATTGTTTTTTCTTGAAACATGTTCTTTCATGTAATGAGTCAAAAATTAGTTAATCAGTGTCTTTGTGTGTGGTTACATCACTCATGACACCAATACTACGGTACCCGGACAGAAAGGAATACATGAAAACATGTAACACTATCACCCTAAAACCAAATTCACAGACTCCCAATCCTAATGTAGGACCTAAAGACCTCTAATATAACATTTTCAATTTGTGACTTTCCAAGCCCGCCTCAAATATGCTAGAGGCTAGTGAGTAGCACCTAGTAGGAATATCACTAACAAGGGAGGAATTTATTATGTACATGTATGAACACATACATCTCTAATCCTAAATATTTATAAAATATAAAAACCAATAAGTAATGAATTAATGAATTCCACTATATCCCAAAACAAGATTAAAGAAGGATGTAATATAAAAGAAAACATGTCTACAATACATGGCCAACCCAAAAAGTCTGTACAAAAGTCAAACTAAAATTGTAATGTGTCCAACATGCTCTATGTGAGAGGACTACTTCAAATATATTCTCTTAGAAAACACCTCATTCTTCAAACTATAGTTATGTCCCACCCACTCAAGGTCCTCCTAGAACATCATAAAATGTGTTTCCTTTAGCCTGACACATGGCACATGTGGGAAAATCCCATGAAGAGATGATAATAACAACACTCAGGAGGACACAATGAAAACACAAAACATGAATCACCAAGTACAGATATCTCAATACAATATGTAACACTATATAATAGATATAATATGTATATAAAAACCCAAATATACTAAATAGAGACAACATGCCACCAGAAGTTAATAACCAATTACCATCAACTTGATTCTACTTAAATCATTCCCTTTCATAGAGAACCCACTCATCAAGCCATGATATCATCAGATATACTCTATGAAGAGGTATTTATCTTTTGTAAATGATCGATATAGAAAATGTTTTTCGAATATATATTATGGAACACAATGATAGAATCAGGCCCATTACAATTAGGGGTCACCATGAACCCCATCTGGATTAACCCACTATATAGGGGATCGTATGCCAATGATTCCACAAACTATACTAATGTGTCCTAGTAGATAGAGAAGAATAACCCTTCTCATGGATTTCACGAAACTTCTACAAAATCCTTGAGGGGTGATAGAGAATCACAAACCATTTTCAAGGTGGGATTCTAAACTCGATCTGAGGCTCGACCTTTAGATGGTATAACAGTCCTGTGATATGAAAATAATGTCATAATGAACCAGCGAGGAATGAAAAAATTGAACTTTATAAACCTATACTAGTCAATACTAAAAACCCATGAATTAACTCAAAATTACCATATCAATATTTGGGTTTCAATTCCATTGACAGATTATCGATTGGATGCTCCATTTAGGAGTAATGGTCATTTGACTGAAAGTACACATAGACATGGCAAGGGTCGGTATACCTACTACAGTGGTAGGTCCACCTATAGTCATGGTCAGTCCACATACCATGCAGAATTGCTTCCCATAAACATTTCATTATGGTCATTCTACCTACTATGTCTGACTAGCTCCTGTAGTTGACCATAACAGATTGGGTTCACACTCTCTATTACCCATGAAATATTGAGCTTTTATGAGACCATGATCGACCACCATGGTCGATCACCACATTAGATGACAAAAAGGCTCCAACCCAGTTCCCTCAGATATGACTTGAGCCTTAAATGTGTCATCATTATCTGACAAGACCACTGGCTTGGCCTGGCCAACAGACCAGGCCTGGCCCACTTACCTAGACAGGCCCGCTCCACGTCTATCACCGCTTTGTGTCTTCTACCTTATGTGGATTTCTGGCCCATTATACCACCCTCTTATTGCTTCATTCAAGTGATCCCTTCCACAAGCCAACATTCCTCCTCCTATGATGAAAAACGAAAACGATCACATATCTGAGATCTATGGGTCTCAATTTAAACTGATCCATCCAAGGTTATCGATTTTCCACAAATTTAAACTTCTAATCGAGTTTAGAACGTCACAATAATGTCATTTCTAGAACCACAAGGTCACAATAGTGAAGAACATGAATAATATATAGAAAAAATCACAAAACAAATGTTCATTATTTTTGGAAGAGGTTGTGGCCAATGATAAATATTAGGGTATTCAACATAAAAAACTCGACTAAATAAATAGTGATAACTAGCCAAAATAATCACATCCCACAAATACAATTTATCAATGGGATAATCTATTTTTGATTTAGTCCATGTTCATAATAGGATTCAATAATGGAGAAATAACACAAATAAACAAACTTCATTCCTCATTATGGATTTTTTGTTGATGAAAATTTGTTGATGCGTCATTATCATAGGCAAGATCAGTCTTCATTTATTGAGAAGGATTATAGAAATATCCCTCTTTTCACTCTCCAAATGATTCCATGGTTATGTATGTAACAATGTAATTTTGACATATAAAAATATTTAAATATTTTCAAATCATTTCATTGAAATAATTTTTAGTAAATAATTTTATTTATTTTTCATCAAATAAATTGTTCTTCAGAAATGACTCATGCCGACTAACATAAGGTTTCCTCAAGGGTAAAAATTCTATTCAGTACTCAACAAGGCCATCATATTTCTAATCAAAGAAAGAATTTGGGAGTTATTCTACTTTTTTTAAAAATAATTTGATGTGTTCTATTAAATATTTAAATATTTTTGAATCATTTGGTCCTGGAATACTACACCTTAGAATCACATGTTTCTAATCGGTTGGTCTTGAACGAAATTCAACCAATATCAAAAAATAAAACATGTAAAATATGATATTTTTAAATAGAGGTTGATGAATGTGTTATGACACCTTTCTAATTCTACATAGTACCTGTAATGTGCTAATGAACCTCATACATAGCTTTCAACCCAAACCAAATATCCATAATCCACATTGATAAGATACTCATAGAATCACATGGTATTCTTCTTCTAACTCCAAAATAATTCATCATCTTTGAGCATAAACATCATATGGATCTATTTAATCTTAATACATGCATAGATGATCTATAACTTCTATGTTGTAACATGCACCAACACTAGGAACCTATGTAGTGAAACTATTGATTTAGTCCAGAAAAGTGGTGACATGTATGGTCACCCATAAAAATCATCAAATGGTTCCATATCGATGGTGGAATGGTAGATGTTTCCATATTCAAAATCCACTAGTCATAGCGGATCCACCAAAATACAACAAATTTCCAATATACAAGCTCATAGAATGTCCTCCAAAATATAAATAGTCTGCTCTATGTGATAGTCATTTTGCCGATGAAACACTATTCTCATGTCCAACTAGGCCCCAAATGACTATTGCAAACCCTTCTAGGAAAATTATTTAAGGTGAGAATCATGATCAGAAACAATCAACAATGTAACTCCATAGAATTGGGTGATCTGCTATATAAAGAGACATCCCAAGCTCTCAATTGAAATCTTCTCTCAGGTATCTTGTAAGTGGACTGGTTAGTGATTCTATCTTTGATCACCAAGAATTAATCACATCCCCAAGATGTGTATGGTAATATCTCCATGACACCTATATATATCCCATCCCACAACCATTCTGGAATCATAAGGGATTGTGGAAAACCCACTAGAACATGTTTCTCTGTCTTCACTTGCTGAAAAATAGATATCAAGAGAAAAAATAGGAAACACCATTATCTATATCTATCCAAATAAACATACATCAGAGTTCTTGGTACATCTATTCCAATACCGGATGCACCTCCCTATGCGATGTATGAAACTCTCTTATAACCTATTTCTATAACATCATGAGTACCTACGTGCTTCCTTAGAGAAGAGAGATGTGATTCTCACCATTAAAAAATATATTTGGAGAATTTCCAGTGGATATATGAGTCTATAGGGTATCACAGTCAGTATCACATTGTTTTCCCTTCGTAACTCCCAACAAGAACGGAGGGGTAACAACCATTTACTAGAGGTAAGCCGCTATTTTCAATCCATTATGGATAACTCCAATGAGGCCATCAGTTTTGATGCCTCATTCATAAATTGAGAATATTTTCATCTACTGATATCAAAAGATACCAAGTTCATCTTCCCATATGTTTAGACAATAAATAAGTAAAAATTCTTGAAGAACTCAGGCAATCAACTTTGTCTCTTGTTAATATCTTTGAGAGAGAAGATATAAATGAGACTCTTGTGATTCGAGTATACTATAATCTTCTATCCCATTTGTTATTGTGGCCACATATTTAGTGTGAATTATAATACAGGTATTCCATGATCTTTGGTTACATAGTTCTACTCATGTGGTATCAACTATAGTAAACCATTAGAATTTACAACATGCTTATACATAAGAAACAAACCAATCCTGTTTCCATATGCATCATAGAACAATTTTTAGTCAACACCCTACTCTTGAAATATCATGATGGGAGACCTCATAAAACACTACCTCATATACCAAAAAACCTACTGGCAGTTCACAAACCAAACAAAATGTTGTCCCTTTTGATAAAAACATGTCATGGGTGCTAATATTTTTGGAGAAATCAGGAATGGATCTCTTGTAATAACATTCCAATCCAATGATTCTATACAAATCTATCACACTCTTAGATTTTTTCCATGCTAATGGTGCCCCAACAATTTTCGGGTCAACTTCCACTCTATCGGATGAGATAAAATGCCCCAGAAATTAGACCTCTGATATCCATAATTATCACAATGAGAGATTTTTGTAAAGCATGTTCTCTCGGAGTATGCCCATTCCAATCTGTAAGTACTTCACATGATCCTCCTCAGACACAGCGTACCCCAGGATATCATCAATAAAGGCTACCATGAAACACCGTAAGAAATGTTGGATGAACTAGTTCAAGAGTCCCATGAACACTTCTTTGGTGTTCGTCATTCTGATGAGTATCACCATATACTCATAGAGACTGTAGAGACAAATGAAAATCATCTTTGGAATATCCCTATCATATAATCACAACAGGTGATAACCATATCTGAGTTCAATCATCAAGAACAATACAAACATTTTAAATTATTGAATATGCCATTGATCAATGATGGTGGACACATGTTCATCAGGGTCAACTGGTTCAATAATTAGTAATATACATTTAACTTCAATCTCTCATCTGAATCTCCATAAAACAACATTGAGATGCCGAGGGTAAAATAGTGGGACTAAAAATGACCTTAATCTACAATATTATAAATGGACCCTTATCATGTAGAGATCTATGTGATCCATACAATATTCTGGTGTAGATATCATTTTATTTTTTAATGTAGGTTAATGTAGAAGTATATCAATCATCGAGTATGTAGACCTAGAACATTTATGCGGAAGATGTCCTCGTACTCCACCACCATTTTAAGAAATTGAATACACATAACATCTAATGCATCAAGTTTCAAACAACCCTACCTATAAGTAATCAGATGCACTTTCCTATGAATGATTCAATCCTGTGATGTCTAGGGTTATATTTCACCATTAATGGAGAACTTGGTCCTGTTAGAAGTCACACCATGCTCTCCGGCTAAAATATTAAATATGGGTATGAGATGAAGATAACAAATCTATACAAAGAGTAACATCTTTAGGCATTGAGGCTAATATTTAGATATTTTAATAGAAACACTCACCCCCATGGGTCAGGTCATAGTCTCAGTAACATGGGGTTATAATTGTGTTATATTCTATATGAGTCTCTCAAAATAGGGGTTAAAAAAGGAAAAACTAGAATATCTAAGTAATGAACATGATATGTTGAGAGAATTAAATATCCATACCCAATGCCATTCAGTACCAAAACTATGGTAGAAAAGACACAGATTGTACCTCGAATCATTCATATAGGCTCTAAGGTAAAGGTTTTGATTGTCAGAAGTTGTCCCCTCCCCTTTCCTCTAGCTCTAGGAGCTAGGTGAGGACCAACTAGGGGTAGTGGTGGTATAATGTAAAAATATAGACCACCAACTACAACTATACTAGCTCTTAGGCCACATCTTCCACCCTACAAACCTATCTTCTCCTGCCATTATCTCTGCCTCGATGGCCGATATGTGGTCTCTATATCACCTATACGGTGGGTCTATGAATATCACACAAGATTTCCCCATCAATCAAATGAGTATAACTACCTCCCTCTTGGACAATTGGACCACCCTTTTTCCTTGAATTGTGGATCCCCTATCCTAGGACCATCTCCTAAATCTTCTCCCATGTCTTGGCCCCACAGATTGATGTTGAATCATTATTTTCAAGGACTTTGATCGTTAATTCCAAATACTGACAACCACTGGATATATATACTATGTCAGGATACTCTCAACCACAAAATCTCACTTTAGAACCACAACATATATTGATATTAAAAGAGGGGTAACACAAGCATAGATATAACTTCACACACCTTGATTGAACATCTAATCCATGAATAAATCTTATTAAACAATATCCATCATTTAACTGGAGAGGTTGGTAAACCCGAATGAATACTCAACTAATGTCATGATACACTATTAATGTTGCATAAGCTCTTGGATATCTATAGACCTAATATTAGCGGGTGAAAAAAATCCTCTCTGAAGATATTCTTCAGCTTTGGTAATGAAAGATTTGACTCATTGTATGATTAGGTGAAAAACATCACCATCCTCTTTCTGAACCATTTATAATGATTTCCTCCAGGGCAACCATCCGATCTAATGGTGTCCTTTTTTCGAAGGAATACATGGGTCACTACCTCAAGATATTTTTGTACTAATTGTTGGTCATTATAACCTCATAAACCGAGGGTTCATTTCTTTTGAAACTCATGAATTTCACTTATACAACACACCTCATTCACTGATACAATGGGTGCCACGCGATGCTCTACATGTGGTGGTATGGCTAGTTCACCACATGGAGGTAAAAGATAAGGAAAATGCCCATGTATCAGAACCTCATTTATGATTGTATCTTTATCATGATCATAATGTTGAATCCCAGATGGTATATGTCGCAGAGGCATTCTATGAAAAATAATATGAAGCACAATCATTGATTATATCTAGAGAGATCACTCCAGAAGGACATGGAAACCACATACCATTCATATATGATGTATGCACCATGGGTTTATCTGCCACTGATGTTATATTTTACCATGTAAAAAAGATAGTGATTACTGTATTAGTGTATGGATATATCATCTGTCACTCCCAAATTGGAGCTATTGGCCTAAAAACCAAACATGAAATAGTTAACAGTGTTACTCAAAAACAATCCCATAGACTCCCGATCCACAAGTAGAACTGAACACTCTGATACCACTCTGTCTTGACCCATCCAGGTGGGGTCCATGTTGCAACTCCTCAATCCCACTCCCAATAGGCTATGGGATGGATAATATAATGAATATTCATATCACTAATTTGTAATGTCGTAGCCTATGTACCTGTACACTCACACACAGATCATCAAGACCAAATAATGTTGAAATGTAAAAATCACTAAACAAACATGAATCCAAACATATTCAAAAAAATAACTAGAGTATTATTCGAAGTAAATGAATCTAAACAAGAACAAATAAAAGGCCACCAAAAAGAGTCTCAACCCACATGTCTAACATAACATGTTCCAGGACTACTATCATAAAAGTGACAAGAAAATACATTAGTCTGTCTTGTTTCACTAAGCACAATATTTTCCTATTCATCATAGGATTGTGTTAAAAGTTTTATCATCTATAGAAGACACAACACTTGATGTAAAATCATATTTATGAGTGTGTATAGAAAAAACAATAAGAACCCCTAAAACAAAAATCATAAAATAATGTTAATACAGAGAGTTATACACATGTATGTGACTACAACATATACAACAAGAATATCTATATATAATCAACAAAGACACAAAGTCTAGAGTTAATTCACAAACATAATATTCTAAAAAATGGATTCCATTTAGAATATTGCACAAATCAATCATCTACGAAAACACACTCTTGATTCAAGAAGCATTGGTTAGGTTTGTCTAAGAGGTACTACTCTCTAGGTATCGTCATGTGAATATCAAACAGACTATCCAATGAGAAAATGATACACAGATGAGGATCTCTACCTTAGTCATTTTATGACGCCAACATCATAATCTAGATTAACCAACTATTTACAGGATTGAAACCATATTGTGTTGGTCACGATGATACCAATACCTCCACTTAGGGAATGAATATAAATAGATGGTCTCACTCCAGTCCTATGGGAGGGATTCTGAAGACTCTATCTAAGATGACCTATAGAAGGGATCATTATCCATTGATTAGTAAATGATTCCATACCAACTTATAATTGAAGGATAAGGGGAACAGATCTAAATGAAACATATCTAACATACGGGAGAGAAGAGATTCAATCCATTTGTAATATGTATATGGATTGTAATAGGGGTAACATGCCAAGCCTCTTAAACCCAGGTCCTACCCATGTAAATGGAAATTGTCATCAAACTATGTCTTGGTTATAATACATAGCGTTTAACATGACGGTGTTGTCTACATGAGTGATTGTACATGTCTCCATCCTTTATATGTTTTCCAATGTACATTCTCTAGGACATATCTGTGTGGGGGTGTACATGAAATAATTTTTTTTGAATTCCACATCATGTTCTTGTCTTCACAAAGTACATAATGAGTCACCCTAGAGAGACCATGAAACATGTTGTGTGGGTTAAATATCATGTGATATATAACATCCTCCTGAAACACAAGCTGCCACTTGGGTGGCCCACATGGTGTGTAGATCCAACTTACACACCATCTAGTGTGGTATTTTCCAGAAATCCAGATTCACACTCAGGTTATCTCTTCTATTGAACTGGTCTCTGATATAGCCACAAAATGAGTCAAAACTCAAGGGGATGATTCATCTGAGTCTCTCCATTGAAAAACAATGTGTTAAACCATTAAATCTACTAAAAGTTTACATATTAAAAATTATTCATTGTCAGACAAAGAATATAGAAAAATAAAAAATTAGGTATCATCTTTCATCCAATACATCACTTATTCCACTTATGTGCCACCGTGATGTCATGTTACTAACAAATCTAAGATACTAGATTGTTTCAATATGAAATAGGTGCACAATGATCAATTGATTGAGATATGTTGAGTCACAAGACCAACAAAGAACGACCATGATGAATGATGAATGGGGGAGAAAAGCACAAGAACAAATTGGTTAAATGATCCACAATTAATATTTCTGTGAATATTGATATATATCTATTATAATGACAATCAAAATTTATCAAATCACAAAGATATAATCTCTTCAATACACCAACAATTAAACCCATCCCATATGATGATAAAATTGAATATCAATCAATTTGATAATTATTTCACATGACTTGTAGAAATTTTGAATGGGGAATTATAAAATAAAAAGGAAATATCATGAATGGATTGTTACTAGTGAAGATTAATGTTGTTTAAAACTCATTTTCGGGATCCTTTTATTCTAAGGTTTGTCGATCACCGATCCATGACAACTTCATCATTCACCTGAGAGAATTATCCAACAGTCTCTCAACAGTCTACTTGGTCATGTTGCAAACCATTAAATTATAATATAACTATAGATTTAAATATTAATGAATCATTTATTCCACAAAAATTAAAATAAATATATTTATTGAAATATTTTATTCATTACCTTGTCGATTCTTATTTTTTTTACGAAAAATATATGAAAAACAAATGTTAAGTCGCAGCAAGGGTAATCCTCATGTTCTGAATATAACAACGCCCTCAGATTTGTTTATTGGGAATCTATTTATATGTTATTACACATTTTTGTTAAATCTATGAGTATGTTCTATTTATTATATTTAATTTATTTTAAACATTTATATCGGGAGCTCCAGGCCACAGAATCAACAACATCTCATCATCATGTATAGAAAATGATTCATATAATATTCGAAAATAATATATGGAAAATCCTTGATTGTATGATAACCTATTGATCCTATAAGGAATGCATCATTGTTTGATGTGTAAGTATCTATAAGCTATATCTATGGTCGATTCATGGGAAAGTGAACATATTCTTATACTATGAGAAAAAATAAATATGAGATATTGGTTTGCAGTTGACCACATGCAAAAATAAAGATTCAACATCCCCCTGATATAGAATAGTCATTAGTGGATTATAATATAGGTGTTTTGAAATTTGTAGATAATATACTTGTGGAATATTCTATTGTAATTAATTTGTTTAATATAGGTTATTCACACTTTTTCTTGCCATATTTATTTTCAAATTTAATGAAACTCCTATTTTTTATTTATTATATTTTATATGGACTTGATTTCATATCACTGAATGATTATAGTTTATTGAATTTTTTTTTCATCTTATATTTTCTCTTGGTTAATATTTTGGTAGTTTTGGGACTCCCTTACACTAGATATGGGACTCTTTGAAGTGATTTTTAGGATGGAATGGAAGATGTTTTCTGACTCCCACATTGATTTCAACCATCATCGACTGAAAATTATATCCACTTATTTGATAACATGGTGTTTTCAAGAAAAATATGAACCAAAACCAAGATGTAAATAAAATCCAGCTATAAAATTGTTAATGATAACAGATTTGGTTACATTGAGCTATTGGTGATCACCCTTATGTGTTCCCAACTAAATTCCTATTATTGCCTCATTAATAAGAACCAAAGTTCACAATTTATATATCATTAGGGACAAACCCCATATCTCTCCCATTAGATCATCTGTATCCTAATATATTGAGTGAGTTAAATTTTATTCATTATTATTTAGAGTCAAAATGTTTCATTTGTTTGAGTGCATATTCATGGGATACTATGGTTATCATTTACAGGTATGATGATGGATATATTTGTTTTGGTTACAACATACAAACATTTAACCAAGTCAATGTCAATTAAAAATAACAATTTACCAAATTTAATTATTTCCTTGTATATCATAAATGGTTAAATGGGTTTTTATGAATATCCAATATTTATTGATCACTATTTCAATGTAAAAAAAGGATTATATTCTAATGGCCTCTTTCTAAAGATAGTATGATGACTAAGAATATCTTTTAGTTTCATTAAAATTGATGAATCACCAACGATTCTAAGGGACATCATGATCAGGGTATTCCATAGATACCTTCAATCATTTTTCATAGTTTTTTCGATGACATTATGACCTACTCAAAACAATAATTGAATCATTGAAAATGATTTAGGATTGTTTGGGGAAAATTAAGAGATCATCGTTTTATTCCATATTTTGAAAATAGACCATATGTATCCGAGAATTGAAATTTATTTTACTTTTGATATTATTTTTTGGGTTTCAAATGATTAAGAGAAAATCAATAATGTTATTTCATGGAATTATCCAATGAAAGTTTTTGAGATCAAATGTTTTTTGCAAAGGGAATGGTACTGTAGGTTTTTCATTAGTGACATCTCTCAACCCGCATAATTAAAAAGAAAATTACATGAAAACGGTAAAATTATCATTGTTCCTAGAATTCCAATAGTCCTACAATGCATTCATGTTTGCAGTTGACCACCAACCAAATCTTGATCTTACTCGATGATGGATATGTTTATTTGGATTTCTAGGATGCGGGGGATTTGGGTATGATATGCATTCAAATGTATAGATATCATGTGTTGTCAAATGTTCTTCAACAAATTGGGATGTATTAGAATAATAACCAAATTCATGACCTAGAGCATGCATATGTGACGCACACACTTATATGTATAAAAAAAATCATTTTGTAGAAATGAATATCAAATAATTCGACCATTAAATTTTAATCTATATCAATTATTATAATGAAATGAAGCTAAGGTCGAGATTGATAATGTATCTATAATTTATTGAATTTTAAATAATATATACTAAAGGTAATGGGATCCCAGTCAAAAATTATTTCAATATAATAATGATATCACAGGCATTGAAGGAGTCCAACATTGATTGGAATATGATTTGAATTTTTCCCTGAGTTCATATAGGTTTAATATAAGGAAATGTTGGTGGGTTTCTGGATAGTATATAGTTGAAACCTCCCCTTCTAGTGTTGATACATGTTGAGTAGGATATTAAAGGATTTTGTGAGGGTTTCTAAATGGTTTGGAGGTTCCCATTGGATGGTTATTTTATTCGGGTGGTATGTTTAGATTAAAGGGGAAATATATATTTATATTTCTTCTATTGAATGTGGTGACACAATCCTTTCACCAGTTTTATTTATCAATTAATCCTAATACAACCGGTATTTGTTACATTGTGTTATGTATGCTATCATGTTTAAGTATAATACATGACATTACTAATATTTTTTTCTAATGTCGAACTAGAAAGTATGTTACAGATGATCATTATAGGGCATCAAGGATACTTCATACACTTCCTCCTACTACATTTTTGTGGGATTAGGTAACAATGGAATTATCATCTAGTAACCACATATTGAAAAGGTATGTAATTATATGTCCATGGTATTTTATTTTTTGGCCAAATCCACCAATTTTAATTAGATATTGGAAACCACTAATATATAAGAGATCAAATGACTTTATGTTCAAGGGATATTGATTCATCATGTAGTGTTAATTGAAATTATTTCTAACAAAGATCCCCATTTCATCTCTTAATTTAGGGAAGTAATCCAAAAGGAAATGGTGTAATAGGTTAGGAATATTTTGAAATAATATCGCAAAATGGATGTATAAAAAGGGAAAAAATTCCAGATCATATAAAATACACTTTTCACCTTAATGTAATATTTTTTATATTCATGGGATATCCATTTTTTTTAAAGAAGCATTCTATAATAACAATTTAAAACCCATGAGTAGGATATAGTCCATCAATGACCTATATGGTATGAAATGTCATTCCCATTTTTCATCCAATGAATTTGGTGAGACTTCTTCTATTGGAAAAAACATCATGCTCCAAATGACAATAATGATATAGAAAATTAAGAAGTATGACAAAAACTCAATGTAGATACAAGTCATATTTCAACCACTAACATTGATTAGTAGAAATCATATTGGGTGAAAAAGTGTTTCTAAATGTGAAACGTAATTTGTGACATCACTTATTTGGAAAACATGGGAGGCTTGCTGTATGTTAGGTTAGACCTTTTGAGATCATTGAGAGGATTAGGAAGGTTTCATAAAATTTGAAATTTAATTGTCAGTTGATACCGATTAATGAAATCTTCCTTGTCTCTTAGAAAAATATCTATGACCTATATTCATAACTTGTGTTTATTTTGTAATAGGTTGATCTATAACCAATTTATTAGTGATTGAGAAACTAATATTAATTAAGGATTCTTAAGAGAATAATCATTGATAGAAAACAATTTTTATATTGAATCATGTTGATACAAATGAATGAATATAATGATATTTTGTAACATAATTTTTAGGTAGATTAATAATATCCTTATTTTAATTTTCATCATACTATGGAATAAATTCTTATATGTTAAATTTTTCAAGGGGGGAGGGGGAATTTTCACACCCATGATTCCCTTTTCTTGTATGTATTTATTATTTTTAGTCCATTATTCCATCTAATTATTTCATTGGACTATTTCTGTCAAAATTAATTTATATTGAGAAAAGGGTACTTCATGGTTATAGGAATCTGAGTACTAACCTCTGTAAATAAAGGGATAGTGTAAAGAGGAACCATAATAGTCACAAATTTTAGTGCATGGTTTTAAATGATGTGTGACCCAAAGTGTCTCTCTTAATCTAGTGGATCCCAAAGTGCCCAAAATAATCCACATGATTTTTAAAACAACATTGGAAAACCATGTGTTGTGCTTATATATTAAAAATGATGAATTTACAAAATAACACCTCCCAATTTGACACCTCTCACTTATTTTTCCATAATGTATGACTCCTTGATAATTATGTTCACCTTACCTCTTCCTAAAAATCATATAAGATTAATATTTCGGTTATTATTTACATGATTATTCTATAAAATTCTATGAAAGTGACTCCCATCTTATCTAATTGTGTTGTCCTCTCTTATTTCAGAGGATTACAACTTCTTGATCGATTTGATTACATTGGAATGGATTAAATTTAACCATATTGAATATGTTTTTATATTTTTGTTTTATCCAAATTTTATTTGGACCTCTAATAAAAATGTATTTTGATTCTCAACTGGTTCAAGATATATTTAAAGAAAAATAAAAGTGGATTTTTGTTGTAGAATTATTTAAAAATTTAATTTTTTTACATTGATATCCAATTGTTTTATAAATGGTTTTGTTCATGTAAATGTGTGTCTTAAACGTGTTTTGGTGTGTGAAAAATGTTTATGAGATTTATTTTTTTTAGTGATGTGTTTTTCAATGATTTGATTTACCATGTGATGGTTGTCTTGTGATAAATGGTGATTTATATTGTTTCAAAAATGGGGATAAAGGATATTGTAATCTTAGGTATCATAAATATAATACAATAATATGTATCCATGAAATGAATCCCCCTACATAGATGGTGTATGTTAGAATAGTAATTAATCTACTATTGATGATGTGGGTTGGTGATAGATAAATTTTGGGAATAGACATTACTCTCCTTGGTATTATGAATAAGAGTATGATGATGTAAGGACCACAAAAACCCTAGATACATAAGGTTTTTCCATCAATTATTGTGTTCCATTTCTTCTGACATTATACATGTATTTTGTTTACAATTCATATAAACCATAAATCATTTTATAAAATTCATCATATCTATTTCAATCCAAAAGTGAAATTTTTGTTTTCATTTTAACGGATATACAGGGAATATTATGTGGGATCTTATTGGGACCGTATTATCACACACTACATATAATATATGGGTGTATATGGACATTTTTTATTGCATCAAATAACATAATGTTATGTTTATATGGTAGAAGATTTACTTTCTCATTGATTTATTATAGGATAAAACTTTGTAATGATATAGTGGGTGGTAGTAACTTCTCCCATGAATATTTTTGGGTATCTATTATTGGTAATTCTTCATCTTGATTATTTTGATAATTCTCTATGTGTGTAAAATTTAATCTATTATATATCCCATTTTTCAAACTTTTCTAAAGGTTGTCGTTATATTTTTCTGATGTAGATAAATATTACTGTTACTGGTAAATCATTCCCAATGATGTTCTGTGATCACCAATTACATGTTTTCTCCATGTGGGGATTTATTATGCCAAGGTAATTTCATGAGTTGTCTCGGGTGTTAGGTTGTTTGTATGCATATTCAATTTCTATACATTATTCCATGTAAATTTATATTCGTTAATTGAATTTATTATTTTCATATATAATCATTTATAAAAAATATTTACCAATTATTTTTAAAGAAGCTTTAAACTATTTGTTTGATCCACTTTTGATATTTTGGGAGTCCATTTGGGAAAATATTTTGGAATATAATTTCTTGCAATAATTTATATTTTCAAGTATTGTTTTCACTTTTATTCCATTTATTTAGAAAAATTCGTCTTGAATAAAAACCAAATCATAGTGTTGGGGAATAATATGATGCCTATTTTTGTTAATAGTTTACTACATCTTCAGTATGATTTAATAAAATTTTTGGGGTTAAATCCCCATTGAAATAATTATTTATTTCATTTTTATTTTCAAAAATGGAATATTTATTCTTTAAATATCTATTTTATAATAAATATTAAATTTTTTCAATCGATGAATTATTCTATTATCTAATACATTCATATGGTTTTATAGGAACAAAATAACAATGGAATTACTTTTATATTATTGTCATAATGGAATTTATATTCAATATTACATTCAATATTTCTGCTTTGTTGGAATAAATTTATTTATTACTACTATGATTTTAATTTAATAATCATCTTATAGGAGAATTTTAGAATAAAAACATTAATACATGAGTTCAATATGTACACATTTTTTATATTACGTTTATAATACATAAAATTTTACTATTTTTATTTTTCATTTTGGGAAAATAGACTCTCACTAGTTGTAGAATAATGAATATTCTAACCTTATAAATAATGTTAATATTTACCACATGTATGTGGTGTGTGTTGTAATATTGACCATAAAAGGATATTAAAATTACAAAAAACATCAAGTGACCTAGGAAAATATATCATGAGAAATGATATTCTATCCAAATAGAGAATCTAATATTGAGAATGGAAAATAAATTATTAGAAATATATGTAATAAAAATATACACCATTATATTTCCCAATCTCAACGTATTAATTATTTGAATGTAGTTGATGAAGCCTAAATGGAAACCGAAGATGGTGATTGTAGAACATTATGATGAAGAATTTTGATATCCATATTTTGTAAATAATATAAAAAAATGTATGATATATACATGATTTAATTCAACGTAAATATAGAACCAAATATCTTCAAAAGTTGTATAGGTTTGACCACCATTGAAGTTAAAGGCAAATGACATTGGAGAGTTTCAAAATAACATAACACTTACTTAATTTTTTATGTCCATTTTGAGGATCCTACATAATGATAATATTCTCATGCTCATCGAATTATCAAATTGTTGTTGAGATAGTTCTATGTCATAAGTGATTTGATGGTCATGGGAGAATGATTTTCAATTTATGGAACTCGATATGTTGAAACATATGACCCTACAAAAAACCCAAAAAAATGATTCTAATGTTGTTTTTTATTTGATTTTAGACTTGAAGTCTATGATTCTGTTTTTAGTTTGTCAATGAATGATTAAGATAATGTTCTCAAATTATCTCAATGTTGTGGCTTGAGAGTGTAAGAGGTTTTCCAACTATTGTGAACAAGACTATTAATACATAAATTTTAACTTTATTATTATTATTATTAAATCTATAATTTAATTCCATTATAGAATCAGAACTATTTAGTGTCATTAGAGACTACATAAAAAACAATTTTTTCTATATACTACATCATTTATTATAAAACCATTATCACATTCTATAAATCAAAACAGACCCTACATATAACATTTCATTTTAACCATGGAAAATCAAACATTTATATGGGTGGGAAAAAATGATCAATAAATATAAAAATTAGATATATTAATGAATGACAGTATAAAACCATATGATATGATTAATGATTCTATATAATGATAGTAATATAAAATTTATCTACCACATCTACCCCCAATGATTAATTTTTTACAAACAACATATCAAGGGTAGTAGATATACAAAAGAAAAAACAAACAAATCATAGAAGAAAAATATAAAACTAGGAAGTCCAGAAGGTCTAAAGTATTGGAGACCGTGGGGATATAATTAACAAAGGTTCACACAATCCAAAGGAATATATCTAATTGTGGAGAAGAAAATGAAGGTTTCATTATTAGAAATAAAATAAAAATTTACATCCACCACCTTATTTCCCTTATTCCAAGTGTCATGTTAGATTTCATAATTATTGATGTGAGTCATGGGTATTCTAATATGGTAAGATATAGGCCACAATATTATGATTAGATTTTTTAGAGAACATTATATTTTCTTTGAATCAATTTCATCGACCTCCTTGGTGGTCTTCTTAGATTAGAAAACATTCAAACCCTTACAAGGCCCATGATTCTATCTGAATCTGATCTCCTAGCCCAAATGAATCATTAAAGGTTGAAACCACATTAGAATTAGGATCCCCAATGATCTATTCCCCCTTCATGTCACCTTTGGAGTATGAGAAATAAATTTTAATTTTCAACCTATACACACTTGCGGTCCAGCAAATTCATCACACATGGGTGATCCTCCTTTGAAAGATCATATAATGACAAATGTTCTCCAAAAAAAGAAGAATAGGGGAATCCTACCAATGATTTAATATAATACCTATTTCAAGAAACATCCAATCGGTTTCAGGAAATGGGGAACATCACTCATATTGATGTGGCCTAATTCTAAGATTTATTTCAAGCCCCCCATATAACCAAACACCTGGCTGATAAACTTTTATCACATGCCTTCAATATCATGTTATTTTTTCCCACTCCTTGAATCCATCACAAGTAGATGTTGAAAACATGGAGGACCGTAGATAAAATCCCAGTGAACTGGAATATAGAATTAAATATTGTACATTCCCACTATCCTTCAAAGAATAAATGATCAATTGTCTCAATTTCTATGCAAGTGAAACAAACACCTTTTTTAGAAAAATTAATAAAATTTTGTTGAACATCCTCGTGAGTTGGAATTTCATGGCTGCATAAGCACCATATACTAAAGTATTAATTCAGTTGGGGTTTATCGCTCAAGACGAGTTTTGAGATTTGTAATTTCCACTTGAATTGTTCTATAGTCCATAACAATGAAGGATCTAGTGTAAGACACCTTAAAGATGCACATGTCCAGGTCTTCATTTAAATTGATGGGGAAGATTATTTCCTTATGAACAATACATAAAAATTCATAGATGAAATATCATTTCTTGATTTACTATCTAAATAATAGATTAGAAGATGTGATTCCAAGAAACCCGATCGAGCTAAATAACAATTTATCCTGAATCAAGATAATGTTTTCGTTTCTAATTGTCTAGAAAACATGACTATGATGCCAAGATATGTGGATTTGAATCATCTTCAACAAATTTTTTGTAGATCAATTCGGAATCCCCAAATAATTTCAATAGTATCCCGCAATGAAATGATTTCAGAATGTGTGTCCTTCAAGAACCTCCCATGAAAGCCTTTCATTAAGGGAGTGTGTCATGTATACCATGACTCTTACACCTGCACCAATCACTTCTACATGACAATACATCCTACAACAATAATCCCAATGGGAAATTCCCCATATATGGAAGTCCAATATAAAAGAGGTTAAAATTTTATCAAACCTCTTGATGAAATCCTTTGGAATAGACCACACCTAAAGGGCATGCATGGGGATTGTTGTGAGAACAATTTCTAGTAGCATGGTCATTCCTCCAAATTATATAAACAAATTCTTCAAGTTATTGAAGTGCGATGGGATCTTTCTGCCCAAATTATCTATAAGATCGATGAGGAGCCTTCCATGTAAAATATGGTATAAGGCCCCGGCCTTAAACCTTACTTAATATTGAATTAAATGTATAATTCACATTGAGGATCTTTTCAAGTTTAGAGTTTTAGAGAATTTGATCATAACTATTACATCTCAAAAGATTACAAAGTAGTCACTTCTACCATGTTTCCATAAATAAATAAAAAACTCCTAAAAGAAACATGTCTACTTCCATGTTTTATATAGCATGAAATTCCCTTGATCCCATCCTTGACCTTATTCCACATTAAGTCCTGTGAAAAACATTTCAAAAAAACTTGGCGTGAGCATAAAAAGCTCAGTAAGGGATACACAAAGAATGAAAACTGTTAGTTTTTCAAACATCAAGTAAACCATGTATACTATATCAAAGTAATACCTTCACCTTCATGAAGTAGTAAAAACTCATCACTGAATAAAGTATCATTACTTACCTTTTTGTAACCAAAGGATTACCATAAAACCCATATAAAGAACACATAACATATATAAAGGTATCTTGGGACATAAACATACTTAAGTGGAATAACCATACGGTCAACTTCCACACATATCACTTAATGGAATATCCATACGACCAATTTCCATACATACTTAATGGAATATCCATACGGCCGACTTCCATACCCAATGAATTGGAGGTTATAATGTAACCACCCGTCCTGGTATACACGGCACCGCCCGTCATATGGTTTATCACGTAACCACCCGTCAAATGTCCAAGTACCAAAATAAAATCATAAAACATAAAACCAATATAAAGGAATGATAACATTTTCACATTTCAATCACAATATATAATAATAGAATCCTTTATCAAAACCATTTTCAATACAAAAATACATAAAAGAGTATATGGTATTTATTTCATTTTAAAAACATAACGGCTTGTTGAGGAAGCCAAAGACCAAATAATACTCGCGGCGCCGGAAAAGGTCATTGTCACCACGTACATTAAAAAAACATTCCTTTTTGTCGCTTAGTAAAACTCTTCGTAGGAAAAGATTCATTTTTTATAAAAGTAAAAGTCAAAGGGGTTTATACACCGTATAAAAGAAAGTTGTGTATAAAACGAAATATGCCTCAATGAAAGGAGATTGAGACGAAGTCCCTTACCTCGGGTCTGACTTGACTCGATCGTTCTTTAACGTCCTGAATAATAAACATGAGTTAATTTATAAATGATTAAGAACCTTTTTAAAGCTTATTATTCCTTTTATATCACTTATTTCCATGTTATAAACATTATGTAATAATTAAGTTAATAATGACTGTTTTGTCGATATTTGGTTCTTAAGTCGAAAGTTGACTTCTTACAATTACATATTGTTCGTGTGGTCAAAGGTTCTTTATATCCATAATGAAATTCCTGATTTGGATATCATATATATCATATATATCCAGAATATACATGTATTTATAATATCACATAATCATTTAGAAGAAATAAATGAGATGCACCGTTCATGGAGACGGTAAGCCGTACGTACACATGAACGCTAATTTTATTTCTATGTCGTATTAATGGAATTAAAACTATTTGAGAGGTATGTATATTTTAATTCCATAATTATATTAATCATTTAGATGTATCATACATCATTTATATCCATTATATATATGTACTTATAACAGTACATAATATTTTGAGATAAGAAATGAAATGTACCGTTCATGGAGACGGTAGGCCGTACGTACGCATGAACGCTACTTTCATTTCTATTTCATATTTTCTGGAATGGAATAATAATGATATAAGATTATATTATAATTACAGTATAATAACATATATAGTATCATTAACTTTATCCTTTACACATCCCACATATGGTATTAACGAATCAAATCACTTTCAGGGGCTGTAGTCCGCACTTCCCAAAATGAAGATATCGTGTTTACCCATAATGGAAAAAATAATGGTATGCCATAAATGAAAAATACAGAAGTTTAAGGAATTAATAAACATATTATATATCATATATAAAAATAGTGACATCATAATGGCCACTTTTTAAGGTGTTAAATGAGTATTAAACAATCAGCGTTTCAGGAGGCAGGATTTCGCCATCCACGGAAATTGTATGTTCATTAACCATATGATGTAGTTGTGTGAGATTTTAGCTCATATAAATCTTATAAAAACATCCTAGTATATTGAAGATACTGTTGTTGTTTCAAAATAAGTAAATAAAAAGAGTTTAGGGGGTTGGAGAAGCAAAATAAAACAAATGAACCAGAGAGAATGAATTACCTTTAAAAGTGTAACTCCTTTTGATTTGATCCTAAAGGCTTCCTTTGAAAGGATTATTCCCAAAGGGAATACTCTAGGATGAGGAGAGGGATTTGGAGAGAGTAAATGGACAAGGGATGGCCGAGCCAAAGGCTTGAGGAGTGTGTGAAATGAGGTAGAGGTGGGGGCCTTTTATAAGAGGAGAGGAGGGGCACTTTTGGAAATCATGAAACTATTATTTTATTTTCAGAAGTGTTTCGAATTTATAATGTCCCACATTGATATATTTCTAATATATGGTGATAAGGCTTCGAAATATTCCCATTCAATAGGTTTTGGACATGTCTAGGTTTTAGATATTACATTATCTTTCCATTTTATTTAAATCGTTAAATAATAAAGTCGTCGCTGCATCATCATGATGTCATAAATAATTTAATTTCATTAAAGTCTAAAAATAATAATACAAATACTATGATGTAGGAACTCCTTTTATCTTTCCAATGACTATTTATAATCAAAAATCTGATCTTTATAACCACATCTAAAAATTGTTTTCGTAAAACATATTATGTTTATGTCATTTTTACTTTTACATTAAATAAAAAGTTATTTATGTCATTTCCCAACCAAAGTGGCTCCATGGGTCCCCAAGTTGACCCATGGATTGTCTTGGTCGTCCATGACACATCCAATGAGGGTAGGACATGTGTCAAGCTCATCTCATATTATTAAAACATTATTTTTACCTTAAACTACACTAATTACCATAATCGCGATTAAAAACTTAATAAGTTACTATTCACCAAAAAATTATTTTAATCTCATTGAACCACATTTTACTTCTTAATAAAAACCATGTATGTAGGATTTTTTAAAATCAAAACAAAATGATGGAAAAATTTCATTTAAACGGAAAATCAGTTTTTATAAGTACCACTTAGTGGTTTCACTATTCATCAAAAATTGAAGTTTTTCAGAAAATTAACAAAAATTCACCCTAAGCTATATTTGATATTAAGAATTCAAAAATAAAGTCTATTTTAAAAAATTCAAAACATATAAGTCACATTAATTATTTTAATAATTAATTCCCGCTGTCAGAGCAAATAATGTGTTTTTATGAAACAATAATTATCAAAAGATTGACACTAGTTTAAGTCCGATTTCAAAGTGAAATTAATTCCAACGACCACTATTGGATTTAATGGTAAAAATATTTTCTAATTTCACTTTAAAACCAATTCAAAATATAATCTAATCATATAAATAAATTAGATTAAAAAGTGGTTTTGAATTAAAATACAACATTATACACTATTCAATAAAAAATGAACTTTATCGGAAAGGTACCAAAAATGTACAAAAAGTAAATTTTGATGTCCTGATTCTAAAGAAGAGTTATTTTTGGTCCAATAGTATTTATAAGATTAATCAAAACTATATTTAATGACGGTTCGCCGTCAAAAGGTGATAAGTGAACCCTTAGTGAAAATTAGTGTATAAATGCCTAAAATTGAACTCTTTCCGTATTTTAAGCCTTTATCTTTTATTGGGTAAATGTAAAAACGTTAAAAAACATATATAATCATATTTTAGTTATTTCTATCCTTTCCCGCCAGTACAATGACTACTTTTTAACTAACATTTAAAATAATATTATTTTATTACTTGGGTGCAACGTATGTTTTCAAAGAAACTCATCGTTGCGTATCGAGTACGCTATCGAACGTAGAAACCCCTTTTAATTAAAATTAATATTTAATTCGTAAATATTAATAAATATGAAAATTATTTATTCTTTAATTACCTGGGATGTTACATCCTTCCCCCCTTTTGGGAATTGTGTCCTCGCAATTTTATTCACTTATCAAAATAAGTGGGGGTATTTATCTCTCATAGCATTTTCAGATTCCCAAGTTGCCTCTTCAATCACATGGTTTTTCCAAAAAACCTTTACCTGATTAATCACCTTATTTCGTAACACCTGCTCCCTGTGGTCAAGGATCTGGACTGGTTGTTCTACATAAGATAGGTTCTCCTCCAGCTGAACTACCTCTGGACTCAAAACATGATATGGATCTGGCATATACTTCCTCAACATTGAAACATGAAAAACATTGTGTACCTGAGATAAACTCGGAGGTAAAGCAACTTGGTAAGCATCTGATCCAACTTTCTCAAGAATTTCATATGGTCCAATAAACCTTGGACTCATCTTTCCATTCTTACCAAATCTCATAACACTTTTCCAAGGAGAAACATTGAGAAAAACATGATCACCTACCTTGAAAGATAGATCCTTCCTCCGGTTATCCGCATAACTCTTCTGTCTGCTCTGAGCTGTTCTCATGTGCTTCTGAATCAACTGATATTTTTCTGCCATCTCTTCTACCAATTCTGGTCCCATCAGCTTCCTTTCACCCACTTCATCCCAAAATGCTGGAGTTCGACTCCGCTTCCCATATAATGCCTCAAATGGTGCAATCTGTATACTGGAATGAAAGCTGTTGTTATAAGAAAACTCAACCTTAGAAATATGTTGGTCCCAACTTCCTTGATAATCCATCGAACAAGCTCGTAGCATATCCTCCATGGTCTGAATTGTTCATTCTGACTGTCCATCTAATTGAGGATGAAAAGCTGTACTAAAATTTAATTCAGTACCAATGACTTCTGAAGGCCTTTCCAAAAGTTAGATGTGAACCTGGGATCACGATCAGATACAATGGAGAGGGGAACTCCATGTAACCTGACTATCTCTTTACGATACAAATGAGAAAGTTGATCTAGAGAAAAAGTATCTCGTATAGCAATGAAATGAGCAGATTTAGTCAAGCGATCAACAATAACCCAGATTGCATTATTACCTCGAGATGTCCTCTGTAATCCTACAACAAAGTCCATGGATATGTTTTCCCATCTCCACACTGGCACTGGTAAAGGCTGAAGCATCCCTTTCGGTAACTGCCGCTCTGCTTCAACCTGCTGACAAGTCAGACACTTCACAGTAAAATCAGCAATATCTCTTTTCTTTCCATCCCACCAGTAATTCTCCCACAGATCTCTATACATCTTAGTACTGCCAGGATGAACTAAAAACGGAGAACTATGAGCTTCACATAACAACTCTCTCTTCAACTGTGAATCACAAGGCACACACAATCTCTTCCAAAATATCAAAATGCAATCATTATCAATGTTGAATTCAGGCAACTTACCTTTCTGAACCAGATTTACCTTTTTCTGCAACTCACTATCTTGCTTCTGTGCTCGCTTGATTCTATCTGATAGAGATGATCTCACTGATACCTAAAACAAAACAGAAGACCATCCTGCACCAACAACTTCTATGCCAAAGTTCATCAAATCCTTAACCAAAGGATCACGTTCCAAACTCAACATTGCTAATGAAGCATTACTTTTTCGACTTAAAGCATCAGCCACTTTATTTGCTTTTCCCGGATGGTAATGAATTGTACTATCATAATCCTTGATTAATTCTAGCCATCTCCTGTGTCTCATGTTCAATTAATTCTGAGTGAAAATATACTTTAAACATTTTTGATCAGTATATATTTCACACTTTACTCCATAAAAATGATGCCTCCAAATTTTTAAAGCAAAGACAACAGCAGCTAATTCCAAATCATGTGTAGGGTAATTTACCTCACGAGTTTTCAACTGTCGTGAAGCATAAGAAATTACCTGATCATTCTGCATAAGGACACATCCAAGTCCCTTCAACGAAGCATCACTGTATATAACAAACTCACCAATCATGGAAGGAAGTGCCAAAACTGGAGCATTCACCAATCTTCTCTTCAACTCCTGAAAACAATCATCACATTCTTTTTTTCAGACGAACTTAACACCCTTACGAGTTATCTTAGTCATTGGACTAGATAACCATGAAAAATTTTCAACAAACCTTCGGTAGTAACCTGCCAAACCAAGAAAACTACGGATCTCGGTTACATTTGTGGGTCTTTTCCATTCTTCAACAACTTTTGTTTTAGTAGGATCAACAGTTATGCCATCTTTTGAAACAATGTTACCTAGGAAAGAAATTTGTTGTAACCAAAACTCACACTTGCTGAATTTTCCATATAGTTTCTTTTCTTTTATGGTTTGGAAGATAACCCTTAAATGACTTTCATGCTCCTCTTTACTTTTAGAAAACACCAAAATATCATCGATGAAAACAACCACATTTTTCACCTGAGTCAACTGAGCCATCACTACAACAAACTATTTAGTTCTGATTCTGACCATCTCAGGATACTGATTTGAAAGGTCATTTACCTCTGTATTCCTTCCCAGAAAAGTTGATCTGTTTCCTCTATGAAAAACTATTCTTAACACAGAAATATCTTAGGCGAAGCAACATGGTAATTTGTAAATGCTATATCATTTCAATCATATTATAATTTAACACTTTTCTAACTCCTAATGTTGTCTAAACCGACCTTTGATACCAACTATAAGGCCCCGGACTTAAACCGTACTTAATATTGAATTAAATGAATAATTCACGTTGAGGATCTTTTCAGGTTTAGAGTTTTAGAGAATTAGAACATAACTATTACATCTCAAAAGATTACAAAGTAGTCACTTATACTAAGTTTCCATAAATAAAAAAACTCTTAAAAGAAACATGACTAGTTCCATGTTTTATATAGCATGACATTCCCTTGATCCCATCCTTGACCTTATTCCATATTAAGTCCTGTGAAAAACATTTCAAAAACACTTGGGGTGAGCATATAAAGCTCAGTAAGGGATACACAAAGAATGAAAACTGTTCATTTTTCAAACATCATGTAAACCATGTATACTCTATCAAAGTAATACCTTCACCTTCATGAAGTAGTGAAAACACTTCACTGAATAAAGTATCATTACTAAACTTTTTGTAACCAAAGGATTACCATAAAACCCATATAAACAACACATAACATATATAAAGGTAACTTGGGACATAAACATACTTAAGTGGAATAACAATACGGTCGACTTCCACACATATCACTCAATGGAATAGCCATACAGCCAATTTCCATACATACTTAATGGAATATCCTTACGGACGACTTCCATACCCAATGAATTGGAGGTTATAACGTAACCACTCGTCCTGGTATTCACGGCACCACCCGTCATATGGTTTATCATGTAACCACCCGTCAAATGACCAAGTACCAATATAAAATCATAAAACATAAAACCAATATAAAGGAATGATAACATTTCCACATTTCAATCACAATATATCATAATAGAATCCTTTATCAAAACCATTTTCAATACAGAAATACATAAAAGTGTATATGGTATTTATTTCATTTTAAAAAACATAATGGCTTGTTGAGGAAGCCAAAGACCAAATAATACTCGCGACAGCGGAAAAGGTCGTTGTCACCGCGTACGTTAAAAAACATTCCTTTTTGTCACTTAGTAAAACGCTTCGTAGAAACAGATTCCTTTTGTATAAAAGTAAAAGTCAAAGGGGTTTATACACCGTATAAAAGAAAGTTGTGTATAAAACGAAATATGCCTCAATGAAAGGAGATTGAGACGAAGTCCCTTACCTCGTGTCCGACTTGACTCGATCGTTCTTTAACGTCCTGAATAATAAACTTGAGTTAATTTATACTTGATTAAGAACATTTTTAAATCTTATTAGTCCTTTTATATCACTTATTTCCTTGTTATAAACATTATGTAATCATTAAGTTAATAATGATTGTTTTGTCGATATTTGGTTCTTATGTCGAAAGTGGACTTCTTACAATTACATATTGTTCGTGTGGTCAAAGATTCATTATATCCAGAATGAAATTCCTGATTTTTATATCATATACATCATATATATCCAGAATATACATGTATTTATAATATCACATAATCATTTAGATGAAAGAAATGAGATGCACCGTTCATGGAGACGGTAAGCCGTACGTACGCATGAACGTTACTTTTATTTCTATGTCGTATTAATGGAATTAAAACTATATGAGAGGTATGTATATTTTAATTCCATAATTATATTAATCATTTAGATGTATCATACATCATATATATCCATTATATATATGTACTTATAATAGTACATAATATTTTGAGATAAGAAATGAAATGTACCATTCATGGAGACGGTAAGCCGTACGTACGCATGAACGCTACATTCATTTCTATTTAGTATTTTCTGGAATGAAATCATAATAATATAAGATTATATTATAATTACAGTATAATAACATATATAGTATCATTAACTTTATCCTTTACACATCCCACATATGGTATTAACGAATCAAATCACTTTCAGGGGGCGGTAGTCCGCACTTCCTAAAATAATGATATCGTGTTTACCCATAATGGAAACAATAATGGTATGCCATAAATGAAAAATACAGAATTTTAAGGAAAGAATAAACATATTATATATCATATATAAAAATAGTGACATCATAATGGCCACCATTGAAGGTGTTAAATGAGTATTGAACAATCATCGTTTCGGGAGGTAGAATTTCGCCATCCACGGAAACCGTATGTTCTTTAACCATTTGATGTAGTTGTGTGAGAGTGTAGCTCGAATAAATCTTATAAAAACATCCTAGTATATTAAAGATACTGGTTTTGTTACAAAAGAAGTAAATAAAAAGAGTTTAGGGGGTTGGAGAAGCAAAATAAAACAAATGAACAAGAGAGAATGAATTGCCTTTAAAGGTGTAACTCCTTTTGATTTGAGACTAAAGGCTTCCTTTGAAAGGATTATGCCCAAAGGGAATCCTCTAGGATGAGTAGAGGGATGTGGAGAGAGTAACTGGGCAGGTGATGGCTTAGCCAAAGGCTTGAGAAGTGTGTGCAATGAGGTAGACGTGGGGGCTTTTTATAAGAGGAGGGGAGGGGCAATTTTAAAAATCATGAAACTATTATTTTATTTTCAAAAGTGTTTCGAATTTCTAAGGTCCCACATTAATATATTTCGAAGATAAGGTGATAAGGATTCGACATATTCCCATACAATAGGTTTTGGACATGTGTAGGTTTTACATATTACATTATCTTTCTATTTTATTTAAATCGTTAAATAAAGAAGTCATCGCTGCATCATCATGATGTCATAAATAATTTAATTTATTAAAAGTCTAAAAATTATAAAAAAAAATATGATGTAGGAAATACTTTTAGATTTCCAATGACTATTTATAATAAAAAATATGATCTTCATAACCCCATGTAAAAATTGTTTTCCTAAAACATATTATGTTTGTGTCATTTTTACTTTTACATTAAATAAAAAGTTATTTATGTCATTTCCCAACCAAATTGGCTCCATGGGGTCCCCAAATTGACCCATGGATTGTCTTGGTAGGCCATGACACATCCAATGAGGGTAGGACATGTGTCATGCTCATCTCATATTATTAAAACATTATTTTTAACTTAAACTACACTAATTACCACAAATCGCGATTAAAAACTTAATAAGTTACTATTCACCAAAAAATTATTTTAATCTCATTGAACAACATTTTACTTCTTAATGACAACAATGTTTGTCGGATTTTTGAAAATCAAAACACAATGATGGAAAAATTTCATTTAAACGGAAAATCAGTTTTTATAAGTACCACTTAGTGGTTTCACTATTCATCAAAAATTGAAGTTTTTCAGAAAATTACCGAAAATTCACCCTAAGATATATTTGATATTACGAATTCAAAAATGAAGTCTATTTTACAAAATTAAAAACATATAAGTCACGTTAATTAATTTAATAATTAATTCCCGATGTCAGAGCAAATAGCGAGTTTTTATGAAACAATAAGTATCAGAAGATTGACACTAGTTTAAGTCTGATTTCAAAGTTAAAACAATTCCAACGACCACTATTGGATTTAATGGTAAAAATATATTCTAATTTCACTTTAAAACCAATTAAAAAGATAATATAATTATATAAATAAATTAGATTAAAAAGGGGTTTTGAATTAAAATACAACATTTTACACTATTCATTAAAAAATGAACTTTATCGGAAAGGTACCAAAAATTTACAAAAAGTAAATTTTGATGTCCTGATTCTAAAGAAGAGTTATTTTTGGTCCAATAGAAATTATAAGATTGATCAAAACAATATTTAATGATGGTTCTCCGTCAAAAGGTGATAAGTGAACCCTTAGTGAAAATTAGGGTATAAATGACTAAAATTGAACTCTTTCCGTATTTTAAGCCTTTATCTTTTATTGGGTAAATGTAAAAACATTTAAAAACATATATATCATATTTTAGTTATTTCTATCCATTCCCTCAAGTAAAAAAGGCTACTTGTTAACTAACATTTAAAATAAGTTTATTTTATTACTTGTTTGCAACGTAAGTTTTCAAAGAAACTCATCGTTGCGTATCGAGTACTCTATCGAACGTAGAATCCCCTTTTAATCAAAATCAATATTTAATTCTTAAATATTAAGAAATATGAAAATTATTTATTATTTAACTAACAGGGATGTTACATATGGTCTCTTATGTAGTATTTTCGAAAACTCAATCTTTTATCTAAGGTTAAAGATTCAATGATACTCACTCACCTTTGAAGAATCATCATGAAATATAGATATTAATGTTTTAATGATTAATTTTCTAACCACACCACCTGTAACACTCACTGAGAACTAAGGTGATACTTTGAATGGAATTAGAGCTTCCATTAAAACAACACCATGTTGTATGCAATGATGAGGTGAGACTCCCCATCTATGATGGATCTACAACAAAAATTTTAGATAAGAAATTCTCTAATATATTTATCTAAGAATATTATAAGAGTATCTTGGGCTAGGGTAACAAGAGTAATGAAATATCAGTCACCTTGTCTCAAACCATTCGCCAATATAAAGAACCACATTTTATTCTGAAGAAGCCGATTGAATATCAAGTAGAGGTAAAATATCTAAAAAAAATTCAATAATCCAATAAGGGAATCTCATGTAGCTTAAAAAATTAAGAGGAACCCCATTATATCCTTTTATAGTGTTTCTCAATCTACACCTTAATAACGAAGTTGGATCTATGGGTTTCTTATGGATTTCGTCTATTATTTATTGTTCTTGACTGATCATCCCCAAATTAGTTATTACCAAAAGAAAATATTGGTTCTTATTAGATATATATGATTATAAGTTCACTAATTGTATCCTGTAGAGCACACTCATAAGTACCTTATAAGGTAATTTTCACATTTTAAATGACTAAATTTACTTATGGGAGATATTGTCCTTGAATTTTTGTATTATCATGATGATGGTTGAAGAATCCATCCAAGGGAGATTTCCACCATGAAGAAAATCTTCCATAGATTCAATAAGATCACTTTTAATGATATCCCAAAAAGACACATAGAATCACCCTGGAAAGCCCTCTTGGAATAGAGAACTCTTGGGATTAAGAACAATAAACACTTCCCATATCTATTTTTCATTTGGAACATAATCAAGGAGTTTGTTGAAGGAATCCAACACCATATTCTAAATATATTTAAATAGTTCTGAGTGGAATTAGGGTAATACATCCTACATAGTGGGGTTAGGGACTATATGAATAGATTTAAATTATTTTCCTAATATACCTATGAAAACATAAATTTCAATAAAAATGGATACTTCTTTTTAAAGAATATTCAGAAAACAAACATGTAACATATCCTTAATTCAAGAGAAGAATGAGAATGTGTTCTCTTCCCCCTATTAGACACATATAAATATTGACTTTACACATGAAAGACGTTCAAGCATCTAAAGAATCTCTTCAATAAGTCTTTGTTTTATGTAACTGAACACTAAAAAATCCTTATCAGATATATCTTATAGTTTTCATTCCATATATTAATTTTCAAGATTCATCTTATCTAATTCTTGGAAGGAGATGTGGAAATTGGAACTCCATGAATATAGGTCCTTCATTGTATACCTCAATTTATTTTGTAGTCAAACAATGTTGGTTCCCTAGGGTATGATGGACCATGAAAACCAAACTATCTTGTGACATTACGTATTTATGGAAAAACTACATGAGAAGAAGAATCTTGATATCCAATCCTTCCAAGTGTCAAATATCACAAGAAGTGGAGTGTGGTTCGTGAAATAAAATATGGGATGCTTTACATTGTCATAAGATGCCAATAGTGCACTAACCAACGAAGCACAATTCTAGGAAACAAGATCTGAGGTTGGTACTAAGACCACTTATGAAGAATGAATGATATATTGATACTTCTGAAAAACATAGATGGAATGGATTTAGTGGTTGTACATTGGACATTGGTGACCTGAAGAGACAAAGATGGCTCTTTCCCACTAGGAAATGGATTCACCATCCTAAGGAAGATTTCATTATGGGGGAGGTATAGAGTGTTACATCACCACATATATGAAAGAATAAAAAAATATAGGATCCATAGATAATTATTATATTCAAAAATAAAAGATCCAACTATTTCCCCAATAAGTTGGAGAAATAATATGATGGGTTATGGGAGAGGAAGACAGGTAAGACTAATCCAAACTGTATCCTGGAAGAGTGGACTATGACATGGATCTGGAGAAACCATCAGAAAAAGATGAAATTCTAGGTGGAACAAGTATGTGACATTATCAACTAGGACCTCATGAAACCTTCTTTATAATATAGAATGATAAAGAAGGAATTTCAATTTAGAATACACTCTTATGTCATAGAAACAAATCCCCATCAACTGATGAAATCATGGAAGAATTAAAAGGTGGGTTTCTCACCACTAATGAAACCCACCAACATCCACTTTAGAAGCTCCAAAGGCACCATTAGATCCTTGATTTAAAAATAGATTTTAAGACAATAGAGACTACCAACTAATAAGTATTATCCATAGGGAGCTCCAAAAAAGGGGAAGGATCCGAATAACACAAAGGTTGATCACCAAAGAGCATATCCATCATAGAAGGGAAAACCTGGGGACCAAAATGGGGGTGGAGATGTAGTAATTAATCATCAGGATCCACTTATGACACAAGTGGAATAATAAAATAGGAGGAAAATGAAACATTCTCCATCCTTGTATGTTTTGGAGTCTATGATAGGACAGTTGAGGGGAGTCAAACTGTCAAAATATTATGAAAATTTGCAACTGAAGGAAGTGTATTGTCATTAGAATTAATAGAAGTTTTTATAATAAATTCAAAAACACAAGGGTCATAAAAATTTAACATGTTTCCATGAATAAAATAGTATCATTTAGATATACAAGATTTAAACAAGCCTGAGTATATCACAATAAATCATGAAAATATATTCATATCAAAATCATGTTATAATGGTGTAGAACCATTATTAGTATAAAAACCATTTTATATTTCAATGTTAACTAATATGACCATCACATCATAGTGGATAATGCATCATATCGTATTTCCCATACCATAATTGATCAACCATTATCATTGTTTCCCATAGTGCATCAAGAGCATCAAATTGTTTCATATAATTTATCATTAGATATAAAAAACTACCCAATGTAGTGGATTTATCTACAATTAAAATCTAACATGTCAAATAATGATAATAATAAATACCTGTAAAAAATTATAACTAAACAATAAACATAACATAAATCACAACTAAGATATTGATTTCATAAATTTTTCATTATTTCATCAAAGAATAATTTCTGGTAAAAGAATTATGTTTCATAAAAATATCATAACAATATCAATAACCCATCAAAATAATTAATTAATATGGTATCATATGATCATATTACAAATGAAAAAATTTCTTCAAAGATGATATCAAAGATGAAAATTACATTAATAGAGAACCAGAATATTTCTTACTGAATATTTATTTTTAATTTTTTAATATCTTTTTCAATATAAATGAATATAATACTACTACTAAAATAAATTAATTATTATTAAACATGTAAACATTTATTGGAATAATAAACTAATTATGTGGTCATGTTGGAAGGAAATTTTATATGTGTCCTATATATTATAATAATGGTCCCTTGTACATTTTTTGTAAAAGGGAAAATACTACCTCATTCAGAAAATAAAAATTTTACCCATTTAATTTTTTATAAATTTTACAATATGGATAAAATTGAAAATAGAAAATCATGGATGAATAAAATATCAATAATGAAATTATTTTATATAAAACATTTACATAGATGAAAAGTATTCATGTTTGAAAAGCAAAACATCGACTTTTTTCATATAATACATTTATTCGGAATATTGAGCACATAATGTTTGGAAAATTAAACAAAACAATTTATTACACACATATAACAAAAGTATACTGAAAATTACAGGGATTAATAATATACATATCATATAATATTATCAATGGATTCAAGCATAAACCATTTCAAATATAATATGATTGAAACATAATTCCCATACCACATTGATAACAATTAAATCAATTACTTATGAAATAGAGAACTATATATGCATATTTAAGTAACACATATTTTCAATTCAAGAATCATACACTAAATCCATGGTCAGTAAATATACCCCAAAAAATAGATAAGTGGATAATTTAAGATTTTTTTTACAAAAATAAAAGTGAGACAAAAATCATATAACAGAAGTCTTATATGACATCATAAAAATTTAATTATTTTTTCAATTAAATATGTATTTTCTCTAAATATATTTTAGAAACATTATTATATATATCAAAAAATTTATAATTTAATTATATCATATAATACCTAGTTTATAACAATTTCATTTTCTACTTATTCTTTAAGGTGATAACTACTTCCTTTTTTCTTGCATATTTTCATTCGGAAGTACTGATTCTTTTACATTGATCATGGTTACATAATATCATTAATTTCATTTATTTTATAAGTTCAACATATATATGAACATATATATAATGAATATCCCAATAAAATATAGATATAAAAATGCATTTCAACAATAATGCAAACTATAGGCCTTAAGAACACATGTAAACCGTTTTTTCTTTTCAATGGATGAAACAGAGTAAAAGTAACAAATTATAAAGTATTATAAAAAATTTATAACATTAAAATTAAAATATAAATTCATTAAATACTTCATTATTACCATTCATTTTAATTACAAAATGAAAATAAATCAAATATCATTATGATGGTGGTAGTCCATATATATACTGGATAATCATTATCATTATCTGTAAGATAGAATGGTGTGTAGGTAGACATGATATTATAATATCATATTCATAATCATGTAATAAATATCACATAATACCATCATAATAACCAGTGAAGAAATATAGAAATGCACTTCAATTGGTTCAATATGTGGATACAGTAATATATACATATGTACGGGTGATATATTCACATACCATTTGATATAAAATAGGTTGAATAAAAGTATTTTAATAATCAAAATATAATTTTGTTATATTTAAAATACTTATATGATTATTAATAACAATAATGTAAATATTTTATAAGATCGTAATGAATAAAAATATTGAATGAGGTTGGGTGTGGTGATTACCTCTTCCTTAGTAAACCTTGTTTAGAGCCAATCCTAAGGACCAAGGGAATGGATGTTTAACAAGAAAATAACATCTAAATATTAGATAAAAACATTAAAGGATCATTTTGAAGTGGTTATTGAAGATAAATGTATATAATTTTTGTACATAATATATCGGATAGGTTCTCATTTATGAGTGAGGTTAAGGGTACTCTAGGAATTTTTAAGGAGTTAAAATATAATAAATACATCATGAATAAAAAATACTCTAAAGGACATAAATTATAATATAATAAATATTTTTTTGAAATAAAAAAATTAAATAACATCTGGACTAGTTTTGTGAGGTGTTTTAGAACATTTTATTTTCTTTAACCGCTTAGTTGTACAATTATAACTGTAACTTTAGTAATATATGTTTCTATGTTAATTGGTTATAATACTAATTACCTATTAAAATTGAATCATAAATGGGAATGAGATGATATTGATGGAAATTTCCCTATAAACATTTCATCTTCCATGTTTTCTAATATTATTAAATAATTAAATATTCTTATTTGATAAAATTATACCACATCAATTTTTAAAACTACACACATAATATGAAATTAAACACAACATGATAGAAACCAAATTCAATTCCTATCCATTAAAAAATATCTAAAATTTATTATTTATCAATTTTCTAACAAAATAGTTAATCCATTATGTATTGGTTTTAATGTTTTATAATTTATTTTTTATATTTTAAAATTATTTTAATAATAACTGTTTCTTCATTGTGTAAGAAGTTTAAATAATTATTTAATCACTAATAATTTGACAATAAATTCAATGATAAATAAAATTATTTTATAGTTCGTATAAACATTAATATGATAAAATAACATATTTTTTCACTTTTCATAAAATAATAGATATATTAATTACAAGAGTCTAACATTTTTGAGATTTTCTTTGACATAAAATAATATAGAGGTCATAATAAAATAAATATTATACCATGTAGAAATATATTTGTGTAAAAGAGAAACGTAGATGAAAATTACCCACAAATTAAGATAAAATAATTAGTTATACATATTTTAAATCCTTATCTGATGGTTTTAAAACTATTTTACATGTTTTACATTTACTAATGTGATAAGATTTATTTATTGTTTGTATTTATATTGACCAAAAATTAAAGATACCTATTTAACAAATTTTCACTCCATGGTTTCAAATATTGAATCAATTTTTTATCAATCAATTTACATAAGAGGAATAAGTTATTTTATTATAGGAACATAAAATACAATGGAAAAAAGTATCTCGGGAAAAAAAAATTGGTATAATAATATCATTATATCAAATTCCATATTTATATTCACTGAAATAAAAATTATTGTTTTATTCATAATACAATTAAAGATATTTTAATTATTAATTATTTTTTTTCAAAAATCATTTTAAATCATTGAAAAAGTAAATTTTTCAATAAAAATAATATTTTTATATTCATTGAAAAATAAATCGTTTTAAAAAATTACTAACTCTATGATATTTTTGACATCTTTATATAAAAAATTATTTTCATAAAAGAAATAAATTTTATATGAGTTTCAAAAATTAAATATAATACATTCCCAAAAAAATTAAAAAAAATTATTTGAGTAATTAAATTTTGAACAATAATATGTATTGACATAAAACATTAACACTAACATCCTAACTGTTAATCAAAAGAAAAATCTTGTGCAGGACATTTCTATAAATTTCTTATTGTGGTTCTTCAGATTCATATACACAAATTCAACTGCTCAGTAATAATGTATATATTAAAATAATAATATTTCATGGCGCATTTGAACATGTTTTTGTGTGGTGTATATGATTTAAATCATAATATTGATAATTTAAAATAGTAGTGTGTTATATCATGAACATTATATATCTTTTTACTATGAGGTGTTGAATGTGTATAAGACTATATTTTTTGGTTATGTAGTTAAATTTCATTATCATTTATTGGGGGAATATAAATATATATATATACAATGTTTGGGTGTAGAAGAATGATTTTTAAATATGAGGTAATGTCCCAATTATGGATGATTGTAGTTTCAAATTGGGAGATTATTGTTTTAGATCAATGAAAAACTATATAATATAATAAGAGTGTTTACATGGATATATCTATAATGTATATTGCGTAAAAAGTGAAAAGTGAATTAATTTGTGGACACGTATCGAAATTATGGTATCACTGTAAGTCTAGATGATTTTGTAGTTTAATGATTCTATTATCTATAATTGCGTAAAAGAACTATAATTTTTAATAATTTTATAAGTACAGATAAATAATTAAATGAGGTTGTGCTTGAGCATGTTTTGTATTAAGAACATGAACTAGTATAGTTTTCTATGATGAGAATTTCATTCCCAAATGGTATCCACATGATACAAAATAGAATTAACAATTAGGGACTTCCCCCTGGACTGCGTAACGTAGAGGAAATTCATAAAACCCAGATATTAAATTTATGAGTTTACTACATAGAACAAAAATAATAGAGTCAAATTAAGAATAACTGGAATAGATAATAATGAATAATTAATAAGCCGAGTCCCAATTCATTTATTTTAAAATTATATTGTAGAAAAAATTTTAATTAGTTATTCGATGATGATGGGGAGTGATGATTGATCCTCTACCTTTCTCATAATTATCTAGATCCTTATAGGCGTATATTAATGGTTTTTTAGTGATTTATTTTTTAGGATTTATTTCTTTAATTTATTACCATATATTAATTCCTAAATTATGATCATTGAAATTTTATTAGATCTTTATGTTCATTAAATTTAATTTATTTGGAATAATTATTTCATTTATTCATTGAACAATGTAGCATTAATCAAAATGTTTTGATCATAAGATTTAGTATGCCAATTAAATATAAGTAAGAGTTTTATGATTATTCAAAATGTGTAAATTTATCAATTCTACATTTATGGTTTGTGAGTAGAGTGAGTGAGTAGTCATTCCCACGTTCCCAGTTATCATTGACTACACTAACCATCTCCTAGTGATTTAACATCAGTACCTAATATTTTTTTGAAGACCTAAATATAATAATCCAAATTATATTATTGTTTTCTGATCATGATTCATATATTGATATATTTAATAACATGGAATAATTTTTATGTTACTATGAAAGAGTAATGTAGGGAAATTACATAGATTATGCCACTACAATATTTTGTTGATTCAACATATCAGATTTTTGTTTCCATATTTGTTTTTTCACAGGACCCCAATCATACTAATATTATTTAGTTGTTTCAACTAGTTATTTTTTCATTAATCTATTTTAATTTATTTAAATATTTTACATCCTATTAAATTTTTATTAGAATATTGAAAAAACTTTATAAAAATGAATACTATAGGGGAAGTCACATTGCGGACAACCTTGGGTACATCACATGTATTGTATTAATTAAAAATCATGAAGTATAATTATAAAGAAACATAAATCATAACTCTGCATGAAACAATATAATTTTTGAGAATTAATTTATATTTATGCATTTATATAGGTTCTAAAATTTTCAAATCACTAATAAAATTAAAATATACAATAAAAAATAGCAATATGTTTATCCAATATTTGGAAATAATGACATGTTTTTTTTTTCATATTTCCCATACATAATAATATTTAGAAAACATATATGATATAACCTATGTAGAAAAAATAGGTCTACCTATCAAGGTATCCCATTAACCAAATTTATGAAATCATCACGACAAAGCTTCAGATATTCTTTTGTGCATCATAGGTGCTATAGAATAATACCATCCAAAAATGTTTCACCATTAAATCTAACATTCAAGGATTGATGTTTTAGATCAAATAAACATTACTAAAGTGTCTACTAAAAAGATTAAAAAGTAAAAAAATAATTTTATTATTGTCCTATTTTTCATTTAGGATCCCTCGTAAAAAATTTCCCAATAAACCAAAAAATGCTAAATCCAACGAATTTGAACACTCAACCACTATGATTAATGAATATACACCACACAATGAAATACGTAATCATATATTTATTACAAATAAATGTATTAGTAAAAACATTACGAAATATTCAAATTAATACTCGAAATGTAGTAGGAATTAGAATTATGATGGAAAAATGTAATATTTAAAATATATCGGCACAATTTTCACCTAATTATAAAGATATATCCTTTTTAAGAATCACTATTTTAACCCTACACACCATAAAAAATGATTTCATACCCCAATACGCCCTCAACATATTAAAAAAATATCCTTAATGGCATGTAACATTCTATAATCTCATCTCCACATCTCTAACACCAAAATTCAAATAGTAACAGGAAGATATGGTTCATTTAGCTATACCAGTACCTTCATTAAAGTCTAAATTTCCATAAATAATAAATATATTCAGAATTTTTTTTCAATTTTTGGGTTTTTATATTTTAAATTCAATGAATATTTTTGTGCATTTCAAGACATATTCAATTGGCTATTTTATTTAAATTTCCCATAGGAATAAAATTTGATTTCTTTATCACCTACACATCATTTACATATGAACTTTTTAAATTACTATAGAATTTGGTATAAATTTTTTCATCATTTTTAGGTGATGTAATCAAATATTTCCATTATTTTAACTACTAAGACTATTTAATTATATTATCATGTTTCTAATAAAACTGTAAATGTTGGCATGGGAAAATATTCTATAGTATTAGATTCATTATAAACTTTGAACCACTTCTTGTGATATATCTTTATATTCCACAATAAAACATTCTAATAGAATGTGAGACATCTTCAAGGATTTTTTAGGACAAAAAACATTTCATCGAGAGCCTATACATCCACATTATATTCAATGAGATTTTTTATTTTGTATTTAGTTTATTATCCCTATTTTAGTGTGAACATACTTTTTCTAAAGTCACGACTACATCATTTTAATGATACACAACATAAAAATAGTACAAATCCAGGATCCAATGGTTTAGTGTATATGAAAAATTATAACTATAATTAATATTTACATATTATATAATACACATTAATTTGATTTATTCTGTAATAGTTCCTTATAGGACCTTATGTTCTCTTTAGAACATGTAATCAGCTTATGATATACATTAAGTAAAGGGTGAGCTGATAGCCCTAAAGTGGATATATAAGAGTTCCAATGAATACATCATAGGTGATCATAATCCTCTTAAACAAAACATAATTATAGATACATCTTAATAATCATTATAGGAAGCGCTATATAGATTCAAGTAATGTGAAATTTCCTAAAAATGAAACAACATGTCTTAGCGGAAATTTAACACACATAGTTGTGAAAAATGAATGAATCATGTTTACCCATAACATATGTTTATAATAATAATATAATCATTGTGAACAATTATATAAAAATTTCCAGGTATATTTCCTCATTTCTAATGACATAAATCACATTAACCAATTCATTATTATGTTATACAATTCTGGGTCCACCTGTAACATCCTCACAATTACATAATCATGCTTGGGAATAGAACATATATCAGTCATAGAAAAAAAATAACCAATTATAAATGATTGGGTTTAATTTCATATGAAATTAGTTCGTGAAAAAAAAATCGGGGTTTCAAATTTATAATGACACAAACATATTTTGTATAAAGATCTTTAAACATGAGTGAAGAAGAAACAATCCCAGGAGGAGTGAAAATGTGATTTGGAAAGATGTTTTATTTTAATAATCATTGTATTAATTTGAAAATAAAATTATGAAATGTATATTTCAAAAAATATATTACAAGGAAAATAAATTTATATTCAAACAGTACAAAATTTATACCTAAACGAAATTTTTTCACGAAACAGGAAAAACAACAAAAATGAAATTTGGTTCGAGAATCCCCACAACATAATTCCTGCTTAATTATCTCACTTTTAAAACTCATTAATAATAAAATATAATTATTAAAATCTGATCTATAAGTTAATTATATTAATTATTATAATAATTTAATTATATTTTTAATTTTTTGATGATATTAATCCAACTTAATATCATGTATTTCATTAAATTTCTCATTTTTCCATGATTTCAAAATTTTATAAAGTCTAAATTTTACTTAATGATAATTAATTACATTATAATATAATATATTTAATTACATATTTAAATATTATATATAATTCATATTACACATACATGATGATTTTTATAATTATTGTCTCAGAAATGTATCCCTATGCGGTTAACTGACCTTCAATGGGATGTTGTCAAATGAGTGGGATAAGGGAATATGAAAAGTATATATCACATATTTATATGATACTTTATGTAATATAATATTATTAATATTATGTTAAATTAATTAATAATTATTTTTTGAGTATTTTTTTGAAAGGAACTAGAAAAAAGTGGAGAAAAAGAAAAGAGGGACGAATTAATGGAGGCTTGCTCTTTCCTCACCATGGATTCTACTGCACGAAATTATAATTCAAATAAAGAATGATGTTTTATTGAACCAAATTGTCTTTAGGATTCATAATAGTATTGAGATCATGTATTTGGGTTGATATTTGTCTTTGGAAAGAGTGAGATGAGTGGTTTCTGATGGGGAGTAGTGGGGTCATATGTAATTGAGGAGATGGGTATTTTATAAAAAATATTATATACAATATTATATCAATGGTTAGAAATGTAATTGTGAATTTAGGAAAATATAATTCATTTATTAATATATTATAGTCTGTTTAATACTTAAAAACAATATATTTTATATTCCTTAATTTATAAAAAAGAATGTGGAAGGAGGGAAAAAATAGAATTTTTTAGTAATCACTTTTGAACTATAATTTGGGAAAATACATTTAGGAATATAAATACATCTTATGGTATTTTAATGAATAATTTTTCAAATAAAATATATAAGATTATAACATGAATTTATATACATTATTTTTTAACTAATATATTCGGAATGATATAATTTACCTAATACAGGTTACGTTGGAACTATATTTTTACTATTCAACAAAAAATTTATTTTTTCCAAAAAATTACCCAAAATAATCCTTATAAAATATAGATTTTTTTATTTAAAAAATATACTCAATTTTATGATTTTTTTTAATATAAAAAATTTAATTTTTATTTAAATTATATAAATTGTATAAAGAATTTTTATATTAATCTTATTACCACATTTATGTAAATTTGATAAAATAAACTAAGGCCTTATTAAAATATATTATAATTATAATATTTTAAAATATAATTAATTTGTGTATTTTATGGGAATAAATTTTCATTTAAGTCATTATTAAATTGTAAATAATCATTTGTTTTTTACAACTATAATAGAACATGATAATTTATTTTCAAAACATTTTTTTACATACACTATGAAATAATTATATAATATTTTAATTTAAAAGATGCCTAAATTTTATTTAAATTTACATAGGTGATGTAACTATTCTATTTACTAGATTACTATTCTATATTTTCATGTTATTATTCCAAGGGTCAAGTTACTATTCTATTGATATAGGTTCATTATTTCTAGAAATATCTTCTACTTAATTATTAATTAATTTATAATTTATTTAATATGTTTTATATGTATTTTTAAATATTAATAAATTTTAATAAGTAAAATCTCACTGTTAGAAATTTGGGTCATTTCATTCTTCCCTACTTAAATTGTATGAAATTTCAATTTTTTAAAATAGGTGATGTTATTTTTTCTTCATTACATCCTATAGAAAAAAAGTCTTTTATTCATGGCTATGATTCCTATGAAACTTATTTAAAACATGTATTTTCTTATTGTGTAAGTCATTGTATATTTAGTTCAAGATATTTATAGACTCCTCCTTATAAGAGAGTTCATTTTCTAAATACTCCACCTCTAAATTTATCACATGTTATATTGTAACCTCCCAGGTAAATAATTAATATCGCATTCTAATTTGTATCAATATTTTTTAATAAAATGTTAATACTACTTTAAATGGAATTCTATGCTCGATGGCGTACCCAATACGCAACAATGAGTTTATTTGAAATCTTAAGTTGCACACTAATACTATAATTATATTATAATAGTTAATGCCTAGCCTTTTTAATGGAGGGAATGAACAGAAATAACTACAAAATTATTAATTATGTTTTTGAAATATTTTTACATTTATCCAATAAATGTTAGAGGCTTAAAATCTAAATGAATCCAATTTTATGAATAAGTACTCTAATATTTTTAAAAGATTGTTTTACCACCTTTTGATGGAGAACCTTTTTTAAATCTAACTTTAGAAACTTTTATATGATATATTTGTCAAAATAAACTTATTCTTTATTATTGGGATATTGAAATTTACTTTGGTTAAATTTTTGGCATGTTTTTGACAATGTTCATTCTTTTTAATGAATAGTGAAAAATATTGCATTTTACATCAAAACTACTTTTTTATCTAATTTAAAATTATAGATAGATTATATTTTTAATTGTATTTAAAGTTCAATTAGAATATATTTTTTAAATTTAATTCAATGGTGTTAATTATAATTAATTTCACTTTGAAAATTGACATAAACAAGTGCCAAACTTTTCATAGATATTGCTTCCAAAAAAACCCGCAATTGTTTTTGACTGCATGAATTAACTATATGATTTATTAATGAAACTTATATGTTTTGAATTTGGTAAAATGGAAATCATATCTGATTTTGAAATATCAAATATAGAGTAGGGTTAATTTTTGGTCTTTCTGATAATGCTTCTTTTAATGAATAGTGAAAAATACAGTTTTTAATTCTAAATTGCCTTTTCATCCAATTTATTTATATATTTAGATTGTAATTTTAATTATTTTTAAAGTATAATTGAATTATGTTTTTATCACTTAATAAAATTTTGTTAATTGGAAGTAATTTCACTTTTCAATTGGATGTAAAAACATGTCAATCTTTTGGTAAATTTTACTTCTTAAAAACCGGTATTTAGTTTTGACAACCAGATTTACTTTTAAATTAATTACTAAAATTTATGTATTTTTAATTTTATGAAAGGTATTACATATTTGGAATCCTAAGGTTCAAATTATGTAATTAAGACTCTTTTGTTTTTGGACATTTTGAATAGTAACGCCGATAATTATATTTAATTATCATGTTTAATTAGTAATCGGGTAATTAAGGGTAAGAAAATAATATCATAAAAATATAAAATTACCCCAAAATGTTTCATAATGTTATTGGTGGTTTCAATTAAGACCATGGGATGCCTTGTGACAACATTGGGACCCCATGGAATCACATTAGTGTGATAGTGACCTTTTATCATATTTTTTTTAATGGAAAATGTAACAAAAGTATGTAACACCTAAGTAAAATAATTTTAATTTTGTCTACATAAACGATCTATTAGACTATAAATAATCATTGGAAAGATAAGAATATTTCATACATCATGATATTTATTTTATAATTTTTATACATTAAATAAATTATTTTATTTATGACACTGTGATGATGCAGTGATTACCTCATAAATGAACGATTTAAATAAAATGAGAATATAGAGTGCAATATAAGTCATAAACTTGTCACAAACCTATTTTATGGGTGAATTTAGAAACCTTATCACCTTATCCTCAAAATATATCCTTTTGCGACCTTTAAAATCCGAAAATCATTTTATAATAAAGTAATATTTTATAACATTCCAAGAGTACCCCTCCTCTTCTCTTATAAAAGGCCCCCACCTCTACCAACTTAACCACACCACTCAAGCCTTTGTCTCAGCCAACCCCTGCCTCTATCATCTCTCCACATACCTCTATTCATCATTTATTCCCTACCTTTTGAATAATGCTCTTCAAGAAACCCTATTGTTCAGACCAAGAGGAGTTACCCGATTTAAAGGTAATGCCATCACTTGTGTTCTTTTGTATTATTTTTCTTCTCCAAACCCCTAAAATCTTTCTATTCATTTCCTTTGTAACAAAACTAGTATATTCAATATACTAGGATGTTTTTAGGTGAAGTATTCAAGCTACACTTACACACACCTCTGTCTAATGGTTAAACAACATACTGTTTCTGTGGATGGAGAATTACTGCCTCACGAAACGATGATTGTTCAATCTTCTCTTCACACTGTTCATGGTGGACATTATGATTTCACTGTATTTTATATATGATATATATGTTATTTATGTTTTCCATATACTTCTTTCTTTTATATTTAAAACACACCATTATGCTTTTCATGTTGTGCAAATCTGATAATTTCATACGAGGAAGTGTGGACTACCGACCCCTCAAGTGATGTGACTCATTCATGAAATACATGGAATGTATAAAGAATGACATTAATGAACATATGTGACCTATAAATCATATATATTATACTGTAATTATAATCTGTGTATCTCTCAATTATTTTTAATTCCATTAATATGTCAATGAAATGAAATAGTGTTCATGCGTACATACGGCCTACCGTCTCCATGAATGATGCATTTCATTTAGTTTTATCTCCAAATGTTATGTAATACTATAAAATGAATATTTACTGGATATATATTATATTTAAATCATTAAAACTATTCTGAAGATGATTTACTTATAACTACATGGACAATCATTTTCAAGCAAGTAAATATTAGACTCATGTACCAAACATCGACAAAGACGTCTGATATTAACTCACACTATTAACCAATTATTATAAAATTATAATATTTTAAATGAACTGAATAATTCTCTTCAAATTAGTAGCTTAAGCAATTATAAATTGACCAATGTTTATTATTCAGAAATATAATGATACGAACAAGACAAGTTGGACTTGAGGTAAGGAATCCTACCTCTCTTTTTCTTTTTAAGTACTCCTTTTTATGTAATGTACTTTAAACTCCTATTTATTATGTTGTGGGATGTTCTTTAATATTCCTCTTTATGTAAATTTTATTTTAATGTGATGATATACCGTATTTTATCTTATAAATCCATTTTTGGATGTTTTATTTGGCGACATTAGGCTGCCATGTTTTCATAAGGGGATTTTCATCTCACTTTTTATTCCCATGACATTCATGCTACATTGGCCACTATTTCCTTTTGTGTGGTGTATGTACTGCCTATTATTTTAATATTTGTATAATATAATATCATTTATGGGTAGTTATATCTTCATTGTATGACCCTTCTGTCATTGGGTGTACGTTTCGAAAGTTTCCCAAATCGGTAAGGGAACCTTTCACACTCCTCTTTTAAAATGACCTAATTTGTTATGTCTCTTTATTTACATATTTTTATGTTGGGATATGTTATTATATACCTTATGGATGTAAATTTTATGTCCAAGTGATGAGATAACATTTTCTCTCTCATGAACTAATGTTATGAATTTTAAAGTGATGCTGTTAGGCTGTCGAATTTTACAAAGGGAACTTTATAACCCAATTACGATTTAATTGGGTTCAACTTGTAGTTATTGAATATGTCATCCTTTGAATATGTGTGAATGAATTTTTATGTTTAAAACTAAATATCCACTTATATTGGGTGTATTTATATTGGTCACACGTAATTATGAGATTGATTTATCCTTAATTTATGGATACCTTCTTTATAAGGGATTTCATCTCATTTTACATTTCTATTGAGAATTCATTGTTGTTATGCACTAATTCACTCTTATATAATGTATATACTGTCCTTTGGAATATTATATCATGAATCCATTTATTCTCATGACATTATAAAGTTCTGATTAAATGTTATTTATCAATTATTGTATTCAAGTGTCTCTAATTTTGGTAAAAACCCTTTAACTAAAATATCGGTTTAAATGTTTTAATGATTTCTTCTTATAAATATTTCTCATTAATATCCATGTATTAAAAATCGTTTTAAGGATTTATTAATATGGATATTAATGGTTTAAAATTCTAAAATCATCAATGTGGTATGGGACACTTTGATTCAAAAATCTCTTTATTAAATGTTTTAAATGGTATTGAAAATGGTTTTTTGAATGGATTCATTATTTCAATATCTTAAAATGTTATATTGTTATTGCAATGTGTTAATTTTATATTTTCTTTATTCTTAAGTTATGTTTATGATTATGTTATGTTTCATGGGAATTGTTTATGAAAAAGGCTGGCTCCGTGATAAACTAAGGGCGGGTGAGCCCGATATAGCTCTCCAATGAATTGGGTAATGCGAAGGTGTTAAATGCTAAGGTTTCTCTGAAGAGATTTAGGTAATATACTGTGATGGGTATTCCAAATGTAACCATGAGGGTTACTCCCTACATAAGAATGTTATGAATGCCTCAAGTTACCTTTATGCCTTATGATTTCTATTTAGTTATGCATAAATCTTATGATTTCATGAGGTATGTTAAATTGATTATATTTTATGAGTAAATTATGATTTCATTGATTCTTATGTATACATGGACTGATGTTTTGTTTCCTTACTTTTATAACCCATACTGATATTTTTATGCTCATCCCAAGTTTTTGAAATGTTTTCACAAGACATATAGTTGAATAGGGTCAAATATGGGATCAAAGAAAATGTCAGCCTGTCTAAAACAAGGAACTAGACATGAATCTTTTGTTTAAGGGTTTTTATTTTTTGTGAAAAAAATGGAAGCTGAGTAGATACGTCTACTTTGTAATCATTGAGATGTAATAGTTATTTCCTAATTCTCTAAAACTCTTAACCTGAAAAGATCCTCAATGTGAATTATTCATTTAATTCAATAATAAGTAATGTTAAAGGTTGGGCCCTTATAGTTCGTATCAGAGGATGGTTTAGATAACTTTAGAGGTTAGAGTGTTAAGTGAAAAGTTGTGTATAACCACAATGGTTATTATATTGGATAGTGTCATTATTATTTTTGAAAGTTGGAATGATTTTGAGATAACTTGGATAAGTATATCTAAGTGTTTATATTCCTCTTTAGTACATAATGATTTTGTTGATATACTCACACTGACATTTCTGGTTTTAGTAAATCGATGTATCTAGAAGGAACCAAAGTGACAATGGGTTTGAAGGAAATTGTAGTGGTTCTCTGATTAAGAGACTGGATGAAATGTTTTATTCAATGAGAAATCTTGTGGTAATTCTAAACCAACTATCAGGTGTCATTATCAACCACATGAACCTTGGTGAGTTCTCTAATGCATCACATACGAGAGAACCAACTCGACATGGAAGTTCACGTAATTATTATAATGGTAACCATTAGGGTTTATATGATCCTTACTATTGAGGTAATTATTGGTTACTATACGTTATGATGGAATATGAAAGACATGAGATAAACATGAGGTTAAATTATGTTATGGTTATTTTTAAAGATTTTATCTCATTTCGGGGAATGTTTTATGAATTATATAGTTTTGGAAAAAGGAAAACACACAGACCGTGTGACAACCTGTTGCATCGGACAATACTGCGGGATCAAACACACAACCAAAGTGCGACTGGTATTTATCACTTACCACTGGACTACGTGAAGTCCTTGGTTAGTTTGACTAATTATTTTTTAGTTGGATGGGTTTATGAATCAATATTATGTTTATTTTGGGTTATATATGGAAATTATTGACCTATCATGGAGGATATGTGATTAGGTTAATTACTTTTTAGTATGAGACTTTAAGAGGAACCGATGTTATTGGAGATAAATGTTAATTTGAACCTTGGGAGACTATGTGATTAATTCCTTCAAATATTTGGGTTTCAATCTTAGTTGGTTTTACTTTGAAGAATTTTATGGATATAAGTTTATTGAATGGACTTTGTTGAACTTTTGGTTTTGTTTGACAAATTTTGGACATTATGAGTAGTTTTTATTTTTGTAAAAAAATATCACTTTTGGGTATCATCTGATCTTCTAAAAAACTTTTTGGTGTGGTTTTGGTCGAGATCTAAAAACATGGGAAATATATAGTTCTATTTTGTGGATTAGGTGATTCTCAGAAAGTTTATTATAGTACTCTTAATGTGAACAAGTCCTCCTAAATACTCGTCTTTTAGAGAAAATATGAGTTTGATTAAGGAATCTAGTAAAAGTTGAAAGTCTACGCGACAAGTAAGTGTGTTTTATTATGATTTAGTTAAGCTAAAAAATAAATTCCTAAATGAAGAGTAACTTAAAACAAAAATTTTGTATGTTAACTTTTCCTACAGGGGAATGGAATACCGTTTAACCCATCACAAGTTTGTGATTTTCTTGTGGTTAACTTTCTCCTAGACCTGTTTACTATCACTCTCCATTAGAACATGACCCTTTTTATTCTCCACCATTTCAATATTTTCATACTTGGAATCCTAGTATGGGTTAACTCGGGTGACCTTTGTACTTCTCTCCATTTCTTTTAAGTGATAGTTTTACTGACTCTTGTTCTGATGTGGGACTTTCAATGATGTTTCCAAGCCCAATTTTGAAATTGTGAGGATGCAATTCCCAAAAGGGGGGAAGGATATAACATCCCAGGTAAATAAATAATATTACATTCTAATGTTTATCAATATTTGTGATTAAAATGTTAATACTAATTTAAAGGGAATGCTATGCTCGATGGCCGACTGAATACGCAACAATGAGTTTCTTTTAAATCTTACGTTGCACACCAATAATATAATAATTTTATAATAGTTAATGCCTAGATGGTGTAATATAGGGAATGATAATAAATAACTACAAAATGATTATATATGTTTATCAAATATTTTTAAATTTATCCAATAAATCTTAGAGGCTTAAAATCCAAATAAATCCAATATTAAGAATAAGTACTCTAATATTTTTAAAAGATTGTTTTACTTCCTTTTGATGATGAACCTTTTTGTATTCTAACTTTTGGAAATTTAATAAGCTCTATTTGTATAAATAAAATTATTCTTTATTATTGGGATATTTAAATTTAATTTGGTTAAATTTTTGGTATGTTTCTGACAATGTTCATTCTTTTTACTGAATAGTGAAAAATATTGCATTCTACATCAAAACTGCTTTTCATCTAATTTAAATATATGTTTATATTATATTTTTAATTGGTTTTAAAGTTTAATTAGAATATATTTTTACAATTTAATTCAATGGTGTTAATTAGAATTAATTTTACTTTGAAAATCGACATAAACACCTGCCAATCTTTTCATAGATATTGCTTCCAAAAAACCCGCTATTTTTTTGACAGCGGGAATTAACTATATGATTTATTAATGAAAATTCTATGTTTTTTATTTGGTAAAATGGACATAATTTCTGAATTTCAAATATCAAATATAGTTTTGTGTTTATTTTTGGTATTTTTCAGATAATGCATTTTTTAATGAATTGTTAAAAATACAGTTTTTAATTCAAAACTGCCTTTTCATCCAAAATATTTATATATTCAGATTGTCATTTTAATTATTTTTAAAGTATAATTGAATTTGTTTTTATAAATTAATACAATTTTGTTCATTTGAAGTAATTTCACTTTTCAATTGGATGAAAACACAAGTCAATCTTTTGATACATTTTACTTCTTAAAAACTCGACTTTAGTTTTGACAACGAGATTTACTTATAAATTAATTACTACAATTTTTGTGTTTTGAATTTGATAAAATTGATTCCATATTTGGAATCATAAGGTCAAAATTATGTAATTAAGACTCTTGTTTTTGGACATTATTAATAGTAACGATGGTAATTATCTTTAATTATCATGTTCAATTAGTAATCAGGTAATTAAGGGTATGCAAAATAATATCATAAAAATATAAAATGACCCCAAAATGTGTCCTAATGCTATTGGTGGTGTCATGGGCTACTATGGTATGCCTTTTTCCAACCTTGGTACCCCATGTAATCACTTTAGTGTGATAGTGACCTTTTATCATATTTTTTTTAATGAAAGGAAAATTTAACCAATGTGTGTAACACCTAAGTCAAATAATTTTAATTTTGTCTACATAAACGATCTATTAGACTATAAATATTCATTGTAAAGATAAAATTTTTTCCTACATCATGATTGTTTTTATTTTTTAGACATTAAATAAATTATTTTATTTATGACACCGTGATGGTGTAGTGATTACCTCATAAATGAACAATTTAAATAAAATGAGAAGATAGGGTAAAATATATGTCTTAAACTTATCCAAAACCTATTGGATGGGTGTATTTCAAAACCTTATCACCTTAGTCTCTACATATATCCTTTTGGGACCCTTAAAATCCGAAAATCATTTTATAATAATGTAATATTTTATAACTTTCCAGGAGTGCCCTTCCTCTTATCTCATAAAAGGACCCCACCTCTACCACCTCACCCACACATACCAAGCCTTTGGCTCAGAAAACCCCTACTCATTTAATCTATCAACATCCCTATAGTCATCATTGATGCCTCACCTTTGGCAGAATTCTCTTCAAGGAACCGTTTTGGTTCAAACCAAGAGGAGTTACCGATTTAAATGTAATGTCTTCACTTGGTTTATTTTGTTTTATTTTGCTTCTCCAAACCCCTAAAATCTTTTTATTAATTTATTTTGTAACAACACCACTATATAAAATATACTAGGATGTTTTTATGTGATGGATTCGAGCTACACTTACACACACCTCCGTCTAATGGATAAAGAACATATTGTTTCTGTGAATGGTGAATTAATGCCTCACGAAACGACGATTGTTCTATCTTCTGTTAACACATTTCATGGTGGCCATTATGATTTCACTGTATTTTATATATGATATATATGGTATTTATGTTTTCTATATGATTCTTAATTTTATATTTAAATTATACCTTTATGCTTTGCATGTTGTGCAAATGCGATAATTTCATACGAGGAAGTGTGAACTACCGCCCCTCAAGTGATGTGACTCGTTCATACAATACATGGAATGTATAAAGAATAAAAGTAATGAACTTATGTGACTTATAAAAAATATATATTATACGGGAATTATAATATATAAATCTCTCAATTATTTTTAATTACATTAATATTTCAAAGAAATGAAAGTAGCGTTCATGCGTACATATGGCCTACCATCTCGATGAACGGTGCATTTCATTTATTTTTATCTCCAAATGTTATGGAATAGTATAAAATTAATATGTACTGGATATATATGATATTTAAATCACTAATACTATTCTAAAAATTATTTACATATAACTACATGTAAAATCATTTTCAAACAAGTTCATTTTTGACTCATGTACCAAACATCGACAAAAACATCTGATATGAACTCACATTATTAAGCCAATTTTTATAACATTATAATATGTGATATGAACTAAATAATAATCTTAAAATTAGGACCTTAAGAAATTATAAATTGACCAATGTTTATTATTCAGGAATATAAAGATACTAATAAGACAAGTCAGACTTGAGTTAAGGGATCCTACCTCTCTCATTCTTTTTATGTACTCTTTTTTATGTAACTAACTTTTAGCTCCTCATTCTTATGTTGGGAGATGTTCTTTTATATTAATATTTCTGTAAATGTTATGTTAATATGACTAGAGACCGTATTTTATCTCATCAATCCATATATTGAAGTTTTAGGTGGCGCTGTTAGGCTGTCGAATTTTCATAAAGGGATTTTCATGTCACTTTTTATTCCCTTGAGATTCATGATACATTGACCACTATTTCATTTTGTGTGGTGTTTGTACTGCCCATTATTTTACTATTTGTACAATATAATATCATTTATGGGTATTTACATCTTCATTTTATGACCCTTATTTCATGGGGTGTACGTTTCGATAGTTTCCCAAATCGGTAAGGGAACCATTCACACTCTTCTTTTAAAAAGACTTATATTGTTATGTCTTATTATTTACGTCATTTTATGTTGGGATATGTCCTTATATATCCTTATTGATGTAAATTTTATTTCCAAGTGATGAGATACCATTTTCTCTCTCATCAATTAATGTTATGAATTTTAATGTGACGTTGTTAGGCTGTCGAATTTTACCAAGGTAACTTTTTAACTCAATTTCGATTTCTTTGGGTTCAACTTGTAGTTATTGAATATGTCATCCTTTGAATATTTGTGAATAAACCTTGGTTTTTTTACACTTAATATCAACTTATATTGGGTTTATTTATATTTTTCACACGCAATTATGAGATTGATTTATCCTTAATTTAAGGATACCTTCTTTATAAGGGATTTCATCTCATTTTACATTTCTATTGAGACTTCATTGTTGTTATGCACCAATTCACTCTTATATGGTGTATATACTGTCCTTTATAATATTATATCATGAATCCATTTATTCTCATAATATTATATAGTTCTGATTAAATGTTAATCTTCAATTATTGTATTCAAGTGTCTCTAATTTTGGTCAAAAACCTTTAACTAAAATATCACTTTAAATATTTTAATGATTTGCCTTCATAAATATTTCTCATTAATATCCATGTTTTAAAAATGGTTTTATGGATTTATTTATATGGATATTAATCTTTTAAAATGATAAAAGCTTCACAATGGTATGAGACACTTTGATTCAAAAATCTCTTTATTAAATGTTTTAAATGGTTTTGAAAATGGTTTTTTGAATGGATTCATTATTTCAATATCGTAAAATGTTATATTTTTATTACAATGTGGGAATGTTATCTTTCTTTTATGATTACGCTATGTGCTATTATTATGTTATGTTTCTTGGGAATTATTTATGGAAACGGGTGGTTCTGTGATAAACTAAGGGTGGGTGAGCCCGATATATCTCTCTAATGCATTGGGTAACGCGAAGGGGTTAAACTCTAAGGTTTATCCGAAGAGATTTAGGTAATATACTATGATGGGTATTTCATATGTAACCATGAGGGTTACTACCTATGTAAGAATGTTATGAATTTCTCAATTTACCTTTATGCCTTATGATTTCAATTGAGTTATGCATAAATTTTATGATTTCATGAGGTATGTTAAATTGATTATGTTTTATGAGTAAAGAATGATTTCATTGATTCTTATATATACATGGACTGATGTCTTCTTTCCGTACTGTTATAACCCTTACTGAGCTTTTTATTCACATCCCATGTTTTTGAAATGTTTTCACTGGACATAAAGTTGAATAGGGTCAATGATGGGATCAAGGAAATGATAGGTTGTCTAAAACAAGGAAATAGACTTGACTCTTTTGTTCAAGATTTTTTATTGTTTGTGAAAAAATGGAATCTGAGTAGATGTGTCTACTTTTTAATCTTTGAGTTGTAATATTTATGTCATAATTCTCTAAAACTATAAACCTGAAAAGATCCCCAAGGTGAATTATTCATTTAATTCAATAATAAGTAATGTGTAAGGCTGGGTCCTTATATTGATAATTGGTATATACTTCCTCTAGAGGAATTCATTGAATAAATCATGAAATTGATACATGGTTGGTTTATGTGGTAGTTGAAAGGAAAAAAATGAAATGATCATGATTCCCGAAGATGTTAATGTACCTAGGACTTATATTTCTATTCTTCCCGTTTCTAATAATCCTATTCCCTAGAGATAAGTCGAAAAATAACATATCTCAAACATTAAATTCCAAGTCATATTGTTGATTGTCTTAATAGATATTTTGTCAACATTAATATTTATTGATATGTTACTGAATGGTTTTCACTTTTTCTACCATTTCATTAACCATTTAAGGACCAACCAACATATGTCCCTTGACATCATTCTAGTATGACAATGTTCTGTATCTTTTCCCATAATTGTATACATATAGATCCATTTAGATTATCAAGTAGAGGATGTTTTCGTAATAGAACTCAGCCAGTATAAGAAGTTAGTCCCACATATCATTTAAGTCTATAGTACATTCTCTCAACATGTATTCATGTTTCATAATATTCCTCTCATATTCCCATAAATTTGATAAAGATAAGTTGTAATGAAGTTCAACATAATGTTTAGATTATATTGGATACAATTATAGAACATGGAAATAAATATCATTTCTTTATCGGATACAATAGACATGTTAACCTATTCATCCTTACCATTTCTAAAAGGTTTATTCGTGTAGGTTGATCTAGTGAAAAGTCCTCTAGGATTGTGGTAAAGTGTGCTACCATTTTATGACAATCCACAACAACCCATATAACATTATTTTCTCGAGATTTCATTAGCTTTCTAGTGAAAAAATCTATGGTGATGTTTTTAACATTTCTATATTTGTATCTTCAGTGGTTTTTCCATCCACTAATACATTTCCCTATCATAGTTCACATAATAAAACATGTGGGATTTTGATGTATATTTTTCAATATATCTCCTCATATTATCCCACCAATAGTTCTCTCATAGAATTTAATATATGTTTGTGGTCCTAGGGTGATTATAGAATGTTGATATATATGGTTCATTCAGAATCTCTTTCATTATCTCTTGATTTTATTATACATATTTCATGACCCAAATGTTATGAATCCATTGTTTTCAATTTTTACATATTAGGATTTCTCTTTTCTAATACATTATTCCATCTTCAAAATTTCAGCATCATTTATTTGGCTATCCATTATTTTCTCCATAAAGGATGGTTGAAAAAATTATTTAGATTTGATTGGGGTTATTCTTTCCTGAAATATTCTCATGTCTATTTTCCAAAATATACGAATATAGGATCCTTATAAATTTTGATCATTGATAATGTTGACAGATCCTTCTAATCTAGAGTATCTGCCACTATATTTTCCTTATAAAGATGGTAGTGGAATTTTCATTTATAATAATTGATGATCTCTAACCATATTTTCTGGAATATATTAATCTCTTTATGTGTGAATATTAATTTGAGTCTTTTATGAACTCTATATATTTTACATTACTCCTCATAGAGAAAATGATTCAAGATATTCAACATAAATATCACAGCCACCAAATACATAATATGAATGAGATAGATTTTTTCATTAATTTATGAATTCCATGAGGTATAGGAAATAACATTATCATTTTTCATCAGTACACAACCTAACCCATTCTTTTAGTCATCATTGAATTCCACAAAGAGATCCCTACTTGTCAGAAGTGGTAGTATTGGTTCTGGGAAAAGTCCCATTTTAAAGTCTTTTAATCATCAATCAGATTACCTTGTCTATATATACATCAATATAATTTATGTTAGCTTGGTTATTGGGTTTGAAAACCATGAAATTTTCTTCACAAATATTAATTAATACCTAACTACACCCAAGATACCTAAAATTTCTATTGTAGATGTCATCCTAGTCCACTATTTGATTACCTTTGCCTATGATGGGTCCACATATTTTCCTTTATTGGTGATAAAATTCCATTTTAATGATACCTCCACCATTTATAAAGTACATTTAAAATAAAAATCATATAGATTCTCCTATCACAAGGTATATAGAAGAGTATTAAAATAATCCCCATGTTCTTTTATTCACATTAAGTATATCAGAATAAAATCAATAATGACCACCAATGTTTGTTGAGGTAATCTATGAACACTCTATGTACATATTCTATTAACATTTCAAGACCATTAGTGATTGCTGTAGGAATCAATGTAAACTTATAATTTCAATAACTTATTCCAAAGGTAGTATAAGGGAATATTTTCATTCATAACCCTTAGTTGGTGATATCTTAAATAAAGGTCCACCTTAGAGAAATAATTGAAACCACAATGTTGGAAAAACAAATCCATTAATATATTGATTGGGATACGAATTATTTATAATTATTTTGTGTATATCATTATAATAAAGGTTTAGGGTCATTGATCCATCGTTTATCATGATTAAGAGGAATGTCTCACCCCATGGTGAAGCACTCAGGTGTATAAAACACTAGTCCAGATTCTCTTATAACTTAACCCTCAGTTCTTCAAACATAATGATTTCGAATCAGTAATTTTATATTGATATATAAATATATCCATGAACATGTTTAATTTAGAAATAAATATCTTGGACTAGTTGAAGACCATGAAATTATTTGGGGAACACCATAGTGTTGATACAGACAATATGTCTTCATGTTTGACTATCTCCCATGTATAAATAATTTGATCTTTGTATTATTTATCATAAGGAAATAATATTCAACATTGATACAATAAATATGATGGATATTCATCTTTTTCCCCACCCTTGTACAGAATTGTAGGATACCTCATAATGTGAAGAGTGATCACCCTTTCCTGATACATCATGTTTGAATTGTATAAAGATATCCATTCCATTCCAAATATAGAATCATACTCCACCAACTAATGTAAGAAAATATTATCGAGGAGTTTTTGTCTACAACCATTTACTTTTGAGGAGTTATATTATATGGATGAAATAATGACCCAATTTTCTATTTTAACAGATAAATCAACCTCTATATTTCAAGATCTTATTTGAATAGTTATACTAAAATACAATATATGTAATAATGAAATTAACCCGAATCATCTATTATATTCGATATTATTTAATGAATAAACAACATACCTGTAACCACATCAATTTTAGGATCCACCTCAATAGTAGTGGTGAAATAAGCTTTCCCATTCCCTTTTGGAATTAGTGGCCACTGATGTTGATTACCCTCAATGAGTCTAGGTTTAATTAATGGCTGAAAAAATTCCCTTCCTCGCTCTAATGGATGTATTTAACCATGGGGATTCTCTTCATTCCATCATCATATTAGTAATATTCATCATTTCCCTTTAACATTCATGAGATAAGTGTATTTCTTTCCCATAATTTTTTCATTCCTCAGTCCCTATGAGGTAGTTCACATTATGATGCATCCCATATTTTTTTACATGTAATTGTTTGATTTTATTTCCACCCATTTCATTGGACCCTCTATCTTAAAAAAAAATATTTTGTTTCTCAACTCTTTATCGATGAGACAATTCTCCAAACTCCTTCTCCATATTGAGAGTATATAAAAAAAATTCATATATCTAAATGTCTCGAATATTTATTGCCTTTCAATGGTGTGTTAATGAACTAATAAAGAAAATATCAATTTTTCTATCATTTCTTATAAAAAATCATGAGGTGCATCTTGAACGCCTTATAAAATTGGCTTCATAATATGTGATAAATTCAGTGTAATTTTTATTACGCACTATAAATTATCTCTCTATATACATAATAATTGTTCAAGTGAAATACATGCAATGAAATGTTTTTTTAATTCTTCCCACTCATTCTATAAAATTTCATATTTTGGATTTGTGTTATTAATCAATTCCCACCATGGATCGATCTCTTAATCTATATTGTAAATGTATAGAGTCACCTTCTCTATCTCATAATTGAATGGAATGGAAATGATCTTATCAACTGACATGACCCAAAATTCATAAAATAGTTGATCAGATGATCCACTAAATTTTAGTGGACATTTCTTTATAAAAGATTTGATATAAAGTTGCACCCTCTTAATTGAATAAGGACATTCGAAATTATTCAGTTTATTATTTATAATAAGAGATTCCTAGGTAAGAATAACCATGAAATTTTTAACTCCACCACATAAATCCTTAGGGATGTCAATGTAGAAATCGATGCACATTCAATCAAATTAGTGGATGTCATGGTTTCTATTGGTTTCCAAAATTTTCTTAAAAATAAACAGTTTGAACAAAAAAATATGTCATTATGTCTGGAATAAATATTTAATTTCTTATTAGAATTATCTCTAAAGGTATATATTGGGGGGTCCTAATGTTTATAGTTTTTATAATCAAATCTCCATAGGTGATTAAATATACACAGTCTCATACTAATGGGTTTAAATATTATTCTCTAATTTTAAATCCATAATTTACCTAATAGTCTCTAACTATAGGGTTTAAATATTATTCTCTAATTTTAAATCCATAATTTACATAACCATGCTTTGATTTCATCTATAGTGATCCTACTTTTTCATACATTGAAATTATATCATTTCAATGAGAAACAACATAAAAACGTTACACAACTGGGATACAATGGTTTAATGTCTTGCAAAAATTATGATATACATAATTTTTACATTAAAAATCATAAAAAGTAATTTAATTACTTATTCTCTATCTTCTCATTGGCACTTGTTTTCCCTTTTGAACAAGTAATAATCTTAGCTTATACATCAAACAACCCATTATGATTAAAGCCTTGTAAGGGGATATATAATAGAATTAATCAGTATAACATGGATGAGAATAATAATAACCATAATAAAATATATATAGGTTCACCATCATAATCACCATATGAATTCATAGATAAATTCAATGAATGTGGGAAGGTAAATATTTTAAGATTCATTTCTCAGTGGTCAAATTCCACACATAGTCAGGACCAAATATAACACCATGTTCACGAATAACATTTGTCCATAATAATAAAATCAACCATTTGAAAAATTCTACCTTCATGTTCATTCAAATTTCCCCTTTTAACAAGAGATACATCAAATTAAATAATGCATTAGAGAACTATATAATTCCAGGTCCACTTATCACATCATGACATTTACATAATCATACTTTCCACATAGAACATATATCAATAATAGATATAAAATAACCCGTAGAAAAAGGCTTTAATAAATTTAATACAACATTAAACCATGAATAATCCAAGGGGTTAACAAATTATAATTGGATAAACATATTGAGTATAATAATCATTACACAAGAGTTAAAATGAAATAATATTCAGTGCTGTAAAAATCTAAATTTCAAAAAAGATTCATTTTGGAAAATCATTTTATTTGTTATAAAATAAAATTAAAAACATAAATATACCTTAAAAAATTTTGGAAGTATAATGAAAATATAATTTAAGACTTTTAAATGCATATCCCCACTTTATTGTAACAATTCTCCCCATTGGCTTCAGTGTATGATGTGTAATTACATGGCCATAAGTGCCATTTCCTTGATGTTAAAGGTATGAAATAAATGAAGAAGGGTTTCAAAGATTATTGGGGGATGATTTTCCCCATTAAAGATAAACTATAAACAAACCAATAATAATTTTTAATAACTATAGGATCCATAAACAAAATAATGACAATTAAGAAAATCAATTATACCAAAATGATCCCAAATAAAAGGGATAAAATGTGAGATGAATTGACATAAAACTAATTGAGGAATATAAATAAATAAGGCACAAAAATAACCAAAATAATTGAGGCTTCAGCAGCATCATTATCTACCACTACCAAAGAGCTCAACAACTCAAAAGTATTGAAAAAAACCTGATGCACCATACCTTTACCAACATCATTGAAGAAAACATCTTCAAAATCACCAAATATCAAAAGTAGGTGTGAATATACAACTAATTATGTTTTCTCCAATGACTATAATACTCACTCGAAAAGGATATAATTGTTTTCTACATTTATATTAAATAGATTATACAATTTTTTTATAAAACAGTTTATAACTAAATATAAATACTTCTCCAAATAATTTATATCTAAATACATAATAAAACCATCTGAAACAATATTACATAAATCTATACTCTAATTAATCTGTTAAATAAATATTAAAATCAAATTTTAAAAACTATTTTAGTAAAAAAATTCAATCTAGACAACAATATCTTCCAAAAATTCATGGATCTTTATGATAGTTACATACTCTTGATCGGTTTCTTGAAAATATACAAAGTCATCCTAATGTAATTGTTCCCCATGTTACATTTATCTTTATTTACCAGTAACATGATCATATTTCAACAATTCCAATTAATGAAATATGATATGCACACTTTGTTTTCCAAAAACTAAAAACAAATTTAAACAATTTCACAGGCTTTAATAAAAATGTCCGTTTATTAAAAAAAATTCAACCATAGAATTAATTAAAATAAAATTATTTTAGAAACCCATATATAATCTAGGGAAATAATAAATAAAAAAATTGATAAATTTTAGTGCATCCATTATTTCAAAATCCCCATTTACATAAAAAACTATGGGTTTTAACAAAACCCCCAATTTTTTATGATTTCCACCACCCTTCACTAAAAATGGATTTACAATTTTACATCAGAAAAAACAAATTAATTTTAATCAAAAACTAATTTTTAATTCATTTCATGAAATTTATGTAAGGGGAGATGATAATTATTATATCTACCTTGCTCGTTTCGATGAAAACCGACAACGGACAACGAACACTCAAGAATCTAGTAATGATTCAATGAAATGGCTGAATATATCTTCTCATGTCATGATAAACAATAGATATAAACTTATTTATCCTCAATAATCGAATATATACCCATGGGTGTTGCAGATCTATGAAAATGATATGATATTAGTAGTAGATATAAGTTACCTTGAAGAAAATGATGATGAATTGGCATTTACTGGAACAATCTTCCGTTGATTCGCCATGAAATAAGTTGGGATCATTTCCAGATCGATGGGTGAACCTCCATTTTAATTTTGGGGAGAAAAAAATAGTATTTATTTGGGTCAAAATAGATCAAACTGATTTCCAAACTAAATTAAATATGCATTAATAGGAAAATGGGTTTTTCCTTTCATTGATTGGCCACATGGTTTGGCCAAACCATGTTTAAACGGTGAACCTTACATTACCAAAAAACCACTAAAATGTACTCCAATGTCTCCCCACCTTACCATATAACCATTATTTATATGAAAGGAATCCTTTGAGGGTTAAAAACTTGAAATTGGAGGTGCTACATTCTCCCCGCCATTAGACTTTATCTCGCTATAAAGTTGAAATCTATTGCTACCCAAAAAGAGTTCTAGACATTTAACATTAATTTCATTCTCATGTTCCATGTATCATCCCGAATCTGACCATGTTTCCATGAAACCCTCACTAGACTAATTCATTTTTAATACAAGACATTATCTTGATTATTAACAATCTACATTGTTATATGAAACAACGAAGCATCTTGTAACGACCAGGGTATTTATATAATATTAAATTGTCATATCTATTAATATTTATAATGTATTAATTTTATGTTAAATATAACACTTTTTTTATATCATACTCAACATGCAACAAAAGGTTACTTTAAAATGTTATGTTGCAAACAACGTTGTGTTATACCGAAAAATAATATAATAATATTATTTGTAGTTAACACCTAGAAATTTCATTTTCATGAATAATCAGAACTAAATACAATATGATCATATAGGTTTTTTAAATGTTTTTACTTTTATCAATTAAAATTTAGAAGATTATAATAAGAGTGAGTGTAAATTGAAAAATGAAATACTATAATATGCTTTAAAAAGTCGATTTACCACCTTTTGATGGAAAAACATTTTAAAATATAGTTTTGTCTCTTTTATATGTTCCATATTAACAAATAACATTATTCTTTAAAATAGGAACTTCAAATTATAGTTTTGTTAAATATTTCTATTTTTTTTATAAATTTCCTTTTTTGATTAATAGTTGATAATAATGCATTTAAATTTAAAACTACATTCTAATCTAATTTATTTATATGATTATAGTATCATTTTAATTGTGATAAAAGTTTATTTTGATTATATTTTTTCCATTTGATACAATTTGGTTCATTGAAAGTAATTTATCTTTTTAATTACACATAAAAACATGTCAATCATTTGATAGTTATTATTTCATAAAAACATGTTTTTTAGTTTTGACAATGGGAATTTATTTATGAAACTCTTGTATTTTGAATTTGGAAAAATGGATTCAATATATGTAATCATAAGGTCGAAATTGAGTAAGTATGTATCTTTTATTTTTAGAAATTATGAATAGTGACTTCAGTAAATATTTTATATACAATGTTTAGAGGATAAATCTGGTAAATAAGGGAAGAAAATAATATTATAATAATATTAAATTACCCAAAAAGATGTTATAAATCTATTGGAATATATATTTACAACCACAATAATTATTAGGTCGATTTGGGGATCCCATGGTGCCACTTTTAAGTCAAAATGGAATTTTATAAAAATTAATTTAATGTTATATAAAATATAACATAAACATATAAATTTTAGTAAACCAATTTTTATATGAATTTATATATGTGATATTTTGAACATTAAATAGTAATTAGATATACACATATATTTCCTAAATAATGATATTTTTTTAATTTTTAGACATCATATAATTAAATTTATTTACGAAATAATGGTGATGTAGTGATTACCTTTTTGATGACTGTTTTCAAAAAATTAGAATATAAGTATTAAAATAAAGTTATTTTGAAACTTTTTATAACATACAAGAATTTTAGGGGTACTTATGACTTGTTATATTTGTAGTAATGATGGTTTTTATAAATAATCATGTTTTTATTGATTTTGTTAATGTATTAATATGAATAGTTTATAAATTGACATAAATGAGTATTAAAAAAATTAATATTTTATTAAATGAGAAAATAATACTAAAAATATAAGATTCAGACAATGGACATATATTTTGAGACCAATAGAAATTATGATACATTTTTTGTATCTTGGCATTTCATTGTAAAAATAATAATCATATAGTTTTTATATAAAATAGGACATGGTAAAAGTTGAGTTATTTTACAAAGTGTTAAAGAGAAAAGATAAGGATAATTTTTTGACCTAATAATGTATAAAACAAATTTTCTATGAAGATTTAGAACATTAAACACCATATCATTGAATTTATTTATTTAGGGAATTTCTAAAATCCATATTCAATTTAGAATAAATTAATATTTTCAATCTTTTCTAAAGAGACCTTCCTTTCCTTATAAAAGGCCATAACCCCAAACCCTTTATTTAGAACTATAAAGTGTATTGAATCCTCAAAAATCTAATACAATATTATCAAAACATCCCTATATTCCACATATAATCCTTACCCTAGGATGAATACAATTCAAGAATGATTTTTGGATGAAACCAAAGGATGTTACCCGATTTAAAGGTAACATCTTCTCTCAAATTCTTTTTTTTCCTTCTCCACAACGTATGCTATTATTATTCTTGGATTACATAAAAACACCAGTATCATCAATGTAATAGGTATTTTTTATGATAATTATTCTAAATACACTTCGACACACCTATATCTAATTGATATGAACATACTATTTCTATGGACGACGAACTACTACCTCACAAAACGATGATTGTTCAATCATCTCATTCCGCCTCTCATGGTGGCCATTATGATATCACAAAAATAATATATAATAGATATGATATTTATTTTATCTCACTGATTATAAAATTATTTTTTATAAAATAATCTTATGATTTTCTTGTGGTATTTATACAATAATTTAATTTGAGGAAGTGTGGTCTACCGCCCCCTCAAAGAGATATGAATCGTTCAGGATATAAATTGATCTTATAAAGGATGGAATTAATGAACTTATGAATCTTATATAAAATATGATATTATATTATAATTATTATATACCTATGTATAATTTTATTTTCATTAATTAAAATGAAAAATATAAATGAAGATAGTGTTCTTGCGTACGTAAAACTTACCATCTCCATGAACGGTGAATTTCAATTTCATATACCCAAATGATATAGAATATTATAAATAAATATATATAATGAATATATTTGATATATATGATATCTAAATCATGAATATAATTCTGTAGATAATAGGATTTTGACCACATGGACAGTTTGATATTATAACAAGTTTAATTTGACTCATGTACCGAGCATCAACAAAGAGACTGATATGAACTTGAATCATTACATGATTGTTATCTCATGGTAATAAGTAATATAAAAGTTATAATAAACATTACAAAATTATTGATGAATGTAGATTTAACATAATTTTAATATTCAGGGAGATAAATAATTAAAAAGAAAAGTCAAACACATGTTCGGGGACCTTCTTTACCAAATTTCCATTATTTGGGTCAATATTATACTTTTAAATATATCGTGCTATGATTATGTATGAAATAAATTTTGATGTCATCTCTTGTATTAATACTTGAATTAGGTGTATTTATAGTGAATACACATAATCAATATTTTTTATATATGAAATAATATTTGTAAGGGAGCTTCTAAACCCAAATTCCATTCATTGGGTTAATCTTCTACTTATTCTCATGCTATGATTATGTGAGTAATAAATTTTGATTTCATATCTTGTATTTTTAAATTATTTATATTTATTTATATTTAATAGACTTTACCTATATATGTCACGACCCTTCCTCGGGGCATGTGCCGTGACTACCCCAAACCCGCCTCCCAAAAGCCAGGGGCTGCCGACTAGCACCAAAGACATAAATCCGGAAAAAAAACGGAAGGCATTGCCCCTATAAAGTAAAAAAACACCAAAGAGTAAGCCAAAAAAAGTAAACACTATGTAAAAATGGGAATAAAATAAAGTGTAGATAGTAAATGGGCTAGAATACAAACCCAAACTGAACATAAAGTACAACTGGAAATAATGTACAACAACTGAATGTAAAGCAGCAACGTCAAGTTGTACAATGGAAGTCCCACCTGAAGGGTGGGTACAGATAGCCACCTCTGCTACACGGGTCCATCCATCTGCTCCGTGTATGTCCCGCCTAGTGGTACACCTCCTGGTATCGACTGCTCCACAAGCCTCAACCACGACCAGCGTTGTCCGTCGTCTGCATCTAGCACAACGTAGTGCGGGCATATCCCGTGCATGGGTGAGTATATGCTACTCAGTAGGGACCCTGAGACCCTTGAAGGTCTCCCAGAACCCACAAATGAAAAACCACAAAGTAAAGATACAATCACAAAGTAACATCCACCACAACTTAGGTATATGCCCATACATATACCTAAGTCATCAATTCCAGTTCGGCTCCAACATTCGAGCCCAAGTTCGATCACGTCCACACAGGATAGTACAACCCAATCCACACAAGAAAGCACATCAAAATCCACATAGTAACGCAAGTTAATCATATCAATGATAATGATTTAAATTCAAGACTCGACTCACACATGTATACTCCTTCATAATGTGATAGAGATTATCTGATGTAGCCACTGATTCATCTAAGCTAGGACCCACGTAGGATACTAAACCAGCTAAGCTGTCGGACCCACATAGGATACAGACCAGCTACTCTACCAGACCCACATAGGATAGAAAGAACATAGTCATCATCATCGAACCCATGAAGGATTTCAGTACGGTCTTCATTGCTACCAAACCCAAAGAGGATTTCAGTGCAGTCTTCATCGCCGTCGAACCCACGGAGGATTTCATTACGGTCTTCATTACTGCCGAACCCCTGAAATATTTCAGTGCAGTCTTCATCGCCATCGAAACCACGGAGGATTTTAGTATAGTATTCATCACTTCTGAACCCACGGATGATTTCAGTGCAGTCTTCATCGCCGTCGATCCCGCGGAGGATTTCAGTACGGTCTTCGTAGTCGCAGCCAGCTCTAGGATTCCCGCACACAGCATGCTCGATTCCGAGAGGGTCCGCTCCATGATCCAAGGGGGTTAATACATCAACTGAAACTTAGTCCAGATTTTATGTATCTCAAAGTTCCTTCTCGACAGGAGGAACTCAACATGATATACGGCACGTCAATCGGACGCCCGGTCAGAGAGTTATTGACTTTTTCGTTCTAGGGGCCTGGTTACTTTTTAAGTCAAAACCAAAACGACCACACTCCAGCTGTGTACAAACCTCGAGCAGAGTAAGTCAAAAGGTCCGTCTCACTAAGAGGAATCTTTCAGGACCCGTCCCGGGGGCCCGTGTCGTGACTACCCCATGCCCGCATTCCATAGGCCAGGGGCTGGCGACTAGCACCAAGGCGTAAATTGCTGATAAAAAGGGAAGGAATTGCCTTTGGAAAGTAAACAAACACCATAGAGCAATAATGAAGTAGAAGTAAACACTAAGTACAACAGTAAGTGTGGAAAAGTAAGTGGGCAAGTATACAAACCCAAACTGAAAGTAAAGTACAACTGGAAAGGGGAAAACAATATCTGAAAAGTAAAGCCGCAACGCCGAGCTGTCCACTGGAAATCCCACCTGAAGGGTGGGTACAGATAGCTCCACTGCTCCTCGGGTCACTCCGTCCGCTCCGTATATATCTCGCCCAGTGGTCCACCTCCAGGTACCATCCTGCTCTATAAGCCTCCACCACAATCAACGTTGTCCGTCGTCTGCAACCAACACAATGTATTGCGGGCATTGCCAGTGCAGGGGTGAGTTTAAGCTACTCAGAAGGGAACCCGAGATGCCCAAAGGTCTCCCAGAATCCACAAAGAATAATCCAAAAAAGAAAGATACAATCATGAAGTAACATCTGACACTTCTTAGGTTTATGCCCATACATATACCTAAGTCATCAATTCTCGTTCGGCTCCAAAATCCAAACCCAAGTACAACCCAGTCCACACAGGAAATCAAAACGTAAATCCACACAGGATAGCACAACACAATCCACATTGGAATGTAAAATAGGATTCAGATCACACAGGTATACTTCTTCGAATGATGATACAGATGATCACTGATCCATCTAAGTCGTCGGACCCACAAAGGATCGATAGGTACTAACCCCCGCAATGACCCACAAAGGATCGATAGGAAACTAACCCCCGCAATGACCCACATAGGATCAGACCCACACATGATCTGTAGGCGTTGGCTCTCACAGAACTGCTGAGTGCTGAACCACACAGGATCAGACCCACACATGATCGGTTGCACTGATCCACATAGGATCGCTGAGTGCTGAAGTCGTCACCGTCGAATCCACTGAGGATCTCTGTATAGTCGTCGTCGTCACAGTAGCAGTCACAGCCAGCTCTAGGGTTCCCGCACACAAAAAGCTCGTTCGGGATGGTCCGCTCCACGAGCCGAGAGGCTGATACATCAACTGACACATAGTCCATAGTTGATGTATCCAAAAGTTCCGTATCGCCAACAGGAACTCAAAGTCGCAGACGGCGCGTTAACCGGACGCCCGGTCTGAGAGTTATTGGATTTTTCGTCCCAGGGGCGCGGTTGGTTTTTAAGGGAAAACCAACCCGATCGTACCCCACCTACATCCAAACCATGGGCGGTATAAGATAAAATATTCGTTTCACTTAGAGGAATCCAACAAAGTCGACGGCACGTCAATCGGACGTCCAGAACTTAAGATATGAGCATTTCCGCTCCGAGGGCCCGGTTGGTTTCATGTACGAACCAACCCGGCCAACCCCAAACTATTCCGAAACCTTGAGTGTGATATACCTAAACGACTGCCTCAATTCAAGGATCGCATCGTAACTGACGGTGCATCGATCGAACTTCTGTAGCCCATGTTATGGGCAAAAGACCCCAGACGGTTCGAAAACAGGGGTTTCTGGCCCGAACCGACCCGGCCCGAGCCACCCGGTCGGCCCGAACCGGGTCGGCCCATCCCGGCGCGGCCCGGCGTAGCGTAGCCCGGCCTGGGCACTGCGCGCCCAGCACGCTGGCCAGGTTCTCGGCCAATCGGTCGAGCCATTTGTCGGGGGGGGGCGCCTGCCCCCTGGTGTAATGGCCCCCCCTCCACCCCATTAAATGGGGGCCGTTTTGTGCTGGCCAGTCGGGGGTTTGAACCCCGGCTGCACACCTGTCCAGCCAGCCCACCCCGGTCGTCCGGTTTCTGCCTCCATGGGACTAGAAACGACCGGTCCCCTCCCTGCTCCGACACCGGCGGCCCGGAACCGGCCGCCGGTCACTCTGCTCCGTCGCGGCCCGGAACTGGCCGCGGTTTTGGTTCGTCCGACACGGCGTGATGGCACCACGCCCCTCCGTCGCGGCCCCGCTCCGCCGCGGTGTCTTCGGTTTTCATCGACGCGGAGTGATGGCATCGCGTCCTTGTTCAACTTCACGGCGCATCACGACGGCGCCGCGCATTACTTGTCGTACGATCCCGCGTGGTGTGACGGCACCATGCCATTCCGTTCCAACCAAAATAGAAACAACAATCAAATTGGAGGAGGATCATCCATGTTTGTGCGGTCCGGCCCCCTCTCGTTAATTGATATCAACTGGTCGTAAATTCATGAAGGACGACAAAGTAGAATTCACGAACAAAAATAAATAAATAAATTAAACCCCTACCATGATAAAAGAGATTACGAACGTCGGTGTCACGGAGCGAGGATTCGAAGACGTTGACGGAGATTTCGTTGCAGAAAACCGTCACGAAAAGAGACGTCGCAGAAGAAAAACGTCGTGGAAGAAGACGTCACGTCGCGGGTCGGTGTCGCGGAAGACGGTCTCCGAGGGCTCGGCGCTCCACGTCGGAGATCGTTCGTTCTTCGAATTCTTTGTCAAGAGAATGAAGAACTCAAGACTTCCTTTGCTTTTTCTCCAAAGGCTCTCAAACAACTAAACACCAACCCAATAAAATAAGTTCATAACTTATTTTATTAACACATCAATGGTTTTGAAATTCAAGTGTTTGAATTCCACATTAACTCACCTCATCAATTCCATAAGTTAATAAACATAAGTAAAAAAAATTAATGGGCGATGAGGAGGTTAGAGGATATGAAGGGGTGGGGTTCATGTGGGCCCCACCACCCTCATAACCTCCCAAGAGAGGTTGGGTAGTTACCCAACTTCCATCCAAATGATTAAACACTTAGAGTAAAAATACAAATTCTTTCTAAATTTTTAATTTTAGCTTCCACAATTTTTATTAACTTCTCTTGTGTAAACACAACTCCGGATTAAGCATTCCTAATCAATTACCAGTGCTGCGGTTCCATCGGTGCCCTCGGAATTCGATTCCGAGCACCGATTCAAAAGATAGGAATTCCAACTCGTTTTTTCACTGAACATTCCCGAGCTATACATAGGATAGAAATTCCGGGCACACCCGGCCTCAGAATCAAGTGCCATCAAAAACTACGTTCTTGTAAAATCCCATAGAAAATTAATAAAATATTTTCCTTGATTTTTACGTGTCTTTACATTACTCCCACCTCAGGGCTTTACGTCCCCGTAAATATACATCATAAGCTAATGAAACAAATGTGGGTACTGAGCACGCATTTGAGCCTCCTGCTCCCAAGTGCTCTCCTGGAGGTTCTCGTGCTGCCATCTGATGCGCACTAGAGGAATCGACTGTCCACGCAAGACCCGCTCCTTTAGATCCTAGATCTCTACTGGAACCTATGCAAAAGTCGCCCTATCATCAACGTCAAGCTCTCCATGGTCAATGATATGCGTCGGGTCATGCACGTATCTCCTCATCTGAGATACGTGGAAGACATCGTGCACCCGGTGCAACTGAGGTGGTAGAGCCAGGCGATAAGACACCTCGCCAATCCTGCTGAGGACCTGGAACGTTCCGATAAAGCGTGGAGACAACATTCTACCTCAGACAAATCTATGTAATCCACGTCGAGGTGAGACATGAAAAAAGGCGTGGTCGCCATCCTCGAACTCTAGTGGCCTCCGCCTCCTGTCAACATAAGACTTCTGCCAGCTCTGAGCTGTCCTCAACCGCTCCTGGATGACCAGGACCTTCTCTGTCATGGCCTGAACCATCTCTGGCCCCACAAGTGCGTTCTCCCCAGGTTCTGTCACGCACACACGAGATCTACAAGGTCGGCCATACAATGCCTTGTATGGTGCCATTCTGATGGTGGAGTGGTAGCTGTTGTTGTACGCAAACTCCACCAAGGATAAGTGGTCCCCCTAGCTGCGACCAAAGTTGAGGACGCATGGTCGGAGCATTTCCACGATAGTCTAAATGGTCCTCTCCTTCTAACCATATGTCTGAGGGTGAAAGGCTGTACTCAGATGTATCTGTGTCCCGAACGCCTCGTGCATCCCCTTCCAAAGCCGGGAAGTAAAGTGAGCATCTCGATCGGAGACGATAGATGATGGCACACCATGAAGCCTCACAATCTCCTGAATGTAAATACGTCCCAAGCTCTTCATTGATCCCTGCTCTCTGATGGGTAAGAAGTGTGCCGACTTGGTGAGTCGGTCGACAATCACCCAAATGGAGTCGTGACCTCTGGAAGTGCGTGGAAGTCCATTCACGAAGTCCATAGATATCCCGACCCACTTCCACTCCGGGACCTCCAAGGGTTGTACCAAGCTTGCTGGTACCTGGTGCTCAGCCTTCACCTGCTGGCAGGTGAGGCATCGAGAAATGAACTATGCCACAACCTTCTTAATGCCCGGCCACCAATGCTGCTGTCTGAGATCCTGGTACATCTTCGCCACTCCAGGATGTACCACCAAAGGAGAAGTGTGAAACTCTCTCAGTACCTCCTACCGTAAAGCAAATGGTACAAAGGTATGTCCTTTGAAAAGGACGTCGTGATCTACTCCAAAGGTGAAACCATCAGGTGTCTGTCCTGAGGATATATGGGCATGCCTCATCTCATATTCAGTGTCCCCACGATGTGCATCTCTGACCCGCTGCAGTAGTGGATGAGTGACTGTGAGAGACTGAAGGAAGGATGCTCCATCTCTATCCACGAAGTATTTATGCAAAGAGGCTAGCTTCTTTGTCGCCTCCTCAAGTAGATGAATGCTCGTCCTCCTGCTGAGGGCATCGTCTACCACGTTCCCCTTCCTAGGAGTATAGAATATCTCAAAGTCATAGTCCTGGAGGAACTCGAGCCATCGCCGTTGTCTCAGATTCAGATCCTTCTGAGAGAAGATGTATATGATACTCTGATGGTCAGAGAAGACTGTAAAGCGCTCTCCCATCAGGTAGTGTCGCCATGTCTTCAGAGCGAAGACTACTGTTGCTAACATCAGGTCATGGGTAGTGTTTTTCTTCTTATGTATCCTCAACTGACGTAATCCATAGGCGATCACGGCCCACTCCTGAATCAGGACACATCTGAGTCTGGTCCCTGATGCATCACAGTAGACTACGTACCCTACTCCCTCCTCAAGCAACCTCAAGATAGGGGCGCTGGTAAATCTCTTTCTCAGCTCCTGGAAGCTCTTATGACATCTGTCTAACCACACAAAGGGTTTCCCCTTCTTCGTCAAAGCTGAGAGTGGTTCCGTAACTCTGGAGAAGTCCGGCACAAATCTCTGATAGTATCCAGCTAGTCCCAAGAAACTCCGCACCTCCGTCACGCTCTTGGGTGGATTCCAAGCTATCATTGCCTCGATCTTTGTAGGATCCTCTGCAAATCCAACCTTAGAGATAACGGGTCCCATGAAGTGGACCTTGTGAATCCAGAACTGACACTTTGAGAGATTGCCATAAAGCTGGTGCTCTCGGGGTGTGTCTAGTACAACTCGCAAGTGGTAGGCATGCTCCTCCTCAGTCGTCGAGTAAATCAAAATGTCATCGATGAAGACCATGAAAAATCGATCGAGGAATGGCTGAAAGATCCTGTTCATGAGGTCCATGAACACTGCTGGAGAATTGGTCATGCCGAAGGGCATAACCAAGAACTCATAGTGGCCATACCGACACCCGAAGGCCGTCTTCTGCACGTCCTCGTCTCGAACTATGAGCTGATGATAGCCTGACCTAAATTCTATCTTCGAGAACCACCGTTCTCCATTGAGCTGATCAAAGAGGTCATCAATAATTGGTAGAAGATACTTGTTCCTCACTGTCACCTGGTTCAGGCAACGATAGTCGACACAAAGTCGCAAGCTCCCGTTCGCCTTCTTGGCGAACAAAATCGGGGAACCCTAGGGTGAAACAATGGGTCGGATGAACCCCTTGCCCTGCAAGTCCTTCAACTGTACTCGTAGCTCTTGAAGCTCAGCTGGGGTCATCTGATAGGCTGGAGTCGATATCGGGGTTGTCCCGGGATATAGGTCGATATAAAAGTCTACCTCTCTACGAGGATGTAGCCCTGGAACGCCGTCGGGAAAGACATCCACATACTATTCCACCACTGCAGGAAAACTAGGACTCCGCACGTCAACAACTTCTAGGATGTGGCCATCCAACTGATAAGTGATGGGTTGTCCTCTCCATTGCGAGAGTCCATCCTGTGCTGTAAAGGCTTCCTTCTCACCGGTGAAGGTGAACCTACTACCGTCTGTGCATAAACATTGGACCTTGCGCCTAATACAGTCGATATGGGAATGAACCGTAGATAACCAATCTATGCCCAAGATGACGTCGTAAGGCCTCGATGCAGCTACAAGAAGATCCCAGTCGAAGATCTCGCCTCCTAGAGTAAGTTCACACTGTCGGAACTAGTGCGTAATCGTCGAATCTGCTCCCGTAGGAGTCTCTTACCGTAAGGATCGAGCCAACGGCTCTGTCGGAATCTCCGAGCTCCGAACAAGGGCAGCGGCTATGAAAGAGTGACTCGATCCTGTGTCTATAAGAACTAAAGAAATGGTGGAATAGACACAGATAGTACCTAGAATCATCTCGGGCGCGCCGTGGTCATAGGCCTCCACTGCCTGGATCTATGCATGTCTCTGCCTACTAGCTCCCTGTGGTCGGGGTGGACCTCCTGGTGGTGGTGGTGGTAGAGCCTCAAAGCGTCTCCCACCACCTACTACTCGGCAAGCTCCTCTGCCTCGTCCGCCTACTCCCTGCGGACCGCCACGGTCGACCCTCTGCCTCTGCCTCAGTGGTCCCTCAACCGTCTGCTGCTCCTCGGCACAGCGGGTCGGGAAATCACGATCCATGTGGCCATGCCCGCCACATGAGTAGCACTGCCTGCCTCTCAAAAGACTGGCTCTGCGCTGTGTGCCCCGCACTACTGAGCCAGTGTCCTGAGGTAGTCTTCCTAAGGGTCTGGTCTGCCTGGACCCATGAATCATCCGTTGACTGCCTGCTGCAGAAGACTCTGCTACGTGCTTCCTCGTGGTAGGTCTCGCCGCTGATGAAGGCTCTGCAAGAAAACTCTCGATCAAAAGGGCTCGCTCCAGTACTCCTTCCTGGGTCGGAATGCTGAGGGAGATCATCGAAGCCCTAATCTCATGTCTCAATCCCTGCTCAAAGGTCCGGGCTTGGAAGAATGGGTCTCGTACCATATCTGTCGAGTAGCGCGATAGATCGGTAAATCTCGCCGAGTACTGGGGGACTGTCAAGCTGCCCTGCCGCAGCTGAAGAAGCTCATGGATGCGCACCGCAAGGAGGGTGGATGGGACGAACTACGAGTGTAAGAGTCCCTCAAATTCTGTCTAGAGGAGAGATGCCTCATCATGCACCTGGAGCATCAAGCTCCACCATCGGCCCGCTGCTGCGTGCAGTAGGCTCGCTGCGAGGATCACCATGAGGTCTGCTGGTGTACTCACTAACCGGAAAACACTCACCACTTCCTCCAGCCAGTCCTCGGCTGCCTGGGGGTCCCTCTCCCCATGGAACCTGGGCGGTCCCTGGTGCTTGAACTCAGGCAGTGCACTAAGGTGACATGCATCGTCAGTGGCTGGGGCTGGAACCATCGGTGGCTCGGCGGGTAGAGCTACCGCCGGTTCCACTGCTGACAAAGGGCCCTGCACCAAGGTATCGTCGCTCGGTGGGCTGTCGTCATTCTCAACTCTCGCAACCCTAGCTAGATTCCATCGTGGGGAATCTTGAAAAGGAAACATGTGCGCCAAGGTCAGAACAGTATACCTGGTGAGCTGATACAAAGTAATAAAAAAGAAAACATGAAACACACATGAAATCAATGTTTTCGTGCATTAAGTCAGAAATCAGAAGTTAGGGTCCTGGTGTACGGATACGTCAGCCGCCACACCAACACTGGACTCCCTGGACTGATAACCACACCCAATACTCTAAACACTATTGTTTCACATAGAAAAAGATCAGAGTCACAAGTTCTGCGGTAGAACCGAACTCCTCTGATACCAATTTGTCACGACCCGTCCTCGGGGCCCGTGTCGTGACTACCCCAAGCCTGCCTTCCATAGGACAGGGGCTGGCGACTAGCACCAAGGCGTAAATTCCCGATAAAAAGGGAAGGCATTGCCTTTGGAATGTAAAAAAACACCACAGAGCAAGCAAGCAGTAGAAGTAAACACTAAGTAAAAACTGAGTACAATAGTAAGTGCAGAAACGTAAGTGGGCCAGTATACAAACCCAAACTGAAAGTAAAGTACAACTGGAAAGGGGAAAACATCAACTGAAAAGTAAAGCCGCAACACTGAGCTTCCCACTGGAAATCCCAGCTGAAGGGTGGGTACAGATAGCTCCATTGCTCCTTGGGTCCCGCCATCCGCTCCGTGTACGTTCCGCCCAGTGGTCCACCTCCAGGTACCGTCCTACTCTGCAAGCCTCAACCACGATCAACGTTGTCTGTCGTCTGCAACCAACACAACGTAGTGTGGGCATAGCCCGTGCAGGGGGGAGTATAAGGTACTCAGTAGGGACCCCGAGACGCCCAAAGCTCTCCCAGAATCTAGAAAGGATAATCCAAAAAAGAAAGATACAATCATGAAGTAACATCCGACACTGCTTAGGTATATTCCCATACATATTCCTAAGTCATCAATTCTCGTTCGGCTCCAACATTCGAACCCAAGTACAACCCAGTCCACACAGGAAATAAAAACGTAAATCTACACAGGATAGAACAACATAATCTACATTGGAATGTAAACAGGATTTAGCTCACACAGGTATACTTATTCGAACGATGATAAATATGATCACTGATCCATCTAAGTCGTCGGACCCACAATGGATCGATAGGTACTAACCCCCTGCAATGACCCACAAAGGATCGATAGGAAACTAACCCCCGCAATGACCCACACAGGATCGGACCCGCACAGGATCTATAGGCGCTGGCTCTCATAGAACCGCTGAGCGCTGACCCATACAGGATTGGACCCACATAGGATCGGTAGCACTGATCCACATAGGATTGCTGGGTGCTGAAGTCGTCGCCGTCGAATCCAATGAGGAATCATGTACAGTCGTCATCGTCACAATAGCAGTCACAGCCAGCTATAGGGTTCCCGCACACAGCAAGCTCGTTCATGAGGGTCCGCTACATGAGCCGAGAGGATGATACATAAACTGAAACATAGTCCAGAGTAGATGTATCCAAAAGTTATGTATCACCAACATGAACTCAACGTCGCAGACGGCGCGTCAATCAGACGCCCGGTCTGAGAGTTATTGGCCTTTTCATCCTAGGGGCCCGGTTAGGTTTTAGGGAAAAACAAACCCGACCGTACTCCACCTGTATCCAAACCTCGGGCAGAGTAAGCCAAAATATCCTTTTAACTTAGAGGAATCCAACAACGTCGATGTCACATCAATCAGACGTCCGGAGCTTAAGATATGAGTGTTTCTGCTCCGAGGGCCCAGTTGGTTTCGTGTACGAACCAACCCGGCCAAACCCAATGTATTCCGAAACCTTGAATGCGATATACCAAATCGACCTCCTCAATTCAAGGATCGCATAGCAACTAAAGGTGGATCGATCGGAAGTCTGTAGCCCATGTTGTGGGAAAAAGACCGTAGATGGTCCGAAAACGGGGGTTTTGGGCCTAGACCGACCCGGCCCGAGACCCCCCGGTTAGCCCGACCTGGGTCAGCCCGGCCCGGCCTGTGCACAGCGCGCCCAGCGCGCTGTCCAGGTGCTCGGCCAACCGGCCGCACCGTTTGGCAGGGGGGCGCCTGCCCCCTGGTGTAACCGCACCCCCCCTAGTTAAATGGGGGTCGTTTTGTGCTGGTCGGCCAGGGGTTTGAACCCCCGGCTGCACACCTGTCCGGCCGACCTGCCCAGCCTAGCCGGTTTCTGCCTCCACGGGACCGGCGACGGCCAGTCCCCTCCCTGCTCTGACACCGGCGACCCGGAACCGGCCGCCGGTCACTCTGCTCCACCGCGGCCCGGAACAGGCCGTGGTTTTGGTTCGTCTAGCACGGCGCGATAGCGCCGTGCCCCTCTGCCGCGACCTCGATCCGGCCGTGGTGTCTTTGGTTTTCTTCGACGCGCCGCGACGGCGTTGCGTCCTTGTTCAACTTCACGGCGCAGCGCGACGGCGCATCTCATTACTCGTCGTACGATCCCACGTGGTGCGACGGCACCACACCATTCCGTTCCAACCAAAATAGAAACAAAAATCAAATTGTAGGAGGTTCGGCCATGTTTGTGTGGTCCAGCCCCCTCCCATTAATTGATATCAACTGGTCGTAAATTCACGAAGGACGACAAAGTAGAATTCACAAAAGAAAATAAATTAATAAATTAACCCCCTACCTTGATAGAAGAGATGACGAACGTCGGTGTCGCGAAGGGAGGATTATAAGATGTTGACGGATATTTCGTCGCGGAAAACCGTCGTGAAAAGAGACGTCGTGGAAGTAAAACGTCATGGAAGGAGACGTCGCGTCGTGGGTCGGTGTTGCAGAAGACGGTCTCCGAGGGCTCGGCGCTCCATGTCGGAGATCGTTCGTTCTTCGCATTCTTCGTCAAGAGAATGAAGAACTCAAGGCTTCCTTAGATTTTTCTCCAAAGGCTCTCAAACAACAAGTCACCAACCCAATAAAATAAGTTCTTAGCTTATTTTATTAACACATCAAGGCTTTTGAAATTTAATTGTTTGAATTCCACATTAACTCACCTCATTATTTCCATATGTTAATAAACTTATGTTACCAAAATTAATTGGAGTTGAGGAGGTTAGAGGATATGAAGGGGTGGGGTTAATGTGGGCCCCACCACCCTCATAACCTCCCAAGATAGGTTGAGTATTTACCCAACTTCCATCCAAAGGATTAACCACTTAGAGTAAAAATAAAAATTGTTGCTAAATTTTTATTCTTAACTTCCACAATTTTTATCAACTTCTCTCGTGTAAACGCAACTCCCAATTAAGCATTCCTAAGAAATTATCAGCGCTATGGTTCCATCGGTGCCCTCAGAATTTGATTCCGAGCACCGGTTCAAAAGATAATAATTCCCGCTCGTTTGTTCACTGAACGTACCCGAGCTAAACTTCGGATAAAAATTCCGGGCACACCGGGCCTTGGAATCAAGTGCCGTTTGAAACTGTGTTCTTGTAAAATCCCAAAGAAATTTAGGAAAAAACTTCCCTTGAATTTTATGGGTCTTTACAGAATCAAACAATGTTGACGACGCGTCAATCAGAGGTTTGGAGGTCAAGTTAGAATTGTTTCCACTCCGAGGGCCCAGTTGGTTTCGGGTTCGATCCAACCCGGCAGTACGCAAAATTCTCCAACACCATGAGTGTAATGTACCGAAATGACCGCCTCGATCCATGGATCACATCGCAACTTACGGTGCGTCGATTGGAGGTCTGTATCCCTTGATATGGGAAAAAGACCGTAAGTAGTCCGAAAATAGGGGGTCTGGGCCCGGCCTGACCTGGCCCAATACCCCCCCTTGGTCAGCCCCAACCGAGTCGACCCGACCTGGGTCCGGGTCTGACCAGGTGGGGCGTAGCCCGGCCTGGTGGGGCATGGCTCGGCCGGGTCACGTGCTGGCTCGACCAGTGAGCCAAGCGGGTGAAGCGGTCCCGCGCGGCCTTCGCGCTCCGCGGACACGACAAACATCGTGTCCTGCTCCCCCAGATCCTGTGCGGCCGTGGGATCCGGCCGCCTGCCGCCGCAACGATTCCTCCTAGCGGCATGACGTAGCGCCACCTCCTTCGGCCTCTAGGGCCACCGCGCCGGTGACCCAAGCCGCTGGTGATGTCCGTAGGCCACCGGAGTTTCTCCAGTGGTCCGTTTTCAATTCCTTCTCTGCCGGTGTTCATCTCGGGCCTCGTACTTTACTGTGAAATCATCAAATAGCCTCTCCAGCCCGTTCCTTCATCGGCCTTTGATCCGCCCGACAAATAAACAATCTGTAGAGTCTTTGAGTCGCCCCCTACGACCCTGACTCTAGCCGCGGTTTCGTTCGGCCTTAATGGCGCGGCACAACAGTGCCACGCTTCTTCTCCCATTCTTCTTTGTTTCCGCGCGGTGTCATTGCACCATGCTACCTTTGTTCATGCCGTAACAAACACACTCATAAAAGGGGGAGGAGGGTCGGCCTTGTTCGTGCGGTCCGACCTCCTCCCGTTATTATGATAACAGGCGGCCAAAATAGAAGTCAATGTACGACAAAGAAATAATTAACAGGAAAAAACAATTAACCCCTACCTCAAATTGATGATGAATGAAGGTTTGATGCGGAAAAGGGACGTCACAGAAGAGGGCTCTGTAAGCGTCGTCGGCATCGCGGAGAGGAGGATACTCAGTATCGCGGTACATGGTGTCGCGTCGTTGATCTCCATGGAACTAGAGATTTTCGTCGTCTTCTGTCGGAGGCCGGCGTTCTTCGTCGTTCTTCGTGTTCTCTAATGAAGAAGATGAATATTCAAAGCCTTTGAGCAAATCCACTCCCAATCCTTCTCGCACAACCAAACTCCCCCCTTAATAAAATAAGTCTTGACTTATTTTATTAATACACACACAAGACATTAATTTGAAAATGAAATAGGTCTCATTCAATTAATTGAATTAATTTATGAGCATTTAATATTCAAATTAATTTTGAGGGTTGACTTGCCATTAATTCGGAGTACAGGTGAGTTACATATTAAAAGCACGAGATGGGGGTTAAAAAGGGATTTAAGTGGTGGGACTCATGTGGGACCCACTTCACTAATATCCTACCTAGTGGATTCAGGATATTAGTGGGTCCCACTCCAACCACCAAGAGTAGGTCTAAACTACCAAGAATAGAAATAAAATTGTAGCACAATATTTTATTTCATTCTTTAGTTAACCCATTATTTAAAAACCTCACCTGAGCAACGCAACTCTTGAAAATGTGTTCATAAGAAATTACCGTTTATACGGTTTCATTGGTGTCTTCAGATTTCGACTCTGAGCCCTGGTTCAAATGATAGGAAAACCCGCTCATTTGTTCACTAAACATACCCGAGCTGAACTTCGGAAATTGATTCCGGGCACACCGGGACTCAGAATTAGGTGCCGTCAGAAACTGAGTTCTTGTAAAATCCCAAAGTAAATTACGAAAAAATAATTCCATTGAGTTTTAAGGGTCCTTACATTACTACCACCTCATATCATTACATCCCCATAATGATATATCATAAACTAGGGGAACAAATGTGGGTACTATGCACGCATGTGAGCCTCCCGCTCCAAGTGCTCTGCTAGAGGTTCCCGTGCTGCCATCTGATGCGCACTAAAGGAATTGACCGCCCACGTAGGACCCGCTCTGGTCGATCCTCGATCTCCACCGGGACCTCTACTAAAGTCACCCCATCGTCAATGTCCATCTCCCCATGGTTGATGATATGCGTTGGGTCGTGCACGTATCTCTTCAGTTGAGATACATGGAAGACGTCGTGCACCTGGTGCAAATGAGGTGGTAGAGCTAGGCGGTAATCCACCTCCCCTACCCAGCTGAGGACCTTCAATGGTCCGACGAAGAGCAGAGATAAATTGGTGCCTCGGAGAAATCTCTGTAATCCACGTCGAGGTTAGACCCACAAGAAAACGTGGTCGACATCCTCGAACTGTAGTGGCATATTCCTCCTGTCAGCAAAGGTCTTCTGCCGTCTTTGATCTATCCTCATCCACTCCTAGATGAATTAGACCTTCTCTATCGCGGCCTGGATCATCTCTGATCCCACAAGTGCTGACTCCCCAGGGTCTGTCCAGCACAGAGGTGATCTGGAAGGCCAACCATACAATGCCTCGTGTGGTGCCATCCCGCTGGTGGGGTCGTAGCTGTTGTTGTACGCGAACTCCATCAAGGGTTGGTGGTCCTCCCAGCTGTGACCAAAGACAAGGAAACATGCACAGAGCATGTCCTCGAGTTCCTGAATAGTCCTCTCTGTCTGACCATCCATCTGAGGGTGAAAGGTGGTGCTCAGACGTAGCTAAGTCCCGATTGCCTCTTACAACCCCTTCCAAAGCATGGAAGTAAAGAGATAATCTCGGTCAGAGACGATAGATGATAGCACACCATGAATCCATATGATCTCTTGAACATAGAGGCGTCCCATGCTCTCCCCTGAGCCCTGCTCCTTGATGGGTAAGAAGTGAGCCGACTTTGTGAATCGGTCGACAATCACCCAAATGGAGTCGTGATCTCTAGAAGTACGTGGATGTCTAGTCACAAAATCCAAAGATATCCAATCCCACTTCTACTCCGGGACCTCCAAGGGTTGCACAAATCCTGATGGTACCGGGTGCTCTGCCTTCACCTAATGACAGGTGAGGCATCGAGAAACGAACTCAGCTACAACCTTCTTCATACCCGGCCACCAGTGTTGTCATCTGAGATCTTGATACATCTTCGCCACTCTAGGATGTACCGCTAAAGGGGAAGTGTGAAACTCCCTCAGCACCTCCTCCTGTAATGTAGCTGGTACCATGGTACGTCTTCTTAAGAGGACGAAGTGCTCTCCCCCCACAGAGAATCCATCAGGTGCTTGTCCTGAGGATATCTGTACACACAGCGTCTCATAGTCAACGTCCCCACGCCGTGCCTATTTGACCTGCTGTAGTAGTGGAGGAGTGACTATGAGTAACTGAAGAAAGGCTGCTACATCTCTATCCACGAAAGATATCTACAAAGCGTCTAGCTACTCTGTCGACTCCCCAAGTAGCTGAATGACCTTCCTCCTACTGAGAGAATCGGCTAATACGTTCCCCTTTCCATGAGTATAGATTATCTCAATGTCATAGTACTAGAGGAACTCGAGCCATCACCACTGTCTCAGATTCAGGTCCTTCTGCGAGAAGATGTTCTTGAGACTCTGGTGGTCACAGTAGACTGTAAAGTGATCTCCCATCAGATAGTGTCGCCACTTCTTTAGAGAGAAGACCACTACTGCTAACTCCAGGTCATGGGTAGCATATTTCTGCTCATGCTACCTCAAATGTTGTGATTCATAGGTGATCACTGCCCGCTCCTGCATCAGGAAACATCTGAGTCTGGTCCGAGATGCATCGCAGTAGACTAAGTACCATACTCCCTCCACTGGTAGCCTCAAGATAGGTGTGCTAGTCAATCTCTGTCTCAGCTCTTGGAAGCTCTGCTGACATCTATCTGACCACACGATGAGTTTTCCCTTCTTCATCAAAGCTGAGAGTGGGGTCGAATCTCTGGAAAAGTCTTGCAAAAATCTCTGGTAGTACTCAGCTAGACCCAAGAAACTCCGCACCTCCGTCACACTCCTAGGTGGCTCCAAAGCTAGCACTGCATCGATCATCGAATGATCCACCGCAACTCCCGCCTCAGAGATGAAGTGTCCTAAGAAGTGGACCTCACGTAAACAGAACTGACACATCGAGAGCTTTCCATAAATATGGTGCTCTCGGAGTGTGTCTAGTACAACCCGCAAGTGATAGGTGGGCTCCTCCTCATTGGTCGAGTATATCGATATGTCTTCGATGAAGACCACAACAAATCGATCGAGGTATGGATGAATGATCCTGTTCATGAGACCCATGAACACTGTTGGAGAGTTGGTTATGCCAAAAGGAATAACCAAGAACTCATAGTGTCCATAATGACATCTAAATGCCATCTTCTGAATGTCCTCATCTCAAACTCAGAGCTGATGATAGCCTGACCTGAGGTCTATCTTTGAGAACCAACGTGCTCCCTTGAGCTGATCGAAGAGGTCGTCAATCCTCATTAGTGGATACTTGTTCCTCACAGTCTCCTGGTTCATTCAACGATAGTCGACACATAGTCTCAAGCTCCTATCCACCATCTTGGAGAACAAAATTGGGGAAGCCCACAGTGAAACACTGGGTCAGATGAATCCCTTTCCCTGCAAGTCCTCCAGCTGTACTCGTAGCTCTCAAAGCTCAGTGGGAGCCATCCGATATGCTGGAGTGGATATCAGGGTTGTCTCAGGGTATAGGTCAATATGAAAGTATACCTCTCTGCGAGGAGGTAGTCCTGGAGCGTCGTCAGGAAACACGTCCTCATACTGATCCACCACTACTTGAAAATTTTGTCTTCGTACGTCAACTGCTCCTAGGATGAGGCTAGCCAACTGATGAGTCATGGGATGTCCTCTCTTCTGCGTGAGCCCATCCTATGCTGCGAAGGCTACCTTCTCGCCGGTGAAGGTGAACCTGCTCCCATCAGTGCGTATACACCTCACCTTGCACCTAATACAGTCGATCTGAGTATTGACTGTAGATAACCAATCAATGCCCAAGATGACATCCTAAGGCCTAGACACTGCTACATGATGATCCTATCTGAATCTCTCGCCTCCTAGAGTAATCTCACACTGCTGGCACTAGTGTGTAATCATCGAGTCCTCTCCCGTATGAGTCTCTAGCTGTAAAAATCAAGCCAACAGCTCTGTAGGATCCTCCGAGATCCGAACAAGGGCAGCGGCAATAAAAGAATGACTCGCTCCTGTGTCTATAAGTACTACAGAAAGGGTGGAGTAGACATAGATAGTACCTCGAATCATCTCTGGCATGCCATGGTTGTAGGCCTCCGCTACCTGAAGCTGAGTCTGTCTCTTCCCGCCAGAACCCTGTGGTCAGGGTGGACCGCCTGGTGGTGGTGGTGGTAAAGCCTCAAAGTGTGGCCCACCATATACTGCTCGGCCAGCTCCCATGCCTAGTCTTCCTAATCTCAGTAGACCTCCACGGTCGACCCTCTGCCTCTGCCTGGGTGGCCCCTCAACCGTCTGCTGCTCCTCTGCACAGCGGGTCGGGCAATCATGAGCCATGTGGCCCTGTCCGATGCATGCCTAGCACTGTCTGATCCTCAGATGGATGACTCTATGTCGGGTTCCCCGCACCTCTGAGCCAGTGGCCTTAGGTCGTCTTCAAGATAGTTCGATCCGCCTGGACCACTGTGACGTCCGTTGACTGCCAACTGCAGATGACTCTACTACATGCCTCCATGCATTAGGTCTCGCTACTGGTGTAGGCTCAGCAATAAAGCTCTCAATGAGAATAGCTCTCTCTATTACTCTTGCCTGTGTCGGAATGCTGAGGGAGATCACCGATGCCATGATATCATGCCTCAGTCCCTGCTCGATGGTCCGGGCCCAAAAGAATGGGTCTCGTACCATGTCTGTCGAATAGTGCGAGAGATTAGTGAATATCACCGAGTACTGGTCGACTGTCATGCTACCCTGCCGCAGATGTAGTAGATCCTAAATGGGCACTGCACGGAGGGTGGCTGGGAAGAACACTGAGATGAAAAGGCTCTCAACGTCCGTCCAGAGGAGAGATGCCTCGTCGTGCACCTGGAGAATCAAGCTCCACCATCTGCCTGCTTCCGCATGCAGGAGGCTTGCTGCAAGGATGACCATGAGGTCCGCTGGTGTCCCCATTAACCTGAAAACTCGCACAACCGCCTCCATCCAATCCTTGGCTGCCTGAGGGTCCGTCTCCCGCGGAACCTGGGTGGTCTCTGACGCTGAAACACATGCGGTGCACTAAGGTGACATGAACTCTCAGAGGCTGGGGTGAGTAGCATTGGTTTCTCGGCGGGTAGAGGCACCACTGGTGCCTCCTCTGAAAAAGGGCCCTACACTAAGGCCTCGTCACTCGGGGGGCTGTTGTCTCGCACAAAGCTCGGAACCCTAGCTGGCTGCTGTCGTGGCGCCATCCTAAAAAGAAACAGGTGCTCCATGGTCAATACAATATACCTGGTGATATGACACAAAGTAATCACAAAGAAAACTTTTGAAACACACATGAAATAAATGTTTTCATGCATTGAGTCAGGAATCAGAAGTCACGGTCCTGGTGTATGGATAAGTCGACCGCCACACCAACCCTGGATTCCCTAGACTGATAATCACACTCAATACCCTAAACACAATTGCTTTAAATAGAAGAAATATTAGAGTCCTGAGATCTGTGGTAGAACCGAACTGCTCTGATACAAATTTATCACGACCTATCCTCGGAGCCCGTGGCGTGACTACCCTAAGACCGCCTCCCATAGGCATGGGGCTGGCAACTAGTACCAAAGGCGTAAATCCCAAAAATGGGAGGGAATTGCCTTTATAAAGTAAACAAACACCACATAGTAAGCCAACATAAGTAAACACTAAGTAAAAGTGGGTACAAAAGTAAGTGAGGAAAGTAAATGGGCCAGAATACAAACCCAAACTGAAAGTAATGTACAACTGGAATGAAAGTAAAACAACTAAAAGTAATGTAGCAAAGTCGAGCTGTCCAGTGGAAGTCCCACCTGAAGGGTGGGTACAGATAGCCACCTCAGCTCCACGGGTCCAGCTGTCCGCTCTGTGTACGTCCTGTCCAGTGGTCCACCTCCTGGTACTGACTGCTCCACAATCCTCGACCACAATCAGCGCTGTCCATCGTCTGCATCCAACACAACGTAGTGCATGCATAGCTCGTGTAGGGGTGAGTATACTCTACTCAGTAGGGACCCCGAGACCTCCAAAGGTCTCCTAGAATCCACAATGGAAAATCCATAAAAGAAAGATACAATCACGAAGTAACATCCACCACTACTAAGGTATATTCCCATACATATACCTAAGTCATCAATTCCAGTTCAGTTCCAACATCTGAGCCCAAGTTCGATCACGTCCACAGAGTATAGTACAACCCAATCCACAAAGGAAAGCACAACATAATTCACATAGGAAAGAAAGTCAATCATATCAAAGATAATGATTTAAAGTCAAGAAAAAACTCACACAGGTATACTCCTTTGTAATGTGATATAGATTATTATATGTAGCCACTGATTCATCTAATCTAGGACCCACGTAGGTTACTAAACCAGCTAAGCTGTCAGACCCACATAGGATACAGACCAGCTACTCTGCCAGATCCACATAGGATAGCAAGAACAGAGTCATCACCATGAACCCATGGAGGATTTTATTATAGTCTTCATTTCTGCTGAACCCACGGAGGATTTCATTGCAGTCTTCATCACCCCCGAACCCATGGTGGATTTTAGTACGGTCTTCATCACTACTAAACCCACAGAGGATTTCAGTGCAGTCTTCATCGCCGTCGAACCCACGGAGGATTTCAGTACGGTCCTCATCAATGCCAAACTGAAGGAGGATTTCAGTACAGTCTTCTTCTCCGTCAAACCCACGGAGGATTTCAGTATGGTCTTCACAGTCACATCCAGCTCTAGGGTTCCCGCACACAGCATGCCCGATTCCAGGAGGGTCCGCTCCAAGAACCAAGGGGTTTCGATAAATCAACTGACACGTAGTCTGGATTTGATTTATCTCAATGTTCCATCTTGATAAAAGGAACTCAACGTGACAGACGGTGCATCAATCGGACGCCCGATCTGAGAGTTATTGGCCTTTTGGTTCTAGGGGCCCGGTTGGTTTTTAAGTCCAAACCAACCCAACCGCACTCTAATTGTTTTAAAACCTCGATAAAAGTAATCCAACAGGTCCGTCTCACTAAGAGGAATCCAACAAAGGTGATGGCACGTCAATCGGACGTCCGGAGCTCATGTTATAAGAGTTTCTGCTCCGAGGGCCCTATTGGTTTTGTGTTCGAACCAACATGTCCATACAAAAAGTTCTTCCAAACCTTGAGTGTAATATACCGAATCAACGGTCTCGATCCAAGGATCACATCGCAATAGACGGTTCTTCGATCGGAGTTCTGTAGCCCATGATATGGGAAAAATACCAGAAGTAGTCTGAAAATGGGGGGTCTGGGCCCGACCTGACCTGACCCAACCCCCCCTGTGTCGGCACGAACCAGGTTTACCCGACCCGGCCGAGCGCGGCCTGTTCCGGTCCGCGCAACCGGGCCCGGCCCGGCCGGGTGGCGCGCTGGTTCGGCCAGCGATCCGAGCAGGGGAGGCAGTCCCCCGCGACCTTCGCGCTCCGCAGACGCGGCGAGCGCCGCGTCCTGCTCCCCCGGATCGCGCGCGGCCGTAGGATCCGGCTGCCTGACTCCACCGCGCCGGCGACCCGCACCGCTGGTGATGTCCGCAGGCCACCAGAGTTTCTCTGGTGGTTCGTTTCAATTCCGTCTACGCCGATGTTCATCCCGGGCCCCGCACCTTACTGAAGAATCATCAAAACGCCTCTACGGCTCGTTCCGTCACCACCCGTCAATCCACCCATCAAATAAACAATCTGCGGAGTCTTTGAATTGCCCCATGCGACCCTGACTTCGGCCGCAGTTTCATTCGGCCTTAACGGCGTGGCGCGATGGTGCCACACTTCTTCGCTTGTTCTTCTTTGTTTCCGTGCGGTGCCACTGCACCGCGCTACCTTTGTTTGTGCCATGAAAAACACAATCCTCTAAGGGTGGGGAGAGTCAGCTATGTTCGTTCGGTCCGACCTCCTCCCGTTATTATGATAACAGGTGTCCCAAATATAAGTTGATGAACAACAAAGAAATAAATCATGGGAAAAAACAATTAACCCCTACCTCAAAGTGACGATGAACGAATGTTTGACTCAGAAAAGGGACATCGCGGAAGAAGGCTCTGTAAGCATCATCGACGTCGCGGAGAGGATGATCATCGGTGTTGTGGTAAACGGTGTTGCGTCATCTATCTCGGGGGAAATAGCGTTCTTCTTCGTCTTCCATCGGAGGCCGACATTCTTCGTCTTTCTTCACATTCTCCAATGAAGAAGATGAAGATTCAAAGGCTTTGATAAAATCCTCTCCCAATCCTTCTCGCACAACCAAACTCACAATTAATAAAATAAGTCTTGTCTTATTTTATTAATACACATGCAAGCCATTAATTTTAAAATCAAAGAGGTCTCATTCAATTAATTGAATTAATTGAGGAGTGTTTAATAATCAAATTAATTTTGAGGGTTGACTTGCCATTAATTTGGGTGCAGGTGAGTCACATATTAAAATCACGAGATGGAGGTTAAAAATGGATTGAAGGGGTAGGGCTCGTGTGGGCCCCACTTCACTAATATCCTACCTAGTGGAGTAAGGATATTACTGGGTCCCACTCCAACCACCAAGCGTAGGCTTAAACTATCCAGAATAGAAATAAAATTGTAGCACAATATTTTATTTCATTCTATAGTTAACCCATTATTTAAAAACCTCACCCGAGTAACGCAACTCCAGAAAAGGTGTTCCTAAGCAATTATCGGCTTTGTGGTTTCATCAGTGTCCTCGAATTTGGATTCCGAGAACCGGTTCAAAAGTTAGGAAAACCCACTCTTTCGTTTACTGAACGTACCCGATCTAAACTTTGGAAATTGATTCCAGGCACACCGGGCCTTGGAATCTGGTGCCGTCAGAAACTACGTTCTTATAAAATCCCAAAGAAAAATAAGAAAAAAAATTTCCCTTGAATTTTATGGGTCTTTACAATATATTTTATTTACAAAATTTTCTCTTTGTGTTATCAAATCACCCTCAGTTTTTAATCAAAGACTACTTTATATTATATATTTTAATTAACATTTTGTTATATTGGGATGTGTTATTATATATTCTTATTGTTGTACATTTTATTTTCATGTGATTAGAGACCATTTTATCTCTCATCAACTACAGTTATGAATTTTTTATTGATGCTATTAGGATACCTAATTTTCATAAGGGATCATCATAACCCAATTTCCAATCTCTAGGATAAATTTATACAAATTTATTATGTGGGGCTATGAATATGTGTGAATGACCTCTTCTTCTTTTAAACATAATATCCACTTATATTGGGTGAAAATATGTTTTTTCACACATAATTTTGTCAGTGGTTTTTTCTTAATGTAATGATATGATATTGTAAAGGGACGTTGTCTCAATCTACTTTCATTTAGGCAGTCTTTGATTTATACATGAATTTCATTTATAAATTGTATAATATACCCATATGACTTTTACATTAATTCAAATGATTTTTTTTATGAATTTTATTTCTAAACGGAAAAAATATTGTTCCTTTTTATCACACATCATGACAATGACGATTATGTTGTCGTGATTATTATTTGATCATTGGATTGTTTAACATTATGTATTGTTTTTTTAAGGGAAAATAAATTTCATTACCCCTTTTTACTTATTTTTTTTATTAAAAATGGTTATGAGAAAGCAATTATTATTTCAATATTTTGAAATGGTATATTTTGATTGCAATGTGGAAATTCTATACATCATTTATTATTGTATTATGTGTTATGGATATAGGGAATTGATTAATTATATTTGTGGTTTCATGAAAAACCTAGGGATGGTGAACCTGAGATAGCTCTCCAATGAATTACGTAACTTGAAAGAGGTAAACTTTACTATTTCTCCTGAGATATTTGAGGAATATACTGTGATGGGTATTCTAATCATAACACCCTAGGTAGGTGTGAATGTTACAATGTATCAATGTTATGGATTCTAAAAGTTACCAGTGCGATTTATGATTTATATGTGTTATTAATAAATATTTTGATATCCTTAGTTATGTTAATGATATATGCTTTATGATTAAAAAGTATGATTTTTAGATTTATATTTAATCATGTACAGATGTTTTTTCCATTATTTTATATCCCTTTTTGATATTTTATTGCCTCATCCCATGTTTTTTTGAAAAAAAAATCATTATTGATAATGAAGGATAAGATAAGGGAAGAATTCTAGAATATTTATTTCTGGAAATGAAATTTTGATTAATTTACCATCAATGGCGCGAAGGCCTTTAATGTTTTTTTAATGAATAAAACATCATTTAAGGGATTTTAGGGGAACTAAGACATCATAGAAAAAAGAAAAACCACAACTCGAAGGTGGGAAAATATACTCGTACTGAGAACATGGGAAATCCCTCCCCAATTTATGAATCATGATGAAGTTTTCGGCCATTACAAGGCTGTTAAACAAGCATGTGTCATGTGTTAAAGCAGATGTCTGATCCGATAGTTGTCCCCATACCCTGTAAAATATCTAAATCCAATCAGTTATGCAAATATGAACCATAAACTCTGAACCACCTCTGAGACCTTGTCCTTGTGATAAAGTACATCATCTACATTAATACTACACAAAACATCACCATAGGAGATCACCTCATATAGTCCTACCCCACCATTTCCACGTACCACTCTCGACACCGCAGTAGCAAGAAACCAAAGGGTAGGAAATCTATGATATAGGATTCCATACCAGTGCCATCCAAGGATTACATGCATAAAACTACGCCAAATAAGCATAGTCAGGTAAAGGAACCAGGATGACCTTACCAGTAGCACCCTCTAGGATAAAACCAATAATACCATAGAAAAAGGGGAACCCTCACAGGATTCAAAACTAGATAAACTCACTGTCAGAGGTAGGATAAGAGCCTGTAGAACCAAATGAAGGGATTTTCCATTTCTAGAAACACCAAAAACCTCCTACATCATTCCAAATTCTAAAAAATCATAGAGTTACACTATGAATACATCACACAGAAATAGAAAACCTCCCCTCGAGAAACCATAAATAGAGGTCCCCCATCACCTGATCATAACCAGAACTTGCCCTGAAACCCACCAAGAACATCAGATCAACCAAAAAGCATCCCCAATGCCACCAGACCATGATCTTGGCCCAAACCAAAACTGATGTACCAATCCTCTATTGAAAAATTAACATAGCTGACGACGAGCCATGTCGTGCTCCTAGGGGAAACATCGCCGAAGATAGAAGAATACTGATCGATCGTAGCATGGAGTAGATAGAGACTCTCTGAACCTCGGAAGCTCCGAGGAAATAAAGAAATAGGGCCAATGATGCCTGGAAATGAGTTCCTAAGGGAGGATCCCTCTAGAAAATAAGCATGTTAGTGTAAAGACGAAGGAAAAGTGGGACAAAACCCAACCCGACTTGTTGGAAAGAGAAACCACCACTCAGAGGCCTCCCACTCCATGTTTTATTTTATGAGTTTTATTATCGTGATTTTTTTGACGTAGTAGAATTGTCTACATTGTAATATTTTAGAGGTAATATTATAGTTCTAGAATTGTTCTCTAAAACACTAAACATGAATAGATCGTCAATGTGATTTCTAGACTAATCTCAATATTATGTAATGTTTACGGCTAGGGCCTTATAGATTGTATAAAAAGGACTTTTTGGATAACTTTATAGGTTAGGTATTTATTTAATTATAAGGGAAATAACCATAATATATAGAATATTAGAAATAATACAGTTTATTTTAGATAAATTGAATGAGTTTAAGTTAACATGAATATGTTAATATTTGTGTTTACCCGCCTCAAAAAATATTATATGATGATTTTACTAATATAATCACACTAACCATTATGGATTTATTAAATGGACTGATCTATCAATCACCAAAGTAACAATTTATGTAATGAAAGCTATCATTGTTTTCTGAATAAGAAACCAAATGAAATGGTGGTATCATGGATAACCCTCGTGGTTTTTCTCAATGAACTATCTTGAGTCATGATTGTCCACCTGGACATTAGTTATTTTTATAAGGCACCATATATGCATGAAAAAAATCCCTCTGGATGTTCATCTTATACTAATAAAGGTAAGTATATTCCATAACATAAGTTTTGAATATGTTGAAAGAAACACCAAGGAAAATTCTTCAAAGGGACAAGAATATTCTATAGATGTTGTAATGATGTTAAATAATATATAACCTTATATGGAAATTGGGAGCATCCGGTTGACTCGAGGAAAGGGAAAATGTTCATTTTGCGGGATCAATTGAATGATTTATATGTGGTGTGCATGGTCATTATACAAATATAGGTCCTAAAAAGATTGTTTAGGAATGGGATTAGCATGACCATACAAATTAATGTTTTCCAAAACCTAATTCCATTCCAATTGAGGATGAGGAAACTGATTATGACCAAAGATAGGTAAAGATTATTTCTTTGCTAATGTTTAGAAATTATTTAATATTAGGATATGATTCATGATTTTGTATGTAGGAATGTATTATAACAGAATTAGTTTGAAAATAATGTTTAATGGATCATGTAGAATGTTTGATTAGTATGATGTCTACATATATGGGATTCAAGAGTTGTCGTATATTTTAGGATGAAGAAATGATTAAAATTATTAAGGCTCTTTTGATGATGGGATTATATTGGAAGTCATTTCTTAATATGTATATCATTGATGTTTAATTTGTAAAATTTTTCTTCATGAAATAATTATCACTTATTGTGGGGATATGATGGATAACCATAGGGCTTCATATGATCTTTTGTTTGTTAGAAAACAAATGAATATAAGTATTTATATAAGGATTTAAATAAATTATATGTTTACATCATAGAAGTATCAGATACTATCAAAACTAGTATTCCATATACATTAACCACTTCTTGGATATTTATATTGGTCATATACTCCGCCACATGAGATTCATTAATTGGAATGAAATGGGATAACGTGGTGAGCCAATAAAAAATCACCCATATGGCATCGTATTTCTAGACCATTCATGGGAGACCTGTAATAAAATACATAGCTATCAACTCACTTTCCCATACTGGAATTAGTAATGACTGCAACATACCATATGGCTAATGATGTTCTCCCTTAACTTGAGGACCTATTAAGAACCTTGAATCAAACTCAACCACATCATTCTTCATACCATTCCACAAAAACTGTTACTTAAATTTTATACATATTTTGTATCCCCAAATGAATTTCACATCTCAAATGGTGGATAGAATGAAAATGTTCTTCATGGAATGTAATATGTACAAAAATCTTATCATGGTACCACGAAACTAAAGACTCATAAAGTTTCTTACCCTCAATGGTCTACCCACCATTGTGTATTGATCTCATAAGAAAAAATTATACAATTGATGTCTGTGCCTCTTTGACAATTTTTAACAAATTTGGAACTTCTGAAACTGAGAAGATAAATAAAACAGTGCCTCATTTTTCACATTCCATATGTATATCATCTAATCCAAACATCAACTTCTACTCATTTAGTACATATTTATCCAACAAATAATATGAATTATCGCTTAATTCATCAGCCACCAAAGACATAGTAAAGCCTAGTCATTAATTCATGAACTGCCTCAACTAACTCCAAATATTTTGTTGTGTAAATCTTCTCATTCTCTATCGAATGTATTGAACAAAAAGAAAAAACAGGGTCTCTCTATATGAGAACACACCCCAACCATGATCCTAAATCATCACAGTAGTCTACATATCCCAATCCAACTTCTAAAATATTTGTGATAGGTGTTGATGTTAGATGCACATTCAACTCTTGAAAAGATTTCTGGAAATCTTCAATCCACTAGAAATGAATATTTTTCATTGGAAACACTTGCATTAGTGATTCTCGTCTTATGGTATAATGAAAAAAACAACAATAATACCCAGAAAAACCAATAAGACTTCATATCTTGAAAACATTCCTCAATGTATTCCAATTTTTAACAACATCAATCCTTTTAGGATCCCCTAAAACACTTTCTTCAAAAATTTCATATCCCAATAAGTGTACCTCTTATATAAAAAAATAACACATATATAGTTTGACATAAAAAATGTGATATCTCCACATTTGTAACACTATCACTAGGTGTCCCTCATCCTCATCCCATGTTTTTTAATATATTAAGATGTTTTCCACAAATACCACAACAAAAGAGTCTATATATTACTAAAATATATTATTCATCAATGGAAATATAATCAATGGTAAAATAATTAGGCCGAATGAAATTACTACATATTCATAGTGGCGATATATTCTTTTAAAATATTTCTACACAACATCAGCCCTTCAAGCTCGAAATTGGTGATATCCTAATCAAAAATAAATCTGAAATAACCACTAAGATCCCCTCAATTGATCAAACAAATCATTAATTCATGATAGTGGATATCGATTATTTATCATAACATGGATAAGGTTATGATAGTCAATTCACAAACAAAGAGTTTTATATGCTTTCGTCATGAACAAGACTGGTGATGCACACAATGATGTACTTGGACGAATGAAACCATTGCACTCCAGCTCCAACCAATATACATTCAACACCCTTAATTCAGGTTGTGCCATCTTATAGTAAGTAATGGAGATATGACTAGTCCCTTTAATAAGATCAATCATAATCTCGACTTCCTAATAGGTGGTAACCCAAGAATGATTTTTGGAAACACATCTAGAAATTAATCCACTATTGTTGGAAATTTTTTTTCATAAATCTCTTCCATCAATTCCAATGTTAGAAAACACCAATTCATAAGAGATTGTTCCAACAGCTAGTTCTAAGAATCATGTGGCACCTGTTTTTTAAATGCCTCATCCTTTGAAGAGACAATTGAATTCATCCTTAGATGTGAAACTAACCTACTTATTATAACAATCCATTTGAGCTTTGAATGTTGTCAAACAATCCATTCATAGGATTACATCAAATACATCCATAATTAGAATTGATAAATCCCATTTCTACTCACCTCAATCAATATTTATATAACACAAACTACACATGAAGGGTTTACATTCTATTTCACTGAGAGGGGATATATTTTTTATCAAATATAGAATCATTTCATTTCTCAAACTCAGAAAATATGTATTCTGAGTATTTATAAATAAATATGATTCAAAAATATCAAAAAACACTTTCATAAGTGTAGAAATTATTAAAATTGTACTTCACATCATAGATGGTCCATACTGATCATCCAGAGTCCCATGTTCAGCTATATATAAATTATTCTTTGTGGTACTGTAATTGTTTTTTCCCTATTGATATTTATCATTTGTATAAGACATGGTGTTCCTAGAATCACCATGCTTAGCTCTGATTTGTTGATGAAACTGATTCTGCTAGCCTCACTCAGGTAAAGCATATGATGATTGAAACACACTATAAGTATCTCGAGCACCTGACCTCAAAGTACTATGAAAATATCACCAAAGATGTACCTTTTTTTATTTTTGGCATTTTCATGGGAGTTTCGTACATTCTGGGTTTATGTGGATTATGTACCACAAGGATAACTTCTGAACTGGACCTTTGGTTTATGAGGATGATTTAATAATCTAGATGTTGGAGTATGATAGGCATCACCACCCTAGAAATAGGTTTCCTTTTTCCTTTTTCTCCCATTAGATGAGTTCCAATCATTTACTATCAATATCATCTTGCCTCCTCATCCCATAACTCTAGATATTTCCCACCCAACCACTGATTCCCTATTTACCATCTCGGAATAATCTGTGATATAATTTACCACTATCTTTGATCGAATATCCTACACGATTCCCGACATGAAGATTTTTTCCTTGAATAACATTGCATTTCCAACATTCGGTGAAAAGTTCACTAAATATGTGAATTTAGCTTTAGATTTAGTAATCGAGAGGCTCTCTTCCCTCATGCCAAAAATTATGTTGTTCTCTGTATTTTGAATGAGCGAGGAGAGAATTGTTTCTTATGAAATTAATCTAAATCCTCTCAACTAAAAACCAGATCCAATATAGAATGCCCCACAAAATTCCACAACTATAATTAAAGATTCTGTAGTATATAAGTTTACATTTTGACTTCAAGTACATCAGTGTGCTGATGAACTTGAATATTTGATTCAACTAGTTCAGAAAACCCTATGCTCTCTCTGGTTCCAAGTCACCCTGAATGATGGTTGAATATGTCTTATAGAAAATGGATAGGGTGGTCCACCTACCATGGCTCCACCATTTGGTTAAGAATGTCCACAAATTAAATGTATTGGACTATAATTTTCACGAACTCTTGGTTCTGTTAGGGTTAATCTGAGACCACATTTTTAGTATCTTCCTCCACATGGTTTTTATGCCGCCAACCAGGTTCCATTTCTAAAAAATGCATTCTCTATGTCTCACTCTTCTATAAATTTATTGGAATGGAATTAAAAATTCTATAACATCAATATCAAGACATTGATTTCAAAATATAACCATTTTTAGAACAAATCACAATTTATTTTTTAAATAAATCATTTACAAAATACACCATCTATTTCTTTTTCAATGTCCAACATTGAAAAAAATTCATTATTTTCAAAATTTAAATCCTTTCCTTGAATCATATTTTTTTACTCAAAATTAGATATTTTATTCATGTGGGAAGCCATTCATCTAAAATTCATGTGATTCAAGTATGATTGGCTAATCCCATGACAATGACACTCCACTATACTACAAGTGATTCCAAAACAATTACATTCCCAACAAACATGTAACATGAAGTTCAGACTAAAAAGGATATATATGTATTTTTATGATCTAATTTTCATATCCTCATAATCCGAATCTTTTCTAGTAAGACCACCCACGAAATAGACAATATTTATTTCATTTCTAGGACTTATAAAACACATGGATACTTATTCCCATATAATGAGAGTACAATGAGTCATTACATGGGCTTAAGAGGCATTCTAAAGACGAAAAAGGATGAAAATAAATGATTAGGTGTCTAAAATATTAGTGGGTGGTGATTTAGCATTTTAATGATAAACTATAAACCATACAACAACAATCCATAACATCTATACGATGCATGAACAAAATATTGAGAATTAATAAATCTTTTATACCGAATAAGACTTAAAAAATGTTACAAAAAATGGTAAGTAGACATCATCCAAACTAAAAAAGATAACTCAACATGACAAGAAAATAAGAAAAATAATCTAGGATCCTCCACCTCCATGCTCTACAACCACCTTATAGCTCAACAACTCAAGATGATGCGCTCAAAACTTGTTGCATTCAACCTTTACCCACATCTGGAATGAGAACTTGTTAAAAAGCCCCAAGTAGACAAAAATGTGTTGAGTATAAAACATAGTAGGATTTCCTCCAATGACTTACCTAATTGGTCCACTTGGATTGATTAGTTATCAACATTTATATAAAATAGTTTTTATAAAACAACGTCTCAATACAGTTTATAACAAATATAAACACTTATCAAACTATATTATTACTATTTATAAACTAAAACCATATTATCCAAATTTGTAGAAAACTATAAACAAGGGAAAAATGTAATTAAATTTTTGAAAAACTTTTTGAAATATTCTTTGAAAAACTTAAAAACTCCACACAATAATAAATACCAAAAATAAATTCATCATTATAGAAATACCATACTCATGAGTGGTTTCTCGTAGATCTACCAAGTATTCACAAAATAATTATTCCTCATGTTCAATATAACCGTTTGAACCATGAAAATCGTCATATTTACACTATTCATAGTAATTAAATATGATACATGCACCATGTTATCCAAAAACCAAAACCAATTTCAAAAAATTTCACTTGATTCAATAAAAATGGCAATCTATGGAAAACATTCCGACCATACAATTTGAAAACATAAAAGAATTTAAAAACCCATATATCTAATTTAAAAATTATAAATATATCAATTATAAATAATTATACAATAAATATAATTTAAAAATATTTATGTAAAAACAAAAACTTTGGATTTTTTGCAAACCCCTCAATTTTCCACGTTTTCCACCACCCATAACTAAAGTTTGATTAAAAATTATAAAGCACAAAAAACCCTTTAATTTGAATAAATAACAAAATTTTATGTAATTACTTTCAATTTCATCAAGGGGATATGTGAGTAAAGCCACATACCACACTCCTATTGATGAAAACGACAATGAAAGAAGAACACTCAAGAATCTCGTCACGATTCCAATAAACCACCTAGGAACACCTCCAAAATGATTGAAAACTCAATATACATCATTATTTGGATTAAAAAAATTATATATTCCAACATGGGGGTTTATGTATTAGAAAAATTGTTGAAAGGAGTGGTATATCTATGAAACAGTAATGATGACGATGAATAACATGCACTAATTAGAAGAATACTCCTTCGTTTCGCCATGGAAGGTGTTTTAATCACATACAGATCGATAGGTGAACATAAATTGTCATTTGGAGAGAAAAAATCATGTTAGGGTTGATCTGGATCAAAAAATATCAAACAGATGGTGAAACAAAAATAGATCCACAAAGATCAAGTATTGGTTTTGGCATTGCACAATTTGGCCAAACTATGTGTCATCTGTACACCCCATTTTTACCCATAACCCACCAAAATTACTCTAATGTATCCCCTAACATACCAAATATTATTTAATCATATAAAAACTATTTCATTAGAGTTTCAAACCTGATATAGGGGGTTCTACACACACTAATGTCTTCCATTGAAGAGGACTTCCCTTAAGAAAGGAAATTGAGTTCGATATTCTCCTTCCCTTAATTCTCGTTTAATTATGTCACTTTTTCACATCTAAAATAAAAAATGTATAATTACTAGAACATTAATATTGATGTGAATTTCAGTCATTTATATAATAATTTATCAATTATAATATTTGGATTATATTTCGTAATTTTTGTTGATGAAATTGACAAGTTTTGATATTATGTTTTTCTTAAAATATATCATTTTTATTAACATTTTCAATTTTGTTGAATGTAAATAAAAAATTAGTATAAATAATCCCAAATGAATAGAATAAATTTAAATAAATAATTAATTATTATATATAATTCATAATTTACATCAATGATTTTGGTTATAATTATTTCCTTTGAAAAGTCATTATTTGTGGCCAATCGACCATCAATGGGACATTCTTCAAAGTGTGGGAAAATGGAGTATAAAATTTATATATGAAATATGTTTAATAATTTCTGTATTTTAACATCTTTGATATAATTTTAAATTACATAATAATGACTTATATACTATTATTTTGAGAAAAGAATTTGAATAAACAAGATGTAGAAGAAAAAAAGGTGGAAGGGTTAATGTAGACTTACTCTTTCCTCAATGTGGCTTTAATTTCATGACACTATAACTACGATGGTTATTGTAGATAGATAGCCCTAGAACATCCATATGGATTATAAGAGGGTTATGTGGGTTTATATTGGAAGATATATTTCTTTTTAAATTGTGAGATAAATGGATTTCCAAGGGAAGGGATACATATTATTTATAATTGAGGAGAGGGGAATGTATAGAATAATATATTATACCAATGGTAGATTTTAATAGTGAATTTTTACAAAAAAAATGATATAATAATATATTATAATGGGTTTAAGGCTTTAACACACCCATATAATTCTGAATAATGATATTTTGAAAATGGAATGTTGATAGAGAGAAAATTTGATATTTTAAGTAATCAGATTTGATGTCATTTTTTAGAAAGTATTTTAAAATTTTAAATTTAATATAATTCTTTTAAAGAATTATTTTTTCAATTATATATTAAATTTATGAACATTATGTTCAATACATCATTATATTTATAATACATCCTGAATGATGTAATTTATATTACACCGATGTCTTCATAATTGTATTTTTACTATTCATCAAGAAATTGATGTTTTTTTTGAATATTATCAGAAAAAACATAGAAAATTTCAATATTAAGATTTCTACAATGGAATCCATTTTATTAATTTAATTTTTTAAATATTATAATTTTAATTTTTAATTCGCCTAATCATTTATTTGAAAAAAAAATTAATGTTATAACAAATATTATAAAACATTGAAAAATTAATAATGGTCATATAAAAATATCATATAATTATAATAAAACAATATTACTCAATGCATATTTTTTTGGTAATATATTTCCTCTTAAATCATTACATTATTGTATATAAACATTTATGCTTGATGAAAATACCAGCACATAATTTATCATTTTTAATACATATGTAATAAAAATAAATGATATAATTATATCATATTTTGAATTATAAGATGCCTAATTTTTATTTATATTTTAATTTATGGATTTACTATTATATTGGTCAGATAAATATTTATAATAGTCCTGGTACAATTATATGGGTTAAGTAAATATTCCATTAGTATAAGATCATTAATTTATATAAATTCATTTTATTTTATTCTTTATTCATTTAAACATTTTTTATTGTGTTTTCTTATGATGTAATAATATTTTAAATTATTCTTAGAATGGAATTAAAAGTAATAAAACAACAGTTCATTAAATATATTCATGTGTTTCATTTTGAATTGCCATCATTTATGGGAACTCTATTTTTTTAACAGAAATGAATTTAGATTTTGATTGACTACGATATTTCCCCAATGATTAATTCACATATTTCAAGGCTTTCTTCAGTCTCTTTCTATTCTTATTTTATCCCAAACAAACTAAAATATACAACCACAAATGTAACTCCATTAGTATTTCCTAGTAACTTCACTATTTATAATAACTATTTCATTATTTTTTATCCCTCAAGAATTCATTTGGAAATTTAATATTATTTTTACCTCATCTCTTGAGTTCTATTACTCTAATTAACATTACTCAATATAAGATATTACAAGAATTTTTAAAATAAATTTATTCTTCATTGAAGTTTTGTAATTTCAATTTCCTTTAATATGTGTTCCTCTATTTTGAGTATTAGTCATGATATACATCCATTATGATCCATTATTTTCATTATCCACATGATATTCTAGTTGGAATTAGATAAATTATTAAAATAGTGCCAAAAATATCTAAAATTAATATGTCTGAATGGAATACTTTTCTTGATATTAAATGTTACACATTCCATGAGTTTACAAAATAATTAAATCATTTAATCTAAATAAATATAAAATTTTTTGGAATAGTTTTCATCCTCACATATATCTTTATATACAATGTTTGCGGGACCTTTTTATTCAATAAATGTTTCAACATAATAATATTTTTTCATTTATACTTATGTTTGTCTAACTCTTCAAATATATGTCAATAAAAAATTTATTATGAAGGATGATGGTACATTCATCGTTTTAATGATCATATAACACCAAAATATTTTCCAGGAATATATCTAATGGATTTTTATTAATTTTTTATTCATTTTTTAATCATAAATAAATTTATAGATTGTTCAAAAATAGATAGTAAATTTTCACTAGAAATATGAATTCATAATATGGTTCATCTACACCCTAATTGATAACCTCATATAAATCCTAATCTGATTTTATACAAGAATACATAAAATTATTATCTTTTTATTATATATTGACAAGTTACTTCTAGATTCCATTAAACATTATTTATTACATGAGTCAAATCATCCTCTTATTTTAGTCGGAATAAGGTAATTCATCCCACAAATTGACTTCAAATTTTTTATCATTCATTTATATAAATGTATTGGTTTTAAAATTTTTGAGTCGATATAAACCATCATAATTTATTTCATGAACAACCAATCCATGATATAAAAGATATGAATATGTTCAAGCATTCCATAAATGGAGTCACTTACTATTGAATATGGAAAATCCTTTATTGTTTTTAATGTTTAAATCATATAAATATCTATTTGATCATATGATATTTTAAATATAATAAAACTATATTATGTTAAAAATCCCACATGGAAACAAAACATTAATGGATCTTATACAGACTGGTAGGTCCAGGAGAGTGTAATACACTACTCATAGATGTGGTGAATTAATTATTACAAATACCCTAACTTTAAGACATTATTACTAGCATCACTAGATTGTTTTATTGGATCATTATAGTGATGGTGTAATGTTAATATATATATCTAAACAACAAATGTTGAATAAGGGTTTATTTATGGTTTTAACTTATAGTTTTTATCCAGTGACCAATGATTAGTGATCAATGGTTCTATTCCACACACATGTACTGATTTATATAAATAAAATCATATAAGGGAGCTGAGAGATAACCCTGGATACCATAATATGAAATATATCTTCGTATCTTTCTATAATATAATTTCTATTAACCTCCTGTTTCTCTGTTATTTTATCATTAAGATCATGTGTTCCACCTTGTTATTTTCCTCAATTCAATACTTTATTATTTTGGAATGTGTATAAAATTAGCTCAAAAATTAAAAACTATTATCAGGAAACATTACCCTCATGGGATTAACTTCTTTTAATAATATTACATTCCATTGTAGGTAATTCACTTCACTATGGTGTTGTTTCAAGATGTGTAATATATGGAAGAAAAATCATATAAACCAGACACTACATATTACCAACATTGTTTTTTGATCTTGTTTATTGTGAAATGATTAATCTAAGAACTAAGAAACTAGTAAACCAAATAATTTTTCCCACATGATGCATTGTAGCGTCAATAAATAATTATATAATTGTGTATATAAATTTTCTATATGTACTACTAAAAATATTTCATTTCTTTTTTATTATTAACTGGACATATACTTTATAGTGAGACTAATTCAAATATGAAAATATGTGTTGGTAAAATATTATCTTCTTCAAATATTTTCAACCTATTGTAACATAAACAACAAACATTATTTCATATATTGTTGTATAATTTTGTAGATATTTATTAATTGATATCTCTACTAAAATACATTGTTCTTCATCATATCTAAGATATTAATTTCAATACATATATCATAGAATAATTTTAAAACTCTTTAATATGTTTACTTATGAAATATGTCATATCACGCATACATGAAAAAGTATTTCTAAAAACTATATTAAATCATAGAATAATTATTTTTAGTGTTTTGAATCCAATTTTTGTAAAGACCAATAATATATTAACCATTCCATAATTTTGATCAACTCACACCTTCACCATTTTCAATTAAATTCAAGAGATGATCCTTCAATAATAAATACTCATAAACTCTTCAATAATTAATATTTATTAATGAAATATTTTTTTTCATTTTTCTTCAAAAAAGGTCATAGTCATATCCATTAAAAATTTACCCACTATAAATACTATTTTAAGGATCCATTCACCTAACTATAGTGCATAAATTGGAGAAAACATGAGAGGTATATTTATTTTCAAACATAATTTATTCATTTTCATAAAAAATAAAAATTATAATAGTAAAATTATATGTCACACAATTAGATAAATTAGTGTTATATAGATATATAAAATTTTTAGAAATTATATTTTTCATTGAGAATAAATAAATGGAAAATGAATTTGTCTGATCATTCTGGGGACTAATTTTTTAGTAATAATAATAAAAAACATTGGAGATTCACTAATAGTGAGCTAAAAAAATACTGGTGATCACAAGTTCCTATATTTTGTTTATAAACACACTATAATGATAAAAAACAAACACTTAATTGAATAAAAATAATATCCATGAAATGTGATATGAAAATTTATTGATTATGTGGTTAATATATAATATTACAGGTTAATTTTAATATGAAAAAGGAAATCATACAAAATAATATATTTGAAAATGTGTTATCAGTTAGAAATATTTATAAATAAAAATTAAATAAGATTAAAACTTCTAGCCCTTGGGAATACAGCTATATTTTTTCTATTCATCATGTGTCTTAGTAAAAAAATATAATACCATTGAATGGTCATATGTTGGAATCATTTTTCAATGTTATTTTATCATTTATTAAATTCGATCATTGGAAATATATTTTATTTTTCAAATAAATCCAACAGTAATAACAATGTTTTCTCTTCCTTAATGTGTTAAAAACAATGATTCCCTACCATAAAGGTCAAACCATGGAAACATTTATCACATTTATAGTTAAAAAGTGTAGACTTTTTCTAGGATATTAACTCGTACATAATATATCTTCCAAAGCGTACATATTCATTCATGTGACCATAATTTGTTATCTCACAAAAGTTTAGTTTAAATCATTGAAATTTATATTCCTATATTATTTGATTATAACCCCATGAAAATTTCCAATTAATAGGTTACATTCCACATGATAATTTGTTATTTAATAATTGAAATTATATTATAAACATAAACGACATGTGGTTTTTCCTATAATATTGTTAAACTATTTTATATATCTTCTTCCATGTGTTTAAATAAAAAGAACAATATTACAATTACTATTTTTACTCCCAAATATAATTAATTAACACTTCATATTATCCCTTTTTTGAACAATATTAAACTATTTGGATTGATTTTCAACTGAATGCATCATGCTCTTGATATATGGTTTTAAATAACAAAAATACCCTCTGAATATAATGGTATTGTTTATTTTGAACAATTAGATTACGAAACCATCTTTGAATTTTAATCTCAACAATTTTTCCTCCACATTATCTATCATTTTAAATTTATAATTGGATATTACATAGAGGACACAATAATCTATATATTTTTACTCAATGGTTGGGACACTTTTCATGAACATCAAATAATGATTCTTTCATAACCTTCATATATATTTTTAGAATCCTATTATTAAATTAGAATGACATATATTACTCTAAATAGTAAATAAAACACTTTCCATGAAGGTACCATGAATATGATGAAACAATATGATAGGGGGTCTTTAAGTATTAATATTTTCAATTTTTTGGAAAAATATTGACCTATGTGACATGTCAATATCCATATAATCAAAATATATATGTTTCAACCTTGCTAAAATGTACAATAAATATAAATTATCAAATTTGACAAATTATTTTTACATGTTTCATACCCAATGTTGGTGTTTATTTCCTTAATAAATTTAAATAGAGTCATGGTAATAAATTTTATAACTATAATTATGAAGTGACTAAAAAACATGGGATGGTGTCATCATTTAAAAAAATATCTCAAAATTAAAGTTCTTATAAAATTAGAATACTGGATCTAACAATAGTTAAAAAATTACATATTTAATATATAAAAATATATTATATTCATGTTTCTTCCATACTAAATGGATGGAATTACTCCCTTAATTAAAAACAATATACATGAATACATTCTCACCCATTCAAGAACATCAATGGACAAATTTTTTATAAGTTATGATAGATAATTTTCCATTATAACTATATAGATAATGTTAAGTACATCTTTTATAACTCTATTAATATCCAAATTCTAAATTATTCACCCAAAAGAAAATAAATTTCCTAATTATGTACTTCATCACCCCATTCCACATTAATATATCACTTATTTCATCAATCATCTTTTTTATATGTATTATTAATTGAAGAAACTAAAATTAATTTCTTAGACATTTGAATATCTATTTATGTATTATTATGAGTGTATTACTACATATATTTTCTTCAAACTTATTTTCCACATCCTCAATATTTAAATTGAATTGTGTATTTTTCTCAGAGATATTTATTTAATGAATTATATTAAAAATTCATGAAAATTAATCTCCTCATTTTTATATAATGATATTTACCACATAAATATATATATTAATGATTAAGATAACTGTAAAAAAATCCAATCCAAATATCATTAGATTATATTTCCAAATCCTCTAGCAGATAATGATGAAAATTTATGGATAATCATATTTGGAATGATGTTAAACTAAATTAGCATTTATATATTTTGAGTCAATACTATGCATCATTGTAATGTATTAAAAAAATTCTTCTATGTCAGTATATATCCTCATTCCATGTATATACACAATTATTATCTATATAATACTATTCCCAAATTTCATCCACTTCCATACATATATATTATTTAAATAATAAATATTTCTCATCTTTTACTTCTTCTAATTCATCAGGTATTTAGTATTATCTTTATCGAAACTACTTCTCAATCTTCATCTAGTAATAAATGCCACGTAAAATATTTTTTTTATCATTTTAAGTATTATAATTCTAATTTAAATTCATATTAAATAAAATTTATCAGTAATGGATGCTTCCACAATCATCATATTCCCCATTCATTTTCAAATCCTTCCACACTCACCATCCTAAAATAATTCCTCATGAACAACTTCAATATATCATTTATATTCTTCTAGATTAAACTATTGAAATACAATGCTTTCATATTCTTCTACTCTTCTTCAATAATTTTTCAATATATAAAGCAGAATCACCACCATTCGTCCCATTATCTTGTTCAACATATATTCTTTTATAAGAAGTAATTTCCAATCATACTTTGTGGACCCATTTATTCCCTTACCATAAAACTCACACTCCACATGTCTTTCTAATATATACATAAAATATATGTTCATAAATCAATAACTCATCACTCAAAACAATATCGTCAACATATCATATCATTGATTAAAAATTCAATTATTCAGTAAAATAAATAAATTATCAATTCATAACTAAATATTCACACATATTAATGACACTATATACAAAAAAGAATTAATAATTTGATGAGTTCTCTTGTATCCCACATTGGATTTTTACAACATCAATAAAATAAATTATTTTCATCCAATAATATCCATTATTAAAGACAAATATCATGGAACCACATTTCTTGATAATCTAATATTCTATTCAGAATCAGTATCCATCAGGGGAGATTGCTTTGTGAATTTTTCATATAGTTTTATCCTCATCAATCATCTCAATTATTAATATTACATTTAGAACAAAAATATTTATATTCCAAAAAACGCATGTCACATGAGTTATATTATTTATACCAATTTCAAAATAGATTATAATGTATAATTGTTTATGCCAAATACTTTTTTTATTTGTATTATTATATTATATCATCATTTTATGAAATAAATTACTATTCTGGTTGTTAAAATATCTTAATCTACAAACACATTCAAATTTTTATTTTACATGTTTTGTGACCATTGGGGTTTTTTAACAAACACATTCCTAGGATAATATTTTATGTTTTTTTAAGACCATTATATATATTATCACAATCATAATGATGTAATTTATGATTGAACCCAAATTTATCACTGATATTTCATTAAAATTATTCTTGAAATTAATAAAAAATATAATTTAGGATGAAAGTGAGACAAATTGTTTTATCTAATTAATTAATTAATAATGTCACCAATTGCCTACATATATTCTTGTTACATCTATTTGTGAAAGGGATGTCCCCTCATGATCTAGGGGTAAAATTTTCCATGGTATCCCTACCTTATATAAATTCCATGATTTGACCTCATAATGGATATTGACTGGTTAGTCACATAATCATACCAAAATGATTATTACTGAATGAGGATGGAATTAATGTTTCATAAGTGTGACCATTATATTAACAATGGGGAGATGGATATTAAGGTAGGTAGAGTAGGACATGTTACTTTGAAACTCAGATATCCCACAGCCCAGGTTTCAAGTATTTTGTTCGTTGACACAGGTGTGAATCTTGGTATTTTTTTCACTTGTACTTGAACTATTTTAGTTTCTGTTTATTGATGAATTATAAGTGCTTCCTACTAGGAAGGATGTGTAATTCACCAATGAGATCATGTCAGGGGCTACGCTAGTTTCTATCCCTCTGCACATAATGGCCCCGGCAGAGCTCCATGTTTTTATACGCAGGTAGAGGAGTTACAATATAAATGGTTTGTCCTTATGATTATATCACGTTGAGGATAATATATGTTGTTTTCAATGATGGCTAACCATAATTTTTTCTTATTTGTTTATTCCTTAATGTAAAACATTATTATTGTAAATAACTTCTATCATCTTCCTCATATCACCAATTTTTTTACCTGTTAAGGGGATCTTGTATGTTATTAATGATCAAATTGAGATCCAGGTATCATCAATATAGATTTTATACATTCAATATATTGTGTACTTCTATCAAAATACTTCATGTACTAAATAACTACTTCATAATACCGTTTGGGATGATTAATTCCCAATCAGTGTTTAAGGACTTTCTGAATATGATGTTTTTTACAAACGTGGATCAGTTTTTGTTTGTGTTCAAAGAAAAAATCTTGATGTACTTCATGAATTAGGATGATCAGGACGAACATCATGACATTATCTTTTGTACAGTGAGATGAAATTAGGTATACACTATGAGATCAAAGAGTCTATTTTGGATTCATCATATATACATCCTTGGTCAAATCATCTCAAATGATGGTGTGGAAGTGGACCCAAATATGTTTCATGTAGTTGTTTCTAGGTAGAATCCCACTAATGAATTTTATATTCAATGTATTCTAGAGTTAGGAGGATTTTATCCAAGATTCATCCATGAATTTTCTTTATTGGAAGAACCACACTAAGGCTTGACCAAGCAGTAGATAATGTTTTAATGGTCAAAATCTTGTGAGGATGTCTTCTAAAAGATAATGAAAAGTTTAACATCAGTTTTAACCATGATCCAACCTATTCCATGTGATGAGTAGATGGTATATTATTAAACAACATATATAGTACATGGAGTAGTGTTGATGTAAGGAGATCATGTTTTAATGAATGGGTCATTATAGCTAAAGCCTCTTGAACAGAATTACACTACCCATGACCATGAGCTAGTAGCTATGATTTATGATTTAATGTTATGGTGGAATTATCTTTTAAGATAGTGTCTATCAATGTTTACTATTCAAAAGGGCTTATGGTAAAAAATTTCTAATATATATTTGAACAATCAACAACAGAGGTGGGTAGATTATACGTAGTCCTTAAATTTTGAGCTATTATATATGCATTATAAGGGAAATTATGTTGATGAAAATTTTTAAAGGAAAAATCAGACTCAGAAGTTAGTCTTTTACTAAGTGGAACATGATGGAGTTTTTTGGATTAAATTCATGTGGTGGCTCTGGAGATTTAGAAAAAGATGAATCTCGTAAAATTTTCAATGGAGTTTAGAATTTTTAGCCAGATTATGGAGAGAAATTATAATGATCTATATTGATTGAACATGAGTTAAATAAAATATTTTAAGGATTCACCTTGTGATAAGATCATATATGAGGATTAGATCATCTTTATTTGAAATTAGGTTACTATCCATTCCAGTATGTAGGAGGATCTAATGCCAGAATTTCATCCCTGGAAATTGAATACATCTATGTGTGACCAAAATATAGCATGAATAATAATGATATTTTTGTTCTATGTGAATTTATGTGGGGGTATTATGGTTCGTGACATGGTGTTTCACATTTCAACAATTGAAAAAAAACATCATTCACAAGGTGGTTTTCTATAGCCATTAGAAATTCCAAGATTGATGTGGGAAGACATGACCACAGACAATGTGGTAGGTCATCCAATGATTCTTAGGAATAACAAATACATATGGTTTATTGTGGTTGGACTCAAAAAATAAGTGCTTTTCCTCTATTAATGGGAAGACTTCTCAATGTAAAAGATGAAAGACTTGTATGTTCATGATATAATGTGTCTACATGGGGTTACACAAACTATAGATTCTGATCATGACTCATGATTCACTTCATGCTTCTGGGAGGGCCGATAGAAATTTCTCCATGTATAAGACTTATTGAGTACTACATCCAACCAATATATAGATGGGTAGATAGAGCATACTATTCATGTTCTTGAGAATATGCACAAGGCATGTATCCTATATTTTATTGGATCTTGTTAAAATAAATAGGATTTAGTAGTAATTTATTATAAAATAATGTTATCTAGAATCTATAGAAATGGATCCCTATGGAGCTCTTTATGTTAGACCATGTAGATCAAATATATAGTGCATGATGTTATGTGAGCATGGGTTATATGGAATGAGTCTCTTGTAGGAGAAATTAGAGCAGGTAAAACAAATTCTAAAACGTATGTATATTAAAAAGAGTAGAGAGATGTCATATAATGATATAGTCAGTAAACCCTAGAGTCTTTAGTAGTTGATCGTGTATTCATTTGGGGATTTACTAGGTTGGCTCACCATAGGATATAGAGAAAGGGGATAGTTGGTGTTGAGGTTTGTTGGACCTTCCATCTTCTAGAGAGAATTGGGCCAACTAAAATTGATTTTTTCATTCCAATAATTAAGAATTATATGAATTTGGTCTTCCATGTATCAAGAATACAAGAGTATCACCCCTAAAATTCTCTTGTGATCTAGGTGGATGATGTTGATTTTGAGATATATATGTACTTTTATAGTCATATTATACATGTGTTGGATAGAAATGAGAATGTGTTGTGGGGAAAGACAACGCTAATAGATGATGTATTGTTGAAATATGGTTTAGGAGGAGACATAGTAAAGGGAGGAATATATTCAAGCTCTGTGGCCATATATTTTTACTTAGAATCATATTGATGATTGTGATTGTTACTTGAGGAATAACTATTATAAGGTGGGGAGATTGTAAATTTGTCACTTTTTCTAGATATGACACATGATTTTTCGTTATAATTTACTCTTTATTTGACTACAAAATTTGTGTTATAATTTGGGGGGTTTTGGGAGGAAATTTAATTAAAATTGATGAAATATTGGATTTTCACCATTGGTTCTTGTTTTTATCAAACCATGCGCCCAGCCCAACAAACCGTGAACCCCTCGATAGTTGGGGTTCAAATAGTTGGAACACCATTTGTCATATTGTGAACCCTAAAAGGAAAAACCCTACACTCAAATAATAATCTGCAGAAAGGTTCATGGTTTGGAAAAACCATTTTCCTCTACTTGGTAAACCATGTTTTCAATTTTAATTAACCTAATTATAAGTTTAGAAATTACTAAAACCGCACAATTAAACAAAAATTGACCCCCACTCAAATAATTATGATTTCTAATAATTTTAGAGCATCACAGAAGGATTCATAAGGCTCAAAACCACTATTCTACATGATTTCAATCCTAGAACGAAGATATTCTCTTCTCCTAGTATGTGGATCATATTCGATTACATTTTTTTTTCTATTCCTTCCTCCCCTCATTATTTTGGACATAAGTAATCTAACGTTATAAGGAGACCTGAATCTTTTTGGTGCGATATAGGTCAATGATTATAGAACATGATATATATTTATATTATTTAGATTTTTGTTTAATTATGGTTTTGGGTTTTGAGATTCTTATCTTGATATATATCGTTAGGTTGTATATTTTAGGGGAATTTCTAGAGGAAAACATTCTATGTAATTGATCACAATGTTTTATTATCCAATATCAATGTGAAATTGATTCAAATTACAAACATTGGATTAAATTATAAAACTTTATATAATTATAATTTAAAACAATTAAAATATTTTTTAATATTACAAATAAATATTATGAAAATTATTTTTCAGTTAAAAATTCATTATTTTTTCATTATTCATCAAAAAATGAGTCCTATAAGAAAAATAATAAAAATTCATAAAATGTAAATTTTGATTTCTTACTTCAAAATAATAACATTATTTTTTCAATTTAAATTTTTAAAATAGAGAAAAGATGTATTTAATATATCTTCATAACGAAAAATTGGAAAAACTACCTTTATTGAAAAAATATATCAATTATATTTTGAAAAAGATTTGTTATTATAGAATTTCATGAAAAAATAATATGACTGTTAAATATTAAATTGAATATAATACATATATATTTCATTAATATAATACAATCATGTGGATTGGTTTACTTATTAGTATAAACCACACATTAGAAAATTTAAATAGTTTGTTTTGGAAAATGATTTTCGTTTATTTTAAATGTGGTTTACATTAATTTATAATTAATTTGTAAATTAATTATATATAAATTTTTAAATCATATTTTTCTAATTCATATAATATTATGAATATCCACCATTCTAAATGCATTTTTATAATGATAACATTTATATTTTTTTCACTATTTTTTTAAGCATGATATGGCGAATCATATACGCTATCGAACATAGTATTTCTATATTAAAAACAAATTATGATAAAAATTGATAACAAATATTTTTAATAAATAATTTTCATTAGAAGTTAATTTAATATTACGTATATCAATTTTTAGGAAATTATAGTTTTAAGTATAAATCTTGATCTATATTATTTTCCCATCCCTTGAATAAATATAACGTGAATGATAAAACATTTTATTTAATATAAAAATATTAATTTCAATAATACCATTTACATAATGTGAGAAATTTAATTTATTTGAATAAAAACCCATTTAATTAATAAAAATAATATTTTATAAAAACCACAACATTATTTTCAAGATGATTTTAATTTTTATTTCATATCAATTGACATGTGAAGAAAATATTTATTTCATTTTTAAAACATATAATATTCATTATATAGTTATTAGTGATTATACTTACTATCCCAATGTGTAGATGAAAACTATTAAAAATTATTCTCATTAAAACACACTTTTTTTAAACACTTTGTTTTGTGTAATGCATGATATCAAAGAAATAAAACATAGTAAAGGGAAATTTGTTATAAAATAATGGGTTTTATCTTTATTAACCCTAAATTTACATGATCCAAATTCCATTAAGATGATAAAAATAGATGTGTATTATTCTTCCTAATCCAATCCACTTGTTCCCATAAAGCATAAATGAATTCAATAATGACCCTCAAAACATTGAGTGTGTGAGTTTTATTGTTTCATATAACCATCCCTCTATGATCTAGAATCGACAATGGTTATAATTTATTAAAAGATTCATTATACCCTAGTGTAACATAAGAATTTTTTAATTGTAAATGATCATTTATGTAATTCCTCTTGTATGATACATAGAAGATATAAAATTATTGAGAGTGATCTAGTGGATCCATTAATTTATAAGATACAATTATGAAAACATAATGATTATAAAAGGGACTAAAATAAAAAAAATATTAACTTTATATTTTTTTTGAAATCTATTCATATTCTTCAAGGTATATATTTATATGATTACATTATCACTAACATAAAACTCAATATCTTTTGGATGAATTTCAAAAAACCTTTTTTATAAATTGATATGCACTTATGTTTTCATGAATAGATGTGGAATTCTCTTTAATTTCCTATGATGTTTCAGCTAATAATACCATTCTTTCTCCAAATTAATTATAACCCATATGAGGCATAAAATTTATTTCATATTAGGATATATAATTATCCATTTAAATGATTCAGTGAATGTTTTTATTATTATTATAAAATTTCCCTAATGTACCATATTTCTCCCAACAATATCTGTAGTTCATAGAGTAAACTATAAATATTTATTTTAATGTTTAATTGGTTCTCTATGAATAAAAATCTTACTAAGGATAATATATACGAATTTTAATCAACTATATATCCAATTTTCATTGAATATTTTTTCTGATCAATTATACGATATTCTATGTTTGATCTGATACCATAGTTTTGTGAGCTCCAAGAAAAATTTCAAGACCTTTAATATAAATCATGAAAGATAATCAAGATAATAGACAAATATAATGTAAATTAATTGTTCTTATTTCATAATGTTTTTAAAAAAAATATATTTTTTACATTTATACATTTTGGGTAGACTATATATCAAATCCATTATGATGACTTTTCTATTTCTATTCCAGTATGGGTAATAGTTATAACATAACATTATATTTATTATTGGCTTCCTTTCCTTGGTGACTTACCAAGAATCAGTAAACATATTTTCAATATATCTATTAATGTATTCATACAAGATATAATCTTTCAAATCATTGTATATCATTGTAATTACATGATTAATGATGATTTAATAACATTGAGTCACATACAAATTAACATTACTGAAATATACTTCAGATAAAACACATACATGGTTCTTAAAACTTATAATTGCATCAAAATATATTTTGAACTATGTAATACATCACACCTACTTTAAAAACTCAACATATCCCTTTAATACTTAATTAATAAATGAATATATATATTATTGTAGAATCATTTGATAATTATATTATTTCTCCCCATTATAAAATAGTTATAATCAATCATTCCTTATTATTTACATATTAGATTTTTTTATTATCATTATATAAAAGATATCCAAATCCTTTATACTTGGATTATCTTCCACCACGGTCAAATCCCATGGATTGTTATATATTGATTAATCATAATAATTAACCAAATCTAACAATTTTTTTGAATAATATACTCTCTCTATGTGAAAATATAATTTAATATTTTATGACCAGTGTACATGAATGACCATTCTACATAATGACAATCCCACTATATATTTAATGAAAGAATACTAAAACTAATTCTTATTCAATAGTTGGGTAGTTTGTGTCATGGATCATTAGTTGGTGTGAGGCATAATATATAATTATATAAATTTCTATGAGGATTCACCCCAATAAATTAATCAATGAATCACATTAGTTTAAAAACACCTCTCTAATATAGATCATTTTATTACCTTGTTAAATGACTAAACCTCAATTCAGTTCTATGAATTTTTCCAAACACTCATCTGTCTAATGGAACCTGTTTTCCTTCATAGTTAGCATGGTGAGTGGGTTAGAAAACAATTCTAAATTATTTTTAAATCATTATAAATAATAATATAATTATTGGAAACTATAGATATCATTTAATATGGTTGGTTTGGAAAAAATCTATAATAACATATATATATATATATATATAATAGATCCATAAATATGCCCTTTTATTAAATTATATGTCCAAAAAATGAAATGTTTTGTGTTAAAAATATAAACATTGTAAATTTTATCTAGATAATTTCATAAGATAGGGTTTTTAATAAAATCATTAAGTTAACCCCATGATTATACTTAATCAATTAATATATAATAATTTCATCAATAAAAACTATTAAAAATGGATCATGATTATCTCTAAAGATTATATTTGTTAAGACTATAAAGATATCTAGTTAGTTAGTATGAATAAATGGAATAACTATATATTCATAGTGTCCAAACATTGTTTGGAATGATATATTGGTAATATCACCCTTATCAAACCACAATTTATGATATGTAAAAAAAAGAAATTATTGGAGAGTTATTTATATCCATGAATTTAATGAAATAAGTCTTCAATATAAGGTAAACTATATTTCATATTGATAGTGACCATTTTATGATATCAGTAATCAATGAAATGGAACATTGATATATATTTCATCCAATCCAAATGAACAACTTCATCCTAATGTGATAGACATTACTGAATATATCATTCCCTGTGATTCTCTTGTAGTTCGATCTATAATTACAAAAATTCATTCATATTAATTATATTGGAAGTAATTGAAATTGGTATTGTGTTAGGTTTATTTCTATAGGAAACAATACGTCATGATTCTGTATAAAAACATGAAACTATTCTAAAAAGAGTGATAAATTTCCACAAATTAGGTGTATCATTAATATTGTGTTCTTCCAATGACATGAGACAAAATAATCTTCTGAGATGTAATAAAGAGTCATATAATGAATATGATTACCATTTTAATTTAATATTTAAAATCACACAAATAGATGATCATATATTGGTTCATAATATAAAATTGTACTTTCATTTAATAGAAATTAATATGATATTTCTAAAAAGTAATACAATCCATTCCAATAATAGCATAATATTCGATCCTTTGTAAAATAACATGATATGAAAGAAATAAAATTCCAAAAAAATTAAATCAGATATGAACTATAGACTTGTGATGTAAAAATCCTACCATTTAGAGATTTCACTATCACTCATTATATATTTTATGAGGTGGGGTTATGATACAATTTAAAATTTATTCAAATTTAAATTAGTTGGTGGAAGTAGAATCAAATAAAAATTTTAATTTCTAGAGGGAATGATATGTGTTCCTCTCACTAAATCATTAGGAACATCCACATTAGCTGTTGAAATTTAGTAATATTTTCCATCACCCTTTTTTATTATTTTTATGTAATCTCCCATGATTTTTGGTGAAATATTTTTAATATTGACTGATATCTATAAAGTTACTGAATTTTATTTCGATGGATTCTCCATTAAAATATAATCAAATATCATTATGGAATTGATCATCATAAATGATGATTTATTTTTATATTAATCATGTTCCATTAAGTTTCATTCCCCATGTATCACATGTTTTGGAAATTTCACTATCCCTTCATCCCATTATACAGTGATTTCTTTATCATACTTTTATTCACATGATTTCATTATAATACTTAAGAGAAGAAAAATTATATCTCTTCTTTTTATAATAATTAATGATATATCCACATATGATGAGAATTTTTTATCAAACTAGTGACAACAAAATGATTGGATTATTACTATCAATTATATGGTCAGTCTTATCTATCAAATTTTGGTGTAGTTTGAAGCTGTTATTTTTTACCATATTCTGATAAATTAATAAATATTTTTCCTTAATCTTCTTTTAATATCGTAAAGGAGATATTTTTTTATATTCTCTCATTTGTCATCATTAAATTACATTTACCTATATTTTAATTAAAATCATTACATTTTTTGCTAGTAATTCCCCCATCATCCTTATTATTTTAGATTAATGAACACTATTGATCCAAATTATATGATATATGAAAATTGTCTATGAAATGATTCTACCTTTGATTAAATTCAATATATAAAAATAAATTCTATAATGAAATTATCTATTTCAATTTGAAAATTTTATTCATGTCACATTTAATGATGTAAGTTACTAATACATAAAGTTATCTGACATTGTTACACAACATTGTGGATCTTCATGTAGCCCAACATGAGAAAGGTTATGAATCATAACCTGATATTGGAACCCCAATATATTAATAACTTAGAATGTTCTAACTTAATCTCCAACTTCATATTAATTATCTTTCCTGGGTGGTTAATCCAAACATGTATTAACTGAATCGATGAAATTCCCATTCAATATGATGTGTTCTATTTCAAAATAATAAAATAGATTAAATTTAATGTTAACATTATGAAACATATTATATAATTACAAAACTAGTGAAACACTTAATAATTTCCAACGATCTAGTCCCCAATTTTTACAAGCTCTTTCTTGGCATCCAAAAGACACAGGATCAAATCAGGGCAGGGATGAAATTCCTGGTACTGAAGCAGGACTATTGAAATACTGTATTAGTGATGGTACTGTAGTGGCAGAGACACTGTGGTAGAACTGTCGAGGTGGTGGTTGTAACATCCCAAGTATGTAATGAATAATAGATATTTTTATCTATGTCTATTAATGATTTAGATAGTATTTTAGAGGCTTAAAATGAGAATTAATCCAATCATAAGCATGGAAGACACTAATATTTTTAAAAGATTGTTTTACTACCTTTTGATGGAAAACCATCTTTTAAATAAAACTTTTGAAAAATTTATAAGCTCTATTTTCCCAAATAAACTTAATCATTATTATTGGGACATTGAAATTTACTTTGGGTATAATTTTGGTATTTTTCCAATAAAGATCATTTTTTAATGAATAGTGAAAAATGTTGTATTTTAATTCAAAACCTCTTTTTGGTATAATTTATTAATATGATTAGGTTATCTTTTGAATTGGTTTTAATGTGAAATTAGAATATATTTTTACCATTTAAACTAATAGTGGACGTGGAATTAATTTCACTCTGAAAGCATACTTAAATTAGTGTCAATCTTTTGATACTTTTGGTTTTATAAAAACACGCTATTTGTTTTTCCAGCGGGAATTAATTATTAAATTAATTAATGCAACTTATATGTTTTGAGTTTGGTAAAATAGACATCATTTTTGATTTCTTAATATCAAATATATCTTAGGGTGATTTTTTGGTACTATTTTGAAAAACATCAATTTTTTATGAATTTTGAAACCACTAAGTGGTACTTAAAAAACTGATTTTTCGTTTAAAAGAAATTTTACCACCTCTGTGTTTTGAGTTTCAAAAATCCGATATACATGGTTGTCATTAAGAAGTAAAATGTGGTTCAATGGGATAAAAATAATTTTTTGTTGAATAGTAACTTTTAAGTTTTTAATCGCGATTAGAGGCAATTAGAATAAGTCTCGGCATTAAACCATACTCAATCTTGATTTATTACAAGATTACACATTGAGGATCTTTTCAGGTTTAGAGTTTTAGAGAATTAGAACATAAAACATGCATTACATTCCACATATAAACAAAGTGGTTACATAAAGATAGTATTCATTTTTCCCATCAATGGAAACATATTTAAAATAAAACATGGATTCATTCTGGAAACTTCCTTAACACTATCATCATATCATGTAACACTCCCTTGACATGTGAAAAACATTAAAAAAACTTTGGATAATCATAAAAAGCTCAGTATGGGTTATAAAAATATGGAAAGGAAACATAAGTTCATATATACATAAGAATGAAATCATAATTTACCCATAAAACATAAGCACTTTAATATACCTCATCGAATCATGAATAAATCATAGAAATCATAAGAAATAAAGGTATGTTGAGGCATTCATAACATTCTTATGTAGGGAACAACCCTCTTGGTTACATTTGGAATACCCATCATAGTATATTCCCTAAATCTCTTCGGAGAAACCATAATGTTTCCCTCCTCTGTGTTACCCAATGCATTGGAGAGCTATATCGGGCTCACCCACCCTTAGTTTATCATTGAACCACCCGTCTTCATAATAATGCCCAAGAACCTCAATATAATCGTATCACATAAAACATGCATAAAGGAAACATAACATTTCCACCTTTAAATCACAAGATATCAATACAACACATTGATATAAAAACATTATGAAAACCATTTTCAATACCAAAATAAAACAAAAGTAAAACATGGTATTTATTTTTCTTTAAAAAAAGGTATGGCTTGTAAGGGAAGCTGAAAGTCAAATAATTGTCACGGCAGCGGATAAGTCATTATCTCCGCATACGTACGACAAAAACATTCCCTTTTGTCTGTTTGTAAAATGCTTCGTAAAAAAATATTTCATTTCGATAAACGTAAAAGTCAAAGGGGTTTATACACTGTATAAAAGAAGGTTGTGTATAAAATAAAATATGCCTCAATGAAAGGAGATTGAGATGATGTCCCATACCTTGGTTCTGACTTGAATCGATCGTTCTTTAATCTTGTGAATAATAAACATGAGTTAATTTGTAATTGTTTAAGAACCTTTTCCAAGTTCATTATTCCTTTTATATCACTTATTTCCATGTCATGAACACTATGTAATTATTTAAGTTAATAACGGTCATTTTAATGATCATTGGTACTTGAGTCAGAAATAAACCCTTTCTAATTTCAAGTTGTTCATGTATCCATTATATCCAGAATGGTATTCATGATTTAGATATCACATATCATATATATCCAGTACATTCATGCATTTATAATATTATATAACATTTAGAGGTAAGAAATGAAATGAACTGTTCATGGAGACGGTAAGCCGTACGTACGCATGAACGCTACTTTAATTTCTATTTCGTATTTTATAGAATCTAATCATAATGATATAAAGGTATATTATAATTCCAGTGTAATATCATATATAATATCATAACTCCATCCTTTATACGTCCCACATATTGTATTTAACGAATCAAATCACTTTGAGGGGGCGGTAGTCCGCACTTCCTTTAATGAAGATATCGCGTTTACCCATATTGGGAACCATAATGGTATGCCCAAAATGAAAAATACAGAAGATTAAGGAAAAGATAATAATATTATATATAATATATAAATATAGTTTAATCTTAATGGCCACCTTTGAAGGTGTTAAATTAATGATGAACAATCATCGTTTCGGGAGGCAGAAATTCGCCATCCACGGAAACAGTATGTTCTTTAACCATTAGATGTAGGTGTGTGTAAGTGTAGCTCTAATCCTTCTTAAAAAAACATTCTAGTATATGGAAGATACTGGTGTTGTTACAAAAGAAAATAATAAAAAAAGTTTAGGGGGTTGGAGAAGAAAAATAAAACAAAAGGACTCAAGTGAAGACATTACCTTAAAATCTGGTAACTCCCTTTGGTTTGAGCTCAAAGGCTTCCTTGGGAAGACTTCTACCCAAATTGATGATTCAAGGAGTAATATAGGGATTTGGAGATACAAAAAGGCCAGGGGTTGGCCGAGCCAAAGGCTTTGGAAGTGTGGGTAAGGAGGTAGAGGTGGGGTCCTTTCATAAGAGGAGAGGAGGGGCACTCTTGGAAAGTAAGGAAATGTTACTTTATTTGAGAATGAGTTTCCGATTTTAAGGCTCCCACATTGATGTGTTTCGAGGATAAGGTGATAAATGTTGTAAATCCACACATCCAATAGGTTTTGGACATGTGTAGGTCTTATATTTTACATTATCTTTCCATTTTATTTATATCGTTAAATAATGAGGTCATCACTGCATCATTATGATGTTATAAATAATTTAATTTATTTAATGTCTAAAAATTATAAAAAATACTATGATTTATAAAATCGTTTTATCTTTCTAATTACTATTTAAAGTCCAAAAGATCATTTATGTATACAAGATTAAAAATAGTTTACTTAGGTGATACATTCTTTGTTACATTTAACATTCTTGAAAAATAAATAGATAAAAAGTCACTTTCTCACAAAAGTGACTCCATGGGACCCCCATGTTTGGCACAAGGCATCCCATGGTCGGAAATGAGATAACCATCAGCCATGGGATACATGTTGTGGTCATTGTTTATTATTATGATATTATCTTATTATCTTTAACTACCCGATTACTCATTAATCAAGATAATTAAAGATAATTACCGTCGTTACTATTCATAATGTCAAAAAACAAAAGAGTCTTAATTACATAATTTGGACCTTATGATTCCAAATAATTAATCCATTTTCCCAAATTCCAAACACATAAATTTCAATAATTAATTTAAAAAAACTTCCCGTTGTCAAAACAAATAGCGGGTTTTTTAGAAACAATATTTATGAAAAGTTTGGCATTAGTTTATACCCAATTCCAAAGTGAAATTAATACTAATGACCACCATTGGATTAAATGGTAAAAATATATTCATATTACACTTTAATACCAATTAAAAAGATAATCTATCCATATAATTAAATTAAATGAAAAAGCAGTTTTTATGTAAAATGCAATATTTTTCACTATTCATTAAAAAATGAACATTGTCAGAAAAATACCAAAAATTTATCCAATGTAAATTTCAATGCCCCAATAATAAATAATATGTTTATTTTGAAAAATAGTGATTATAAAATTCTCAAAAGTTTGTTTTAAAAATGATTTGCCATCAAAAGGCAGTAAAACAATCTTTTAAGAATATTAGTGTATTCCATGCATAAGATTGGATTTATTCTCATTTTAAGCCTCAAAAACACTATCTAAATAATTAATTGACATAGATAAAAATATATATTATTAGTTACATACTTGGGATGATACATCCTTCCCCCCTTTATAAAAATTGCGTCCCCACAATTTATTTACTTATCGAATAAGTGGGGGTATTTATCCCTCATCGCATTTTCAAATTCCCATGTTGCCTCTTCCATCATGTGGTTTTTCCACAAAACCTTTACCTGATAAATCACCTTCTTCCGTAACACTTTATCCCTCTAATCAAGAATCTAGACCGGTTGTTCCTCATAAGATAGGTTCTCTTCTAGCTGAACTACCTCTGGACTCAAAACATGAGATGGATCTGGAATATACTTTCTCAACAACGAAAAATGAAAAACATTGTGTACCTGAGATAAACTCGGAGGTAAAGCCACTCGGTAAGCAACTGATCCAACTCTCTCTAGAATTTCATATGGTCCAATGAATCTTAGACTCATATTTCCTTTCTTACCAAATTGCATCACACGTTTCCATGGTGATACTTTGAGAAAAACATGATCACCTACCTCAAAAGAGAGATCCTTCCTCCTGTTGTCCGCATAACTCTTCTGCCTACTCTGAGCTGTTCTCATGTGTTTCTGAATCAACAGAACATTTTCTGCCATCTCTTCTACCAATTCCGGTCCCATCAAATTCTTTTCACCCACTTCATCAAAAAAGATAGAGTTCGACACCGCTTCCTATATAATACCTGAAATGGTGCCATCTGTATACTGGAATGAAAACTATTATTATATGAAAACTGAACCAAAAAATGATGTTGGTCCCATATTCCCTGATAATCCATCGAACATGCTCGTATAATATCCTCCAAGGTCTTAATTGTTCATTCTGACTTCCGATCTGATTGAGGATGAAAAGTTGTACTAAAATTTAATTCAGTACCCATTGACTTTTGAATGCCCTTCCAAAAGTTATAAGTAAACCTGGGATCACGATCGGGTACAATGGATAGAGGAACTCCATGCAACCAGACTATCTCTTTAAGGTACAATCAAGAAAGTTGATCTAGAGAATAGGTATCACGAATAGGAAGGAAATGAGATTATTTAGTCAAGAGATCAACAATAACCCAGATTGCATTATTAACTCGAGATGTCTTCGGTAATCCCACAACAATGTCCATGGATATATTCTCCCATTTCCACTCTGGCACAGGTAGAGGCTCAAGCATCCCTTTTGGTAACTGCCACTCTGCTTTAACCCGCTGACAAGTCAAACACTTCACAGTAAAATCAGCAATATCTCTTTTCATTCCATCCCACCCATAATACTCCTGAAGATCTCTATATATCTTAGTACTGCCCGGATGAATTGAAAACGGAGAACTATGAGGTTCACATAAAAACTCTCTCTTCAACTGTGAATCACAAGGCACACACAATCTCTTCCCAAATCTCAAAACACAATCACTATCAATGTTGAATTAATGCAACTTACCTTTCTGAACCAGCTCTACCTTTTTCTGCAACTCACTGTCTTGTTTCTATGCTTGCTTGATTCTGTCTGATAGAGAAGATGTCACTGATACCTGAAATAAAACATAAGGACATCCTGAACCAACAACTTCTATGCCAAAGTTCATCAAATCTTTAACCAAAGGATCACATTCCAAACACAACATTGTTAATGAAGCTTTACTTTTTCAACTCAAAGCATCAGCCACTTTATTTTCTTTTCCCGGATGGTAATGAATTGTACAATCATAATCCTTGATTAATTCTATCCATCTCCTTTGTCTCATGGTCAATTCATTCTGAGTGAATATATACTTTAAAATTTTGTGATCAGTATATATTTCACACTTTACTCCATACAAATGATGCCTCCAAATTTTTAAAGCGAAAACAACAGCAGATAATTCCAAATCATGTTTAGGGTAATTTACCTCATGAGTTTTCAACTGTCGTGAAGCATAAGAAATTACCTGATCATTCGGCATTAGGACACAACCATGTCCTTTCAATGAAGCATCACTGTTGATAACAAACTCACCATTCATGGAAGGTAGTGCCAAAACTAAAGCATTCACCAATCTTCTTTTCGGTTCTTGAAAACAATCATCGCATTCTTTTGTCCAGATAAACTTAACACCTTTCCGAGTTAGCCTAGTCATTGGACTAGAAAACTGTGAAAAATTTCAAACCAACCTTCGGTAATAGCCTGCCAAACCAAGAAAACTATGAATCTCAGTTACATTTGTGAGTCTTGGCAATTCTTCAACAACCTTTGTTTTTGAAGGATCGTTAGTTATCCCATCTTTAGAAACAATATGACCAAAGAATGAAATTTGTTGCAACCAAAACTCAGACATGCTGAATTTCCGATACAATTTGTTTTCTTTTAAGTTTTTCAAAATATCCCTTAAATGTCTTTCTTGCTCCTCTTTAATTTTAGAAAACACCAAAATATCATCAATGAAAAAAACCACAAACTTATCCAAGAACTCATGGAAAATTCTATTCATTAAGTCCATGAATATAGATGGTGCATTGGTTAGCCCAAAAGGCATTACTACAAATTCATAATGGCCATATCTTATACGAAACACTGTCTTCGGAATATCTGCTTCCTTTACCTTCAGCTGATGGTACCCCGATCTCAGGTCAATCTTTGAGAAATACTGAGCTCCCCGGAGCTGATCAAACAAATCATCGATATGAGGTAAAGGATATTTGTTCTTAACAGTGATGTTATTAACGGCTCTATAATCAATTCTAAGTCTCATAGAACCATCTTTATTTTTAATAGATAAAACAGGAGCACCCCATGGTGAAGTGCTAGGTCGAATGAAACCTTTATATAATAAATCTTGCAATTTCTCCTTCAACTTTAAAAGTTCAATTTGAGCCATTTGATAATGGGGTTTTGAAATTGGATTAGAATCAGTAACTAAGTCAACAGTAAACTCAACATCCCAATCTGGTATTATTCCAAGCAACTCATCAGGAAAAACATCAGGAAACGTATTTACCACTGCCACATCATTAATCTGAACAGTTCCTTTATTTTCAACGATGTGTGCAAGGTAACATTCATTTCCATGTTTTTCATGTTTCTCGGCCTCTTGATATGTTATCAAAAGTAAGGGTTCATTCTTGTACAAAAAATGAAAGTCTTTCTGAAAGTAAAATTCTTTAGCTCTACAATAAATCTTAGCATGGTAAATAGAGAGCCAATCCATACGCAGGATAACATCAAACTCTACTAGAGGTAGAACAATAAGGTTTTAAAGTAGGTTCTTTCAACAGATAAGGATAGGAAGATTCTTATAAATTCTTGTTGCATCAACATTTCCCCCAGCTGTTTTTACCAAATGTTCAGGAGTCATTTCTTGAGATGGTATTCCCATTTTACTAGAAAAGTTTTCAGAGATGAAAGAATGTGTAGACCCCGAATCAAACAACACACTTGCTTTATCTGAAAAAACAAACAAGGTAACTGATACAACTTCATTTGACGACCCGACATCCACCAAAGTAGTTACAAAGGATTTCACCACCCCTTTCTGCTTGTAGTCTAACTGCTTCTCATCACTCAAGCTCTTTGTCGGACACTCATTTGTATAGTGACCCGTCTCATTGCACTTAAAACATTTCACTAACTGTAAATCAAATTTGTTCTTACCATCACCCTGATCTTTTTCAGTGCAATCATGAGCCTTATGTCCCATCTTACCACATCGGTAGCACTTTACAGAATTCAGAAGACATTCCCCAGCATGCCTTTTGCCACATTTATCCCAAACTGGAAACTTTGTTTTCTTACCATCAGACCTTTTTGAAGAATTCTTCCCTTTCTCCTGCCACCTCGGTCTCTTCTTCTGCTGGTTGTTATAGAACACTTGATCATCATCAAACTCCATTTACACCTTCTCAGCACATCGAACAGGATTTTCATAACTTTTAAACTCACGAGAAGCTAATTCCCTTCAATATTTTGGCATTAATCCTAATTAAAAACGATTGATTTTACTATCAATGTCTCAGATAAAATTTGGAGCATACCTTGCCAATCGAGTGAACCTTTCTTCATAGGTAGCCACTGAGTCTTCCTCTTGCCTCAATTCCAAGAATTTCTCTTCCATCCTTAGTCGAATAGCCATAGGAAAATTCTTTTCAAGAATCATACCTTAGAATTCATCCCAGTCGAGAGCATCAATCTCATCGGCGTCCCTGATATTTTTAACCATCAACCACCACTGATCTGCTTTACCCTCCAAACAGTAAATAGCAAGACTATCCTTTTGATTTTATGAACACCCCATGACATCGAAAATCTTATCTAGTGCATTAATCCACCCTTCAGCTAGCACATGGTTAGATGATCCTCTGAATAATGGGGGATGTTGCCTCATGAAATGTTCCACCACTGACTTTTTCCTCTACAGTTGATCTGGATGATCTCGTGCATGGATACCACCACCATTTATCGCTTGAGTCAACTGTTCCATTACTGCAACAAAATATTCAGTTCCAATTCTGTCCATCTAAAGATGCTGATTCGGAATGTTATTTCCTTCTGTATGCCTTCCTAGCACTACTTCCTTGTTTCCTCTACGGAACACCATTCTGAACAAACATGTCTTAGATGAAGAAACATGGTAATCTTCATATTCTATATCATTTTAATTTGACCATAAAAAATATTTTTGGATAATCATTTAATAGAATTCTAACTCCTAATGTTATCTAAACCAACATTTGATACCAAATATAAGGCCATGTCTGTAATCCTTACTTAATATTTAGTTATTATAAGATTACACATTGAGGATCTTTTCAGGTTTAGAGTTTTAGAGAATTAGAACATAAAACTTGCATTACATTCCACATATAAGAAAAGTGGTTACATAAAGATAGTATTCATTTTTCCCATCAATGGAAACATATTTAAAATAAAACATGGATTCATTATTGGCACGTCCTTAACACTATCATCATATCATGTACCATTCCCTTGACCTGTGAAAAACATTTCAAAAAAACATGGGATGAGCATAAAAAGCTCAGTATGGGTTATAAAAATATGGAAAGGAAACATAAGTTCATATATACTTAATAATTAAATCATACATTACCCATAAAACATAAGTACTTTAACATACCTCATCAAATCATGAATAAATCATAGAAATAATAAGACATAAAGGTAACTTGAGGCATTCATAATATTCTTACGTAGGGAGTAACCCTCTTGGTTACGTTTGGAATACCCATCACATTATATTCCCTAAATCTCTTTGGAGAAACCTTAACGTTTCACTCCTTCACGTTACCCAATGCATTGGAGAGCTATATCAGGTTCACTCGCCCTTAGTTTATCACAGAACCACCCATCTTCATAATAATTCCCAAGAACCTCAACATAATCATATCACATAAAACATGCATAAAGGAAACATAACATTGCCACCTTTCAATCACAAGATATCAATACAACACATTTATATAAATACATTATGAAAACCATTTTCAATACCAAAATAAAATAAAATTAAAACAGGGTATTTATTTTTCTTTAAAAAAGGTATGGCTTGTAAAGGAAACCGAAACTCAAATAATGGTCACTGTGGCGGAGAAGTCGTTGTCGCCGCATAAGTATGACAAAAACATTCCCAGTTGTCATTTTGTAAAACACTTCGTATAAAAAAGATTCCTTTTGGATAAACGTAAATGTCAAATGGGTTTATACACCGTATAAAAGAGGGTTGTGTATAAAATAATATATGCCTCAATGAAATGAGATTAAGACGAAGTCCCATACCTTGGGTCCGACTTGACTCGATCGTTCATTAATCTCCTAAATAATAAACATGAGTTAATTTATACTTGTTTAAGAACCTTTTCCAAGTTCATTATTCCTTTTATATCACTTATTTCCATTTCATGAACAATATGTAATTATTTATGTTAATAACGGTCATTTTAACGATCATTGGTACTTGAGTTGAAAATAAACCCTTTATAATTACAAGTTGTTCATGTATCCATTATATCCAGAATGGTATTCATTATTTAGATATCATATATCATATATATCCATTACATGCATGCATTTATAATATTATATAATATTTAGAGGTAAGAAATGAAATGCACCGTTCATGGAGATGGTAAGCCATACGTACGCATTAACGCTACTTTCATTTCTATTTCGTATTTTATAGAATGGAATCATAATGATATAAAGGTATATTATAATTCCAGTTTAATATAATATATAATATCATAACTCCATCCTTTATATGTCCCACATATGGTATTTAACGAATCAAATCACTTTGATGGGTTGGTAGTCCGCACTTCCTTAATTGAAGATATCGCGTTTACCCATAATGGGAATCATAAATGTATTCAAAAAATGAAATATACAGAAGCTTAAGGAAAAAATATTCATATTATATATCATATATAAATATAGTGTCATCTTAATGTCCACCTTTGAAGGTGTTAAAAGAATGTTGAACAGTCATCATTTCGGGAGGCAGAAATTCGCCATCCATAGAAACAGTATGTTCTTTAACCATTAGATGTAGGTGTGTTTAAGTGTAGCTCTAATCCTTCTTTTAACAACATAATAGTATATAAAAGATACTGGTTTTGTTACAAAATAAAATAATAAAAATATTTTAGGGGGTTGGAGAATAAAAATAAAACAAAAGGACTCAAGTGAAGACATTACCTTAAAATCGGGTAACTCCCTTTGGTTTGAGCTCAAAGGCTTCCTTAGGAAGACTTTTTCCCAAAGTGATGCTTCAAGGAGTAAGAGAGGGATGTGGAGAGAAAAAATGGTCATGGGTTGGCCGAGCCAAAGGCTTTGGATGTGTGGGTAATGAGGTAGAGGTTGGGGCCTTTTATAAGAGGAGAGGAGGGGCACTCTTGGAAAGTAAGGAAATGTTACTTTATTTAAGAATGAGTTTTAGATTTTAATGGTCCCCATTGATGTGTTTCGAGGATAAGGTGATAAAGGATCGAAATACACCCATATAATAGGTTTTGGAAATTTTTAGGTCTTATATTTTACATTATCTTTCTATTTTATTTAAATTGTTAAATAATGAGGTCATCGCTGCATCATTATGATGTCATAAATAATTTAATTTATTTAATGTCTAAAAATTATAATAAAATACTACGATGTAGAAAATATTTTTAGATTTCCAATTACTATTTATAGTCCAAAAGATGATTTATGTAGACAAAATTAAAAATATTTTACTTAGGTGATACATTTAACATTCTTTAAAAAAATGATAAAAAGTCACTTTCTCACTAATGTGACTCCATGGGGCCCACAAGTTTGGCACAAGGCATCCCATGGTCGGTCATGAGACAACCAGTAGCCTTAGTACACATGTTTTGGTCATTTTGTATTTTTATGATATTATCTTATTATCTTTAACTACCTGATTACTCATTATTCAAGATAATTAAAGATAATTATCGTCGTTACTATTCATAATGTCCAAAAACAAAAGAGTCTTAATTAAATAATTTTGACCTTGTGATTACAAATATTTAATCCATTTTACCAAATTCCTAATACTTAAATTGCAATAATTAATTTAAAAAAACTTCACGTTGTCAAAACAAATAAAAAGTTTTTTAGAAACAATATTTATGAAAGGTTTGGCATTAGTTTGTGCCGAATTCCAAAGAAAAATTAATCATAATGACAACCATTGGATTAAATGGTAAAAATATATTCAGATTACTATTTTGACCAATTAAAAAGATAATATAACTGTATAATTAAATTAAATGAAAAAGCAGTTTTGATGTAAAATGCAGTATTTTTCACTATTCATTAAAAAATGAACATTGTCAGAAAAATACCAAAAATTTATCCAATGTAAATTTCAATGTCACAATAATAAAGAATATGTTTATTTTGAAAAATAGAGATTATAGAATTTTCAGAAGTTTGTTTTAAAAAGGGTTTATCATCAAAATGTAGTAAAACAATCTTTTAAATATATTAGTGTATTCCATGCATAAGATTGGATTTATTCTAATTTTATGCCTCTAAAACACTATCTAAAACATTAATAGACATAGATAAAAATATCTATTCTTCATTACTTACTTGGGATGTTACAATTAGTGTAATTTAAGGTAAGAATAATGTTTTAATAATATGAAATAAACTTGACACATGTCCTACCCTTATTGGATGTGTCATGGCCGACCATGACAATCCATGGGTCAACTTGGGGACCCCATGGAGCCAAATTTGAAGTAAAATGACATTAATATCTATTTATTTAATGTTAAAGTAAAAATGTCACTAACATGAGTTGTTTTACTAAAACTATTTTTAAATGGGGATATAAAAGTAATATTTTTGACTATAAATATTCATTAGAAATCTAAAAAGATTTTCTACATAATGATATTTGATTTATAATTTTTATACATTAAATAAATTAAATTATGTATGAATCATGATGATGCAGCGATTACCTCATTATTTAACGATTTAATAAAAATGAAAAGATAATGTAAAATCTAAGACCTACACATGTCAAAAACCTATTGGATGAGTATATTTCGAACTCCTATCACTGTATCCTCGAAATATATAAGTTTGGGACCTTTTAAATTCGAAAATAATTTTATGATAAAGTAACCTTTTATAACTTTCCAAGAGTGCCCCTCCTATCCTCTTATAAAAGGCCCCCACATCTACCACCTTAACCAGACATCCAAAGCCTTTGGCTCGGCCAAACCCTGCCCATTTTTCCTCTCCACATCACCCTATAACTCTTAGAAGCCTCACTTTGGGCATAAGTCTTCCCAAGGAAGCCTTTGATCTCAAATCAAAAAGAGTTACCTGATTTAAAGGTAGTGTCTTCTCTTCTTTTCTTATGTTCTATTTTGCTTCTCTAACACCGTAAACTCTTTTTATTCATTTATTTTGTAATAAAACCAGTATCTTCAATATACTAGGATGTTTTTATGATAATGATTTGAGCTACAGTAACACACAACTACATATAATGGTTAAAGAACATACTGTTTCCGTGGATGGCGAATTTCTACCTCACAAAACAATGATTGTTCAATATTCTTTTTACACCTTCAAAGGTGGCCATTAAGATGACACTATATTTATATATGATATATAATATGTTTATGTTTTACTTATTCTTCTGTATTTTTCATTTATGGCATACCTTTATAGTTACCATTATGGGAAAACGCGATATCTTCATTTTAGGAAGTGCAGACTACCGCCCCCTCAAAGTGATTTGATTCGTTAAGGCCATATGTGGGATGTATAAAGGATTTAATTAATGATTTTACATATGATATTATACTGGAATTATAATATACCTTTATATCATTATGATTCCATTCAATAAAATAAGAAATAAAATGAAAGTAGCATTCATGCGTACGTACGACTTACCGTCTCCATGAACGGTGCATTTCATTTCTTACCTCTAAATGTTATGTAATATTATAAATGCATGTATATACTGGATATATATGATATATATGATATATACATCATGTGTATAACTCTGGATATAATGGATACATGAACAACTTGTAATTATAAAGTGTTTATTTTTTACTCAAGTACCAATGATCGTTAAAATGACCGTTATTAACTTAAATAATTACATAGTGTTCATGACATGGTAATAAGTGATATAAAAAGAATAATGAACATGAAAAAGGTTTTTCTACAAGTATAAATTAACTCAAGTTTATTATTCAGGAGATTAAAGAATGATCGAGTCATGTCGGACCTGAGGTAAGGGGTTTCGTCTCAATCTCCTTTCAGTGAGGCATATTTTTTTTATACACAACATTCATTTATACGGTGTATAAACCCCTTTGACTTTTACGTTTATTCAAAAGGAATATTTTTATATGAATCCTTTAATAAACAAAAAAAGGGAATGTTTTTTTGTCGTCCGTATGCTGTGACAACGACTTCTCTGCCGCTGTGACGATTATTTGAGTTTCGACTTCCTCAACAAGCCATAACTTTTTTTGAATGAAAAATAAATACCATGTTTTACTTTTATTTTATTTTGGTATTGAAAATGGTTTTCTAAATGTTTTTATATCAATGTGTTGTATTGATATCTTGTGACTGAAAAGTTGAAATGGTAAGTTTCCTTTATGCATGTTTTATGTGATACAGTTATGTTATGGTTCTTGGGCATTGTTATGAAGACGGGTGGTTCTATGATAAACTAAGGGCGGGTGAGCTGGATATAGCTCTCCAATGCATTGGGTAACGTGAAGGAGTTAAACGTTAAGGTTTCTCCGATGAGATTTAGGGAATATAGTGTGATTGGTATTCCAAATATAACCAAGAGGGTTACTCCCTACGTAAGAATGTTATGAATGCCTCAAGTTACCTTCATGTCTTATTATTTCTATGATTTATTCAGGACTTGATGAGGTACGTGATTATGTTTTATTAGTAAATTATGATTTCATGCACGGACTAAGGTTTTCAGTTCATATTTTTTTTATAACCCTTACTGAGCTTATTATGCTCATCCCATGTTATTGAAATGTTTTTTTTACATGTCAAGGGAATGGTACATGATATGATGATAGTGTCAAGGAATTATCAAGAATGAATCCATGATTTATTTTAAATATGTTTCCGTTGATGGTAATAATGAATATGATCTTTTATGTAACAACTTTGTTTAAATATAGAATGTAATGCAGGTTTTACGATCTAATTCTCTAAAACTCTAAAACTGAAAAGATCCTTAATGTGTAATATTTTAATAACTCATGATTAAGTAAGGTTTAAGGCTGGGGCCTTATAGTTGGTATCAGAGGTCGGTTTTGACAACATTAGGAGTTAAAAAATTGTTAAATTATAAATTAATTTATTGTATGATTGAAATGATATATCATTTAAATATTACCATGTTTCTTCACCTAAGATATTTCTATGTTAATAATTGTTTATCATATAGGAAACATAATATATTTTCTGGGAAGGCATACAGAAGGAAATGACGATTCAAATCAGTATCATGAGTTGGTCAGAATCCGAACTAAACAGTTTGTTGTAGTGATGGATCAGTTGACTCATGTGAAAAATGTTGGTTGTTTTTATTGATGATATTTTGGTGTCTTCTAAATATAAAGAGGACCATGAAAGTCATTTAAGGGTTTTTTGAAAACCTTGAATGAAAAGAAATTGTATGGGAAATTCAGCAAGTGTGAGTTTTGGTTGCAACAAATTTCATTCCTTGGTCATATTTTTTCTAAAGATTTAATAACTATGGATCCTGCAAAAATAAAGGATGTTTAATAATGGCCAAGACCCACAAATGTAACCGAGATCCGTAGTTTTCTTTGTTTGGAATGTTACTAATGAAGGTTTGTTGAATCTTTTTCATGGATATCTAGTCCAATGACTAAGCTAACTTGGAAGGGTATTAAGTTTATCTGGACAAAATAATGTGATGATTGTTTTCAAGTATTGAAAATATGATTAGTGAATGCTCCATTTTTGGCACTACCTTCCAGGAATGGTGAGTTTGTTATCTATAGTGATGCTTTATTGAAATGACATGATTGTGTCCTAATTCAGAATGATCAGGTAATTTCTTATTCTTCACGTTAGTTAAAAACTCATGAGGTAAATTACCCTGCACATGATTTGGAATTAGCTGTTGTTGTTTTCTCTTAAAAAATTTGGAGGCATCATTTGTATGGAGTAAAGTGTGAAATATATACCGATCACAAAAGTTTAAAGTATATATTCAATAAGAAATAATTGAACATGAGAAAGAGGAGATGGCTATAATTAATCAAGGATTATGATTGTACAATTCATTACCATCCGCGAAAAGTAAATAAATTTGCTGATGCTTTGAGTCGAAAAAGTAATGCTTCATTAACAATGGTGCGTTTGGAATGTGATCTTTTGGTTAAGGATTTGATGAACTATGGCATATATGTTTTTTGGTGCAGGATGTTCTTCTATTTTGTTTTAGGTATCAGTGAAATCTTCTCTATCAGACAGAATCAAGCAAGAAGATAAGCAAGACAGTGAGTTGCACAAAAAGGTAGAGCTAGTTCAGAAGGGTAAGTTTCCTGAATTCATCATTGATAATGATTGTGATTTGAGATTTGAGAAGAGATTGTGTGTGCCTTGTGATTCACAGTTGAAGAGATATTTGTTAAGTGAAGCTCATAGTTCTCCATTTTCAGTTCATCATGGCAGTACTAAGATGTACAGAGATCTGCTGGAGTATTTCTTGTGGGATGGAAGGAAAAGGGATATTTCTGATTTTACAGTGAAGTGTCAGACTTGTCAACTGGTTAAAGCAGAGAGGTAGTTACCAAAAGGGATGCTTCAGCCTTTACCAGTACCAGAATGGAAATGGGAGAATATATCCATGGACTTCATTGTGAGATTGCCGAAGACACCTCGAGGTAATAATGCAATCTGGGTTATTGTTGATCGCTTGATTAAATCTGGACATTTCCTTGCTATTCGAGATAATTTCTCTCTAGATAAACTTTCTCATTTGTATCTTAAAGAGATAGTCAGGTTACATGGAGTTCCCCTCTCCATTGTATCTGATCTTGATCCCAGGTTTACTTTTAACTTTTTCATTGGCCTTCAGAATCCGTTGGGTACTGAATGAAAATTTAGTACACCATTTCATCCTCAATTAGATGGGCAGTCAGAATGAAAAATTCATACTTTGGAAGATATTCTATGTGCTTGTTCGATCGATTATCAGGGAAGTTGGGACCAACATCTTTCTTTGGTTGAATTTTCATATAATAACGGTTTTCAATCTAGTATACAGATGGTACCATTTGAGGCGTTATATGTGAAGCAGTGTCTAACTCCATCTTTCTGGGATGAAGTGGTTTAAGGGAAGCTAATGGGATGAGAAATGGTAGAAGAGTGGGCAGAAAATGTTCAGCTGATACAGAAACACATGAGAAAAGCTCAGAGCAGGCTGAAGAGTTATGCGGACAACAGGAGGAAGGATCTATCTTTCGAGGTAGGTGATCATGTGTTTCTCAAAGTCTTACCATGGATAAGTGTGATGAGATTTGGTAAGAACGGAAAGATGAGTCCATGGTTCATTAGACCATATGAAATTCTGGAGAGAGTTGGATCAGTTTCTTACCGAGAGGCTTTAACTCTTATTTTATCTCAAGTACACAATGTTTTTTCATGTTTCAATGTTAAGAAAGTACATGCCAGATCCGTCTCATGTTTTGAGTCTAGAGGTAGTTCAGATAGAAGAGAACCTATCTTATGAGGAACAACAGGTCCAGATTCCTGACCACTGGGAGCAGGTGTTACAGAATAAGGTGATTCATCAGGTAAAGGTTTTGTGGAAAAACCACATTATGGAAGAGGCAACATGGGAATTTGAAAATGCGATGAGGGATAAAAACCCCCACTTATTCGATAAGTAAATAAATTGTGGGGATGCAATTTTCTAAAGGGGGGAACGATGTAACATCCCAAGTAAGTAATGAATAATATATATTTTTATCTATGTTTATTAATGAATTACATAGTGTTTTAGAGGCTTAAAATGAGAATAAATTCAATCTTAAGCATGGAATACACTAATATTTTTAAAAGATTGTTTTACTGCCTATTGATGGCAAACCATTTTTTAAATAAAACATTTGACAATTTTATAAGCTCTATTTGTCAAAATAAACTTATTATTTATGATTGGGACATTGAAATTTACTTTGGGTATATTTTTGCTATTTTTCCGATAAAGTTCATTTTTTAATGAATAGTGAAAAATGTTGTATTTTAATTCAAATCCTTTTTTAGTCAAATTTATTTATATGATTATATTATATTTTGAATTGATTTTAATGTAAAATTGGAATAAGTTTTTACCATTTAATCTAGTAGTGGTCATGGAATTAATTTCACTTTGAAATCAGACTTAAACTAGTGAAAATCGTCTAATACTTTTTGTTTCATAAAAACACGCTATTTGTTTTGACAACAGAAATTAATTATTAAATTAATTAATGCAACTTATATGTTTTGAGTTTGGTAAAATAGAAATCAGTTTTAAATTCAGAATATCAAATATATCTTTGGGTGAATTTTTGGTACTATTCTGAAAAACATCAATTTTTGATGAATAGTGTAACCACTAAGTGGTACTTAAAAAACCGATATTTCATTTAAGTGAAATTTTACCACCTCTGTGTTTTGAATTTCAAAAATCCGACATACATGGTTGTAATTAAGAAGGAAAATTTGGTTCAATGGGATTAAAATAATTTTTCGGTGAATAGTAACTTTTACGTTTTTAATCGCGAATAGAGGTAATTAGTGTAATTTAAGTTAAGAATAATTTTTTAATAATATGAAAGGAACTTGAAACATGTCCTACCATTATTGGATGTGTCATAACCGACCCAAAAAAATCCATGGGTCATCTTGGGGACTCCATTGATCCACTATTTAAGGAAAATGACATTAAATTTTTTTTTATTTAATGTTAAAGTAAAAATGTCACAAACATGAGTGGTTTTACTAAAACAATATTTAAATAGGGTTATAAATGTCATATTTTATTACTATAAATATTCATTAGAAAACTAAAAATATATCCTAGATCATGATATATTTTTCATAATTATTAGATATAAATAAATTAAATTATTTATGACATCATGATGATGCAGTGATTACCTCATTATTTAACGATTTAAATAAAATGAAAAGATAATGTAAAATCTAAGACCTAAACATGTCAAAAACCTATTGTATGAGTATGTTTTGAACTCCTGTCACCATATCCTGGAAATATATAATTTTGGGACCTTTTAATTCCGAAAATCATTTTATGATAAAGTAACCTTTAATAACTTTCCAAGAGTGAACCTCCACTCCTCTTATAAAAGGCCCCAAACTCTACTACCTTACCCACACTTCCAAAGCCTTTGGCTCGGCCAAACCCTGCCCATTGTTTCTCTCCACATCCCTCTCTAACTCTTAGAATCCTCACATTGGGCATAACTCTTCCCAAGGAAGCCTTTGAGCTAAAATCAAAAAGAGTTACCCTATTTAAAGGTAGCGTCTTCTATTGTGTTGTTATGTTTTATTTTGGTTCTCCAACCACATAAAATCTTTTTATTCATTTATTTTGTAACACAAACAGTATATTAAATATACTAGGATGTTGTTATAAGAATGATTCGAGCTACACTTACACACACCTTCATATAATGGTTAAAGATCATACTGTTTCCGTGGATGGCGAATTTTTGTCTTACGAAACGATGATTGTTCAATATTCTTTTAACACCTTCAATGGTAGCCATTAAGTTGACATTATATTTATATATGATATATAATATGTTTTTTGTTTTACTTAAGCTTCTTTATTTTTCATTTATGGCATACCTTTATGGTTACCATTATGGGTAAACACGATATCATCATTTTAAGAAATGCGGACTACCACCCCCTCAAAGTTATTTGATTGATTAAGGCCATATGTGAGACATATAAAGGATTTAATTAATGATATTATATATGAAATTATACTTTAATTATAATATACCTTTATGTCATTATTATTCTATTCCATAAAATATGAAATAGAAATGAATGTAGCGTTCATTCGTACGTACGGCTTACCGTCTCCATGAATGGTTCATAACATTTCTTACCTCTAAACGTTATGTAATATTATAAATGCATGTATATATTTGATATATATGATATATATGATATCTACATCATGATTATAACTCTGGATATAATGGATACATGAACAAATTGTAATTATAAATAGTTTATTTTTGACTCAAGTATCAATGATCATTAAAACCACCGTTATTAACTTAAATTATTACATAGTGTTCATGAAATGGTAATAAGTGATATAAAAGGATTAATGAACTTGAAAAAGGTTCTTAAGAAAGTATAAATTAACTCAAGTTTATTATTTAGGAGATTAAAGAACGATCAAGTCATGTCAGACCCGAGGTAAGGGATTTCGTCTCAATCTCCTTTCATTGAGGCATATTTTGTTTTATACACAACTTTCATTTATACGTTCTATAAACCCCTTTGACTTTTACGTTTATTCAAAAAGAATATTTTTATATGAATCCCTTAATAAACGACAAAAGGGAATGTTTTTTTGTCGTACTTATGCGGCGACAACAACTTCTCTGCCGCCATGACGATTATTTGAGTTTCAGCTTCCTCTACAAGCCATAACTTTTTTTGAATGAAAAATAAATACCATGTTTTACTTTTATTTTATTTTGGTATTGAAAAAGGTTTTCATAATGTTTTTATATCAATGTTTTGTATTGATATCTTGTTATTGAAAAGTGGAAATGTTATGTTTCCTTTATGCTTGTTTTATGTGATACGATTATGTTATGGTTTTTTGGCATTGTTATGAAGACGGGTGGTTCTGTGATAAAATAAGGGCAGTTGAGCCCAATATAGCTCTCCAATGCATTGGGTAACACAAAATAGTTAAACAATAAGGTTTATCCGAAGAGATTTAGGGAATATACTGTGATTGGTATTCCAAACGTAACCAAGAGGGTTACTCCCTACGTAAGAATGTTAGGAGTGCCTCATGTTACCTTTATGTCATATGATTTCTATGATTTATTAATGACATGATGAGGTATGTGATTATTTTTTATGCATAATGTATGATTTCATGCATGGAATAATGTTTTTAGTTCATGTTTTTTTTATAACCCTTACTGAGCTTATTATTCTCATCCCAAGTTTTTGAAAAGTTTTTTTCACAGGTCAGGGGAATGGTACATGATATGATGATAGTGTCAAGGAAGTGTCAAGAAAGAATCCATGTTTTATTTTAAATATGTTTCTGTTGATGGGAAAAATGAATACTATCTTTTATGTAACCACTTTGTTTAAATGTGGAATGTAATGCAAGTTTTATGATCTAATTCTCAAAAACACTAAACCTGAAAAGATCCTCACTGTGTAATCTTGTAATAACTCAAGATTAAGTAAGGTTTAAGACTGGGGCCTTATAGTGGTACTGTATCAGGTACTATAGTTGAGCGAGTACTGTAGAAGAATGGTTTACGGAGGGGTCCTTTGGCCCAAAAAATGGTCATTCAAGCCTTGTTTCTGGCCTCTTGGCCTTGGGCCTTTAGGCTCTGTAATGGTTCCCCCTATACCCAGAATAAAAGTGGTCATTTATATAATAATAAATTGAGGCTTCAACCCCAAACTATAAAAAAACACATAATAAATCATTTAAATATTTATTCATAAGTAATATCAAAAAAACAATGACGATATACTTTTTAATATTATCAATATTGGTAATTGGGTTATATTTCCCAATTTATTTTTTCCTACATAATATTCAAATGGTTTATACTAAACATTCTATGATTCCAACTATGAAGACCCAAACACTTGTATCCAATTTTTGGTTGTTAATGTTTTTCCTTTTCAGTAAATACATGAAAATTATCATGCACAATAATTATGTTGGCCCCTTGACAGACACAGGTAGGGGTACATCATTAATCAATTCAATTTATGACTTTTTTTTATGTTTGAGGTTGGAACGTCTGCTAGAGGATTTTAGGAAATCGAAGGATAAAATAAGGATAGGCCTAGAACAAGACAGAAACATCATCCGGATACCTTGGAATGAATTCTCTTTGACAACCCCTGACACCATCAGGAGTTCAATTCTGTCCTCACTGGATGGGAACAAAACAACACATGAAGCAGAGAATCATCATAAAAATAGTGATGACCTTGTCTCATTTTTTAGCATATATGAACAAAAAAGAAGTGCATCAAGGGCTTTTTTTCTTCTATGAAAATGGAGGTAGTAAACCTTCATGCTGTGTTTATCTTGCACACTCCCACCATGCGGCCATAACAAAAGTTTGGGAATTTCAGACCGTGTTATGTGTAAATGTGGTCTGTGCCCTTTTGGATTTCATTCCTTGGTGGATGATGTTTGTGTCACTCATAATGTAAAAGAGTTTATTGGTCCAGATGACATGTATTCACTGTTTTTTTTGGAGTCCTCTGAAATGGTGAAACTGAAGTTAGGTTGTTTCAGTGGCTATTGCCTTGTGTGAGCACAAATGTAGAACTGGGTGGAGGCTTTCAGCAAAGTGTACCTAATTCAGAAGCAGGTTGATTTTGGTGAGGTTTCGAGCATGGGTGGTTGCTACTTGTATTCATTCCAACTCTTAAGACATTTCATGGATTTTTGAGGTTCTTATTGCCTTTTTCTTTCCTTTTTTCACTTTTATCTTGCTGGTAAAAGAACATTGTTCCATGGGTAATCACCTGACTTTAATCTTTTTCTTAATAAATTTTGGGGATCATGGGTTCTACCCATGCACTGAGCCTTTCTGAGTATCTCTCAAAAAATTATTAAAATTCATATTATTTTTTATATAATAGTAATGAATAAGTATAACATTATATTTAAAAATAGAATTGTTCTATACCTAGATTTTCATCCTGTTAAAAATCATTTTGAAAATTATGTTTTAAATTTTAGAAAAATTATATTTATAATTTAATGTAATTATTTTCAAACAATCATGTTAAAATTATCTTTGGTACAATTTTTTATAATTTCTTAAGATTATAAATGTTTCATTGAATTGTTAAAAATAATGGATTTTATTAATAATTGTAATTTTATTTAATTCTCTTCAGAAATCCTAATTTATTAAATGTGATTTTAAAATAATTTTTTTCAATTATAAATCCAATCATAAAATTTAGGCAATTGGAATTGTTTTCACATTGATATTTGAAATGAAAATTTTTAAACATGTGAACATTTTATTATTGAAACCCCTCTATTTTTTCTAAAAATACCTGATTACTTCTAAAATAATTTTTCCATATCATTGAGTTAAATTTTCATAAATTTAAATCATATTTTTACTATAAGAAATTATATTTTTTGATAATTTAAACATAATTTTTGACTATATTTAATAGTAAAATATAAAAATTATTAACATTGGTTAAGGTAAAAATGGGGTCGAGGGGGTTAAACGAATATAAAAATGGATAAAAATGGACCAAAAAATGTACAAAACTAATTATATGGAGATATTAATTATCTATGTCAAATTTTTTTTCGAATTTATGATTTTTAATAAATGGTTTATGTGAAGAAAACATGCCAACACCATTTTATTTACAAAAATCATAGGTTTGTGAGTCACCTCGATTTAAAAAGTCCAACCCCTCTCCACCACTATTGATACATTTAGAACCAATTAGTTCATCCTTTAAAAGATAAAATATCTTTCTTAATTACTGCACCACATATTATTTTCGAATGTTTATTCAGAAATACAACCTATGAATCACTTTTTAATAAATGAAATGATGTTTTTTGATGGAGGGGTAATGCACCTAATTGAAAATTATATTTTATTTATTCCACTACATATTTCAATTATTATTAATCCAATATAATATAATTTGAAAAATATATTGCATATACTTATATTATTTAATATTAACGAAATAACTTAAATCCTTCCCCTCTTCCAGTAACTAGATTATGAAATCATATTTCTTTTCTACTGTACAATACTATATTGTGAAAAAATATTGTTCGTCTTCTGTCACTACCTATCATGAATTTATATAATGAGAGGGTTTTTTTATATAAGTTATTTATTATATTATTATTCTTCTTGAGTATTTATATCACATTATACCACTAACTTTCCATTTTATGGGAAATCAGTGATGATGTTCGTGTAAACATCAAACTACCGCCACACCCAACGTTGTGATTCATTTTTAAAATATAGATTTCATGAAATGTTATAATGAATGTTATAATGAAAATAATATGATATATAACACATAATTATTATTCATTTAATTTAATCTATTATTTATATTTCTTTCATTCAACCCACTGAGAAAATAGAAGCAATGTTCATGAGTACGTGTTGTCTACCATTTCCGTTAAAGATGAATTTAATATCTAATCATTGAAATTTATAAATTTCACTAAATCTATATAAAATGAAAATATAATATATTTATTACAATTATAACACTTTGGGGTTATGTAACAATGATAAATGGAATAAGAACCCAAAAAATTAAAAATGAAAACATACTTTAATATCAAATATGTAATATCTCAAACGTGAAATTAACATTGAATTATTAAAAAAGGGTAATAAACATTTATAATTAAATAATATATGATATATTATTTGTAATTATAATTATATAATATAATATAATTAATATTATTTTAATTATACTGGAAGGTAGAACGTTTTTGATGGATATCGAGTCATAAGGCATGGTATATCTATTCTCTATTTTATTTATTAAAGACATGTTAAAATTCACAACCCATATCTATTGTGTATTATATATACTTCCCCCATTGAATTTTTATATCATGAATATAATTATTTAAATTTTTTTTAATGTCGCTTATGTAGTTATTATTCACTTGTTATTGTGATTCAGATGAAAACTAATGTGGTAACTAATTTTCATCAGACATTTTTATTATTTGAGACATATTATTATAAAACATCTATTAATTTTATTTGGTTGATATTTGGCCAAATTTTTTATTTTATGATAATTAAAAAAAATTAGTATTTATATATCCTTTTGAGTATCTCTATTTCATAGGGTTTACATATCAAAATGTACAAAATAGGAAATGGAGTTTTTCTCCATTTACATTCCTTAAGACATTGTTATTTTATGAAATTATCAATTCTTATGAGGCTTATATAAAATAAATTTAAAATATAATAACTTAATTTACTAATAATAATGTTTTTTAATGTTTCATTTTACATAATTCCTTAATGTGGCCTATAATTCAATGTTACAAAGATATTTTATGTTTCATTTAATATTATTCCATAATGTGGAATATAATTAATTATTACTAAATTGGTAATTATTTTATATTAAAATATCACCATATATTCAGAAATTTTTATTATATTACTACTAAAAATTCATATGACCCATTTATAAAAAATTCCTTGAATTTTGATATACAATACCTCTTTAATAAGGAAACATTGTCAGTTCATTTTCATCGCATAATATATTAAAGAGTTAAAAATAATTGTTTTAAATTATTGTTAAATATTACCATATGTGTTATCAATTATACTTTAGAAGAAGGATTTGTAATGATATTTATTTTTTAAAATGTTTTTTTTCAAATATTAAATTAAATTTTCATGAAATTTTTTTATATGATTCTTAAATATTTAATTATTAAATCTTATTTTTATTTTTATAGAATGGACTTTAATATGTTTTATGATTAATATTCTGTTCAATGTGGAAAGGATATTTTTTCCAAGAACTATTTTTAATGAAATGTAAGAAATCATATATATGATTTCCATGAAATTTTAATTGAAAATGAATTACAAAATATTTTTTTTCATATTTTTAATCATTTTAATTTTATTAGAATTTTTTTTCTAGAAGAAATTTCTCACATGATTATCATTTCATAATCAATTTCTATCAAAGGTAACATCCTGATGGAAAAAAATAAATTGTGAATATTATCTAAAAATCAATATCTTGATTAAAAAAACATTTTATACATTTTCAATGATTTTTTTCACAAAATAGAAGATATATTTTTTAGACTAAAATGATAAATGAATGGAAAAACAAATTTTTAGTATAATTATTTTTTCCTAAGAAAAAATTTACTAAAAAACAATAATAAAATTTATTCCAATGAAAATAATTACATTTTTCATAAAATAGAAAACTAATGTTACATTGAAATAATTTTCATAAGAATAAACCTATTTAATTACTTTAATAGAAAATAGAGTATTTGATAAAAATATGCATTATTAAATAATCAATGGAAAACCTATTTTTTCAATGAAATCAAAATAATTCACAACATGAAAATCTTTACATTAAAATATATAATATAATATCTTTTTCATTGACTACCATATCTCTAAGTAGACTAAATTAAAATTATTATCCTCTCAAAAAGTATAATAAATTTTATTTTTTCATGAAAAACGCATTTTTCGGTAATAAGATAACATTATAATTAATTAACTTATTTACAAATAAATAGTAAATGTATTTTTATTGATTAGAAAATTTATATATAATTAAAAATATTTTAAAACCATTTCAAATACACCAATTCAACTAGATTATTTTTCTACTCATATTTAATAAATATTATTTCATGTGTCATTTAAGTTCAAGGTTATGTGTCTTATACATTGTTAAACACAGTCCCATTTAAAAATATTAGGATGTCAAATAATATCCCCTCCATAAATTTAATAATAATTTTTTATTTTAGCTTCATAATAAATGGTTCTGTTTTAAAATACCTTTACTAATATCCCACATCATAAAATGGGTTAATATAACATCCACTTAAAAATACAATAAGTAAATGTCATGGTAATCTATAATAATCCAAATCATTATTTACATATAGGAGTACAATATTGGGAACATAAATTATTGAGATGGAGGAAAATAATGATTTCCAAATAATTAATGAATGTGACATAGATCATCGATAGGAATAAAATTAAATGATCATGAGAATGTTAACAACAATAGAACCATATATCGAAGAGGTATAAAAAAGATCATAGATTCATCAGAACTAAATATAATAAAACAAAATTTTAATCTTAATATACTTTCAATATATTTGAGGAACTACTTACATTATATTTGAAAATTATAACAAAGATATACTAAATTTAAACTTATTATTTCATCCTTTTACCAATAGCTTCCAAAAGATCATATTTTTTCCGAATAATATATAACTAAGAAGAATTATTCTTTTTTGATGAAACACCCAATGATATTTAAAATATTATTTATCAAATAGTTAAACAATTTGATATTTTTGTTTAATGTAAAGTATATATTAGTTAGTTCTCCAGGCAACATTGAGTCTTGCTTGGGTAACATGAAAAAACAAATTTAAATGAAATGTAATCTACTCTAAACATATTTTTAATTAATATGACAATTTATAGATAAATGTATGGATGGATGGTGTTAATAGAATTAATAATAATATGAAAATTTATTGTTTAAACTCATATATATAATCAATTCATTACTATGGGAATAGTTAGAAATTATATTAAAATCCATTTTATAATAAAGTGATTATTTTTATCGGAAACTATTTTTATAGGATAAAACATTTTTTATCTCCATAAATTAAATAATATAATTTACATAATTATTTTAATTAAATTTACATATTATATATTCCAAAAAATGATTAACCTTCATATTACATTATTTATAATATAAATGTATAAAATCAATTTTATATCTAAAAATAGAATTAGTCTTTACATTGATTTTTCAGCTGGTTAAAAAGCATTTTGAAAATTAATTTTTCAATTTTATGAAAATTATATTTAGAATATAATGTCAATTTAGTCAATGAATCATGTAAAAATTATCTTGGGTAGAATTTTTGAGATTTTATTATGATTATAAATGTTTCATTGAATAATAAAAATAATGGATTTTATTAAGAATTGTAATTTAATTTAATTCTTTTAAGAAATCCAAATTGATTAAATAAGGGTTTAAAAGAATTTTTGTTCAATTATATATCCAATCATCAAATTTAGATAATTGGAATTTTTTTCACATTGAAATTTGATATAAATATTTTTTAAATAGGTGAACATTTTATCTTTGAAAACCCTCATTTTTTGAAAATACATGAATACTTATAAAATATTTTTTCCACATAAATGGTTCAATTTTCATTAATTTAATTCATATTTTTACTATAATAACGTATAATATTTTATAATTACAAAATAAATTTTTATTAAATTTAATAGTAAAATAAAAAAATTATTTACAATGGTTAAGGTAAAAATTGGGATGAGGGGGTTAATAAAAATTGATAAGGGATAAAAATAGACCAAAACATGTAAAAAACAAATTGCATGGAGATATTAATAAACATTGTCACATAGTTTTTGTGAATTTATGATTTTTAATAAATGGTTTATGTGAAGAAAGCATACCAACACCATTTTATTTACACAAATTACATGTATTTGAGTCACCTCCATTTTAAAAGTCCAACCCATCTCGATTCATATTTACACATTCAAAACCAATTAGTTTATCCATTAAATGAAAAAAACATCTTACATAATTACTTCAACTAATCTTATTTTCCTTTTTTTATTCATATGTCCAACATATAAAACCATTTTTAATAAATGAAATGTTGTTTTTTGATAGAGAGGTAATGCACCTAATTGAAAATTATATTTTATTTATTCCACAGACTCTTTCAATTATTATTAATATAATATATTAAAATTCAAAAAATATATTGAATATAATTATATAATTTAATATTAGCTGAATAACATTAATCCTTCCCCTATTCCTTTAACTAGGTTATGAAATCATAATTCTTGTCTACTACAGAATACTATATTGCGAAATGAAGTTATTCATCATCCATCATTACCTATCACCAATTGATATAATGAGTGTGTTTTTATTATATATGTTCTTTATTATTTTATTATTATTATTGAGTATTTATAACACATTTTTCCTCTAACATTCCATTATGTGGGGAAGCAATGATGTGGTTCGTGTGAACGTCGAACTACTGCCTCACCCCAAATTGTGATTAATTATTCATATACACATTACATGAAAGAATAAAATGAATATTTTAATGAAAAACATGTGATATATAAGACATATTTATTTTTCATTAAATGCAATTTATTATTTATCTTTATTTCATTCAACCCATTTAGAAAATAGAAAAAATGTTCATGCGTACTTGTTGTTTACCATTTCCGTTAAAGAATAATATCATATCTAATTATTTAAATTTATAGATTTCACTAAATATATATGTACTGAAAATATAATATATTTATAACAATTATAACACTTCAGGGTTATGTAACAATGATCAATGGAATAGGAACCCAAAAAATTAAAAATAAAAACATATATTAATATCAAATATGTAATAACTCGAATGTGACTTTAACATTAATTTATTAAAGATAGGTAACAAAAGATTATAATTAAATAATATATGATAGATTATTTTTAATTTTACTTATATAATATAATTTAATTAAAATTATATTTATTATAGTGGATGGTAGTGTTGATTCAATACAGTTTCCTTATGAATTAATCATTCCTCTTGTTTCGAAAATGACAAACACATTTTCTTAAGGAAATTTTAATTTTACCCCTATTTTACTTCCATAAGGAAAAATTCCATCCCAAATGAAATTTTACCCTACCTTGTTTTCATTATTCATATCAATATATTTCTTACGTATAAAAATCAGATTCATCATATAATACATTGACATGATGCATTCTGTTTTAGGATCTGAATTATGGATACGAACTCTCATGATGTTCCACTCCGAATTCTGGATATGAACTCTCATGAAGTTCCACTCCGAATTCTGGATACGAACACTCATGAAGTTCCACACTGAATTCCGGATACGAACTCTCAGGATGTTCCACTCTGAATTCTAGATACGAACTCCCATAAAGTTCCACTCTGAATTTTGGATACGAACTCTCATGAAGTTCCACTCTAAATTCTAGATACGAATGCTCATTATGTTCCACACCGAACTCTGGATACGAACTCTCATGAAGTTCCACTCTGAATTCTGGATATGAACTCTAATAATGTTTCACTTTGAATTTTTGATATGAACTATCATGAATTTCCACTACGAATTCTGATTACGAACTTCTCTATGTTCTGACTATGAGTTCGTTGAATTCAGAATCTTAACTCTTATGAGGTCTGAATCCATTTTTCTCATGAACATAGACTCCGAACTTTGTATGTTCTGGATCAGAATTCTAGTGAAATCAAACTCCGAATTTCATTGAAATTCATACTCCGGAATTCTACAAAATTCACGTTTTAAATTCCTACAAAATAGAATCCCAATATTCTTAAGTCTATAGACTTCGAATTTATTTTTGCATCAATTACAAACTTTAACCTTTTCCATTCTGAACATTCATTTTCTACTCAATTCCGAATATTAGTTTGGTTATGCTTATACTTGTTCTATTACAAAATGATGTCGTGCTTTTAGTTATTAACTAATCGTTGTTTGAGTGACATATGTACTGGTCGCTCTAAAATTCAAGAAAGAATTCGCCCATTAGAGGAGGGAGCCAACCGTTACAGCTTCACCTATAAATAGGATCTCATTTGAACATGATCATAACTTTTGGAATTTTTGGTGATCAGAACTTCCTGATATGATTTTTAGAGAGAGAGGTAATTATCAATTCTCAATCTTCATGCAGAACGTTGGAATAGCTTGTTCAAACTTTTCCTTTGGAAGATATGCTTCGTGCGACTCAAATTGTTGTTCTTTACAATCGAGGGCTTCTGGGGATAGGAAGACAGAGGTTCCAACACCTTGAAGTAGAGGGCTTCTTTGCTGAAGAATAAAGAGGTTCTGACTACCTGATAGTTGAGGGCTTATGGGAATATCAATACATACATCGATCGTCATATCGAGGGCTTACCCTGGTGTGGGTAAGATAGACATTCTTGAAATTATAAATCAAGGAACCTTTATCCGAAGATGTTTTATACCCTTATCTTTGGGATAAAAGTCTTATTACTTATTACTTTTTTGTTATATGTTTTTCTACTGCATTTTGTATTATTGAGGAATGTATACTATCTTATACATCCCCATTCTTGTACTCTGATATAGTTAAAATCTATACGCTTTAAGGTAGAATCTTAATCGTTGTAACTTTAGTTAAGTTCATTTATTGGAATCACTTTTCTGGAATCATGCTAGCTATTAGAACATATAGAGGTATTGTGAATTATCCTTTTTATCCTTGTTAAACATAACCATCCTAAAAATTACCTAACATAATTTTTAAAAGGTATAATTAACCCCCCTCTGTTATCTGAGAATATCATTCTTATTTCGATCCTATGTGTGGTTTTATAGAGTATATCATACTCATTAACATACCATCATAACAATTGGTAACAAATAATTTGAATCAATCTGAATTATCTCATGATTAGATTCAGAAAGAAATTTTTGGAATATCATTCTCTGGATTCATATTTTTCAGATTCATATTTTTTCAGATTCGATTTTGCTTAGAGTTACAATATCTAATTTTGTTCTTAGGATATTTAATCTAGTTCAAAACTCGTCATACTAACATCATTGTGTGCTAAATATTTTCATAAGAATGGCAGGATTGAATTTTGGTTCAATTGGCAATCTTAATCCAACCAGACCTACAATCTTTGATGCTAATGATTACGAATATTGGAGAGATAACATGATGACATTCATTATCAACACTATGGCTGAAAATTTTTTTATGCTTAATGGTGGATACATGATCCGTGATAAAGAAGTAAGTTCCTTTACAAATCAAGAAAAGCATGATTACAAACTAAACTCTATGTTACACAATACATTACATTGTTCAATGACTAGAAATATATATATATCCAAATTTCACCTTTTGAATAAGGAAATTATATATGGAAGAAACTCGAAGTTACTCGTTTTGGTACAACCAAAGTTATTGAGACTAAAAGAGAAATGGTTAGAGATGAGTATCATGGTTTCAGTTATCTTTATGGTGAACGCATATACAAGTTTCAACATAGATTCCTGACTGTAGTTAATAGTCAACAATCAATTGGTGAAAAAGGTTTGGATGATGAAGATCTGGTTCACAAGATTATTGACATTGTTCTGAATGAGTGGGATTCAAAAAGCACTGTAATTGATGGGAATATAAAGGTTACGCAGATTACTATTGATGAGCTGTTTGGAAGTCTTCTTCAGTATGAGACTAGAATGAAAATAGATGATGATATTTTGAATAATAAGAATGGAAATGGAAGAGTAGCTTTTACTACCACTTAAAATAATATGAAAGCCAAGATTCCTGAGAGAGTGATCAGATCTAAATCTAAGAAAGTTGTAATCCATTCTAAATCTAGTGGAAGCGAGTCCTTAGAAAATGAATTATCAAATCTTTCTTGAAGGATGAACAAGATAGCTAGAGAGGATCTTTCAATCCAAATACAAGAAGAAGTAAAGGAAAGATAAGAAATATTTATAGGTCACATGGAATGAATGCAAGAGAGCTAGACACATAATACCTGATTTCCCTATGCTCAAAAGAAAAGAAATAAACAAGAGGCGTTCTGAGAGAAATAGAAGGAAATATTACATGTCCAAAGCTAAGAATGTGTTGAGAGCTAATGACACATGGAGTGCTAGTGGTGGAGACTCTTTAGATGTATCATCGGATTATGAATCTTATGGACAGAAGAATCTTGGTCTTTTAGCTAGGATACCTATTGATAATCACTTCTTGATGGATAAGGTACACAATGCTGAATCAATGACCAATGTTTCTTTGAATTCTAATGATAGTAAATTTTATAGGTCTTCTGATGAAGAATCACCTTTTGATGAAGATAATACTTTACCTACCTATGAATATGTTTCTAGGTTTTCCAAACATCTTGAAAATGAGAATTCAAAACTCATAAAGAAACTCGATATGGAAAATTCTAGGAATATTGTCCTTACTAAAGAAATATTATATCATTATAAAGATCATGATATGGAAAATACTGATTTTGAATGTATTTAAAAAAATCATGAGGAAGTATGTTTTGAAAAGTATAAAATTTTTAAAGAAGTTGAAAATTTAATTGCTAAGAAAAATGTTTTCGAGCCTATATATAGTTCAAATGGTTTTGAAGACAATAACTTAGTTATTAAACTCAAATCTGAAATATTTTCGTTGAGGAAGTGTTTTTCTAACATTAACCTTGGTAATGAAAATTTTGATAAAATGTATTCACAATTCTGACCTCGAATGAATACTTCTGGTTTTGGTTACACAAGCTCTAAACCAATTTTTGGTAACAACTTCTTTGTTCCTCAATGTGCCCCATTCTTCACAATGTGTCAATGTGGTGGTCACTAGGCAAATAATTGTTCCCTAAACAAATCCCAATCTTTATGATTTCATAAGGCTAATTTTTCTAAGAAGATGTGGGTGACCAAAATTTTACTTTTTGAGATTTCCGGATCCAAGCAAGTCTGGAGTCCGATATCCTAAATTTTTATTATTTTCAGGATAATAGGGAATGTACCAACAAAAATACATAGTACATGGATAGTGAATGTTTACGACACATGACATTTAACAAAGACTATTCTGAAAATATTATCAAAATGAAAGGAGGAAAATTAACATTCTGAGATAATGCTTAGGTATATATTATTAGTATAGGTAATATTGTTATTAATTAAAAAACATTGATTTCAAATGTTTTATTTGTTAAAGTCCTTAATCACAACCTCATCGGCATAAGTCAATTATGTGATAAAGGCTACCTTGTGAATTTTAGGAATGATAAGTGCCTAGTACACAATTCCAAGGAATATTTTATTCATTATTCACCTAGGCTATATAATGTTTACTCACTAAGCATTGAAGACCATAAGAGCAAGGACATACCTTGCCTTAGTGAAATGGAAGATCATTATTGGTTATGGAATAGAAGGTTATGACATTTTAACCATAGAAACATATGTAAACATTCTAAGAAAGGCTTAGTTTAGGATCTACTAGAGATTATATTTGATTCTTCAAAAGTTTGTGAAACTTGTCAATATGGAAGCAACATTAATCATGTTTTAGACCAATTGGTGAAGTCTCAACTACTAATGCATTAGAGTTAGTGTATCTGGATATTTTTGGACCAACACAAACTGGAAGTATTCGGGGAAAGTACTATGTATTTGTTTTGGTTAATCATTACACAAGATTTACATTGGACTATTATCTAGCTAATAAGTCTGAAGATTTATCTTATTTCAAATGATTTATCACCGAAGTTAAAAATTAGTAAAACCTTCCATTGACAACTATTCATAGTGATCAGGAAGGAGAATTTCAAAATTATGATTTTAAAAATTTTTGTAGTAGAAATAAAATTATTCACAACTTCTCATCACCCGGAACACTTCAAATAAATGTTGTTATTGGAAGAAGATATAGAATTATTCAAGAGATAAAAGGAACCATGTTGAGGGAGTATTCTATTTCCAAACATTTTTCAGATGAAGTTGAACATAATGCTTGTTATACTATAAATCGAGTTTTGATTAGACCATTTCTCAATAAAACTATTTATTATATATAGAATGGTAAAAAACCTAGACATTCATACTTTAAGGTTTTTATGATGCTGGGTATTAATTTTGAATACTAATGATAACTTACACCAATTTTCACCAAAATCTGATGAAAGAATCTTCTTAGGCTACTCCACAACTTCTAATGATTGTAGAGTTTTTAACAAAACAACTTTTACTGTTGAAGAGATATTACATATTAAATTTGATGAAACTGATCCATTTATTTTTAAACAACCTCAACCTACCTCCTCAGATGCGTTTTCAAAAACTGATCATCAACCTTTGATAGAATATCTTTTCGATAAGTAAAATGTTTAAGAAGATACTACTAAAACATTTACCCCAGTATATTTCCTACCCTTTGTTTATGAAAATGTTTTACAGAACCCAAATCAGTTGTTTCTAAAGAATTATCCCAATGATAGTATCATTGGTGATGTAATCAACTTGTAAGGACAATAAATTCCTTATGAAATGAAGTAGAGCATCTACCATTCCTTTCCCAATTTGAACAAAAAAAGAACAGATGAATAATTAGGTTATGATGATTGGATTAAAGCCATGCAAGATGAACTAAATGAATTCAAAAGAAAAAATGTCTGGACCTTGGTTGAAAGACATAAGGAATCATCTATTATATGAGTGAAATTGGTATTCAAAAATAAGTTTGATGAAAATGGATTCATCATAGAAAATTAAGCTAGATTAGTTTCTAAAGGCTATAATCAACAAGAAGGAATAGACTATGAAGATACTTATGCTTTAATAGCTCGAATTGAATCTATTAATACTTACATGCCTTTGCAGCATTCTTCAATTTCACGATTTTTCAAATGGATGTAAAATGTGCTTTCTTTAATGGTTATGTTCAAAAGGAAGTTTTTGTTGAAGAACCTCCTGTTTTTGAAGATAAAAAACATCCTCGTCATGTTTTTAGACTTACCAAAGAATTGTATAGCATTAAAAAAGCCCCTCAAGCTCGGTATGATAGACTTACGTGATTTCTGCTTCAAAATAAATATGTTTAGGGAAATGAAGATCCAACTATTTTCATAAATAATGATGATAAAAATGTTTTGATTGCTCAAATTTATGTTGAATACATTATATTTGGTTAAACTCATCAATTTTTAACTGATTACTTTTCATATTTAATGAAATCAGAGTTTTAAATGAATATGATGGGTGAGTTCACATTTTCCTTGGTTTCCAAATTTCTAAAAAACCAGAAGTAATCAACATATCCCAATATAATTATATTAAATTTCTTCTTAAAAAGTATCTATATGAAAACTCTAAAAGTATAAGTTCTCTTATTGGCAACTCAAACAAAATTGAACTTGCTAAAATTGGGAAACCAGTAGATCAAACATCTTATAGAGGGATGATAGGATGGCTACTTGACATTACTTCTAGTCGACCAAACATGAAGTTTTAAATATACTTATGTGCAATAAATCAATAAAATTTTAAGGAATATAATTTTAAGGTAGTGAAAAGAATTGTTTGCTACATAAAGGGAACCATGGATTTAGGACTCTTTTATACTTCTGGAAATGATTTTTTAAAGAGCTTTTCATATGCTGACTTTGTTGGATATAGAATGTATAGAAATAGAACATCCAGAACATGTCATTTCATAGGATATTCATTAGTGTCTTGGTCTTGCATGAAGAAACACTCAGTATCACTCTCCATTGCTGAAGATGAATATTTAGCCACTTGAAGTTTTTGTGATCATGTGTTATGGATGCAACACACACTCACTGATTATGGCTTGAGTTTTACTACGACTAAAATTTTGATTTATAAAACATGTTCAATTGCCCTTAGTAAAAACCATGCACATCACTCTCACGCAAAACACATAGACATTAGGCATCACTTTCTTATGGATCACAAAATAAAAGGAGATATCATTCTTCAATTTATAGAAACACAATATCAACATGCTGATATTTTCCCAAAATATTTACCCTCCGATAGATTTTAATACATCAAACAGAATCTTAGAATGATAACTGTGAGGTAATCATCATTCATTAACTTCTCGTTGAACTATTCTCCTTATAGTAATAAACACCGTTTCATAGGGGGAGTACATCTTCTTATAAGTTTTTCAATATTTTTCATAATGATGTTTTTATATTTTTCGTAATGATTTTTTTATATTTTTCGTAATCATGGTTTAATATTTTTCATAATGATGTTTTCATATTTTTCATAATAATGTTTTCATATTATTCGTAATGAAATTTTTGAAATTGAAAATTTTCATAATGATATATTCGGAACTGATGCTTTCACTATATAAATTCTTCAGATCTTATATTTTCATAATAGAAATTTTCATACTGAAAATTTTCATAATAAAATTTTAATAAAGTTAATATTTGTAATGAACATTTTCTCAACGGAAATTTTTATACTGAAAATTTTCATAATGAGAATTTTCGTAATAGGAATTTTCTTAGTCAAATTTTTTGTAATCATGTTTTGGTACTCAATGTTTTTTCAATAAAATATTTTTTCATATTAAGTATTTCATAATATGTTTTTCATAGTGAGTTTTTCATAGTAAAATTTTCATCAAGAAGAATATCACATATTACGAATAAATATCCTTGCCAATCTGAAAGTTATGAATTCCTTACTTAAGTTTTCATAATCATTTTTAGTTTCTAGTAGTTTCATTTTCTTTTAAAGTTTCTCGGATTCATTTCTTCCTAAATGTGAATGTTTTTCTTAAAACCTAAAAATATCGGATTCAATGATTCCTTTCATTCATGTTTTCTACTGTCAAATCAGATCACATAGTTTTTTCAACCGTCAGATTTTTTAGGAAGTTGAAAGGTCACCACCATCACCTATATAAAGGGGATCCATAATGCTGTCCCATATCGATTTCTAAGCTCTTTCATCTCAAATATCTTCCTTAGTTCATAATGCTCATTCCGAATCTCTAAGAATTCCTTGAATCTGAATGTCTAAAGGATCCACTTCTCAAGAAATTTCTACCATGATGCCAATCTCAAAATGGAAAGTATACAGGGAATGGTTGGTCCATCCGAACTTTTTCAAGTATGATTCTATCATTTCTAAGAATATTAAAATAAATGGTTAGGAAGATGTATGCATATATACGATAGGTGTTCATGACATGGTGTATCTAGAATTTCTCATAGAGTTCTATGAATCAGTTTTATTCTTCGAGGAAGAGGGTAAAGAAATTTTTTTTAAGAGTTTTGGGAAGACCTACAAACGTACTTACACCAAGGCTGCAAACTTGGTGGGGATGGCTTACGAATGAGAAGCAAAATTTTGCTCACACAAACTCCCTGATGCTCAAAGTAGTTTTTTAAGGTAATGGCCTTTCAATTTCATGGAATTGCTAATGTCAAGATTTCAAAAATCACTCACCTATCTTCTAACAACCAGATCCTACAGCTATGGGTACAAGGTTTCTTAGTACCGAGAAAAGGTTACAAAGATACCCTTAAGAAAAGAGATATATATTTCATAGAATTCCCGGTAAACCTAAGGTAAATCAATTTGATGAGGCATATACTTGTTACAATCAATAACATCAAGGAAGGAAATATTAGAGCCCAAATAATCATGTTTCCTTCCTTACATTCAAAGATGATAGTTTAAGTGTCTAGAATCATTTAAGATTGCATGAAAATCCAAGTCTTGAAATTGAAATGTTATGCTTGTTAGTGATGTAGCTCTGAAAAGAATGAATATGACTTATTCCAAGGAGACAAGAGAGTTTTATGATCTTCTAGAGGAAGAGGCAGAAGCAAATCCGGAAAATATTGAAATAGTTGATCTAACTAAGAAAGCCAGGAAGAAGAGAAAGTTGAAGGAAGTGGAGGAGATAAACTAAACTTATAAAGCTATGGAAGCTCAGTCCTCACCTCACAAATAGAAAAAATAGACACTATATCCATATGAGGTGGTTTCAAAGTGGAGGGAAAATAAGGAATAGAGGAAATAAGGGGAACCTAATTTCAGATTGGACCCTGCTGAAGCCAAGTCTTTAAGAGAGAAGACTGCTGAATACCTTGAGAAGATAGAAAAAGAGAAGAAGACAATAAAGAAAATGTCTATGACTGAAGTTGTACAATCTCTTTTTAATTACACAGAAGTAGCTTCCATGAATATTCCAGTACCAGAAACTTTCCTTGTCGAGCCTTTACCTAAGACTCCGTGGAGAAATTTATTCACTCTGGAAAAATATAAAGAGAAATAATTTTCTGAGGAAGTAGAAGAATAAGTTGTTGAAGAAAAATAATAATAATAGAAAGTAGTAGAAGAAGAAAAAGTAGAATAAGAATGTGGCAATTTAGATGATCTGATTAAACAAGTTGAAGATTATAAAGAAAAGGAAAATACATCAGAAAAATTACCACTCAAAACATCTGAGGATGAGTCTTCAAAGATTGTCACTTTAGGAAAGGGAGATGAGAAATATGGTAAGAAATTTGAAGACAAGAGAGAAGATATAGTGAATGAATTATCAAAGGATGAAAGCTATGAAAATCACTTTGTTGAGGAAAGATCAGAGACGAAAAAACCTGATGAAGACAATATAGTTGAATTATCTGAAAGTGTGGAAAAATCTCCTTATGAGGGAACCATTACAAAAGTTGACAAGGGTAAGAAAGTTCTTATGTACACCACAATCAATGATTCCATAAAAAAATGGAAGTTGGAGGCTCTTCTAAAAGAAAGCTTGTGGAAATTGAAGAATAACATTCACATAGCAAGATTTTTGATTCGGAGTCATCTACATTGGGAATGGATTTAGTTATTGAATAACTGATGAAATTGGTGGACATAATTCCGATCTTTCTTACAATAGACTCCAGGTTCCATATGCTTCAGCACAGATTAAATCAAAAGTTAGAATCCATTTATATGTTGATTGTTAAATTTATGAATATTGAGGCAAATCATAAAAATTTTATTATCAGTTATGAGGTCCACAGTAAATCTTGCAGAAAAATGACTTTATGGTCAAAGAAAATCGATGAGGATTTGAAAATGTTTGATACCTTTCAGAATGATATAAAAGAAGATTTTGATACTGAGGATACCAATATGAATAATCTTTTGGAAAAGATGAACCTTGAGAAAAATACTCAGAATCAATTGGTGGAGGATCTGAATGGGATGCATAACTCTGTTGATCAATGATGGAAATGGGAAAGCGATCTCCGGATTGAGATCGAAGAGAAGCTTGAAAAGCATGATGATGTTATTAAGGCTCAGTATGAGGCTCTGAAGGCTCAAGATGATAGGATTAAAGCCTTATAAAATCAAGATTAGGAGGACCACAAAGAGTTAATGAAGCTAAAAATCCTTCTAAAGAAGCTAATCTACAATGAAAAAAGATGACAAATAGACCAATCCGATCTTTTGTTGTAATGTCTTTCCTTGTAAAAATTCATTCAATATTAATGAAAACATTGGTTGCTTGTATAGTTTTAATGTCTTACTAATGTTTCAGGTACTTTATTGTTATTCCATTCCCTCAGATACTTTTTGGAAATTACAAAGGGAGAGAAGGAAAAAACTCAAAAGGGAGAAGGAAAAATCTAAAAGGGAGAAGTAAAATTTCTAGGTTAAAAAGATCTATCCTTAAGTAAGTGGGAGTTCTCATTACGAATTCATCATTCAAATGAAATCTCTCATTCCAGAAGCCTAGATTAAGGCCCTTAGAGTTTAAAATCCTATGGGGGAGTTAGTCATATTCACCATTGATCATAAACAATGGTAGAAAATCATTAATTACAAGTCTATAAATTTATTCTAAATCTTTATATTATCTTTCGTAAGGATGTTTGTGATTTCCAAAAAGTGGGATATTTTTGAGTCAATAAGGTTTCCTTATGACTTTACCATTCCTCTTGTTTTGAAAATCACAAACACATTTTATTAATGAAAATTTTATTTTACCCTTAATTTACTTCTATAAGGACAATTTCCTTCCCAAAGAAAATTTACCCCTACCTTGTTTTCATTGTTCAAATCAATATTTTTCGAAAGTATAAAAATGAAATTCATATCTAAAACCATGAAATCGTATAATACATAGACATGAATTATTCTATTTTAGGATCCGAATTATGGATACAAACTCTAATGAAGTTCTACTCTGAATTCTAGATAAGAACTCTCATGAAGTTTCACTCTGAATTTTGGATACGAACTCTCATGATGTTCCACTCTGAATTCTGTATATGAACTCTCATGATGTTTAACTCAAAATTCTAGATAGGAACTCTGATGAATTTACACTCCAAATTCTGGATACAAACTCTCATGAAGTTCCACTCCGAATTTTGGATACGAACACTCATAAAGTTCCACTCCAATTTCGGAATATGAACTCTCATGAAGTTCCACTCCGAATTCTGGATAAAAACTCTCATGATGTTTCAATCCAAATTCTGGATACGAACTCTCATGAAGTTCCACTCCGAATTATGATTAATAACTTCACTATGTTCTGACTTCGGGTTCTCGGAATTCAAACTCCGAACTCTGATGAGGTCTGACTCCGAATTCGCTTGAACATAGACTCTGAACATTGTAAGTTATGGATCTGAATTATAGTGAAATCAAACTCAAAATTTCCTTGAAATTTAGAATCCATATTTCTATAGAATTCAGTTTACTAATTCCTACAAAATTGAATCTGAATATTCTTAAGTCTATAGACTCGGAATTTATTTTTACCTCAATTGCGAACTTTAACCACTTCCATTCTGAAATTTAATTTTCTACTCCATTCCGAATATCACTTTAGTTATTCTTATACTTGTTCTATTACAAAATTATGTCATGCTTTCAGTTATTAACTTACCATTGTTTGAGTGACACGTTTATAGGTCCCTCAAAAATTCAAGGATGAATTCGACCGTTGGAGGAGGGAGCCTACCATTGGAGCTTCACCTATAAATAAGAGCTCATTTGAACATGCTCAGAACATTTGGAATTTTTGTTGATCAGATCATCCTGAAGTGATTTCTAAATAGAGAGGCTCTTATCAACTCTCAAGCTTCATGCAGAATGTTTGAACAGCTTGTTCAGACATTGCCTTGTCCAGATTTTCTTCGTGGGACTCCGATTGTTGATGTTTACAATTGAGGGAATCCTGAGATAAGAATATAGAGGTTTCTAACACCTTGAATATCAGGGCTTCCTTGCTGAGGAAGACATAGGTTCTGACTACCTGATAGTGGAGTTCTTGTAGGAATAACAAGACATACTCCAATCTTTATATCGAGTGCTTACTCTAGTGTGGCTAAGACAGATTTTAATGAAAGTATAAATCAAGGACCATTACCTGAGGTTGTTGGATACCCTTCTCTTTGGGTTAAAAGACTTATTACTTATTACTTGTTTTTGTAACAAGTTTTTCCACTGCGTTTTGTATTGTTGAGGAAAGAATATTATCTTATACTTCCTCATACTTGTAATATGATATAGTTAGATTCTATACGCTTTAAGGTAGAATCTTAATCTTTGTAACTTTAATTAAGATCCTTTTTCAGAATCACTTTTCCAGAATCAACCAAGCAATTATAACTCATAGAGGTTTTGTGAATTATCCTGTTCAACCTCGTTAAACATAACCATTCTAAAGATTTCTTAAGGGAATTTTTAAACGATATAATTCACCCCCCACTTGTATATGATAATCTCATTCTTATTTAAATCCTATGTCTGGTATTATAGAGTATATCATACTCATAACATGCCATTTTAACAGGTAGAATGTTTGTGATGGATATTGAGTCATAAGGAAAAGGATTTCTATTCTTTATTTTATTTTTGGGAGACATAATAAAATTCACAACCCATATCTATTGTGTAGTAGATATACTTCCTCCATTGACTTGTTAAATCATGTATATAATTATTTAAATTATGTTTAACGTCCCATATGTTGTTATTATTCATTTTTCTTATGATTCAGATGAAAACTAATGTGGTAATTGATTTTTTCTCACATTTTTCTTATTTGAGAAAAATTCATATGAAACACCTATTAATTTTATGTGGTTGATATATGGATAAATGTTTTATTTTATAATAATTGAAATAAAAATAATTAGTATTTAAATATCATTTTGGGTATCTCTATTTCATAGGGTTTACAGATCAAAATATACAATAGAGGTAAAGTATTTTTGTCTCCATTTACATTCTTAGAAACATTGTCATTTTAAGAACCTATCAATTTTTATGATGCTTATATATAATTAATTTTACATATAATATCATTATTTACAAATAATAATTTTATTTAATGTTTCACATAAAATAATACCGTAATGTGCCTTTATAGCGACCCGGCCTTTTCTTAAATTACTATTACATCATTTCAAAGATAAACAACATAATAGTATTATACATAGAGGATCCAGAGGTTTAGTGTCTTGGGAAAACTAGGACAACACATAACAAGTACAACATCAAGCATAAAAATTCATTTAATCTCATCTTTTATAGCTTCTTAGTATAACTTGTCCTCTCCTTAGTACATGTAGCCACCTGAGGATATACATCAAAAGGGGTGAGACAAAAGCCCAGTAAGAGGATAGATAAGAACAACATAGCATGGGGTGAGCATAATCATGACATAGGAAGAAGATCTTGAACATGAGAGGAGCATAAACAATAAACTTGAAATGTGGAAAAGCATAAAAATGAAACATCATGTCTTAGTGGTTAAATACCACACATACTTTTGAACAAAGCTAGCATCATGTTCATGCATTATTTCACATTTACTCATGAGATTCATCACTTTTCCCAATGCATTGGAGCGCTATATAATTCCAGGTGCACCCGTCACATTTAAACATTATCATTATCATGCTTGCCACATAGAACACATATCAAACATGTACATAAATAACCCATGGAAAGGAATGGGTTTCATCTCATAATAACACATTCATAAGTTTTGGGTTGCCAAAAGAAAGTGGGAACAACATACTTGACATAAAAACCATCAACCTTGAATGAGAGGTAATAGGTGAGATCTTGAAAGAAGAGTTCTTTTGGAAAACATTTTGATGAACATAAAAACCAATGAAAAATATGTATATCCCATAAAAGTAAGGGAAAAGATGAACAAAAGACCTTTGAGGAGTAACCATATCAAAAATGGAGTGAAAGTGGGAGAACCCGAAGGAAGCAAATTGGGTTCGAGATTTCCCCTTACCTTTTACTCGAATGCCTCCATCTCTTTAATGTCCTGTATAATGACATTGTATTCATTAATTAGAAATTCCAGAACCTCTTATACATTAATAGGGTTCATTCTGGTTTCATTATTTCATATTATGTTCCTTTGGATGACTTATAGAGTTTAAAAACATTGATCGGGGATGTTCGTTTTTATGGTTTTCTTGAGCGGTCCACTTGTATTCTTAATTTGATGTTTGGGTAGATCATGGGTAAACATCCAGAACTGATATTACATGTAATTAAGGATATTAAAGAAGCTTCAATGATTTCATAATGAGTTATATTAGATCCATGTGGCCGAATCATTAGATAAGAATTAAATGAAGATTATTTGGGCTAATTTGAGCGGTTTTTGGATCACAACGAACTCATTTTAACTTTTCACTTAGTAATATGGCCATAGGTTATTTCTAGAACTTAAAATAGAACATAATACATATAAAACATTCTAGTTCAACCATAAAAATGGTTTGATGACCAGTTTGAAGGTATAAATGTAAGAAGAGAGCATGTTGTTTTTGAAGGTGATAAATTATCACCACATGAACAACGTTCTCTTTAATAAAATAAAAGGAAGGGGGAAAGGGTGTGGGGTGATATAATATAACATTAGAATCATAATATTACAGTATATATAAAATACTGAATTTACAGAAAAATTTGGATGAAGATAGATAGAGAGAGATCAAGAAAGGAACTTGAGCTTAAAAGGAAATTAAAGGAGAAGAGAGAGAGAATTTACCTTTAGAATCCTCCTCTTGAGATCCTCTTTAAGGAAGCTAGGATTGGTCTTTTGATGAGACCAGAAGCTTTTGTTCGTGGGGGATGAGCTAGGGAAGGTGTTTGGGCAGAATTTAGAGAAGGCTTGGAGCTTGAGAGGTGTGAGGAAAAGAGGGGGTGAAGGGTGGCTTTTATAGTGTAGGGGAGAGGGGTTTCCTTAATATAAAATTGATTAGTTTATTAATTTCACCTAAGACAAGGAATAGTGAGTCTTGGATGACTATGAATAGTAAATTTGACTTGTTAATTTGGGATTTGGGTGCTTACATCACTTGTGATGTCAGGAATAGTGGTTTTTAATTAAAATGTATTTATATGATAAATTAATGTATTCTAATATTCACCAAAAATTCAAGTATCTCATAAAAATCCCAAAATTTTACCCCAACCATTTTTCGACGTGTAGAATCCAAAAATGACGTCCATTTTTCAAAAATAATTTTCTAAATATTATTAATTTAATATTTAATTAAAATCATAATTTACTTAAAAATACATTTTTTAAAATTAAAAATGATTTTCCAATTCTTTCCAAAATTACATAGGGTCTTATAAAATTATCTAAAAAATAATTTATGAATATATTTCAGGAAAATAAAGATTCTTTTAAAATAATTAATTAATTATAATTAATTATTTATGACTTATAAAAAACAAAAAACGTTTACTAAGGTCAAATTATCACTTTCTATGATGTCTAAATTTTATTTTATTATTCATAGGTAATGTTACTCTTAATTACTATTCATATGGTTCATATTACTATTCATAAGGGTAGGTTACTATTCATAAGGGTAGGTTACTATTCACCGAAAATTATTTGTGTTCCATTGGACTCCAAAAACTATCTTGAACACAACCGAGAATGTTGGATTTTTAAAATTCGAAACATAGGGGTGAAAAAATTACGTTTAAAGGTCACTTGTCACTTAGTAGTTCATTACTTTGTGTTTTTATGACATAGATATAAGAAGGGAATTTTCCATTGAAAAACTTTGGGTCTTTACATTCTTCCACCCTTAAGAAATTTCACCCCCGAAATTTCACCTTACACAAACAAGTGTGGGTACTTCTCCTTCATTGCCTCTTCCGGTTCCCAGGTTGCTTCCTCAAAATTTTGGTTCCTCCACAACTCTTTGACAAGGCGGGTTGTCTTGTTGCGTAGAACCTTATCACTTCGGTCCAAAATTTTTACCGGCTACTCCTCATATGAGAGATCATCTTCCAACTATACCAACTCTGAGTTTAGTACATGTGAGGGGTCTGGAATGTACTTCCTTAGTAGTGATACGTGAAACACATCATGAACTTGAGTCATATTCGGTGGAAGTTCCAGACGATAGGCCACGGATCCTATACGATCAAGGATCTCAAAGGGGCCAATGTACCTCGGGTTTATCTTCCCTTTCTTCCCAAATCACATGACTCTCTTCTATGGAGATATTCGAAGGAAGACTTTATCTCCAACGTCGAACTCAAAGTCCCTTCGACGATTGTTAGCATAGCTCTTTTGCCGACGTTGAGCTGCTTTGATATGTTTCTAGATGACTTGAACCTTCTCTGTCATCTCTTGAACAAGATCGGGACCAAGTTGTTTTCGTTCTCCAACTTCATCCAAACAGGTTGGAGTTCTACATCGCTTCCCATAACGAGCTTCATACGGAGCCATCTGAATACTCGAGTAGAAGCTATTGTTGTATGAGAACTCAACCAATGGAAGGTGCTGATCCCATACACCTTTGAATTCAAGAGATCATGATATTAGCATATCTTCATGTGTCTGAATAGTCCTTTCAGACTGGCCATCAGTTTGGGGGTGATAGGCTGTGCTGAAATTTAATTCAGTACTCAAAGCATGATGAAGGCTCCTCCAGAATTTAGAAGTGAACCTTGGATCACAGTCAGAGACAATCGAGAGAAGAACACCATGCAATCTCACTACTTCCTTCACATATATCCTTGCTAGTTGTTCAAGTGAGAGGTCTTCCCGAATAGCGATAAAATGGGCAGTCTTGGTGAGCCGGTCAACCACAACCCATATCACATTATTTCCTCTTGACGTTTTCGGGAGGCCCATGACAAAGCCCATAGTGACATTTTCCCATTTCCACATGGGTATAGGCAATGGTTGCATCATACCTTTGGACTTTTGCCGCTCAGCTTTAACTTGCTGACACACCAAGCACCTTGATATATATTCCGCAATCTCCTTCTTCATGTTATCCCACCAGAAGTGTTCTCGGAGATCACGATACATCTTGGATCTTCCAGGATGAATAGAGAAAGTTGAGCTATGGGCATTATCCAATAGATCATTCTTTATTCCGGGCGATGAAGGAAAACAAAGCCTCGTTCCAAACAGAATCACACCATCATCATCGATATGGAACTCTTGCAGCTTCCCTTCCTATTCTGCATGCACCCTCTTTTGTATCTCCACACCATCCCTTTGTGCTTCCTTAATCTTCTGTTGGATGGATGGTTGCACAATCATTTTGGAAAGGTAAGATGTATCCCCTATCCTTACGATTCCCAAATCCATCCTTTTCATATCCAAGAAGATAGGGTCTTTCTCAATCCTCAACATAGATAGAGTAGCAAGTTCTTTCATGCTTAAAGCATCAGCTACCTTGTTCACCTTTCCAGGATGATAGTGAATAGAGAAATCGTAATCCTTGATTAGCTCTAACCATCTCATTTGACGCATGTTGAACTCCTTTTGTGTGAATATATACTTTAGGCTCTTGTGGTCGGTGTATATGTCACACTTCTCACCATAAAGGTAGTGCCGCCAAATTTTCAAGGCAAAAATCACGGCTGCCAGCTCTAGATCATGCGTCGGGTAGTTCTGCTCATGGATCGTCAACTGTCGTGAGGCATAGGCTATCACATTATCATTTTTCATGAGTACACAACACAATCCTTTATTTGAAGCATCACTGTATATCACAAAACTTTCTCCACTTTTCAGTAGTGTGAGTATAGGTGTAGTGATCAGCCTTCTCATTAACTCCTTGAAGCTTCCCTCACATTCTTATGTCCATACATAATTTACCCCTTTCCTTGTTAACTTAGATAGCGGGGTTGGCAATCGTGAGAAGTTTCTCACAAAACGTCGGTAGTACCCAGCTAATCCAAGAAAACTACGGATTTCTGTGACACTAGAGGGCCTGGGCCATTCTTCAATCGCCTTTGTCTTTGAAGGGTCCACAAGAAATTCCCTCCCGTGTGATCACATGTCCCAGGAATGTGACATGATTCATCCAAAAGTCACACTTGCTAAACATGGCGTACAACTTATCCTTTCTCAATGTCGCCAACACAAGTCTTATATGTTCTTCATGTTCCTCCTTACTCTTGGAGTAAATGAGAATATCATCAATAAACACTAAAACAAATTTGTCGAGGTAATGTCTAAAGACTCTATTCATCAAATCCATGAAGATTGTAGGGGCATTAGTAAGTCCGATGGGGATCAACAAAAACTCATAGTGCCCATACCTTGTACGAAAGGCAGTCTTCTGAATATCTTCCTTCTTCACCTTTACTTGATGATATCCAGAATGAAGATCCACCTTTGAGAAGTATTGAGCTCCTCTTAACTGATCAAACAAGTCATCAATCCTTGGGAGAGGATACTTGTTCTTTATGGTGATCTTGTTGAGTTCCGGATAATTGATACACAGCCGCATGGTTCCATCCTTCTTCTTCACAAAGAGCACTGGCGCACCCCAAGGTGATGCACTAGGGAGTATGAACCCTTTGTCCAGATTCTCTTGCATCATATTCTTTAACACCTCCAGTTCTATAGGAGCCATCCTATAAGGGCACTTTGAGATAGGAGTAGCTCCGGGTATGAGTTCAATTGAGAACTCTACCTCACGATCCGGGGGAATTTCGGGTAACTCTTCGGGAAATACATCGTCGTATTCCCTTACGATGGGCATTTCCTCAAGGTTGGAACTTTCCTTTGACTCAATCATTTGGGAGAGGTATGATTCTTCATAGGGAATCATCACCCACACCATTGAAGGATTTCTCAAAGGAGATTCATGATCTTCCTTGCATTTGTAGAGGAGCATGGGATGGTTCGGAATATGAAAATATATTTCCTTTTCCCGACAGTTGATATTTTCTCTATATAAAGAGAGCCAATCCATTCCCATTATAGCGTCGAATTCCACCAAGGGAAGTATTACAAGATTTTCCGGAAGAATCTTCCCACATACGTCAACAGGAGAAGAATCAAACACTTGGGTTTCAATGATTGCACCACTTGGTGTTTTTACAGATATCACTACTTCAAGGTTTTGGGGCTTCAATTCTATACTTCTAGAAAACTTTCAAGATATAAAGGAATGCATAGAACCAGAATCAAATAAGACTTTTTCCATTCTTGAGTGAATAGGAATCGTACCTTTTACGACTTCATTATCATGTTCCACCTCCACAGTAGTGATGGTATAAGCCTTCCCTTGTTCCTTTGGCATTGGTGGTTGCTGGCGCTGATTACCCTCGAAAGCTCGAGGTTTAGTTCACTGGTTTGAATAGTGCCCTAGCTCCTTACAGTTGTAGCATTGAACCATGAGTGGTTCTCTCCTTTCATCACCTACATTATCCTTCCTTTTCATGTCTCTTAGACACTCGTGATCTAGGTGTCCTTCTTTCCCACACTTGAAGCATTTCCCCGTCCCTTTGAGGCAGTTCCCATTGTGCAACTTCCCACATTTTTGGCATGTGGGTCGTGTTTTCTTCCCATCTTTATCACTAGATCCACCAGCTTGAAACTCCATAATTCTTTTCTTATCACCATAGCCATGGGACCATTCTCCAAACTCCATCTCCACTTTGAGAGCACACCGAACAACTTCTTCATAACTCCCAAAGTCTCGAATTGCAAGACCTTTTCGAAGATGTGGTTTTAATCCACTAAAGAATCTATCAATTTTTCTATCATTGTTGATAACAAAAACCGAAGCATACCTTGCAAGCCTTGTGAAATTTGCTTCATAGGTTGTGACCTATTCTCCTTCTTTTTTGCTTGAGCTCTATGAATTCTCTCTCCATCTTCGTGCGAAGAGTTCGTGGGAAGTACTTATTAAGAAACATTATCATAAAGTCTTTCCATTCCATCTCTTCAATTTCATCCCTTGGCTTGGTGTTCTTAATCAAATCCCACCATTGATCATCTTCTCCATCTAGACGAAAAACGACTAGAGTCACCTTCTCCGTCTCAGAACAGTGATGAATAGAAAAGATCTTCTCCATGGAGTTGACCCACTATTCTGCAACTAGTGGATCAGAAGATCCACAAAACGTCGGTGGTCGTTGCCGCATAAAACATTTGATAGCTAGATGCTCCCTCTTTGGTGAAGGAGGAAGTTCCCCATTATTATGGTTATTATTCATAACCCGAGATAATTGGGTAAGCATCGCCATGAAGTTTTGAACTCCACCTCCAAAATCATTGGGGATGTCGTTCGGGAAATCACTGCATTGGCCTTCGCAAGAGTTGTTGGCCTGATTTCTCCTGGTTCCCACCATTTTCTAAAATATAAAAGGTTAGAACAAAACATAAGTAAAAAAGTCATGAATAACTTATCCTTTTAAACAATTATACCAAAAACATAACATATGGGATCCCTAGGTAAATATCCTTGTGTGCATATTTGTACTTAGTCTCATGCTAGAGGTTTTCTTTAGGGTTCACTAATCCTAATTCCCAAATTAACTAAACCTTTCCTTTGATACAAACTATAGCAACACAGACTTTTCTTAAATTACTATTACATCATTTCAATGATAAACAACATAATAGTATTATACATGGAGGATCCAGAGGTTTAGTGTCTTGGGAAAACTAGGACAACCCATAACAAGTACAACATCAAGCATAAAAATTCTTTTAATCTCTTCTTCTATAGCTTCTTAGTAGCACTTGACCTCTCCTTAGTACATGTAGCCACCTGAGGATATACATCAAAAGGGGTGAGCTAAAATCCCAGTAAGAGGATAGATAAGGACAAAATAGCATGGGGTGATCATAATCATGACATACGAAGAAGATCTTGAACCTGAGAGGAGCATAAACAATAAACTTGAAATGTGGCAAAGCATAAAAATGAAACATCATGTCTTAGTGGTTAACTACCACACATACTTGTGAACAAAGATAGAATCATGTTCACACATAATTTCACATTTACTCATGAGATTCATCACTATACCCAATGCATTGGAGCGCTATATAATTCCGGGCGCACCCGTCACATTTAAACATTCATATTGCGCTATATAATTCTGGGCGCACCCGTCACATCATAACATTATCATTATCATGATTTACACATAGAACACATATCAAACATGTACATAAATAACCCATGGAAAGGAATGTTTTTCATCTCATAATAACACATTCATATGTTTTGGGTTCCCAAAATAAAGAGGGAACAACATACTTGACATAAGAACCATCAACCTTGAATGAGAGGTAAAAGGTGAGATCTTGAAAGAAGAGTTATTTTGGAAAACATTTTGATGAACATAAAAACCAATGACAAACATGTATATCCCATAAAATTAAGGGAAAAGATGAACAAAAGACCTTTGAGGAGTAACCATATCAAAAATGGAGTGAAAGTGGGAGAACCCGAAGGAAGAAAATTGGGTTCGAGATTTCCCCTTACCTTGTACTCGAATGCCTCCTTCTCTTTAATGTCATGTATAATGACATTATATTCAATAATTAGAAATTCTAGAACCTCTTATACATTAATAGGTTTCATTCTGGTTTCATTATTTCATATTATGTTCCATTGGATTACTTATAGAGTTTAAAAACATTGATCGGGGATGTTCGTTTTTATCATTTTCTTGAGCGGTCCACTTGTATTCTTAATTTGATGTTTGGGTAGATCATGGGTAAACATCTAGAACTGATATTACATGTAATTAATGATATTACAGAAGCTTTAATGAATTTATAATGAGTTATATTAGATCCATGTGGACGAATCATTAGATAAGAATTAAATGAAGATTATTTGGGCTAATTTGAGCGGTTTTTGGATCACAACGAACTCATTTTAACTTTTCGCTTAGTAATATGGCCATAGGTTATTTCCAGAACATAAAATAGAAAATAATACATATAAAAAATTCTGGTTCGACCATAAAAATGGTTTCATGACCAGGTTGAAGGTATAAATGGAAGAAGAGAGCATGTTGTTTTTGAAGGTGATAAATTATCACCACATGAACAACGTTCTCTTTAATAAAATAAAAGGAAGGGGGAAAGGGTGTGGGGTGATATAATATAACAATATAATCATAATATTACAGTATATATAAAATACTGGATTTACCGAACAATTTGGATGAAGATAGATTGAGAGAGATCAAGAAAGGAACTTGAGCTTGAAAGGAAATTAAAGGAGAAGAGAGAGAGGAATTACCTTTAGAATCCTCCTCTTGAGATCCTCTTTAAGGAAGCTAGGAATGGTCTTTTGATGAGACCAGAAGCTTTTGGACGTGGGGGATGAGCTAGGGAATGTGTTTGGGCAGAATTTAGAGAAGGCTTTGAGCTTGAGAGGTGTGAGGAAAAGAGGGGGTGAAGGGTGGCTTTTATAGTGGAGGGGAGAGGGGTTTCCTTAATATAAAATTGATTAGTTTATTAATTTCTTCTAAGAAAAGGAATAGTGAGTCTTGGATGACTATGAATAGTAAATTTGACTTGTGAATTCGGGATTTGTGTGCTTACATCACTTGTGATGTCAGGAATAGTGGTTTTTAATTAAAATGTATTTATATGATAAATTAATGTATTTTATTCTTCACAAAAAATTCAAGTATCTCAGAAAAATCCCAAAATTTTTCCCCAACCATTTTTCGACATGTATAATCCAAAAATGAAGTTCATTTTTGAAAAATAATTTTCTAAATATTATTAATTTAATATTTAATTAAAATCATAAATTACTTAAAAATACAGTTTTTATAATTAAAACTGATTTTTCAATTCTTTCAAATATTACTTAGGGTCTTATAAAATTATCTAAAAAATAATTTATGAATATATTTCAGGAAAATAAAGATTATTTTAAATTAATTAATTAATTATAATTAATTATTTATGACTTATAAAATACCAAAAACGTTTACTAAGGGCAAATTATCACTTTTATGATGTCTAAATTTTATTTTATTATTCATAGGTAATTTTACTCTTATTTACTATTCATAAGGTTCATATTACTATTCATAAGGGTAGGTTACTATTCACCAAAAATTATTTGTGTTTCATTGGACTCCAAAAACTATCTTGAACACAACCGTGAATGTTGGATTTTTAAAATTCGAAACATAGGGGTGAAACAATTATGTTTAAAGGTCACTTGTCACATAGTAGTTCATTACATTGTGTTTTTATGACATAGATATAAGAAGGGAATTTTCCATTGAAAAACTTTGGGTCGTTACATTCTTCCCCCTTAAGAAATTTCGCCCCCGAAATTTCACCTTACACGAACAGGTGAGGGTACTTCTCCTTCATTGCCTCTTCCGGTTCCCAGGTTGCTTCCTCAAACTTTTGGTTCCTCGACAACACTTTGACAAGGTGGGTTGTCTTTTTGTGTAGAACCTTATCACTTCAGTCCATAATATTTACCGGCTGCTCCTCATATGAGAGATCATCTTCCAACTGTACCACCTCTGAATTTAGTACATGTGAGGGGTCTGGAATGTACTTCCTCAGTAGTGATACGTGAAACACGTCATGAACTTGAGCCATATTCGGTGGAAGTGCCAGACGATAGGCCACAGCTCCTATACGATCAAGGATCTCAAAGGGGCCAATGTACCTTGGGCTTATCTTCCCTTTCTTCCCGAATCGCATGACTCTCTTCCATAGAGATATTCGAAGGAAGACTTTATCTCCAACGTCGAACTCCATGTCCCTTCGATGATTGTCAGCATAACTCTTTTTCCGATTTTGAGCTTCTTTCATATGTTTCTGGATGACTTGATCCTTCTCTGTCATCTCTTGAACGAGATCGGGACCAATTAGTTTTCGTTCTCCAACTTCATCCCAACAGGTTGGAGTTCTACATCGCTTCCCATAAAGAGCTTCATACGGAGCCATCTGAATACTCGAGTAGAAGCTATTGTTGTATGAGAACTCAACTAATGGAAGGTGCTGATCCCATCCACCTTTGAATTCAAGAGAGCATGATCTTATCATATCTTCAAGTGTCTGAATAGTCCTTTCAGACTGGCCACCAGTTTGGGGGTGATAGGCCGTGCTGAAATTTAATTCAGTACTCAAAGCATGTTGAAGGCTCCTCCAAAATTTAGAAGTGAACCATGGATCACGGTCAGAGACAATCGAGAGAGGAACACAATGCAATCTCACTACTTCCTTCACATATATACTTTCTAGTTGTTCAAGTGAAAGGTCTTCCCGAATAGCGATAAAATGGGCAGTCTTGGTTAGCCGGTCAACCACAACCCATATCGCATTATTTCCTCTTGACGTTTTCGGGTGACCCATGACAAAGTCCATAGTGACATTTTCCCATTTCCACATGGGTATAGGCAATGACTGCATCATACCTTTGGTCTTTTGCCGCTCAGCTTTAACTTGCTGACACACCTAGCACCTTGATATATATTCCGCAATCTCCTTCTTCATGTTATCCCACCAGAAGTTTTCTCGGAGATCACGATACATCTTGGTACTTCCAGGATGAATAGAGAAAGTGGAGCTATGTGCATTATCCAATAGCTCCTTCTTTATTCCCGGTGATGAAGGCACACAAATCCGAGTTCCAAACCGAATCACACCATCATCGTCGATATGGAACTCTTACAGATTCCCTTCCTTTACTGCATTCACCATCTTTTGTATCTCCACATCATCCCTTTGTGATTCCTTAATCTTATGTTGGATGGATGGTTGCACAATCATTTGGGAAAGGTAAGATGTATCCCCTACACTTACGATTCCCAAATCCATCCTTTGCATATCCAAGAAGATAGGGTCTTTCTCAATCATCAACATGGATAGAGTAGCAGGTTCTTTCCTGGTTAAAGCATCAGCTACCTTGTTCGCCTTTCCAGGATGATAGTGAAAAGAGCAATCGTAATCCTTGATTAGCTCTAACCATCTCCTTTGACACATGTTGAGCTCCTTTTGTGTGAATATATAATTTAGGCTCTTGTGGTCAGTGTATATGTCACACTTCTCACCATAAAGGTAGTTCCGCCAGATTTTCAAGGCAAAAATCACGGCTGCCAGCTCTAGATCATGCGTCGGGTAGTTCTGCTCATGGATCTTCAACTATCGTGAGGCGTAGGCTATCACATTATCATTTTGCATGAGTACACAACCCAAGAATTTCTTTGAAGCATCACTGTATATCAAAAAACATTCTCCACTTTTAGGTCGTGTGAGTACAGGTCCAGTGATCAGCCTTCTCTTTAACTCCTTGAAGCTTCCCTCACATTCTTCCGTCCATACATACTTTACCCCTTTCCTTGTTAACTTAGTTAGCGGGCTTGACAATCGTGATAAGTTTCTCACAAAACGTCGGTAGTACCCAGCTAATCCAAGAAAAATACGGATTTCTGTGACACTAGAGGGCCTGGTTCATTCTTCAATCGCCTTTGTCTTTGAAGGGTCCACAGAAATTCCCTCCCTTGTGACCACATGTCCCAAGAACGTGACTTGATTCATCCAAAAGTCACACTTACTGAACTTGGCGTACAACTTCTCCTTTCTCAATGTCTCCAACACATGTCTTAGATGTTCTTCATGTTCCTCCTTACTCTTGGAGTAAATGAGAATATCATCAATAAACACTACCACAAATTTGTCTAGGTAATGTCTAAAGACTCTATTCATCACATCCATGAAGATTTCAGGGGCATTAGTAAGTCCGAAGGGCATCACCAAAAACTCATAGTGCCCATACCTTGTACGAAAGGCAGCCTTCTGAATATCTTCCATCTTCACCTTTACTTGATGATATCCAGAACGAAGATCCACCATTGAGAAGTATTGAGCTCCTCTTAACTGATCGAACAAGTCATCAATCCTTGGGAGAGGATACTTGTTCTTTATGGTGAACTTGTTGATTTCCCGATAATCGATACACAGCCGCATGGTTCCATCATTCTTCTTCACAAAGAGCTCCGGCGCACCCCAAGGTGATGCACTAGGGCGTATGAACCCTTTGTCCAAATGCTCTTGCAGCTGCTTCTTTTTCTCCTCCATTTCGATAGGAGCCATCCTATAAGGGCACTTTGAGATAGGAGTAGCTCCGGGTATGAGTTCAATTGAGAACTCTACCTCATGATCCGGGGGAATTCCGGGTAACTCTTCGGGAAATACATCGCAGTATTCCCTTACGATGGGTATTTCCTCAAGGTCGGAACTTTCCTTTGACTCAATCATTTTGGAGAGGTATGCTTCTTCATAGGGAATCATCACCCACACCATTGAAGGATTTCTCAAAGGAGATTCATGATCTTCCTTGCATTTGTAGAGGACCATGGGATGGTTCGGAATATGAAAATATATTTCCTTTTCCCGACATTTGATATGTTCTCTATATAACGAGAGCCAATCCATTCCCATTATAGCGTCGAATTCCACCAAGGGAAGTATTACAAGATTTTCCGGAAGAATCTTCCCACATACGTCAACAGGAGAAGAATCAAACACTTGGGTTCCAATGATTGCACCACTTGGTGTTTTTACAGATATCTCTACTTCAAGGTTTCGGGGCTTTGATTCTATAGTTCTAGCAAACTTGCAAGATATAAATGAATGCGTAGAACCAGAATCAAATAAGATAGTTGCCATTCTTGAGTGAATAGGAAGTGTACCTTGTACGACTTCATTATCATGTTCCACCTCCACAATAGTGATGGCATAAGCCTTCCCTTGTTCCTTTGGCTTTGGTGGTTGCTGGCGCTGATTACCCTCGAAAGCTTGAGGTTTAGTGAACTGTTTTGAATAGTGCCCTAGCTCCTTACAGTTGTAGCATTGAACCACGAGTGGTTCTCTCCTTTCATCGCCTACATTATCCTTCCTTTTCATGTCTCTTCGACTCTCGTGAGCTAGGTGTCCTTATTTCCCACACTTGAAGCATTTCCCCGTCCCTTTGAGGCAGTTCCCATTGTGCAACATCCCACATTTTTGGCATGTGGGTCGTTGTGTTTTCTTCCCATATTTATCACTAAATCCACCATCTTGAAACTCCATCTTTCTTTTCTTATCACCATAGCCATGGGACCATTCTGCAAACTCCATCTCCACTTTGAGAGCACACCGAAAAACTTCTTCATAACTCCCAATGTCTCGAATTGCATGAGCTTTTCGAAGATGTGGTTTTAATCAACTAAAAAATCTATCAATTTTGCTATCATTGTTGATAACAAAACCCGAAGCATACCTTGAATTACTTGTGAAATTTGCTTCATAGGTTGTGATAGATTCTCCTTCTTTTTTTTCATGAGCTCTATGAATTCTCTCTCCATCTTCGTGCGAAGAGTTCGTGGGAAGTACTTATTAAGAAACATTATCTTAAAGTCTTCCCATTCAATCTCTTCAATTTCATCCCTTGGCTTGGTGTTCTTAATCAAAGCCCACCATTGATCAGCTTCTCCATCTAGATGATAAACGGCTAGAGTCACCTTCTCTGTCTCGGAACAGTGAAGAACAAAAATGATCTTCTCCATGGAGTTGACCCACTGTTCCGCAACTAGTGGATCAGAAGATCCACAAAACGTCGGTGGTCGTTGCCGCATAAAAAATTTGATAGCTAGCTCCTCCCTCTTTGGTGAAGGAGGACGTTCCCCATTATTATGGTTATTATTCATAACCCGAGATAATTGGGTAAGCATCACCATGAAGTTTTGAACTCCACCTCCAAAATCATTGGGGATGTCATTCGGGCAATCACTGCATTGGCCTTCGTAAGAGTTGTTGGCCTGATTTCTCCTGGTTCCCACCATTTTCTAAAATAGAAAAGGTTAGAACAAAACATAAGTAAACAAGTCAGGAATAACTTATCCATTTAAACAATTATACCAAAAACATAACATATGGGATCCCTAGGTAAATATCCTTGTGTGCATATTTGTACTTAGTCTCATGCTAGAGGTTTTCTTTAGGGTTCATTAATCCTAATTCCCAAATTAACTAAACCTTTCCTTTGATACCAACTATAGCGACCCGACCTTTTCTTAAATTACTATTACATCATTTCAAAGATAAACAACATAATAGTATTATACATGGAGGATTTAGAGGATTAGTTTCTTGGGCAAACTAGGACAACACATAAAAAGTACAACATCAAGCATAAAAATTCATTTAATCTCTTCTTCTATAGCTTCTTAGTAGAACTTGTCCTCTCCTTAGTACATGTAGACACCTGAGGATATACATCAAAAGGGGTGAGCTAAAATCCCAGTAATAGGATAGATAAGAACAACATAGCATGGGGTGAGCATAATCATGACATAGGAAGAAGATCTTGAACATGAGAGGAGCATAAACAATAAACTTGAAATGGGGCAAAGAATAAAAATGATACATCATGTATTAGTGGTTAACTACCACATATACATGTGAACAAAGCTAGCATCATGTTCACGCATAATTTCACATTTACTCATGAGATTCATCACTTTACCCAATGCATTGGAGCGCTATATAATTCTGGGTGCACCCGTCACATTTAAACATTCATATTGCGCTATATAATTCCGGGCGCACCCGTCACATCATAACATTATCATTATCATTCTTTCCACATAGAACACATATCAAACATGTACATAAATAACCCATGGAAAGGAATGGGTTTCATCTCATAATAACACATTCATAAGTTTTGGGTTCCCAAAAGAAAGAGGGAACAACATACTTGACATAAGAACCATCAACCTTTAATGAGAGGTAAAAGGTGAGATCTTGAAAGAAGAGTTCTTTTGGAAAACATTGTGATGAACATAAAAACCAATGAAAAACATGTATATCCCAGAAAAGTAAGGGAAAAGATGAACAAAAGACCTTTGAGGAGTAACCATATCAAAAATGGAGTGAAAGTGGGAGAACTCGAAGGAAGAAAATTGGGTTCGAGATTTCCCCTTACCTTGTACTCGAATGCCTCCTTCTCTTTAATTTCTTGTATAATGACATTATATTCATTAATTAGAAATTCCAGAACCTCTTATACATTAATAGGGTTCATTATGGTTTCATTATTTCATATTATGTTCCTTTGGATGACTTATAGAGTTTAAAAACATTGATCGGGGATGTTCGTTTTTTTGGTTTTCTTGAGCGGTCCACTTGTATTCTTAATTTGATGTTTGGGTAGATCATGGGAAAACATCCAGAACTGATATTACATATAATTAATGATATTACAGAAGCTTGAATGATTTTATAATGAGTTATATTAGATCCATGTGGCCGAATCATTAGATAAGAATTAAATGAAGATTATTTGGGCTAACTTGAGCGGTTTTTGGATCACAACGAACTCATTTTAACTTTTCACTTAGTAATATGGCCATAGGTTATTTCCAGAAAATAAAATAGAACATAATACATATAAAATATTCTGGTTCAACCATAAAAATGGTTTCATGACCAGGTTGAAGGTATGAATGGAAAAAAGAGAGCATGTTGTTTTTGAAGGTGATAAATTATCACCACATGAACAACATTCTCTTTAATAAAATAAAAGGAAGGGGGAAAGGGTGTGGGGTGATATAATATAACATTAGAATAATAAAATTACATTATATATAAAATAATAGTTTTAAAAAACAATTTGAATGAATATAGATAGAGAGAGATGAAGAAAGGAACTTGAGCTTGAATGGAAATTAAAGGAGAAGAGAGAGAGAAATTACCTTTAGAATCCTCCTCTTGAGATCCTCTTTAAGGAAGCTAGGCTTGGTCTTTTGATAAGACCATAAGATTTTGGACGTGGGGGATGAGCTAGGGAAGGTGTTTGGGTAGAATTTATAGATGGCTTGGAGCTTGAGAGGTGTGAGGAAAAGAGGGGGTGAAGGGTGGCTTTTATAGTGGAGGGGAGAGGGGTTTCCTTAATATAAAATTGATTAGTTTATTAATTTCACCTAAGACAAGTAATAGTGATTCTTGGATGACTATGAATAGTAAATTTGACTTGTGAATTCGGGATTTTGGTGCTGACATCACTTGTGAAGTCCGGAATAGTGGTTTTTAATTAAAATGTATTTATATGATAAATTAATGTATTCTATTATTCACCAAAAATTCAAGTATCTCAGAAAAATCCCAAAATTTTACCCCAACCAATTTTCGACGTGTAGAATCTAAAAATGAAGTCCATTTTTCAAAAATAATTGTCTAAATATTATTAATTTAAAATTTAATTAAAATCATAATTTACTTAAAAATACAGTTTTTATAATTAAAACTGATTTTGCAATTCTTTGAAAAATTACTTAGGGTATTATAAAATTATCTAAAAAATAATTTATGAATATATTTCAGGAAAATAAAGATTCTCAAATGTAATACATCATTGGATTTATTTATCTACATGAATAATGAAACAATTTTAATTATCTACCATATAAATAAATATTTTGACATTTAATATTTATTTTATTTTCCTTCTTATAAATAATAAACAATTATTTAATTAATTAGATTCATGTCAGATGTTTTGATGATATTCGACACATATTTCTTAAATGTTGTCAGTTGGATGACTATAGTCAAATATTTCATTATTATAGAATCATAACTATAATTATAATGAAATAATAAAAAAAATTAAACATAAAATATTATATTAATACCAAATAATAATGATAATGATGAAAAATGAATGTTGTTACAATCATGGAGACAATAGGTTATTTATACACATGAGTAACCTTTCCATTTTTAAACTGTCATGTTGGAATGTAAAAATGTACTTTTTTATTATTCCATAATGATAATTATTTCAGAATTACCATATTAGTTTTTTTATATTCAAATTCAAACCATCCTTGTGATATAGTTATGAAAATTAAAGCACATCTATTTGTGGATATGGTAATTGACATCCATGCATAAATGAAATTATAATTTTTCAATGTCATAATTTGTAAAAAATATTTAAAAGTATAATTATAAAAAGAAAAATATGTCCTGAATATTATATGTATAACATAAACCAATCATTATGTCCAGTATTGAGAAAAAGTGATTGAAAAATAACTACATCAGTTCACAATGTGGTGGTCATCCATACACATGAAAAATGGTATCATTTCACATAGGATGTAAGATGAATATTTATATTTCTTATTAAATTTCCATAAAAAATAATAAAATAATTAATATAATGGTTTTATTATTATAGTAATATAAAAAATATTTAAAATTATGTTGAATAAGAATTATAATGTAAATGATTAGTTGTGAACTATACCTCTTCTTCAGGCAACCTCTTAAGGGTTATACCTCATTCCTTACAAAGATTTTTTTATGATAAGAAGAAATAAATATATTATTTTTTAGGTATTTTAGTTTGGGATTTTTGTATGTTATTTTTTAACTAAAATTAATTTTATGTCCGATGAAAGTACGATAGGTGTTTCCATTTTATAAGTAATGGAGGGACAATCATTGGATTTAAAAAAAATTAATTAATATAAAGTAATTGTAATTGAATATGTGCTAATAATGGTATAATTAAATGATCTGATGAGGATAATTCAAAATCCTATCTACAAATAACATTTGGAAATTTTTAGGTTATCATATTACGATTATCTATTTGTTTTACATATCATATTGAGTATCTCTATTTCATAGGGTTTACAGATCAAAATGTACAAAAGAGGTAATGGATTTTTGTATCCATTTAAATTCCTTATTTTGTTGTTATTTTATGAACCTAACAATTTTTATGAGGCTTATATATAATAAATTTGACACATTATATCTTTATTTACTAATAATAATTTTAATTAATGTTTCATTTAATATAATTCCTTAATGTGGCATATTATTCAATGTTACCACGATATATTATGTTTCATTTAATATTATTCCTTAATGTGGAATATAATTCATTATTAATAAAGGGTTAATTATTTTATATTAAAATATCAACATATATTGGGAGTTTTTTATTATATTTATACTAAAAAATCCAAATATTTCATTTCTAAAAAAATATTTGAATTTTGATATGCACTACCTATTTAATAAGAATAAATTTTCAGTTTATTGGCATCGTTTTATATAGTAATGGGTTAAAAATAAATGGTTTAAATTATTGTCAAATATTACCTTATATGTTATCAATTATAATTTAAAAAAATGTTTTGAATGATTTTTATATTTTAGAATGTTTTTTTTCAAATATTTAGTTATATTTTTATCAAAATGTTTATATGATTCTAAAATATTATATTATTAACTACTATGATTTTATTTTCATAAAAAGGACTTTGAAAATGTTTTATGGTTAATATTCTTTTCGAAGTGAAATGGCTATTTTTTCCAAGCAGTGTTTTTAATGAAATTTATGAAATCATATATAAGTTTATAACAAAATTTTAATTGAAAATGAATTACAAACTATTTTTTGCGTATTTGTAATTATTTTATTTATTGGAAGAAAAATTTCTAGAAGAAATGTTTCACTAGATTATCATTTCAAAATAAATTACTATCAAATGTGACATCCAAATGAACAAAAATAAATGGTAACTATTAACTGAAAATCAAAATCATGATTAAAAAAAATATTATACATTTTTAATGATTTTTCTTCAAAAATTAGAAGAAATTAATTTTAGAATAAATTATTAATGAATTTAAAAACAAATTTGTAGTATAATTATTTTTTGTATAAGAATAAATTTACAAAAATTAAACAATAAAATTTATTCCAATGAAAAAAATTTAATTTTTCATAAAAGAGACAACTATAGTTACTTTGATATAATTTTATTATGAATTAACATTTGTAATTAATTTAATAAAAAATATAGTATTAGATAAAAATACACATTATACACCAACCAATGGAAAATCAATTTTTTGAATTAAATCGAAATAATTCACTACATGATAAACCTTACATTAAAATATATAATATAATATCATTTTCATAGACTACCATTTCTCTAAGTGTAATAAATTAAAAGTATTATCCTCTCAAAAAGTAAAATAAATATCATTTTATCATAGAAAACATATTTTTCATTAATAAAATAAAATTAGATAAAAAATAACTTATTTAGAACTAAATAGTAAATGTATTTTTATCGATTAGAAACTTTATATATAGTTAATACTATTTTAAATCCTTTTAATATACAACAATTCAACTAAATGATTTTTCTGGTCATATTTATGAAATATAATATCATGTTTCATTTATGTTCAAAGTTATGTATCTTATACACTGTTAAACATAGTCCCGTTTTAAAATATTAGGATATTAAATTACATCCCCTCAAATAAATTTATTCAGAATAATTATTAATTTTATCTTAATAATAAATGGTTATGTTTTTAAAATACCTTTACTGATATCCCACATCATTAAATAGGTTGATAAAACATCCACTTAAAAATACAATATGGAAATGTCAAGGTAATCTATTATAACAAAAAACATTGTTTCCATATAAGAGTGAAAATATTGGGAAGTTAAAATATTGAGAAAGAATAAAATAATAATTTCCAAATAATTAATCAGTGTGACATCGATCATTGATAAAAAAAGTGAATGATCATGATAATGTTAATAACAACAAGACAATAGATCAAATACGTATAAAAAGTCCATAGATTCAACAGAAATAATTGTAATATAAAAAAAATTATTCTTAATATCCATTCAATTTATTTGAATAATTACTTAAATTATATATAAAAACTTTACCAATGATATATTTAATTTACAAATATTATTTCATCCATTTATCAATTTCTACAAAAATATCTTATTTTTTTACTAATAATATATACCCAAAAAGAATTTTTCATGATTGATGTAACACCCGCTGATTTGGTAAAATATTATTTATCAAATAAATAAAAAATTTCATATTTTTCATAAATGTACCATATATATTTGTTTGGGGTCCACCTTCACATGAGGTTGTCCAAGAGACTCACTCTATTTCTTGTGATTCTAATTTTGCTGATAATGATCATGCGCTGCCAATTGAGGATGCTTATATGCATTCGAGTTCCAAAAAAGGTAAGAAACCTCTTACTGATACTGATGGTTTCATCACTCCGCATCCCAAGAAGACTTGAAAATTCATTGTTTACTCTGAGCTGGAAAGAACCATTGTCACTAGATCTTCAGGGATTCGAATGAAAGAAAATTGTATTCCTCCACAGCCAGTGCCCAGTGATAATCCATAAGAGGGGGACTCCTAATCGGTTGAAGAAGAACCCGACCATTTTATTGAGTAACAAGAGGATAGAATTAAGATTATAAATTGCACTTGTGTAATTGAGGAAGGATAAAATGAGGAATTTTACACTAGGATTGAGGAACAAGAAAGGCTATCTTTTGGAAGATATCATATCAAGGAAATATCTGTCGATGGCTATCTCAATATTAGGGAGAGAATGTCTGATAGAGTGGAATTTGAGCTCGATAAAGAGCCGAATTTTAATTACCTTCAACTTCAGTGGGAATATATATCTCGTAGGACTTCCTTGGCTGCTTCCTCCTTGGTTCTGCAGCTCTAAGAGGGTGTGTGGGCCCTCTGTTGCACATGATAAATCTCAAGCTGGTGAAAATGATCTTGAATGGATATTTGGTATCAATGCCAAGGAAAGCAGCATACCAAGGCGAAAATATACCGCTCCAGAGATGGTGTTTGATGATATGTTTAATGACGGAGGGACGAAGGTCATGCACAATAATTATGTTGGCCCCTTGACAGACACAGGGAGGGGTACAACATTAATCAGTTCAATTTATGACTTTTTTTTATGTTTGAGGTTGGAACGTCTGCTAGAGGATTTTAGGAAATCGAAGGATAAAATAAGGATAGGCCTGGAGCAAGACGGAAACATCATCTGGATACCTTGGAATGAATGCTCTTTGACAACCCCTGAAACCATCAGGAGTTCAATTCTGTCCTCACTAGATGGGAACAAAATAACACATGAAGCAGAGAATCATCATAAAAATAGTGATGACCTTGTCTCATTTTTTAGCATGGATGAACAAAAAAGAAGTGCATCAAGGGCTTTTTTTCTTCTATGAAAATGGAGGTAGCAAACCTTCATGTTGTGTTTATCATGCACACTCCCACCATGCGTCCATAACAAAAGTTTGGGAATTTCAGACCGTGTCATGTGTACATGTGGTCTGTGCCCTTTTGGATTTCATGCCTTGGTGGATGATGTTTGTGTCACTCATAAAGTAAAAGAGTTTATTGGTCCAGATGACATGTATTCACTGTTTTTTTTGAGTCCTCTGAAATGGTGAAACTGAAGTTAGGTTGTTTCAGTGGCTATTACCTTGTGTGAGCACAAATGCAGAACTGGGTGGAGGCTTTCGGCAAAGTGTACCTAATTCAGAAGCAGGTTGCTTTTGGTGAGGTTTCAAGCATGGGTGGTTGGTACTTGTATGCATTCCAACTCTTAAGACTTTTCATGGATTATTGAGCTGCTTCTTGCCTTTTTCTTTCCTCTGTTCACTTTTATCTTGCTGGTAAAAGATCATTGTTCCATGGGTAATCACCTGACTTTAATCTTTTTCTTAATAAATTTTGGGGATCATGGGTTCTACCCATGCTCTGAGCCTTTCTGAGTATCTCTCAAAAAATTATTAAAATTCATATTATTTTTTATATAATAGTAATGAATAAGTATAACATTATATTTAAAAATAGAATTGTTCTATACCTAGATTTTTCATCCTGTTAAAAATCATTTTGAAAATTATGTTTTAAATTTTAGGAAAATTATATTTATAATTTAATGTAATTATTTTCAAACAATCATGTTAAAATTATCTTTGGTACAATTTTTGATAATTTCTTAAGATTATAAATGTTTCATTGAATTGTTAAAAATAATGGATTTTATTAATAATTGTAATTTTATTTAATTCTCTTCAGAAATCCTAATTTATTAAATGTGATTTTAAAATAATTTTTTTCAACTATAAATCCAATCATCAAATTTAGGCAATTGGAATTGTTTTCACATTGATATTTGAAATGAAAAATTTTAAACATGTGAACATTTTATTATAGAAACCCCTCTATTTTTGTTAAAAATACCTGATTACTTCTAAAATAATTTTTCCATAACATTGAGTTAAATTTTCATAAATTTAAATCATATTTTTACTATAAGAACTTATATTTTTTTATAATTTAAACATAATTTTTGACTATATTTAGTAGTAAAATATAAAAATTATTAACATTGGTTAAGGTAAAAATGGGGTCGAGGGGGTTAAACGAATATAAAAATGGATAAAAATGGACCAAAAAATGTACAAAACAAATTATATGGAGATATTAATAATCTATGTCACATTTTTTTTGAATTTATGATTTTTAATAAATGGTTTATGTGAAGAAAACATGCAAACACCATTTTATTTACAAAAATCACAGGTTTGTGAGTCACCTCGATTTAAAATGTCCAACCCCTCTCCACCACTATTGATACATTTAGAACCAATTAGTTCATCCGTTAAAAGATAAAATATCTTTCTTAATTACTGCACCACATATTATTTTCAAATGTTTATTCAGAAATACAACCTATTAATCACTTTTTAATAAATGAAATGAAGTTTCTTGATGGAGGGGTAATGCACCTAATTGAAAATTATATTTTATTTATTCCACTACATCTTTCAATTATTATTAATCCAATATAATATAATTTGAAAAATATATTGCATATACTTATATTGTTTAATATTAACGAAATAACTTAAATCCTTCCCCTCTTCCGGTAACTAGATTATGAAATCATATTTCTTTTCTACTGTACAATACTATATTGTGAAAAAATATTGTTCGTCATCTGTCACTACCTATCATGAATTTATATAATGAGAGGGTTTTTTATATAAGTTATTTATTATATTATTATTCTTCTTGAGTATTTATATCACATTATACCACTAACTTTCCATTTTATGGGAAATCAGTGATGATGTTCGTGTAAACATCAAACTACCGCCACACCCAACGTTGTGATTCATTTTTAAAATATAGATTTCATGAAATGTTATAATGAATGTTATAATGAAAATAATATGATATATAACACATAATTATTATTCATTTAATGTAATCTATTATTTATATTTCTTTCATTCAACCCACTGAGAAAATAGAAGAAATGTTCATGCGTACGTGTTGTCTACCATTTCCGTTAAAGATGAATTTAATATATAATCATTGAAATTTATAAATTTCACTAAATCTATATAAAATGAAAATATAATATATTTATTACAATTATAACACTTTGGGGTTATGTAACAATGATAAATGGAATAAGAACCCAAAAAATTAAAAATGAAAACATACATTAATATCAAATATGTAATATCTCAAACGTGAAATTAACATTGAATTATTAAAAAAGGGTAATAAACTTATATAATTAAATAATATATGATATATTATTTGTAATTATAATTATATAATATAATATAATTAATATTATTTTAATTATACTGGAATGTAGAACGTTTTTGATGGATATCGAGTCATAAGTCAAGGTATATCTATTCTCTATTTTATTTATTAAAGACATGTTAAAATTCACAACCCATATCTATTGTGTATTATATATACTTCCCCCATTGAATTTTTATATCATGAATATAATTATTTAATTTTTTTTTAATGTCGCATATGTAGTTATTATTCACTTGTTATTGTGATTCAGATGAAAACTAATGTGGTAACTAATTTTCATCAGACATTTTTATTATTTGAGACATATTATTATGAAACATATATTAATTTTATTTGGTTTATATTTGGCCAAAATTTTTATTTTATGATAATTAAAAAAAATTTGTATTTATATATCCTTTTGAGTATCTCTATTTCATAGGGTTTACATATCAAAATGTACAAAATAGGCAATGGAGTTTTTCTCCATTTACATTCCTTAAGACATTGTTATTTTATGAAACTATCAATTCTTATGAGGCTTATATATAATAAATTTAAAATATAATAACTTAATTTACTAATAATAATGTTATTTAATGTTTCATTTTACATAATTCCTTAATGTGGCCTATAATTCAATGTTACAAAGATATTTTATGTTTCATTTAATATTATTCCATAATGTGGAATATAATTAATTATTACTAAATTGGTAATTATTTTATATTAAAATATCACCATATATTCAGAAATTTTTATTATATTACTACTAAAAATTCATATGACCCATTTATAAAAAATTCCTTGAATTTTGATATACACTACCTCTTTAATAAGGAAAAAGTTTCAGTTCATTTTCATCGCGTAATATATTAAAGAGTTAAAAATATTTGTTTTAAATTATTGTTAAATATTACCATATGTGTTATCAATTATACTTTAGAAGAAGGATTTGTAATGATATTTATTTTTTAAAATGTTTTTTTTCAAATATTAAATTAAATTTTCATGAAATTTTTTTATATGATTCTTAAATATTTAATTATTAAATCTTATGTTTATTTTTATAGAATGGACTTTAAAATGTTTTATGATTAATATTCTTTTCAAAGTGGAAAGGATATTTTTTCCAAGAACTGTTTTTAATGAAATGTAAGAAATCATATATATGATTTCCATGAAATTTTAATTGAAAACGAATTACAAAATATTTTTTTTCATATTTTTAATCATTTTAATTTTATTAGAAATTTTTTTCTAGAAGAAATTTCTCACATGATTATCATTTCAGAATCAATTTCTATCAAAGGTAACATCCTGATGGAAAAAAATAAATTGTGACTATTATCTAAAAATCAATATCATGATTAAAAAAACATTTTATACATTTTCAATGATTTTTATCACAAAATAGAAGATATTTTTTTTAGACTAAAATGATAAATGAATGGAAAAATAAATTTTTAGTATAATTATTTTTTCCTAAGAATAAATTTACAAAAAAACAATAATAAAATTTATTCTAATGAAAATAATTACATTTTTCATAAAATAGACAACTAATGTTACATTGAAATAATTTTCATAAGAATAAACCTATTTAATTACTTTAATAGAAAATAGAGTATTTGATAAAAATATGCATTATTAAATAATCAATGGAAAATCTATTTTTTCAATGAAATCAAAATATTTCACTTAATGAAAATCTTTACATTAAAATATTTAATATAATATCCTTTTCATGGACTACCATATCTCTAAGTAGACTAAATTAAAATTATTATCCTCTCACAAAGTATAATAAATTTTATTTTTTCATGAAAAACGCATTTTTCGGTAATAAGATAACATTATAAAAAATTAACTTATTTACAAATAAATAGTAAATGTATTTTTATTGATTAGAAAATTTATATATAATTAAAAATATTTTAAAACCATTTCAAATACACCAATTCAACTAGATGATTTTTCTACTCATATTTAATAAATATTATTTCATGTGTCATTTAAGTTCAATGTTATGTGTCTTATACATTGTTAAACACAGTCCCATTTAAAAATATTAGGATGTCAAATTATATCCCCTCCATAAATTTAATAATAATTTTTTATTTTAGCTTCATAATAAATGGTTCTGTTTTAAAATACCTTTAATAATATCCCACATCATAAAATGGGTTAATATAACATCCACTTAAAAATACAATAAGTAAATGTCATGGTAATCTATAATAATCCAAATCATTATTTACATATAGGAGTACAATATTGGGAACATAAATTATTGAGATGGAGGAAAATAATAATTTCCAAATAATTAATGAATGTGACATAGATCATCGATAGGAATAAAATTAAATGATCATGAGAATGTTAACAACAATATAACCATATATCGAAGAGGTATAAAAAAGATCATAGATTCATCAGAACTAAATATAATAAAACGAAATTTTAATCTTAATATACTTTAAATATATTTGAGGAACTACTTACATTATATTTGAAAATTATAACAAAGATATACTAAATATAAACTTATTATTTAATCCTTTTACCAATAGCTTCCAAAAGATCATATTTTTTTCCGAATAATATATAACTAATAAGAATTATTCTTTTTTGATGAAACACCCAATGATCTTTAAAATATTATTTATCAAATAGTTAAACAATTTGATATTTTTGTTTAATGTAAAGTAGATATTAGTTAGTTCTCCAGGCAACATTGATTCTTGCTTGGGTAACATGAAAAAACAAATTTAAATGAAATGTAATCTACTCTAAACATATTTTTAATTAATATGACAATTTATAGATAAATGTATGGATGGATGTTGTTAATAGAATTAATAATAATATGAAAATTTATTGTTTAAACTAATATATATAATCAATTCATTACTATGGGAATAAGTAGAAATTATATTAAAATCAATTTTATAATAAAGTGATTATTTTTATTGGAAACTATTTTTATAGGATAAAATTTTTTTTATCTCCATAAATTAAATAATATAATTTACATAATTATTTTAATTAAATTTACATATTATATATTCCAAAAAATTATTACCCTTCATATTACATTATTTATCATATAAATGTATAAAATCAATTTTATATCTAAAAATAGAATTAGTCTTTACATTGATTTTTCAGCTGGTTAAAAAGCATTTTGAAAATTAATTTTTCAATTTTATGAAAATTATATTTAGAATATAATGTCAATTTAGTCAATGAATCATGTAAAAATAATCTTGGGTAGAATTTTTGAGATTTTATTATGATTATAAATGTTTCATTGAATAATAAAAATAATGGATTTTATTAAGAATTGTAATTTAATTTAATTCTTTTAAGAAATCCAAATAGATTAAATAAGGGTTTAAAAGAATGTTTGTTCAATTATATATCCAATCATCAAATTTAGATAATTGGAATTTTTTTCACATTGAAATTTGATATAAATATTTTTTAAATAGGTGAACATTTTATCTTTGAAAACCCTCATTTTTTGAAAATACATGAATACTTATAAAATATTTTTTCCACATAAATGGTTCAATTTTCATTAATTTAATTCATATTTTTACTATAAGAACGTATAATATTTGATAATTACAAAATAAATTTTTACTATATTTAATAGTAAAATAAAAAAATTATTTACAATTGTTAAGGTAGAAATGGGGTTGAGGGGGTTAATAAAAATTGATAAGGGATAAAAATAGACCAAAACATGTAAAAAACAAATTGCATGGAGATATTAATAAACTGTGTCACAGAGTTTTTGCGAATTTATGATTTTTAATAAATGGTTTATGTGAAGAAAGCATACCAACTCCATTTTATTTACACAAATTACATGTATTTGAGTCACCTCCATTTTAAAAGTCCAACCCATCTCGATTCATATTTAAACATTCAAAACCAATTAGTTTATCCATTAAATGAAAAAAAAATCTTACATAATTACTTCAACTAATCTTATTTTCCTTTTTTATTCATAAATCCAACATATAAAACCATTTTTAATAAATGGAATGTTGTTTTTTGATAGAGAGGTAATGCACCTAATAGAAAATTATATTTTATTTATTCCATGGACTCTTTAAATTATTATTAATATAATATATTAAAATTCAAAAAATATATTGAATATACTTATATAATTTAATATTAGCTGAATAACATTAATCCTTCCCCTATTCCTTTAACTAGGTTATGAAATCATAATTCTTGTCTACTACAGAATACTATATTGCGAAATGAAGTTATTCATCATCCATTATTACCTATCACCAATTGATATAATGAGTGTGTTTTTATTATATATGTTCTTTATTATTTTATTATTATTATTGAGTATTTATAACACATTTTTCCTCTAACATTCCATTATGTGGGGAAGCAATGATGTGGTTCGTGTGAACGTCGAACTACTGCCTCCCCCAACATTGTGATTAATTATTCATATACACATTACATGAAAGAATAAAATGAATATTTTAATGAAAATCATGTGATATATAAGACATATTTATTTTTCATTAAATGCAATTTATTATTTATCTTTATATCATTCAACCCATTTAGAAAATAGAAAAAATGTTCATGCGTACTTGTTGTTTACCATTTACGTTAAAGAATAATATCATATCTAATTATTTAAATTTATAGATTTCACTAAATATATATGTACTGAAAATATAATATATTTATAACAATTATAACACTTCAGGGTTATGTAACAATGATCAATGGAATAGGAACCCAAAAAATTAAAAATAAAAACATATATTAATATCAAATATGTAATAACTCGAATGTGACTTTAACATTAATTTATTAAAAATAGGTAACAAAAGATTATAATTAAATAATATATGATAGATTATTTTAAATTTAACTTATATAATATAATTTAATTAAAATTATATTTATTATAGTTGATGGTAGTGTTGAGTCAATACAGTTTCCTTATGAATTAATCATTCCTCTTGTTTCGAAAATGACAAACACATTTTCTTAAAGAAATTTTAATTTTACCCCTATTTTACTTCCATAAGGAAAAATTCCATCCCAAATTAAATTTTCCCCTACCTTGTTTTCATTATTCATATCAATATATTTCTTATGTATAAAAATCAGATTCATCATATAATACTTTGACATGATGCATTCTGTTTTAGGATCTGAATTATGGATACGAACTCTCATGATGTTCCACTCCGAATTCTGGATATGAACTCTCATGAAGTTCCACTCCGAATTCTGGATACGAACACTCATGAAGTTCCACACTGAATTCTGGATACGAACTCTCAGGATGTTCCACTCTGAATTCTGGATACGAACTCCCATCAAGTTCCACTCTGAATTTTGGATACGAACTCTCATGGAGTTCCACTCTAAATTCTGGATACGAATGCTCATTATGTTCCACTCCGAACTCTGGATACGAACACTCATGAAGTTCCACTCTGAATTCTGGATATGAACTCTAATAATGTTTCACTATGAATTTTTGATATGAACTATCATGAATTTCCACTACGAATTCTGATTACGAACTTCTCTATGTTCTGACTATGAGTTCTTTGAATTCAGACTCTGAACTCTTATGAGGTCTGAATCCATTATTCTCATGAACATAGACTCCGAACTTTGTATGTTCTGGATCTGAATTCTAGTGAAATCAAACTCCGAATTTCCTTGAAATTCATACTCCAGAATTCTACAAAATTCACGTTTTAAATTCCTACAAAATAGAATCTGAATATTCTTATGTCTATAGACTTCGAATTTATTTTTACATCAATTACAAACTTTAACCTTTTCCATTCTGAACATTCATTTTCTACTCCATTCCGAATATTAGTTTGGTTATGCTTATACTTGTTCTATTACAAAATGATTTCGTGCTTTTAGTTATTAACTAATAGTTGTTTGAGTGACATTTGTACTGGTCGCTCTAAAATTTAAGAAAGAATTCGACCATTAGAGGAGGGAGCCAACCGTTACAGCTTCACCTATAAATAGGATCTCATTTGAACATGATCATAACTTTTGGGATTTTTGGTGATCAGAACATCCTGATATGATTTTTAGAGAGAGAGGTAATTATCAACTCTCAATCTTCATACAGAACGTTGGAATAGCTTGTTCAAACTTTGCCTTTGGCAGATATGCTTCGTGCGACTCAAATTGTTGTTCTGTACAATCGAGGGCTTCCGGGGATAGGAAGACAGAGGTTCCAACACCTTGAAGTAGAGGGCTTCTTTGCTGAAGAATAAAGAGGTTCTGACTACCTGATAGTTGAGGGCTTGCGGGAATAGCAATACATACATCGATCGTCATATCGAGGGCTTACCCTGGTGTGGGTAAGACAGAATTTCTTGAAATTATAAATCAAGGAACCTTTATCCGAAGATGTTTTATACCCTTATCTTTGGGATAAAAGTCTTATTACTTATTACTTTTTTGTTATATGTTTTTCTACGGCATTTTGTATTATTGAGGAATGTATACTATCTTATACATCCCCATCCTTGTACTCTGATATAGTTAAAATCTATACGCTTTAAGGAAGAATCTTAATCGTTGTAACTTTAGTTAAGTTCATTTTTTGGAATCACTTTTCTGGAATCATGCTAGCTATTAGAACATATAGAGGTATTGTGAATTATCCTTTTTATCCTTGTTAAACATAACCATCCTAAAAATTACCTAAGGGAATTTTTAAAAGGTAGAATTAACCCCCCCCCCCTCTGGTATCTGAGAATATCATTCTTATTTCGATCCTATGTGTGGTTTTATAGAGTATATCATACTCAGTAACATACCATCATAACAATTGGTATCAAATAATTCGAATCAATCTGAATTATCTCATGATTAGATTCAGAAAGGAATTTTTGGAATATCATTCTCTGGATTCATATTTTTCAGATTCATATTTTTTTCTGATTCAATTTTGCTTAGAGTTACAATATCTAATTTCGTTCTTAGGATATTTCATCTATTTCAAAACTCGTCTTACTAACATCATTGTGTGCTAAATATTTTCATAAGAATGGCAGGATTGAATTTTGGTTCAATTGGCAATCTTAATCCAACCAGACCTACAATATTTGATGCTAATGATTACGAATATTGGAGAGATAACATGATGACATTCATTATCAACACTATGGCTGAAAATTTTGTTACGCTTAATGGTGGATAAAAGATCCGTGATAAAGAAGTAAGTTCCTTTACAAATCAAGAAAAGCATGATTACGAACTGAACTCTATGTTACACAATACTTTACTTTGTTCAATGACTAGAAATATATATATCCAAATTTCACCTTTTGAATAAGGAAATTATATATGGAAGAAACTCGAAGTTACTCATTTTGGTACAACCAAAGTTATTGAGACTAAAAGAGAAATGGTTAGAGATGAGTATCATGGTTTCATTTATCTTTATGGTGAACGCATATACAAGTTTCAACATAGATTCATGACTGTATTTAATAGTCAACAATCAATTGGTGAAAAAGGTTTGGATGATGAAGATCTGGTTCACAAGATTATTGACATTGTTCCAAATGAGTGGGATTCAAAAAGCACTGCAATTGATGGGAATATAAAGGTTACGCAGATTACCATTGATGAGCTGTTTGGAACTCTTCTTCAGTATGGGACTAGAATGAAAATAGATGATGGTATTGTGAATAATAAGAATGGAAATGGAAGAATAGCTTTTTCTACCACTTCAAATAATATGAAAGCCAAGATTCCTGAGAGAGTGATCAGATCTAAATCTAAGAAAGTTGTAATCCATTCTAAATCTAGTGGAAGTGAGTCCTCAGAAAATGAATTATCAAATCTTTCTTGAAGGATGAACAAGATAGCTAGAGAGGAACTTTCAATCCAAATACAAGAAGACGTAAAGGAAAGATAAGAAAGATTTAGAGGTCACATGGAATGAATGCAAGAGAGCTAGACACATAAGACCTGATTTCCCTATGCTCAAAAGAAAAGAAATAAACAAGAGGCGTTCTGAGAGAAATAGAAGGAAATATTACATGTCCAAAGCTAAGAATGTGTTGAGAGATAATTACACATGGAGTTCTAGTGGTGGAGACTCTTTAGATGAATCATTAGATTATGAATCTTATGGATAGAAGAATCTTGGTCTTTTAGCTAGGATACCTATTAATAATCACTTCTTGATGGATAAGGTACAAAATGCTGAATCAATGACCAATGTTTCTTTGAATTCTAATGATAGTAAATATTATAGGTCTTCTGATGAAGAATCATCTTTTGATGAAGATAATACTTTACCTACCTATGAATATGATTCTAGGTTTTCCAAACATCTTGAAAATGAGAATTCAAAACTCATAAAGAAACTCGATAAGGCAAATTCTAGGAATATTGTCCTTACTAAAGAAATATTATATCATTATAAATATCATGATATGGAAAATGCTGATTTTGAATGTATTTCAAAAAATCATGAGGAATTATGTTCTGAAAAGTATAAACTTTTTAAAGAAGTTGAAAATTTAATTGCTAAGAAAAATGTTTTCGAGCCTATATCTAGTTCAAATGGTTTTGAAGACAATAACTTAGTTATTAAACTCAAATCTGAAATATTTTCGTTGAGGAAGTGTTTTTCGAACATTAACCTTGGTAATGAAAATTTTGATAAAATGTATTCACAATTCTGACCTCGAATGAATACTTCTGGTTTTGGTTACACAAGCTCTAAACCAATTTTTGGTAACAACTTCTTTGTTCCTCAAAGTGCCCCATTCTGCACAATGTGTCAATGTGGTGGTCACTAGGCAAATAATTGTTCCCTAAACAAATCCCAATCTTTATGATTTCATAAGGCTAATTTTTCTAAGAAGATGTGGGTGACCACAATTTTACTTTTTGAGATTTCCGGATCCAAGCAAGTCTGGAGTCCGATATCCTAAATTTTTATTATTTTCAGGATAATAGGGAATTTACCAACAAAAATAAATAGTATATGGATAGTGAATGTTCACGACACATGACATTTAACAAAGACTATTCTGAAAAGATTATCAAAATGAAAGGAGGAAAAGTAACATTCTGAGATAATGCTTAGGGATATATTATTAGTATAGGTAATGTCGTTATTAATTAAAAAACATTGATTTCAAATGTTTTATTTGTTAAAGGCCTTAATCACAACCTCATCGGCATAAGTCAATTATGTGACAAAGGATACCTTGTGAATTTTAGGAATGATAAGTGCCTAGTACACAATTCCAAGGAATATTTTATTCATTATTCACATAGGCTATATAATGTTTACTCACTAAGCATTGAAGACCATAAGAGCCAGGACATACCTTGCCTTAGTGAAATGGAAGATCATTATTGGTTATGGAATAGAAGGTTATGACATTTTAACCTTAGGAACATATTTAAACATTCTAAGAAAGGAATAGTTTAGGATCTACTAGAGATTAGATTTGATTCTTCAAAAGTTTGTGAAACTTGTCAATATGGAAGCAACATTAATCATGTTTTAGACCAGTTGGTGAAGTCTCAACTACTAATGCATTAGAGTTAGTGTATCTGGATATTTTTGGACCAACACTAACTGGAAGTATTCAGGGAAAGTACTATGTATTTGTTTTGGTTGATCATTACACAAGATTTACATTGGTCTATTATCTAGCTAATAAGTCTGAAGATTTATCTTATTTCAAATGATTTATCACCGAAGTTAAAAATTAGTAAAACCATCCATTGACAACTATTCATAGTGATCAGGGAGGAGAATTTCAAAATTATGATTTTAAAAATTTTTGTAGTAGAAATAAAATTATTCACATCTTCTCATCACCCGGAACACTTCAAATAAATGTTGTTATTGGACGAAGATATAGAATTATTCAAGAGATAAAAGGAACCATGTTGAGGGAGTATTCTATTTCCAAACATTTTTCAGATTAAGCTGAACATACTGCTTGTTATACTATAAATCGAGTTTTGATTAGACCATTTCTCAATAAAACTATTTATGATTTATAGAATGGTAAAAAACCTAGACATTCATACTTTAAGGTTTTTCTGATGCTGGGTATTAATTTTTAATACTAATGATAACTTACACAAATTTGCACCAAAATCTGATGAAAGAATCTTCTTAGGCTACTCCACAACTTCTAATGATTGTAGAGTTTTTAACAAAACAACTTTTACTGTTGAAGAGATATTACATATTAAATTTGATGAAACTGATCCATTTGTTTTTAAACAACCTCAACCTACCTCCTCATATGTGTTTTCAAAAACTGATCATCAACCTTTGATAGAATATCTTTTCGATAAGTAAAATGTTTAAGAAGATACTACTGAAACATTTACCCCAGTATATTTCATACCCTTTGTTTATGAAAATGTTTTACAGAACCCAAATCAGTTGTTTCTAAAGAATCATCCCAGTGATAGTATCATTGGTGATGTAATCAACTTGTAAGGACAATAAATTCCTTATGAAATGAAGTAGAGCATCTAGCATTCCTTTCCCAATTTGAACAAAAAAAGAATAGATGAATAATTAGGTTATGATGATTGGATTAAAGCCATGCAAGATGAACTAAATGAATTCAAAAGAAAAAATGTCTGGACCTTGGTTGAAAGACCTAAGGAATCATCTATTATATGAGTGAAATTGGTATTCAGAAATAAGTTTGATGAAAATGGATTCATCATAGAAAATTAAGCTAGATTAGTTTCTAGAGGCTATAATCAACAAGAAGGAATAGACTATGAAGATACTTATGCTTTAATAGCTGGAATTGAATCTATTAAAACTTACATTCCTTTGCAGCATTCTTCAATTTCACGATTTTTCAAATGGATGTAAAATGTGCTTTCTTTAATGGTTATGTTCAAAAGGAAGTTTTTGTTGCAGAACCTCCTGTTTTTGAAGATAAAAAACATCCTCATCATGTTTTTAGACTTACCAAAGAATTGTATAGCATTAAAAAAGCCCCTCAAGCTCGGTATGATAGACTTACATGATTTCTACTTCAAAAAAAATATGTTTAGGGAAATGAAGATCCAACTATTTTCATAAATAATGATGATAAAAATGTTTTGATTGTTCAAATTTATGTTGAATACAATATATTTGGTTCAACTCATCAATTTTTAACTGATTACTTTTCATATCTAATGAAATCAGAGTTTGAAATGAATATGATGGGTGAGTTCACATTTTCCTTGGTTTCCAAATTTCTAAAAAACCAGAAGGAATCAACATATCCCAATATAATTATATTAAATTTCTTCTTAAAAAGTATCTATATGAAAACTCTAAAAGTATAAGTTCTCTTATTGGAAACTCAAACAAAATTGAACTTGCTAAAATTGGGAAACTAGTAGATCAAACATCTTATAGAGGTATGATAGGATGACTACTTGACATTACTGCTAGTCGACCAAACATGATGTTTTCAATATGCTTATGTGCAATAAATCAATAAAATTTTAAGGAATATAATTTTAAGGTAGTGAAAAGAATTGTTTTCTACATAAAGGGAACCATGGATTTAGGACTCTTTTATACTTCTGGAAATGATTTTCTAAAGAGATTTTCATATGCTGACTTTGTTGGATATAGAATGTATAGAAATAGAACATCCAGAACATGTCATTTCATAGGATATTCATTAGTGTCTTGGTCTTGCATGAAGAAACACTCAGTATCACTCTCCACTGCTGAAGATGAATATGTAGCCACTTGAAGTTTTTGTGATCATGTGTTATGGATGCAACACACACTCACTGATTATGGATTGAGTTTTACTAAGACTAAAATTTTGATTTATAAAACATGTTCCATTGCCCTTATTAAAAACCATGCACATCACTCTCACGCAAAACACATAGACATTAGGCATCACTTTCTTAGGGATCACAAAATAAAAGGAGATATCATTCTTCAATTTATAGAAACACAATATCAACATGCTGATATTTTCACAAAATATTTACCCTCCGATAGATTTTAATACATCAAACAGAATCTTGGAATGATAACTGTGAGGTAATCATCATTCATTATCTTCTCGTTGAACCATTCTCCTTATAGTAATAAACACTGTTTCATAGGGGGAGTACATCTTCTTATATGTTTTTCAATATTTTTCATAACGATGTTTTTATATTTTTCGTAATGATTTTTTCATATTTTTCGTAATCATTGTTTAATATTTTTCATAATGATGTTTTCATATTTTTCATAATAATGTTTTCATATTATTCGTAATGGAATTTTTGAAATTGAAAATTTTCATAATGATATATTCGGAACTGAAGCTTTCACTATATAAATTCTTCAGATCTTATATTTTCATAATAGAAATTTTCGTACTGAAAATTTTCATAATAAAATTTTCGTAATGGAAATATTTGTAATGAATATTTTCTTAACGGAAATTTTTATACTGAAAATTTTCATAATGAGAATTTTCGTAATAGGAATTTTCTTAGTCAAAATTTTTGTAATCATGTTTTGGTACTCAATGTTTTTTCAATAAAATATTTTTTCATCTTAAGTATTTCATAATATGTTTTTCATAGTGAGTTTTTCATAGTAAAATTTTCATCAAGAAGAATATCACATATTACGAATAAATATCCTTCCCAATCTGAAAGTTATGAATTCCTTACTTAAGTTTTCATAATCATTTTTAGTTTCTAGTATTTTCATTTTCTTTTAAATTTTCTTGGATTCATTTCTTCCTAAATGCGAATGTTTTTCGTAAAACCTAAAAATATCGGATTCAAGGATTCCTTTCATTCATGTTTTGTACTGTCAAATCAGATCACATAGTTTTTTCAACCGTCAGATTTTTTAGGAAGTTGAAAGGTCACCACCATCACCTATATAAAGGGGATCCCTAATGTTGTCCCATATCGATTTCTAAGCTCTTGCATCTCAAATATCTTCCTTAGTTCATAATGCTCATTCTGAATCTCTAAGAATTCCTCAAATCTGAATGTCTAAAGGAGCCACTTCTCAAGAAATTTCTACCATGATGCCAATCTCAAAATGGAAAGTATACAGGGAATGGTTGGTCCATCCGAACTTTTTCAAGTATGATTCTATCATTTCTAAGAATATTAAGTTAAATGGTAAGGAAGATGTGTGCATATATACGATAGGTGTTCATGACATGGTGTATCTAGAATTTCTCATAGAGTTCTATGAATCAGTTTTATTCTTCGAGGAAGAGGGTAAAGAAATTTTTTTTAAGAGTTATGGGAAGACCTACAAACGTACATACACCAAGGCTGCAAACTTGGTGGGGATGGAATACGAAGGAGAAGCAAAATTTTTCTCACACAAACTCCCTGATGCTCAAAGTGGTTTTTTAAGGTAATGGCTTTTCAATGTCATGGACTTCCTAATGTCAAGATTTCAAAAATCACTCACCTATCTTCTAACAACCAGATCCTACAGCTATGGGTACAAGGTTTCTTAGTACCGAGAAAAGGTTACAAAGATACCCTTATGAAAAGAGATATATATTTCATAGAATTCCCGGTAAACCTAAGGTAAATCAATTTGATGAGGCATATACTTGTTACAATCAATAACATCAAGGAAGGAAATATTAGAGCCCAAATAATCATGTTTCCTTCCTTTCTTTCAAAGATGATAGTTTAACTGTCTAGAATCATTTAAGATTGCATGCAAATCCAAGTCTTGAAATTGAAATGTTATGCTTGTTAGCGATGTAGCTCTGAAAAGAATGAATATGACTTATTCCAAGGAGACAAGAGAGTTTTATGATCTTCTAGAGGATGAGGCAGAAGCAAATCCGGAAAATATTGAAATAGTTGATCTAACTAAGAAAGCCAGGAAGAAGAGAAAGTTGAAGGAAGTGGAGGAGATAAACTAAACTTATAAAGCTATGGAAGCTCAGTCCTCACCTCCCAAATAGAAAAAATAGACACTATATCCACATGAGGTGGTTTCAAAGTGGAGGGAAAATAAGGAATAGAGGAAATAAGGGGAACCTCATTTCAGATTGGACCCTGCTGAAGCCAAGTCTTTAAGAGAGAAGACTGCTGAATACCTTGAGAAGATAGAAAAAGAGAAGAAGATAATAAAGAAAATGTCTATGACTGAAGTTTTACAATCTCTTTTTAATTACACAGAAGTAGCTTCGATGAATATTCCAGTACCAGAAACATTCCTTGTCGATCCTTTACCTAAGACTCCGTGGGGAAATTTATTCACTTTCGAAAAATATAAAGAGAAATAATTTGCTGAGGAAGTAGAAGAATAAGTTGTTGAAGAAAAATAATAATAATAGAAAGTAGTAGAAGAAGAAAAAGTAGAATAAGAATGTGGAAATTTAGATGATCTGATTAAAAAAGTTGAAGATTATAAAGAAAAGGAAAATACATCAGAAAAATTACCACTCAAAACATCTGAGGATGAGTCTTCAAAGATTGTCACTTTAGGAAAGGGAGATGAGAAATATGGTAAGAAATTTGAAGACAAGAGAGAAGATATAGTGAATGAATTATCAAAGGATGAAAGCTATGAAAATCACTTTGTTGAGGAAAGATCAGAGACGAAAAAACCTGATGAAGAAAATATAGTTGAATTATCTGAAAGTGTGGAAAAATCTCCTTATGAGGGAACCATTCCAAAAGTTGACAAGGGTAAGAAAGTTCTTATGTACACCACAATCAATGATTCCATAAAAAAATGGAAGTTGGAGGCTCTTCTAAAAGAAAGATTGTGGAAATTGATGAATAACATTCACATAGCAAGATTTCTGATTCGGAGTCATCTACATTGGGAATGGATTTAGTTATTGAATAACTGATGAAATTGGTGGACATAATTCCGATCCTTCATACAATAGACTCCAGGTTCCATATGCTTCATCACAGATTAAATCAAAAGTTATAATCCATTTATATGTTGATGGTTAAATTTATGAATATTGAGGCAAATCCTAAAAATTTTATTATCAGTTATGAGGTCCACAGTAAATCTTGCAGAAAACTGACTTTATGGTCAAAGAAAATCGATGAGGATTTGACAATGTTTGATACCTTTCAGAATGATATAAAAGAATATTTTGATACTAAGGATACCAATATGAATAATCTTTTGGAAAAGATGAACCTTGAGCAAAATACTCAGAATCAATTGGTGGAGGATCTGAATGGGATGCATAACTCTGTTGATCAAAGATGGAAATGGGAAAGCGATCTCCGGATTGACAACAAAGAGAAGCTTGAAAAGCATGATGATGTTATTAAGGCTCAGTATGAGGCTCTAAAGGCTCAAGATGATAGGATTAAAGCCTTATAAAATCAAGCTTAGGATGACCACAAAGAGTTAATGAAGCTAAAAATCCTTCTAAAGATGCTAATCTACAATGGAAAAAGATGACAAATAGACCAATCCGATCTTTTGTTGTAATGTCTTTCCTTGTAAAAATTCATTCAATATTAATGAAAACATTGGATTCTTGTATAGTTTTAATGTCTTACTAATGATTCAGGTACTTTATTGTTATTCCATTCCCTCAGATACTTTTTGGAAATTACAAAGGGCGAGAAGGAAAAAACTCAAAAGGGAGAAGGAAAAATCTAAAAGGGAGAAGTAAAATTTCTGGGTTAAAAAGATCTATCCATAAGTAAGTGGGAGTTCTCATTACGAATTCATCATTCAAATGAAATCTCTCATTCCATAAGCCTAGAGTAAGGCCCTTAGAGTTTAAAATCCTATGGGGGAGTTAGTCATATTCACCATTGATCATAAACAATGGTAGAAAATCATTAATTACAAGTCTAGAAATTTATTCCAAATCTTTATATTATCTTTCGTAAGGATGTTTGTGATTTCCAAAAAGTGGGATATTTTTGAGTCAATAAGGTTTCCTTATGACTTTTCCATTCCTCTTGTTTTGAAAATCACAAACACATTTTATTAATAAAAATTTTATTTTACCCTTATTTTACTTCCATAAGGACAAATTCCTTCCCAAAGAAAATTTACCCCTACCTTGTTTTCATTGTTCAAATCAATATTTTTCGAAAGTATAAAAATGAAATTCATATCTAAAACCATGAAATCGTATAATACATAGACATGAATTATTCTATTTTAGGATCTGAATTATGGATACAAACTCTAATGAAGTTCTACTCTGAATTCTAGATAAGAACTCTCATGAAGTTTGACTCTGAATTTTGGATATGAACTCTCATGATGTTCCACTCTGAATTCTGTATATGAACTCTCATGATGTTTAACTCCAAATTCTAGATAGCAACTCTGATGAATTTAAACTCCAAATTCTGGATACAAACTCTCATGAAGTTCCACTCCGAATTTTGGATACGAACACTCATAAAGTTCCACTCCAATTTCGGAATACGAACTCTCATGAAGTTCCACTCCGAATTCTGGATAAAAACTCTCCTGATTTTTCAATCCAAATTCTGGATACAAACTCTCATGAAGTTCCACTCCGAATTCTGATTAATAACTTCACTATGTTCTGACTTCGGGTTCTCGGAATTCAAACTCCGAACTCTGATGAGGTCTGACTCCGAATTCGCTTGAACATAGACTATGAACATTGTAAGTTATGGATCTGAATTATAGTGAAATCAAACTCAAAATTTCCTTGAAATTTAGACTCCATATTTCTATAGAATTCAGGTTACTAATTCCTACAAAATTGAATCTGAATATTCTTAAGTCTATAGACTCGGAACATATTTTTACTTCAATTGCGAACTTTAACCACTTCCATTCCGAAATTTAATTTTCTACTCCATTCCGAATATCACTTTAGTTATTCTTATACTTGTTCTATTACAAAATTATGCCATGCTTTCAGTTATTAACTTAACATTGTTTGAGTGACACGTTTATAGGTCCCTCAAAAATTCAAGGATGAATTCGACCGTTGGAGGAGGGAGCCTACCATTGGAGCTTCACCTATAAATAAGAGCTCATTTGAACATGCTCAGAACATTTGGAATTTTTGGTGATCAGATCATCCTGAAGTGATTTCTAAATAGAGAGGCTCTTATCAACTCTCAAGCTTCATGCAGAATGTTTGAACAGCTTGTTCAGACATTTCCTTGTCCAGATTTTCTTCGTGGGACTCCGATTGTTGATGTTTACAATCCAGGGAATCCTGAGATAAGAATATAGAGGTTTCTAACACCTTGAAGATCAGGGCTTCCTTGCTGAGGAAGACATAGGTTCTGACTACCTGATAGTGGAGGTCTTGTAGGAATAACAAGACATACTCCAATATTTATATCGGGTGCTTACTCTAGTGTGGCTAAGACATATTTTAATGAAAGTATAAATCAAGGACCATTATCTGAGGTTGTTGGATACCCTTCTCTTTGGGTTAAAAGACTTATTACTTATTACTTGTTTTTGTAACAAGTTTTTCCACTGCGTTTTTTATTGTTGAGTAAAGAATACTATCTTATACTTCCTCATCCTTGTAATATGATATAGTTAGATTCTATACGCTTTAAGGTAGAATCTTAATCTTTGTAACTTTAGTTAAGATCCTTTTTCAGAATCACTTTTCCAGAATCAACCAAGCAATTATAACTCATAGAGGTTTTGTGAATTATCCTGTTCAACCTCGTTAAACATAACCATTCTAAAAATTTCTTAAGGGAATTTTTAAACGATATAATTCAGCCCCCACTTGTATATGATAATCTCATTATTATTTAAATCCTACGTCTGGTATTATAGAGTATATCATACTCATAACATGCCATTTTAACAGGTAGAATGTTTGTGATGGATATTGAGTCATAAGGCAAAGGATTTCTATTCTTTATTTTATTTTTGGGAGACATAATAAAATTCCCAACCCATATCTATTGTGTAGTAGATATACTTCCTCAATTGACTTGTTAAATCATGTATATAATTATTTAAATTATGTTTAACGTCCCATATGTTGTTATTATTCATTTTTCTTATGATTCAGATGAAAACTAATGTGGTAATTGATTTTGTCTCACATTTTTCTTATTTGAGAAAAATTCATATGAAACACCTATTAATTTTATGTCGTTGATATATGGATAAATGTTTTATTTTATAATAATTGAAATAAAAATAATTAGTATTTAAATATCATTTTGGGTATCTCTATTTCATAGGGTTTACAGATCAAAATATACAATAGAGGTAAAGTATTTTTGTCTCCATATACATTCTTAAAAACATTGTCATTTTAAGAACCTATCAATTTTTATGACGCTTATATATAATTAATTTGACATATAATATCATTATTTACAAATAATAATTTTATTTAATGTTTCACATAAAATAATACCTTAATGTTCCTTTATAGCGACCCGGCCTTTTCTTAAATTACTATTACATCATTTCAAAGATAAACAACATAATAGTATTATACATGGAGGAACCAGAGGTTTAGTGTCTTGGGAAAACTAGGAAAACACATAACAAGTACAACATCAAGCATAAAAATTCATTTAATCTCATCTTCTATAGCTTCTTAGTATCACTTGTCCTCTCCTTAGTACATGTAGCCACCTGAGGATATACATCAAAAGGGGTGAGATAAAAGCCCAGTAAGAGGATAGATAAGAACAACATACCATGGGGTGAGCATAATCATGACATAAGAAGAAGATCTTGAACATGAGAGGAGCATAAACAATAAACTTGAAATGTGGAAAAGCATAAAAATGAAACATCAGGTCTTAGTGGTTAAATACCACACATACTTGTGAACAAAGCTAGCATCATGTTCACGCATTATTTCACATATACTCATGAGATTCATCACTTTTCCCAATGCATTGGAGTGCTATATAATTCCAGGTGCACCCGTCACATTTAAACATTATCATTATCATGCTTGACACATAGAACACATATCAAACATGTACATAAATAACCGATGGAAAGGAATGGGTTTCATCTCATAATAACACATTCATAAGTTTTGGGTTGCCAAAAGAATGAGGGAACAACATACTTGACATAAAAACCATCAACCTTGAATGAGAGGTAAAAGGTGAGATCTTGAAAGAAGAGTTCTTTTGGAAAACATTTTGATGAACATAAAAACCAATGACAAATATGTATATCCCATAAAAGTAAGGGAAAAGATGAACAAAAGACCTTTGAGGAGTAACCATATCAAAAATGGAGTGAAAGTGGGAGAACCCGAAGGAAGAAAATTGGGTTCGAGATTTCCCCTTACCTTGTACTCGAATGCCTCCTTCTCTTTAATGTCCTGTATAATGACATTGTATTCATTAATTAGAAATTCCAGAACCTCTTATACATTAATAGGGTTCATTATGGTTTCATTATTTCATATTATGTTCCTTTGGATGACTTATAGAGTTTAAAAACATTGATCGGAGATGTTCATTTTTATGGTTTTCTTGAGCGGTCCACATGTATTCTTAATTTGATGTTTGGGTAGATCATGGGTAAACATTCAGAACTGATATTACATGTAATTAAGGATATTAAAGAAGCTTTAATGATTTTATAATGAGTTATATTAGATCCATGTGGCCGAATCATTAGATAAGAATTAAATGAAGATTATTTGGGCTAATTTGAGCGGTTTTTGGATCACAACGAACTCATTTTAAATTTTCACTTAGTAATATGGCCATAGGTTATTTACAGAACTTAAAATAGAACATAATACATATAAAACATTCTAGTTCAACCATAAAAATGGTTTCATGACCAGGTTGAAGGTATAAATGTAAGAAGAGAGCATGTTGTTTTTGAAGGTGATAAATTATCACCACATGAACAACGTTCTCTTTAATAAAATAAAAGGAAGGGGGAAAGGGTGTGGGGTGATATAATATAACATTAGAATCATAATATTACAGTATATATAAAATAATTAATTTACAGAACAATTTGGATGAAGATAGATAGAGAGAGATCAAGAAAGGAACTTGAGCTTAAAAGGAAATTAAAGGAGAAGAGAGAGAGAAATTACCTTTAGAATCCTCCTCTTGAGATCCTCTTTAAGGAAGCTAGGATTGGTCTTTTGATGAGACCAGAAGATTTTGGTCGTGGGGGATGAGCTAGGGAAGGTGTTTGGGCCGAATTTAGGGAAGGCTTGGATCTTGAGAGGTGTGAGGAAAAGAGGGGGTGAAGGGTGGCTTTTATAGTGTTGGGGAGAGGGGTTTCCTTAATATAAAATTGATTAGTTTATTAATTTCACCTAAGACAAGAAATAGTGAGTCTTGGACGACTATGAATAGTAAATTTGACTTTTGAATTTGGGATTTGGGTGCTTACATCACTTGTGATGTTAGGAATAGTGGTTTTTAATTAAAATGTGTTTATATGATAAATTAATGTATTCTAATATTCACCAAAAATTCAAGTATCTCATAAAAATCCCAAAATTTTACCCCAACCATTTTTCGACGTGTAGAATAAAAAAATGACGTCCATTTTTCGAAAATAATTTTCTAAATATTATTAATTTAATATTTAATTATAATCATAATTTACTTAAAAATACAGTTTTTAAAATTAAAACTGATTTTCCAATTCTTTCAAAAATTACTTAGGGTCTTATAAAATTATCTAAAAAATAATTTATGAATATATTTCAGGAAAATAAAGATTCTTTTAAATTAATTAATTAATTATAATTAATTATTTATGACTTATAAAATACCAAAAATGTTTACTAAGGTCAAATTATCACTTTCTATGATGTCTAAATTTTATTTTATTATTCATAGGTAATGTTACTCTTAATTACTATTCATATGGTTCATATTACTATTCATAAGGGTAGGTTACTAATCATAAGGGTAGGTTACTATTCACCAAAAATTATTTGTGTTTCATTGGACTCCAAAAACTATCTTGAACACAACCGAGAATGTTGGATTTTTAAAATTCGAAACATAGGGGTGAAAAAATTACGTTTAAAGGTCACTTGTCACTTAGTAGTTCATTACTTTGTGTTTTTATGACATAGATATAAGAAGGGAATTTTCCATTGAAAAACATTGGGTCTTTACATTCTTCCACCCTTAAGAAATTTCGCCCCCGAAATTTCACCTTACACAAACAAGTGTGGGTACTTCTCCTTCATTGCCTCTTCCGGTTCCCAGGTTGCTTCCTAAAACTTTTGGTTCCTCCACAACTCTTTGACAAGGCGGGTTGTCTTGTTGCGTAGAACCTTATCACTTCGGTCCAAAATTTTTACCGGCTGCTCCTCATATGAGAGATCATCTTCCAACTGTACCACCTCTGAGTTTAGTACATGTGAGGGGTCTGGAATGTACTTCCTCAGTAGTGATACGTGAAACACATCATGAACTTGAGTCATATTCGGTGGAAGTGCCAGACGATAGGCCACAGATCCTATACAATCAAGGATCTCAAAGGGGCCAATGTACCTTGGGTTTATCTTCCATTTCTTCCCAAATCACATGACTCCCTTCCATGGAGATATTCGAAGGAAGAATTTGTCTCCAACGTCGATCTCCAAGTCCCTTCGACGATTTTCAGCATAGCTCTTTTGCCGAAGTTGAGCTTCATTGATATGTTTCTAGATGACTTGAACCTTCTCTGTCATCTCTTGAACAAGATCGGGACCAAGTAGTTTTCTTTCTCCAACTTCATCCCAACAGGTTGGAGTTCTACATCGCTTCCCATAAAGAGCTTCATACGGAGCCATCTGAATACTCGAGTAGAAGCTATTGTTGTATGAGAACTCAACCAATGGAAGGTGCTGATCCCATCCACCTTTGAATTCAAGAGAGCATGATATTAGCATATCTTCATGTGTCTGAATAGTCCTTTCAGACTGGCCATCAGTTTGGGGGTGATAGGTCGTGCTGAAATTTAATTCAGTACTCAAAGCATGATGAAGGCTCCTCCAGAATATAGAAGTGAACCTTGGATCATGGTCAGAGAAAATCGAGAGAAGAACACCATGCAATCTCACTAATTCCTTCACATATATCCTTTCTAGTTGTTCAAGTGAGAGGTCTTCCCGAATAGCGATAAAATGGGCAGTCTTGGTGAGCTGGTCAACCACAACCCATATCACATTATTTCCTCTTGACGTTTTCGAAAGGCCCATGACAAAGCCCATAGTGACATTTTCCCATTTCCACATGGGTATAGGCAACGGCTGCATCATACCTTTGGACTTTTGCCGCTCAGCTTTAACTTGCTGACACACCAAGCACCTTGATATATATTCCGCAATCTCCTTCTTCATGTTATCCCACAAGAAGTGTTCTCGGAGATCACGATACATCTTGGTACTTCCTGGATGAATAGAGAAGGTTGAGCTATGTGCATTATCCAATAGCTCATTCTTTATTCCGGGTGATGAAAAAACACAAAGCCGCGTTCCAAACCGAATCACACCATCATCGTCGACATGGAACTCTTGCAGCTTCCCTTCCTTTTCTGCATGCACCCTCTTTTGTATCTCCACATCATCCCTTTGTGCTTCCTTAATCTTCTGTTGGATGGATGGTTGCACAATCATTTGGGAAAGGTAAGATGTATCCCCTATCCTTACGATTCCCAAATCCATCCTCTTCATATCCAAGAAGATAGGGTCTTTCTCAATTCTCAACATAGATAGAGTAGCAAGTTCTTTCCTGCTTAAAGCATCAGCTACCTTGTTCGCCTTTCCAGGATGATAGTGAATAGAGCAATCGTAATCCTTGATTAGCTCTAACCATCTCCTTTGATGCATGTTGAGCTCCTTTTGTGTGAATATATACTTTAGGCTCTTGTGGTCGGTGTATATGTCACACTTCTCACCATAAAGGTAGTGCCGCCATATTTTCAAGGCAAAAATCACGGCTGCCAGCTCTAGATCATGCGTCGGGTAGTTCTGCTCATGGATCGTCAACTGTCGTGAGGCATAGGCTATCACATTATCATTTTTCATAAGTACACAACCCAATCATTTCTTTGAAGCATCACTGTATATCACAAAACATTCTCCACTTTTCGGTAGTGTGAGTACAGGTGCAGTGATCAGCCTTCTCTTTAACTCCTTTAAGCTTCCCTCACATTATTCCGTCCATACATACTTTACCCCATTCCTTGTTAACTTAGATAGCGGGGTTGACAATCGTGAGATGTTTCTCGCAAAACGTCGGTAGTACCCAGCTAATCCAAGAAAACTACGGATTTCTGTGACACTAGAGGGCCTGGGCCATTCATCAATCACCTTTGTCTTTTAAGGGTCCACAAAAATTCCCTCCCTTGTGATCACATGTCCCAGGAATGGGACATGATTCATCCAAAAGTCACACTTTCTAAACATGGCGTACAACTTCTCCTTTCTCAATGTCGCCAACACAAGTCTTAGATGTTCTTCATGTTCCTCCTTACTCTTGGAGTAAATGAGAATATCATCAATAAACACCACCAAAAATTTGTCGACGTAATGTCTAAAGACTCTATTCATCAAATCCATGAAGATTGCAGGGGCATTAGTAAGTCTGAAGGGCATCACCAAAGACTCATAGTGCCCATACCTTGTACGAAAGGCAGTCTTCTGAATATCTTCCTTCTTCACCTTTACTTGATGATATCCAGAAAGAAGATCCACCTTTGAGAAGTATTGAGCTCCTCTTAACTGATCAAACAAGTCATCAATCCTTGGGAGAGGATACTTGTTCTTTAAGGTGATCTTGTTGAGTTCCGGATAATCGATACACAGCCGCATTGTTCCATCCTTCTTCTTCACAAAGAGCACTGGCGCACCCCAAGGTGATGCACTATGGCGTATGAACCCTTTGTCCAGATGCTCTTGCAGCTTCTTCTTTAACACCTCCAGTTCTATAGGAGCCATCCTATTAGGGCACTTTGAGATAGGAGTAGCTCCGGGTATGAGTTCAATTGAGAACTCTACCTCACAATCTGAAGGAATTCCGGGTAACTCTTCTGGAAATACATCGTCGTATTCCCTTACGATGGGTATTTCCTCAAGGTTGGAACTTTCCTTTGACTCAATCATTTGGGCGAGGTATGCTTCTTTATAGGGAATCATCACCCACACCATTGAAGGATTTCTCAAAGGAGATTCATGATCTTCCTTGCATTTGTAGAGGAGCATGGGATGGTTCGGAATATGAAAATATATTTCCTTTTCCCGACAGTTGATATGTTCTCTATATAAAGAGAGCCAATCCATTCCCATTATAGCGTCGAATTCCACCAAGGGAAGTATTACGAGATTTTCCGGAAGAATCTTCCCACATACGTCAACAGGAGAAGAATCAAACACTTGGGTTTCAATGATTGCACCACTTGGTGTTTTTACAGATATCACTACTTCAAGGTTTTGGGGATTCAATTCTATAGTTCTAGTAAACTTTCAAGATATAAAGGAATGCGTAGAACCATAATCAAATAAGACTTTTTCCATTATTGAGTAAATAGGAATCGTACCTTGTACGACTTCATTATCATGTTCCACCTCCGCAGTAGTGATGGCATAAGACTTCCCTTGTTCCTTTGGCATTGGTGGTTGCTGGCGCTGATTACCCTCGAAAGCTCGAGGTTTAGTTCACTGGTTTGAATAGTGCCCTAGCTCCTTACAGTTGTAGCATTGAACCATGAGTGGTTCTCTCCTTTCATCGCCTACATTATCCTTCCTTTTCATGTCTCTTAGAAACTCGTGAGCTAGGTGTCCTTTTTTCCCACACTTGAAGCATTTCCCCGTCCCTTTGAGGCAGTTCCCATTGTGCAACTTCCCACATTTTTGGCATGTGGGTCGTGTTTTCTTCCCATCTTTATCACTAGATCCACCAGCTTGAAACTCCATCATTCTTTTCTTATCACCATAGCCATGGGACCATTCTCCAAACTCCATCTCCACTTTGAGAGCACACCGAACAACTTCTTCATAACTCCAAAAGTCTCGAATTGCAAGAGCTTTTCGAATATGTGGTTTTAATCCACTAAAGAATCTATCAATTTTTCTATCATTGTTGATAACAAAAACCGAAGCATACCTTGCAAGCCTTGTGAAATTTTCTTCATAGGTTGTGACATATTCTCCTTCTTTTTTCTTGAGCTCTATGAATTCTCTCTCCATCTTCGTGCGAAGAGTTCATGGGAAGTACTTATTAAGAAACATTATCATAAAGTCTTCCCATTCCATCTCTTCAATTTCATCCCTTGGCTTGGTGTTCTTAATCAAAGCCCACCATTGATCATCTTCTCCATCTAGACGACAAACAGTTAGAGTCACCTTCTCTGTCTCAGAACAGTGATGAACAGAAATGATCTTCTCCATGGAGTTGACCCACTATTCCGTAACTAGTGGATCAGAAGATCCACAAAACGTCGGTGGTCGTTGCCGCATAAAACATTTGATAGCTAGCTGCTCCCTCTTTGGTGAAGGAGGAAGTTTCCCATTATTATGGTTATTATTCATAACCCGAGATAATTGGGTAAGCATCGCCATGAAGTTTTGAACTCCACCTCCAAAATCATTGGGGATGTCGTTCGGGCAATCACTGCATTGGCCTTCGCAAGAGTTGTTGGCCTGATTTCTCCTGGTTCCCACCATTTTCTAAAATAGAAAAGGTTAGAACAAAACATATGTTAAAAATTCATGAATAACTTATCCTTTTAAACAATTATACCAAAAACATAACATATGGGATCCCTAGGTAAATATCCTTGTGTGCATATTTGTACTTAGTCTCATGCTAGAGGTTTTCTTTAGGGTTCACTAATCCTAATTCCCAAATTAACTAAACCTTTCCTTTGATACAAACTATAGAGACCCGGACTTTTCTTACATTACTATTAAATCATTTCAATGATAAACAACATAATAGTATTATACATGGAGGATCCAGAGGTTTAGGGTCTTGGGAAAACTAGGGCAACACATAACAAGTACAACATCAAGCATAAAAATTCTTTTAATCTCTTCTTCTATAGCTTCTTAGTAGTACTTGTCCTCTCCTTAGTACATGTAGCCACCTGAGGAGATACATCAAAAGGGGTGAGCTAAAATCCCAGTAAGAGGATAGATAAGAACAAAATAGCATGGGGTGATCATAATCATGACATTGGAAGAAGATCTTGAACATGAGAGGATCATAAACAATAAACTTGAAATGTGGAAAATCATAAAAATGAAACATCATGTCTTAGTGGTTAACTACCTCACATACTTGTGAACAAAGCTAGAATCATGTTCACGCATAATTTCACATTTACTCATGAGATTCATCACTTTACCCAATTCATTGGAGCGCTATATAATTTCGGGCGCACCCGTCACATTTAAACATTCATATTGCGCTATATAATTCTGGGCGCACCCGTCACATCATAACATTATCATTATCATTCTTTACACATAGAACACATATCAAACATGTACATAAATAACCCATGGAAAGGAATGGTTTTCATCTCATAATAACACATTCATATGTTTTGGGTTCCCAACATAAAGAGGGAACAACATACTTGACATAAGAACCATCAACCTTGAATGAGAGGTAAAAGGTGAGATCTTGAAAGAAGAGTTATTTTGGAAAACATTTTGATGAACATAAAAACCAATGACAAACATATATATCCCAGAAAAGTAAGGGAAAAGATGAACAAAAGACCTTTGAGGAGTAACCATATCAAAAATGGAGTGAAAGTGGGAGAACCTGAAGGAAGAAAATTGGGTTCGAGATTTCCCCTTACCTTGTACTCAAATGCCTCCTTCTCTTTAATGTCCTGTATAATGACATTATATTCAATAATTAGAAATTATAGAACCTCTTATACATTAATAGGGTTCATTCTGGTTTCATTATTTCATATTATGTTCCATTGGATTACTTATAGAGTTTAAAAACATTGATCGGGGATGTTCGTTTTTATGATTTTCTTGAGCGGTCCACTTGTATTATTAATTTGATGTTTGGGTAGATCATGGGTAAACATCCAGAACTGATATTACATGTAATTAATGATATTACAGAAGCTTTAATGAATTTATAATGAGTTATATTAGATCCATGTGGCCGAATTATTAGATAAGAATTAAATGAAGATTATTTGGGCTAATTTGAGCGGTTTTTGGATCACAACGAACTCATTTTAACCTTTCGCTTAGTAATATGGCCATAGGTTATTTCCAGAACTCAAAATAGAACATAATACATATAAAAAATTCTGGTTCGACCTTAAAAATGGTTTCATGACCAGGCTGAAGGTATAAATGGAAGAAGAAAGCATGTTGTTTTTGAAGGTGATAAATTATCACCACATGAAGAACATTCTATTTAATAAAATAAAAGGAAGGGCGAAAGGGTGTGGGGTGATATAATATAACAATAGAACCATAATATTACAGTATATATAAAATACTGGATTTACAGAACAATTTGGATGAAGATAGATAGAGAGAGATCAAGAAAGGAACTTGAGCTTGAAAGGAAATTAAAGGAGAAGAGAGAGAGAAATTACCTTTAGAATCCTCCTCTTGAGATCCTCTTTAAGGAAGCTAGGCTTGGTCTTTTGATGAGACCAGAAGCTTTTGGACGTGGGGGATGAGCTAGGGAATGTGTTTGGGCAGAATTTAGAGAAGGCTTGGAGCTTGAGAGGTGTGAGGAAAAGAGGGGGTGAAGGGTGGCTTTTATAGTGGAGGGGAGAGGGGTTTCCTTAATATAAAATTGATTAGTTTATTAATTTCACCTAAGAAAAGGAATAGTGAGTCTTGGATGACTATGAATAGTAAATTTGACTTGTGAATTCGGGATTTGGGAGCTTACATCACTTGTGATGTCAGGAATAGTGGTTTTTAATTAAAATGTATTTATATGATAAATTAATGTATTTTATTCTTCACAAAAAATTCAAGTATCTCAGAAAAATCCCAAAATTTTACCCCAACCATTTTTCGACATGTATAATCCAAAAATGAAGTCCATTTTTCAAAAATAATTTTCTAAATATTATTAATTTAATATTTAATTAAAATCATAAATTACTTAAAAATACAGTTTTAATAATTAAAACTGATTTTGCAATTCTTTCAAATATTACTTAGGGTCTTATAAAATTATCTAAAAAATAATTTATGAATATATTTCAGGAAAATAAAGATTATTTTAAATTAATTAATTAATTATAATTAATTATTTATGACTTATAAAATACCAAAAATGTTTACTAAGGTCAAATTATCACTTTTATGATGTCTAAATTTTATTTTATTATTCATAGATAATTTTACTCTTATTTACTATTCATAAGGGTAGGTTACTATTCACCAAAAATTATTTGTGTTTCATTGGACTCCAAAAACTATATTGAACACAACCGTGAATGTTGGATTTTTAAAATTCGAAACATAGGGGTGAAAAAATTATGTTTAAAGGTCACTTGTCACATAGTAGTTCATTACTTTGTGTTTTTATGACATAGATATAAGAAGGGAATTTTCCATTGAAAAACTTTGGGTCGTTACATTCTTACCCCCTTAAGAAATTTCGCCCCCGAAATTTTACCTTACATGAACAGGTGAGGGTACTTATCCTTCATTTCCTCTTCCGGTTCCGAGGTTGCTTCCTCAAACTTTTGGTTCCTCCACAACACTTTGACAAGGTGGGTTGTCTTGTTGTGTAGAGCCTTATCACTTCGGTCCAGAATTTTTACCGGCTGCTCCTCATATGAGAGATCATCTTCCAACTGTACCACCTCTAAATTTAGTACATGTGAGGGGTCTGGAATGTACTTCCTCAGTAGTGATACGTGAAACACATCATGAACTTCAGCCATATTCGGTGGAAGTGCCAGACGATAGGCCACAGCTCCTATACGATCAAGGATCTCAAAGGGGCCAATGTACCTTGGACTTAGCTTCCATTTCTTCCCGAATCGCATGAATCTCTTCCATAGAGATATTCGAAGGAAGACATTATCTCTAACCTCAAACTCCATGTCCCGTCGATGATTGTCAGCATAACTCTTTTGCCGATTTTGAACTGCTTTCATATGTTTCTGGATGACTTGATCTTTCTCTGTCATCTCTTGAACAAGATCGGGACCAATTAGTTTTCGTTCTCCAACTTCATCCCAACAGGTTGGAGTTTTACATCGCTTCCCATAAATAGCTTCATACGGAGCCATCTGAATACTCAAGTAGAAGCTATTGTTTTATGAGAACTCAACTAATGGAAGGTGCTGATGCCATCCCCCTTTGAATTCAAGAGAGCATGATCTTAGCATATCTTCAAGTGTCTGAATAGTCCTTTCAGACTGGCCACCAGTTTGGGGGTGATAGGTCGTGCTGAAATTTAATTCAGTACTCAAAGCATGTTGAAGGATCCTCCAGAATTTAGAAGTGAACCTTGGATCACGGTCAGAGACAATCGAGAGAGGAACACAATGCAATCTCACTACTTCCTTCACATATATACTTGCTAGTTGTTCAAGTGAGAGGTCTTCCCGAATAGCGATAAAATGGGAAGTCTTGGTGAGACGGTCAACCACAACCCATATCGCATTATTTCCTCTTGACGTTTTCGGGAGACCCATGACACAGTCCATAGTGACATTTTCCCATTTCCACATGGGTATAGGCAATGACTGCATCATACCTTTGGTCTTTTGCCGCTCAGCTTTAACTTGCTGACACACCAAGCACCTTGATATATATTCCCTAATCTCCTTCTTCATGTTATCCCACCAGAAGTGTTCTCGGAGATCACGATACATCTTGGTACTTCCAGGATGAATAGAGAAAGTTGAGCTATGTGCATTATCCAATAGCTCCTTCTTTATTCTGGGTGATGAAGGCACACAAAGCCGCGTTCCAAACCGAATCAAACCATCATCGTCGATATGGAACTCTTACAAATTCCCTTCCTTTACTGCATTCACTCTCTTTTGTATCTCCACATCATCCCTTTGTGCTTCCTTAATCTTATGTTGGATGGATGGTTGCACAATAATTTGGGCAAGGTAAGATGTATCCCCTGCCCTTACGATTCCCAAATACATCCTTTTAATATCCAAGAAGATATGGTCTTTCTCAATCCTCAACATGGATAGAGTAGCAGGTTCTTTCCTGCTTAAAGCATCAGCTGCCTTGTTCGCCTTTCCAGGATGATAGTGAAAAGAGCAATCGTAATCCTTGATTATCTCTAACCATCTCCTTTGACGCATGTTGAGCTCCTTTTGTGTGAATATATACTTTAGGCTCTTGTGGTCAGTGTATATGTCACACTTCTCACCATAAAGGTAGTGCCGCCAGATTTTCAAGGCAAAAATCACGGCTGCCAGCTCTAGATCATGCGTCGGGTAGTTCTTCTCATGGATCTTCAACTATCGTGAGGCGTAGGCTATCACATTATCATTTTGCATGACTACACAACCCAAGCATTTCTTTGAAGCATCACTTTATATCACAAAACATTCTCCACTTTTAGGTAGTGTGAGTACAGGTGCAGTGATCAGCATTCTCTTTAACTCCTTGAAGCTTCCCTCACATTCTTCCGTCCATACATACTTTACCCCTTTCCTTGTTAACTTATTTAGCGGTCTTGACAATCGTGAGAAGTTTCTCACAAAACGTCGGTAGTACCCAGCTAATCCAAGAAAACTACGGATTTCTGTGACACTAGAGGGCCTGGTCCATTATTCAATCGACATTGTCTTTGAAGGGTCCACAGAAATTCCCTCCCTTGTGATCACATGTCCCAAGAACATGACATGATTCATCCAAAAGTCACACTTGCTGAACTTGGCGTACAACTTCTCCTTTCTCAATGTCTCCAACACAAGTCTTAGATGTTCTTCATGTTCCTCCTTACTCTTGGAGTTAATGAGAATATCATCAATAAACACTACCACAAATTTGTCGAGGTAATGTCTAAAGACTCTATTCATCACATCCATGAAGATTACAGGGGCATTAGTAAGTCCGAAGGGCATCACCAAAAACTCATAGTGCCCATACCTTGTACGAAAGGCAGCCTTCTGAATATCTTCCTTCTTCAACTTTACTTGATGATATCCAGAACGAAGATCCACCTTTGAAAAGTATTGAGCTCCTCTTAACTGATCGAACAAGTCATCACTCATTGGGAGAGGATACTTGTTCTTTATGGTGATCTTGTTGATTTCCCGATAATCGATACACAGCCGCATGGTTCCATCCTTCTTCTTCACAAAGAGCTCTGGCGCACCCCAAGGTGATGCACTAGGGCGTATGAACCCTTTGTCCAAATGCTCTTGCAGCTGCTTCTTTTACTCCTCCAGTTCGATAGGAGCCATCCTATAAGGGCACTTTGAGATAGGAGTAGCTCCGGGTATGAGTTCAATTGAGAACTCTACCTCACGATCCGGGGGAATTCCGGGTAACACTTCGGGAAATACATTGCCGTATTCCCTTACGATGGGTATTTCCTCAAGGTCGGAACTTTCCTTTGACTCAATCATTTGGGAGAGGTATGCTTCTTCATAGGGAATCATCACCCACACCATTGAAGGATTTATCAAAGGAGATTCATGATCTTCCTTGCATTTGTAGAGGAGCATGGGATGGTTCGGAATATGAAAATATATTTCCTTTTCCCGACAGTTGATATGTTCTCTATATAACGAGAGCCAATCCATTCCCATTATAGTGTCGAATTCCACCAAGGGAATTATTACGAGATTTTCCGGAAGAATCTTCACACATACGTCAACAGGAGAAGAATCAAACACTTGGGTTCCAATGATTTCACCACTTGGTGTTTTAACAGATATCTCTACTTCAAGGTTTCGGGGCTTTGATTCTATAGTTCTAGAAAACTTGAAAGATATAAAGGAATGCGTAGAACCAGAATCAAATAATACTTTTGCCATTCTTGAGTGAATAGGAAGTGTACCTTGTACGACTTCATTATCATGTTCCACCTCCGCAATAGTGATGGCATAAGCCTTCCCTTGTTCCTTAGGCTTTGGTGGTTGCTGGCGCTGATTACCCTCGAAAGCTCGTGGTTTAGTGCACTGGTTTGAATAGTGCCCTAGCTCCTTACATTTGTAGCATTGAACCACGAGTGGTTCTCTCCTTTCATCGCCTATATTATCCTTCATTTTCATGTCTCTTCGAAACTCGTGAGCTAGGTGTCCTTATTTACCACACTTGAATCATTTCCCCGTCCCTTTGAGGCAGTTCCCATTGTGGAACTTCCCACATTTTTGGCATGTGGGTCGTTGTGTTTTCTTCCCATCTTTATCAATAAATCCACCATCTTGAAACTCCATCTTTCTGTTCTTATCACCATATCCATGGGACCATTCTCCAAACTCCATCTCCACTTTGAGAGCACACCGAAAAACTTCTTCATAACTCCCAATGTCTCGAATTGCATGAGCTTTTCGAAGATGTGGTTTTAATCAACTAAAGAATCTATCAATTTTGCTATCATTGTTGATAACAAAACCCGAAGCATACCTTGAAAGCCTTGTAAAATTTGCTTCATAGGTTGTGACAGATTCTCCTTCTTTTTTTCATGAGCTCTATGAATTCTCTCTCCATCTTCGTGCGAAGAGTTTGTGGGAAGTACTTATTAAGAAACATTATCTTAAAGTCTTCCCATTCCATCTCATCAATTTCATCCCTTGGATTGGGGTTCCTAATCAAAGCCCACCATTGATCAGCTTCTTCATCTAGATGATAAACGGCTAGATTCACCTTCTCTGTCTCGGAACAGTGAAGAACAAAAAAGATCTTATCCATAGAGTTGACCCACTGTTCCGCAACTAGTGGATCAGAAGATCCACAAAACGTCGGTGGTCGTTGCCGCATAAAACATTCGATAGCTAGCTGCTCCCTCTTTGGTGAAGGACGACGTTCCCCATTATTATGGTTATTATTCATAACCCGAGATAATTGGGTAAGCATCGCCATGAAGTTTTGAACTCAACCTCCAAAATCATTGGGGATGTCATTCGGGCAATCACTGCATTGGCCTTCGTAAGAGTTGTTGGCCTGATTTCTCCTGGTTCCCACCATTTTCTAAAATAGAAAAGGTTAGAAAAAAACATAAGTAAACAAGTCAGGAATAACTTATTCTTTTAAACAATTATACCAAAAACATAACATATGGGATCCCTAGGTAAATATCCTTGTGTGCATATTTGTACTTAGTCTCATGCTAGAGGTTTTCTTTAGGGTTCACTAATCCTAATTCCCAAATTAACTAAACCTTTCCTTTGATACCAACTATAGAGACCCGGCCTTTTCTTAAATTACTATTACATAATTTCAAAGATAAACAACATAATAGTATTATACATAGAGGATCTAGAGGATTAGTGTCTTGGGCAAACTAAGACAACACATAAAAAGTACAACATCAAGCATAAAAATTCATTTAATCTCTTCTTCTATAGCTTCTTAGTAGAACTTGTCCTCTCCTTAGTAAATGTAGCCACCTGAGGATATACATCAAAAGGGGTGAGCTAAAAGCCCAGTAAGAGGATAGATAAGAACAACATAGCATGGGGTGAGCATAATCATGACATAAGAAGAAGATCTTGAACATGAGATGAGCATAAACAATAAAATTGAAATGGGGCAAAGCATAAAAATAAAACATCATGTCTTAGTGGTTAACTACCACACATACTTGTGAAAAAAGATAGCATCATGTTCACGCATAATTTCACATTTACTCATGAGATTCATCACTTTACCCAATACATTGGAGTGCTATATAATTCCAGGCGCACCCGTCACATTTAAACATTCATATTGCGCTATATAATTCCGGGCGCACCCGTCACATCATAAAATTATCATTATCATGCTTTCCACATAGAACACATATCAAACATGTACATAAATAACCCATGTAAAGGAATGGGTTTCATCTCATAATAACACATTCATAAGTTTTGGGTTCCCAAAAGAAAGAGGGAACAACATACTTGACATAAGAACCATTAACCTTGAATGAGAGGTAAAAGGTGAGATCTTGAAAGAAGAGTTCCTTTGGAAAACATTGTGATGAACATAAAAACCAATGACAGACATGTATATCCCAGAAAATTAAGGGAAAAGATGAAAAAAAGACCTTTGAGGAGTAACCATATCAAAAATGGAGTGAAAGTGGGAGAACTCGAAGGAAGAAAATTGGGTTCGAGATTTCCCCTTACCTTGTACTCGAATGCCTCCTTCTCTTTAATTTCTTGTATAATGACATTATATTCATTAATTAGAAATTCCAGAACCTCTTATACATTAATAGGGTTCATTATGGTTTCATTATTTCATATTATGTTCCTTTGGATGACTTATAGAGTTTAAAAACATTGATCGGGGATGTTCGTTTTTTGGTTTTCTTGAACGGTCCACTTGTATTCTTAATTTGATGTTTGGGTAGATCATGGGAAAACATCCAGAACTGATATTAAATATAATTAATGATATTACAGAAGCTTGAATGATTTTATAATGAGTTATATTAGATCCATGTGGCCGAATCATTAGATAAGAATGAAATGAAGATTATTTGGGCTAACTTGAGCGGTTTTTGGATCACAACGAACTCATTTTAACGTTTCACTTAGTAATATGACCATAGGTTATTTCCAGAACATAAAATAGAACATAATACATATAAAATATTCTGGTTCAACCATAAAAATGGTTTCATTACCAGGTTGAAGGTATGAATGGAAAAAAGAGAGCATGTTGTTTTTGAAGGTGATAAATTATCACCACATGAACACCGTTCTCTTTAATAAAATAAAAGGAAGGGGGAAAGGTTGTGGGGTGATATAATATAACATTAGAATCATAATATTACATTATATATAAAATACGGGTTTTAAAAAACAATTTGAATGAAGATAGATAGAGACAGATCAAGAAAAGAACTTGAGCTTGAAAGGAAATTAAAGTAGAAGAGAGATAAATTACCTTTAGAATCCTCCTCTTGAGATCCTCTTTAAGAAAGCTAGGCTTGGTCTTTTGATAAGACCATAAGCTTTTGGACGTGGGGGAGGAGCTAGGGAAGGTGTTTGGGTAGAATTTAGAGATGGCTTGGAGCTTGAAAGGTGTGAGGAAAAGAGGGGGTGAAGGGTGGCTTTTATAGTGGAGGGGAGAGGGGTTTCCTTAATATAAAATTGATTAGTTTATTAATTTCACCTAAGACAAGGAATAGTGAGTCTTGGATGACTATGAATAGTAAATTTGACTTGTGAATTCGGGATTTTGGTGCTGACATCACTTGTGATGTCAGGAATAGTGGTTTTTAATTAAAATGTATTTATATGATAAATTAATGTATTCTATTATTCACCAAAAATTCAAGTATCTCAGAAAAATCCCAAAATTTTACCCCAACCATTTTTCAACGTGTAGAATCTAAAAATGACGTCCATTTATCAAAAATAATTTTCTAAATATTTTTAATTTAAAATTTAATTAAAATCATAATTTACTTAAAAATACAGTTTTTAAAATTAAAACTGATTTTTCAATTCTTTCAAAAATTATTTAGGGTATTATAAAATTATCTAAAAAATAATTTATGAATATATTTCAGGAAAATAAAGATTCTTTTAAATTAATTAATTAATTATAATTAATTATTTATGACTTATAAAATACCAAAAACGTTTACTAAGGTCCAATTATAACTTTCTATGATATCTAAATTTTATTTTATTATTCATAGGTAATGTTACTATTATTTTCTATTCATAAGGTTCATATTACTATTCAAAAGGGTAGGTTACAATTCATAAGGGTTGGTTACTATTCACCAAAAATTATTTTTATTTCATTGGACTCCAAAAACTATCTTGAACACAACCGTGAATGTTGGATTTTTAAAATTCGAAACATAGGGGTGAAAAAATTATCTTTAAAGGTCACTTGTCACTTATTAGTTCATTAGATTGTGTTTTTATGACATAAATATAAGAAGGGAATTTTCCATTGAAAAACTTTGGGTCATTACAACCATATAATTCAATGTTACCTTGATATTTTATGTTTCATTTTGATATTATTCCTTAATGTGGAAAATAATTCATTATTGCTAAAGAGGTAATTATTTTATATTAAAATATCAACATATATTGGAAATTTTTTATTATATTTCTACTATAAAAGTCATATCAACCATTTCTAAAAAAATCGACGAATTTTGATATACACTACCTATTTATTAAGAATAATTGTTCCCTACATTTTCATCGCTTTATATAGTGAAGAGTTAAAAATAAATTTTTTATATTATTGTTAAATATTACATTATATGTTATCAATTATAATTTAAAAAAATGATTTTCAAAATTTTTTATAATTTAAAATGTTTTTTCAAAATATTAAATTAAATTATCAGCAAATTTTATAAATTATTATTAAATATTATAATATTATATCCTATTTCTAATTTCATAGAACAGACTTTCAAAATGATTTATGATTAATATTATTTTCAAATTGGAAATGATATTTTTTCCAAGATGTGTTTTTAATGAAATGTATAAAATCATTTATTTGTTTTCAATGAAATTTTCATTGAAAATGATTTACAAAATAATTTTTTTCGTATTTATATAAATTTTATTTTTATTGGAAAATTATTTTCTTGAAGAAATGTTCAACGTGATTACCATTTCAAAAACATTTTCTATCTAAGGTGACATATTTGGATGATACATATAATTTATTATTGATTTTAACTAATGATACCATTCATACAATTTATATGGATTGCTTATTTTTATGTTGATAATATTAATTTTAACATGTTTCACTTCCATGAGTTATAAAATTATAAAATTCTTATAAAATTTTGTACTTTTTTCAAATGTTATTCAATGATGAATATATGAAATTATTATGAATGAAATATTTTTTCATAGTTATTGATATGATGAATATATTAACAACATATAGCATAAATATCAATAATTTTCATCATTTAATGGGTGGTACCAAAAAGTACATCGAATGAGTTTGGTCATTATAAATATTATATAATCTAATATTGTACATGGGAGGTTATCCTAATCATGAATGATAGTACATGGAATGTTATTCCAAGTCCAAAATAGGTTACTCGCGATGTTAAACTAATCCCAAAAGAGAATACATGGGATTTTATCCAATGCCCAAAGTAGGTACATGGGTAGTTAGCTATATCATAACATGTTATTAATGTCTTGATGGGTACCATTGATATGAATTTGTATTGAATTATTTATATTCCGCTATACCGTGTATAACTCAATTTTATGTTCTAACGGATCGTGTTCTTTGATTTCATTATGAGTAATGTCTTCATAACTGCCAATATGTTTCCCATGACTCAAGAGTTTCATCATTGGTTGGTAGTGTATGGTTTTCATATGTTATGATCAATTTTCTCATGTAATTACCCAAACATTGACAAATAAAAATAAACATTTTTTCAATTATATGTCTTATTATGTAATATAATTTTAGAAAAACATACTTTTATATTGTTTTATTTTATCCAATTTGATCAAAAATTCTATTATATTTAATTTTAATTGATTATATTAATGTTTAAAAATTTTCAAATTATATATATAAATATTGATTTATAATAAAACAAATTGACACAGACAATGGATGTAATGGCTTCAATCATCAGGATCATACCCTATGAAGCCAGTTTTTAAAATATTACATTGGAGATATCATCACTGTTATTTCCCCTTGAACAAACCCAATATGAGATCTAATAACATAATCATGATTGAAACCATTTACTAGAGAAGTCCAAGCTTATCTATAATACATCCCAAACCATTTATGCTAAACCACACCACGAAAATACCATTGTTTCACAGCATACATTTATGTAAATTTCCAGTTTATTAATGGGATATATATCAAGGACCCATAAATATGAATATGTACATTATTTTCCACTAAATAAACAATACATTTTCATCCCATTATTGTTTATTTAAAAATTATTTTTATTTTAATAAAATAAAACTCAAATAGTATTTCTGTGTAATGATGAAATTAAATTAAATAATTGTTTTGGTGTCTTAATGGATTAATATTTTTAAAAAAACATTTTTTAAAATAATTTTTATTTATATAAATTATAATATAATTTTTATGAAGTTAAATAAAATATTTATAGTGGTTTTTGAACTGGTTTTAATAAAAACCCCAACATTTTTCAATAAATATCAATTATTATTTTAAAACTAAGAATTCACATATTTATAAAATTAGTTATATAAAATTAATATTATTTTTTGAAATTGATCATTGAAAATATCCCATAGTAAATAGTTCATAATTTTCTGGGATAGTTAAAATTTATGTTATTAATTAAATACTGATTAAATATACATTGTTTATTATGAAATTATAATAAAAAAATATGTTTTTATGAATAATATAATATATATCATAGAATATATCTTTGTTTTCACTTCAAAATAATTTTATTTTATCTTTATTAATTAATTTTATGAATCCATTATGAATCCCCCAATACCATTAATATTTTTAAAGGTTATAACATCATTTCTATAAGAGTATGACTCACCACCACATAATCAATGGAATGCTTTTTTTTAATTTCAAACCATGGAAATATAAATTAATTTAATCTTCTAAATATTAGTATAAACCATGGGAAAATCCATGGGAATGACTTTAGTTTGGGTTATTCTGTATATAGAGTCAAAAAACTAAGTTTCAATAATATTATAGAAATCCTACCAATTTTAGTATACATAGAAATCATTCTCCCATTTAACACCACTAAAAATCATTATATAACATCCTTAATCTCCCATACCCTAACTATAATACTCCCAAGGTTCCCAAATCTATCCATAATCTCATTCTAAGCACATGGAGTCACACACTCTCGTATGGGATCCTCACATCCTCTTCTTTATTCATGTCCCTTTATTATCTTAACCATATATTTCAAATTAATAATTTTGGATGTTGACATTAAATATCCCTACTGACTATCATTTTATGTCCAAATTATGATATACACCTTTCAATCTATTCAGCCCATTTTTAATAATTATTATGTGATACATTTATGCTAGTGAAATTTCACCTTGATTTTCGAGGCCAAATAAATGGTATACTGAATAAAAGACCCATTTACATTAATTGGTGTTCATAATATTATTCTTATAACTCTTTTAATTAGGACATACATATATTTATTTCACACACCATTTCCATGGAATAAAATGTGATGATAAATGATTACATATTTTATAATCTTTTTGAATACTTAAGCATGAGAGTGATTACAACTGACCTGTGTGCTTTATATTATGTATTCTTCAATGAATATTATTATGTTCACAGTCATAAGACTTTATATTGGGACATGGTGTGACCATGATTCCACTATTGAACATTTTCCATAAATATTTCATATAAATTATCCTTGACCTATGTGATCTAGTGTTTTGAGTGGTTCTGACATTTACCATCTTACATTAATGATTATAATGCTATATCATGTCTCATTATTAATTTGTTGATTCAAACAATTTTTATGTGTTATTGATATTCTTATTGTTTAACAAGTTTCATTCTCTTCATGTTATTCGGTATTTATTCCCTTTCTAGGATTTATAGCTCACCCATTTTTTATGCATGTCCCTGGGAAAATCCCAAGCCGTTTTATATATGAAGGAATATTATGAAACTGTTAGGGAGGAATTAAATAAATATTTTGAATTCATCATTTCAAGTTGTTATGTAATGTATCTAATTACAAATTACAGTAGATTTATTGATTTTATGGGTTGTATGATGTGTAATTTTATATAATAAATCCATAATTAATGTATATTATAGAGAAGGGTTGTCATTGTTTCTATCAGAGGAAAAGAATAGTTATTTTTGGGATTAGGATTAGAAATATATAGTGAATAACCTAGAAATAACAAAAAATAATAGAAAACATCAATAAATGTTGTAATTTATAAATTAAATGGATTATTAAGAAAAAAATAATTTTTTGTATAATGCATGTTGATATGGTTCCAATATTAATACACATAGGACTAAAAACTCCGAAAAGCTATGTTGGGCCTAACTCGCTATATTTGGGTACACAAAAATAGGCCTAATTGAGCATAAATTATCGCATACTCGGTGGATATGCTTTATTAAATTCATAATATTATTATAACCAATTATTATTGGAATAATCAATATCGCTAAGATTATGTGTTAGAAAATAGATCATGTATAATACAGATTAAAGCCGACAAATTTATTAGTTATGGAAATTAATTTAATTTATAAGATATAATCTTAATGTCATTAGATGCCCTTTTAAGGTATATAATTGTTTTAAATTAATCATAAGTAAATATCCCATTACTCCTACCAGTTGACATGAATATGATGAATCAACTAAATAATCAATGTGACAGGAAATATGATGAATTCCGCAATGTGAAACCAAACCTAGGGAGTCAGGGAATCAGGAACATTATAATGAAAAACTCTTATATGTATATTGTTATAAATAGAAACACGGACCAGGAGTAGCACCCAAATACCCTTAAGAGGGAACATGCTGCCATTGCGATCATTATACAATAAAGGCCATTAATTTTTATTGGTTCATCCGACTGTTTAAACCCATAAAAATTGATCAACTCCATTGGGAAGTTCATTTCTAACATTCAATATTATATATAAGAAAATATTTTACTTGTTCCTTATCATATAGATTGAGAAGCTGAACAGTTTTGTATATTTATCAAGAATATGAATCATAAAAAATATATTAAATGATGGGATGGATGGGATTCTAGAAAATGTTTTCTGATAAATATTCCAATCATAATCTCCGTCTTATAATGTTAGAGGATTTCCTTTCCCTCGGAAATCATTATGTAAAATCTATAAGGATATGTGAGGAAGAAATAACATGACGTGAATAATAGGCCATTAGATTTTCATAAACCCCAAATGCAAGGTTTACTATCTCATTGGTGGGATAAAACATTGTAAATGAAAATACATAGTGATCCACAACATAGACATATTTGATGAAATTGTCAAATTTTACATTAAAGTAGAAATAAAGGTTATAAAATCTCATGGTAATCCTGAGAAAAGAAGTGGAAATTGAATAATTTTTAGTCGTCATATGGAGAAATCATAAAGTGCGAAGAAATTTCGATATCCTAAATTTCAATATTATGGATGGAATAATTCTAATAATTTAAAATGTGGTATAAGAAATGATATAGGTGCAAGGAGGAAGGTTTCCAAGATAATTATTACCAATAGGAGAAAACCGCTATGGTGACAGATGAAAGGAATTCTCCGGTAAACCCTAAATGCATTTTTCATTTCCTCAACTACAATTTAAAAAGGCATTTTGGAAGCTAATAAAATATTCATGGGGTATTTAGAGACAACCAATGACCTCCAAGGAGCCAAGGGTGAGCTTCTTCTATCTGAACTGCTGAGGGGGATCCCAACAATGATGTGGTTACATATTAAATATTTATACATTCAAGAATAATTAACATACTTATAAATTAAGATTCTAAAAAATCCTTCATTTAATGAATGATTAGTAGAACTTTTCAAATTCCACCACAGATCATTAATGTAGAGTTGTAAGTGAAAATAGAAATAGGGAAATTATTTCATCCTAACTATATAAATAATCCCATATTAAAATTTGTGGGATATAATAACCATCAAACCTTGTCATACATTAATTGGTTGAATTAGGCTTAATTGATGGTATGTATTGTTTTTACATTTATAGAACCAATATAAATTTCTTCTAGAAGTAAATCACTCTCTGTATAGGTAATCAACCCCTAATTCTATTCAAGAGAAAGGAGGAGGATATATCTTATTTAGAACAATCATCTCATGACTATATAATATTTCTCTATGATCATGCATATGATTCAAAAAAAATTGTGTCTAAGGAAAGAACCATCGTAACAAAATGCATATTATGAGGGAATATAATGACATGTTTTCAAAAGAATTTCATGGACTTCCTCAAATAATATAGTTTTAATCCTAAATCGATCATATACATGGGGTGTTTCAATTATCCAAGTCTCTGTATAGAATGGATATTATGGAACCTGTGGATATGAAGAAACAAATATATGAGAATCTAGATAAAGGGATCATACCCCAAATTTCTTCACCAAGGGGTGCATTAGTCAACTAAATAAAGAATAAAGACTATTCAATGTGAGATTTCATTGCTTATCATGACCTCAAAAAGATCACGATAAGGAATATGTATCCACTACCTCATATTTATGAGTTTTTTATATAATTATTATGAGCCCAATACTTCCCTATGATGGATATACAATTTCTGTACTATGATTTCAGTGTGAATAATAGGGATATTGACAAATTTCTTTTTGTTCAATATAAGGGCACTATAATTTCCTAGTAACTACTTCACAACACACCGGTTTTCCTAAAATATTAATGTAAATGAGATATAGAGTATTTCATAATTACCTTGACATTGTTTTGGTTATCATTATATATGATATTATAATATTCTCCAAATACATGGAGGAGCATAAAGAGAATTTGAAAACTAGGATAATGACCTTACCAAAGGTAAAACTCTTTTCCTAGTATAGAAAATTTGAGTTTTTCTTCAAGTAAATCTCATTCATGGGTTATATAATCACAAAAAATGAGATATAGATGAACCCTTCGAAGACAGACGTAGTTGAAGGATGTCTAAGGATAAATTATTTGAATCATATCCATAGTATAAGGCCCATGCCTTAAACCTTACTTAATATTGAATTAAATGAATAATTCACGTTGAGGATCTTTTCAGGTTTAGAGTTTTAGATAATTAGAACATAACTATTACATCTCAAAAGATTACAAAGAAGTCACTTCTACTAAGTTTTCATAAATAAAAAAAACTCTTAAAATAAACATGTCTAGTTCCATGTTTTATATAGCATGACATTCCCTTGATCCCATCCTTGACCTTATTCCACATTAAGTCCTGTGAAAAAAATTTCAAAAAAACTTGGGGTGAGCATAAAACGCTCAGTAAGGGATACACAAAGAATGAAAAATGTTAGTTTTTCAAACATCAAGTAAAGCATGTATACTCTATCAATGTAATACCTTCACCTTCATGAAGAAGTAAAAACTCTTCACTGAATAAAGTATCATTACTTACCTTTTTGTAACCAAAGGCATACCATAAAACCCATATAAAGAACACATAACATATATAAAGGTAACTAGGGACATAAACATACTTAAGTGGAATAACCATACGGTCGACTTCCACACATATCACTTAATGGAATAGCCATACGGCCAATTTCCATACATACTTAATGGAATATCCATAAGGCCGACTTCCATACCCAATGCATTGGAGGTTATAACGTAACCACCCGTCCTGGTATTCACCGCACCACCCGTCAGATGGTTTATCACGTAACCACCCGTCAAATGTCCAAGTACCAATATAAAATCATAAAACACAATACCAATATAAAGGAATGATAACATTTCCACATTTCAATCACAATATATCATAATAGAATCCTTTATCAAAACCATTTTTCAATTCCAAAATTCATAAAAGAGTATATGGTATTTATTTCATTTTAAAAACATAACGGCTTGTTGAGGAAGAAAAAGACCAAATAATACTCACGGCAGCGGAAAAGGTCGTTGTCACCGCGTACGTTAAAAAAACATTCCTTTTTGTCGCTTAGTAAAACGCTTCATAGAAAAAGATTTCTTTTGTATAAAAGTAAAAGTCAAAGGGATTTATACACCGTATAAAATAAATTTGTGTATCAAACGAAATATGCCTCAATGAAAGGTGATTGAGACGAAGTCCCTTACCTTAGGTCTGACTTGACTCGATCGATCTTTAACATCCTGAATAATATTCTTGAGTTAATTCATACTTGATTAATAACCTTTTTAAAGTTCATTATTCCTTTTATATCACTTATTTCCATGTTATAAACATTATGTAACCATTTAAGTTAATAATGTTTGTTTTGTCAATATTTGGTTCTTATGTCGAAAGTGGACTTCTTACAATTACATGTTATTCGTGTGGTCAAAGGTTCTTTATATCCAGAATCAAATTCCTGATTTGGATATCATATATATCATATATATCCAGCATATACATGTATTTATAATATTACATAATCATTTAGAGGTAAGAAATGAAATGCACCGTTCATGGAGACGGTAAGCCGTACATACGCATGAACGCTACTTTGATTTCTATTTCGTATTTTATATTATGGAATCATAATTATATAAGAGTATATTATAATTCCAGTGTAATAACATATATAATATCATTAACATTATCCTTTACACATCCCACATATGGTATTAACGAATCAAATCACTTTCAGGGGGCGGTTGTCCGCACTTCCTAAAATGAAGATATCGTGTTTACCCATAATGGAAACAATAATGGTATGCCATAAATGAAAAATACAGAAGCTTAAGGAAAGAATAAACATATTATATATCATATATAAAAATATTTACATCATTATAGCCACCTTTGAAGGTGTTAAATGAGTATCGAACAATCATCGTTTCGGGAGGCAGAATTTCTCCATCCACAGAAACCGTATGTTCTTTAACCATTTGATCTAGTTGTGTGAGAGTGTAGCTAGAATAAATCTTATATAAACATCCTAGTATATTGAAGATACTGGTGTTGTTACAAAAGAAGTAAATAAAAATAGTTTAGGAGGTTGGAGAAGCAAAATAAAACAAATGAACATGAGAGAATGAATTACCTTGAAAACTGTAACTCCTTTTGATTTGTGCCTAAAGGCTTCCATTGAAAGGATTCTACCCAAAGGTAATCTTCTAGGATGAGTACAGGGATGTGGAGAGAGTAAATGGGCAGGGTTTTGCCAAGACAAAGGCTTGAGGAGTGTGTTAAATGAGGTAGAGGTGGGGGCCTTTTATAAGAGGAGAGGAGGGGCACTTCTGAAAATCATGAAACTATTATTTTATTTTCAAAAGTGTTTCGAATTTCTAAGGTCCCACATTGATAGATTTCGAAGATAAGATGATAAGGCTTTGAAATATACCCATCCCATAGGTTTTGGACATGTGTAGGTTTTAGATATTACATTATCTTTCCATTTTATTTAAATCATTAAATAATGAAGTCATCGTTGCATCATCATAATGTCATAAATAATTTAATTTATTTAAAGTCTAAAAATTATAAAAAAAATAATATGATGTAAGAAATCTTTTCATATTCCCAATGACTATTAATAATCAAAAATCTGATCTTTATATCCCAATGTAAATTTTTTTTTCGTAAAACATATTATGTTTGTGCCATTTTTACTTTTACATTAAATAAAAAGTTATTTATGTCATTTCCCAACCAAAGTGGCTCCATGGGGTCCCCAAGTTGACCCATGGATTTTCGTTGTCGGCCATTACACATCCAATGAGGGTAGAACCTGTCTCAAGCTCATCTCATATTATTAAAACATTATTTTTACCTTAAACTACACTAATTACCACTAATCGCGATTGAAAACTTAATAAGTTACTATTCACCAAAAAATTATTTTAATCTCATTGAACCACATTTTAATTCTTAATGAAAACCATGTATGTCAGATTTTTGAAAATCAAAACACAATGATGGAAAAATTTCATTTAAACGGAAAATCAGTTTTTATAAGTACCACTTAGTGGTTTCACTATTCATCAAAAATTGAAGTTTTTCAGAAAATTACCAAAAATTCACCCTAAGCTATATTTGATATTACGAATTCTAAAATGAAGTCTATTTTAAAAAATTCAAAACATATAAGTCACATTAATTAATTTAATAATTAATTCCTGCTGTCAGAGCAAATAGCATGTTTTTATGAAACAATAAGTATCAAAAGATTGACACTAGTTTAAGTCCGATTTCAAAGTGAAATTAATTCCAACGACCACTATTGGATTTAATGGTGAAAATATTTTATAATTTCACTTTAAAACCAATTAAAAAGATAATATAATCATATAAATAAATTAAATTAAAAAAAGGTTTTGAATTAAAATACAACATTTTACACTATTCACTAAAAAATGAACTTTATCGGAATGGTACCAAAAATTTACACAAAGTAAATTTTGATGTCCCGATTCTAAAGAAGAGTTATTTTTGGTCCAATAGAATTTATAAGATTTATCAAAACTATATTTAATGACGGTTCGCCGTCAAAAGGTGATAAGTGAACCCTTAGTGAAAATTAGGGTATAAATGCCTAAAATTGGACTCTTTCCATATTTTAAGCCTTTATATTTTATTGGGTAAATGTAAAAACATTTAAAAACATATATAATCATATTTTAGTTATTTATATCCATTCCCGCCAGTACAACAGCTACTTGTTAACTAACATTTAAAATAATATTATTTTATTACTTGTGTGCAGCGTAAGTTTTCAAAGAAACTCATCGTTGCGTATCGAGTACGCTATCGAACGTAGAAACCCATTTTAATTAAAATTAATATTTAATTCGTAAATATTAATAAATATGAAAATTCTTTATTCATTAATTACCTGGGATGTTACAACCTTCCACCCTTTTGCTAATTGTTTCCTCGCAATTTTATTCAACTATCAAAATAAGTGGGGGTATTTATCCCTCATAGCATTTTCAGATTCCCACATTGCCTCTTCAATCACATGATTTTTTCACAAAACCTTTACCTGATGAATCACCTTATTCCGTAACACCTGCTCTCTGTGGTCAAGAATTTGGACTCGTTGTTCTTCATAAGATAGGTTCTCCTCCAGCTGAACTACCTCTGGACTCAAAACATGAGATGGATCTGGAATATACTTCCTCAACATTGAAACATGAAAAACATTGTGTACATGAGATAAAATCGGAGGTAAAGCCACTCGGTAAGAAACTGATCCAAATTTCTCCAGAATTTCATAAGGTCCAATAAACCTTGGACTCAGCTTTCCTTTTTTACCAAATCTCATCACACTTTTCCAAGGAGAAACCTTGAGAAAAACATGATCACCTACCTCGAAAGATAGATCCTTCCTCCGGTTATTTGCAAAACTCTTCTGCCTGCTCTGAGCTATTCCCATGTGCTTCTAAATCCACTGAACTTTTTCTGCCATCTCTTCTACCAATTCTTGTCCCATCAGCTTCCTTTCACCCACTTCATCCTAAAATGCTGGAGTTCGACACCGCTTCCTATATAATGCCTCAAATGGTGCCATCTGTATACTGGAATGAAAGCTGTTATTATAAGAAAACTCAACCAAAGAAATATGTTGGTCCCAACTTCCCTGATAATCCATCGAACAAGCTCGTAGCATATCCTCCAAGGTCTGAATTGTTCGTTCTGACTGCCCAACTGATTGAGGATGAAAAGCTGTACTAAAATTTAATTCAGTACCCAAAGACTTCTGAAGGCCTTTCCAAAGGTTAGATGTGAACCTGGGATCACGATAATATACAATGGAGAGGGGAACTCCATGTAACCTGACTATATCTTTAAGATAAAAATGAGAAAGTTGATCTAGGGAAAAAGTATCTCGTATAGCAAGGAAATGAGCAGATTTAGTCAAGCGATCAACAATAACCCAGATTGCATTATTACCTCGAGATGTCCTCGGTAATCCCACAACAAAGTCTAGGGATATATTCTCCCATTTACACTCGGGCACTGGTAAAGGCTGAAGCATCCCTTTCGGTAACTTCCACTCTGCTTTAACCTGCTGACAAGTCAAACACTTCACAGTAAAATCAGCAATATCTCTTTTCATTCCATCCCACCAGTAATACTCCCGCAGATCTCTGTATATCTTAGTACTGCCAGGATGAACTGAAAACGGAGAACTATGAGCTTCACATAACAACTCTCTCTTCAACTGTGAATCACAAGGCACACACAATCTCTTCCCAAGTCTCAAAACACAATCACTATCAATGTTGAATTCAGGCAACATACCTTTCTGAACCATCTCTACCTTTTTCTGCAACTCACTATCTTGATTCTGTGCTTTCTTGATTCTATCTGATAGAGATTATCTCACTAATACCTGAAACAAAATAGAGGAACTTCCTGCACCAACAACTTCTATGCCAAAGTTCATCAAATTCTTAACCAAAGGATGACATTCCAAACGCATCATTGCTAATGAAGCATTACTTTTTCGACTCAAAGCATCAGCCAGTTTATTTTCTTTTCCCGGATAGTAATGAATTGTACAATCATAATCCTTGATTAATTCCAGCCATCTCCTCTGTCTCATGTTCAATTCTTTCTGAGTGAATATATACTTTAAACTTTTGTGATCAGTATATATTTCACACTTTACTCCATACAAATGATGCCTCCAAATTTTTAAAGCAAAGACAACATCAGCTAATTCCAAATCATGTGTAGGGTAATTTACCTCATGAGTTTTCAACTGTCGTGAAGAATAAGCAATTATCTGATCATTATACATAAGGACACATCCAAGTCCCTTCAACGAAGCATCACTGTATATAACAAACTCAGCATTCCTGGAATGAAGTGCCAAAACTGGAGAATTCACCAATCTTCTCTTCAACTCCTGAAAACAATCATCACATTCTTTTGTCCAGACGAACTTAACACCCTTACGAGTTAGCTTAGTCATTGTACTAGATAACTGTGAAAAATTTTCAACAAACCTTCGGTAGTAACATGCCAAACCAAGAAAACTATGGATCTCGGTTACATTTGTGGGTCTTGGCCATTCTTCAACAACTTTTGTTTTAGTAGGATCAACAGTTATTCCATCTTTTGAAACAATGTGACCTAGGAATGAAATTTGTTATAACCAAAACTCACACTTGCTGAATTTTCCATATAGTTTCTTTTCTTTTAAGGTTTGCAAGATAACCCTTAAATGAATTTCATGATCCTATTTACTTTTAGGAAAAACCAAAATATCATCGATGAAAACAACCACATTTTTCACCTGAGTCAACTGAGCAATCACTGCAACAAACTATTTAGTTCTGATTTTGACAATCTCAGGATACTGATTTGAATGGTCATTTACCTCTGTATTCCTTCCCAGAAAAGTTGATCTGTTTCCTCTATGAAAAACTATTCTTAACACATAAATATCTTAGGCGAAGCAACATGGTAATCCGTAAATTCTATATCATTTCAATCATATTATAATTTAACACTTTTCTAGCTCCTAAAGTTGTCTAAACCGACCTTTGATACCAACTATAAGGCCCCGGCCATAAACCTTACTTAATATTGAATTAAATGAATAATTCACATTGAGGATCTTTTCATGTTTATAGTTTTAGAGAATTAGAACATAACTATTACATCTCAAAAGATTACAAAGTGGTCACTTCTACTAAGTTTCCATAAATAAAAAAACTCCTAAAAGAAACATGTCTAGTTCCATGTTTTATATACCACGACATTCCCTTGATCCCATCCTTGACATTATTCCACATTAAGTCCTGTGAAACAAATTTCAAAAAAACTTGGGGTGAGCATAAAAAGCTCAGTAAGGGATACACAAAGAATGAAAACTGTTAGTTTTTCAAACATCAAGTAAACCATGTATACTCTATCAAAGTAATACCTTCACCTTCATGAAGTAGTAAAAACTCTTCACTGAATAATGTATCATTACTTACCTTTTTGTAACAAATGGATTACCATAAATCACATATAAATAACACATAACATATATAAAGGTATCTTAGGACATAAACATACTTAAGTGGAATAACCATATGGTCGACTTCCACACATATCACTTAATGGAATAGCCATACGGCCAATTTCCATACATACTTAATGGAATAGCCATACGGACGACTTCCATACCCAATGCATTGGAGGATATAACGTAACCACATGTCCTGGTATTCACGGCACCACCCGTCATATGGCTTATCACGTAACCACCCGTCAAATGTCCAAGTACCAATATAAAATCATAAAACATAAAACCAATATAAAGGAATGATAACATTTCCACATTTCAATCACAATATATCATAATAGAATCCTTTATCAAAACCATTTTCAATACCAAAATACATAAAAGAGTATATGGTATTTATTTCATTTTAAAAACATAACAGCTTGTTGAGGAAGCCAAAGACCAAATAATACTCGCGGCGGCAGAAAAGGTCGTTGTCACCACGTACGTTAAAAAAACATTCCTTTTTGTCGCTTAGTAAAACGCTTCGTAGAAAAAGATTCCTTTTGTATAAAAGTAAATGTCAAAGGGGTTTATACACTGTATAAAAGAAAGATGTGTATTAAACGAAATATGCCTCAATGAAAGGAGATTGATATGAAGTCCCTTACCTCGGGTCCGACTTCACTCGATCGTTCTTTAACGTCCTGAATAATAAACTTCAGTTAATTTATACTTGATTAAGAACCTTTTTAAAGTTCATTATTCCATTTATATCACTTATTGCCACGTTATAAACATTATGTAACCATTTATGTTAATAATGTTTGTTTTTTCAATATTTAGTTCTTAAGTCGAAAATGGACTTCTTATAATTACATGTTGTTCGTGTGGTCAAAGGTTATTTATAGCCAGAATGACATTCATGATTTGGATATCATATATATCATATATATCCAGCATATACATGTATTTATAATATTACATAATCATTTAGAGGTAAGAAATGAAATGCACCGTTCATGGAGACGGTAAGCCGTACGTACTCATGAACGCTACTTTCATTTTTATTTCATATTTTATAGTATGGAATCATAATTATATAAGAGTATATTATAATTACAGTATAATAACTTATATAATATCAATAACTTTATCCTTTACACATCCCACATATGGTATTAACGAATCAAATCACTTTCAGGGGGCGGTAGTCCGCACTTCCTAAAATGAAGATATCGTGTTTACCCATAATGGAAACAATAATGGTATGCCATAAATGAAAAACAAAGAAGCTTAAGGAAATAATAAAAATATTATATATCATATATAAAAATAGTGACATCATAATTTCCACCTTTGAAGGTTTTAAATGAGTATCGAACAATCATCGTTTCGGGAGGTAGAATTTCGCCACCCATGGAAATCGTATGTTCTTTAACCATTTGATGTAGTTGTGTGAGAGTGTAGCTCGAATAAATCGTATAACAACATCCTAGTATATTTAAGATACTATTGTTGTTACAAAATAAGTAAATAAAAAGAGTTTAGGGGGTTGGAGAAGCAAAATAAAACAAATGAACATGAGAGAATGAATTACCTTTAAAAGTGTAACTCCTTTTGTATTGAGCCTAAAGGATTCCTTTGAAAGGATTCTGCCCAAAGGGTATCCTCTAGGATGAGGAGAGGGATGTAGAGAGAGTAAATGGGCAGGGTTTGGCCGAGAAAAAGGCTTGAGGAGTGTGTGAAATGAGGTAGAGGTGGGGGCCTTTTATAAGAGGACAGGAGGGGCACTTTTGGAAATCATGAAACTATTATTTTATTTTCAAAAGTGTTTCGAATTTCTAAGGTCCCACATTGATATATTTCGATGATAAGATGATAATTATTTGAAATATTCCCATCCAATAGGTTTTGGAAATGTGTAGGTTTTAGATATTACATTATATTTCCATTTTATTTAAATCGTTAAATAATGAAGTCATCGCTGCATCATCATGATGTCATATATAATTTAATTTATTTAAAGTCTAAAAATTATAAAAAAACTACTATGATTTAGGAAATAGTTTTATCTTTCCAATTACTATTTATAATAAAAAATATGATCTTTATAACCCTATGTAAAAATTGTTTTTGTAAAACATATTATGTTTGTGTCATTTTTACTTTAACATTAAATAAAAAGTTATTTATGTCATTTCCCAACCAAAGTGGCTCCATGGGGTCCCCATGTTGACCCATGGCTTGTCCTGGTCGGAAATGACACTTCCAATGAGGGTAGGACATGTGTAAAGCTCATATTATATTATTAAAACATTATTTTTACCTTAAACTACACTAATTACCACTAATCGCGATTAAAAACTTAATAAGTTACTATTCACCAAAAAATTATTTTAATCTCATTGAACAACATTTTACTTCTTAATGACAACCATGTATGTCGGATTTTTGAAAATCAAAACACAATGATGGAAAAATTTCATTTATACGGAAAATCAGTTTTTATAAGTACCACTTAGTGGTTTCACTATTCATCAAAAATTGAAGTTTTTCAGAAAATTACCAAAAATTCACCCTAAGCTATATTTGATATTACGAATTCAAAAATGAAGTCTATTTTAAAAAATTCAAAACATATAAGTCACATTAATAAATTTAATAATTAATTCCCGTTGTCAGAGTAAATAGCGTGTTTTTATGAAACAATAAGTATCAAAAGATTGACACTATTTTAAGTCCGATTTCAGAGTGAAATTAATTCCAACGACCACTATTGTATTTAATGGTAAAAATATTTTCTAATTTTACTTTAAAACCAATTCAAATGATAATCTAATCATATAAATAAATTATATTAAAAAGAGGTTTTGAATTAAAATATATCATTTTACACTATTTATCAAAAAATGAACGTTATAGGAAAGGTACCAAAAATTTACACAAAGTAAATTTTGATGTCCCGATTCTAATGAAGAGTTATTTTTGGTCCAATAAAATTTATATAATTGATCAAAACTATATTTAATGACGGTTCGCCGTCAAAAGGTGATAAGTGAACCCTTAGTGAAAATTAGGGTATAAATGCCTAAAATTGAACTCTTTCCGTATTTTAAGCCTTTAACTTTTATTGGGTAAATGTAAAAACATTTAAAAACATATATAATCATATTTTACTTATTTATATACACTCCCGCTAGTACAATGGCTACTTGTTAACTAACATTTAAAATAATATTATTTTTTTACTTGTGTACAATGTAAGTTTTCAAAGAAACTCATCGTTGCATATCAAGTACGCTATCGAACGTAGAAACCCCTTTTAATTAAAATTAACATTTAATTCGTAAATATTAATAAATATGAAAATTCTTTATTCTTTAATTACCTGGGATGTTACACATAGAGTCCTTAAATTAGAAGGGTATTATAGTGTAATTGTATTAATATTCTTCAGATTATTCCAGCTACATAACAATGATTAAAATGAGGGGATTAAAGTTTACATGGAGTGATTCATGTGAATAGTGCTTCAAGGAGATTAAAATGAGGCTTTTCCCTACCGATTTTCTCCCATTACCCATAAGTGGAGAATATTTATGAGTATTCTCTCGTGATTCAAATATGGGATTGGGTTGTTTGTTATTACTGAATGGACAAGTCACAACCTATATTTGAATGAAGTTTAATGTTCATGAACATAGCTACCTAACACAAAATCTACATATTGGTACAATGATCTTCACATTGAATAAAATTACCTCATAATCGCTTAGGAAAAAAGTGAGAAATATATACATATCACAAAATCCACAAGTATATATTCACACAAAAAGAGCTGAATTGGAACTAATGAAAATTCTCAGAGATGATCAGTTACTATGAAATCTCATTTCATTACCATCCTAGGTATGTTAATAATGTGAAAAATACTACAGTTAATGATGATCTGGAAATTATAACATTTATGAGAATTGATAGGTATTTGATATTATTGGATTTGGAAATAATGGACATGATAATGACAATCGAAGGAACATCATCGATTATTTTGAAAATTATTTCTCAAAATTATCTTCCGGATATGTTCATAGATTAAAAAGTACATGATGTGGGAATTTATATGAACATTTAATGAATAATTAATGGTAAATCCATTAAGATCAATTATTATTAAAGAGGGGTTCTGAGATGTTTGTCTACACTATGTGTATGTTAAAATCCTATGTTAATGAAGGAACTTATTGATGATGCACGTATTCTAACCTTCTTTATCCATCCCTGAAGCATGACGGTGTATCAAGATCTTAGAGAACACTATTTTATAGAAAACATAAATACATAGGTCACAGTGTATACATCAATATGTCTTGTATGATACAAAATTAATAATGAAAAAACATACAAGGGGATGATTCAACCATTAATTATACCTACGTAAAAAATGATAATACATAACGATGAACATTATCGTTGTTCATACAAAGATGAAAGAATGGAATAATTCAATATGGGTTATTGGGGATCTTCATTTAATTAGTATAGACATAATTTTGATTCAAGAGGATTTCTAACTATATCAATATGAAAAGAGTTACAATAGATATGAGTAAGGTTGAATGGCATACCACTATCGATTATATCGGATCGAGACCTGTGATTCACCTACAAGTTCTCAAAATATATGTAACATGGTCAAAAATAATAGTTGTGCAATATTAAGTCTTATCACCCTCAATGTGATGTCAAATATTAGTAGATAGGAAAGACACAACAGAAACTTTTGAGAGCATTCTCAATTGACCTTAAAGGATGATATAATCTACATCATCCTCTATTCAAGTTCCAATACAATAATAGTTTCTAGTAAAGAATATAAATAGATCCATATAAGTACCATTATGTGAATAGGTGTAAAACACCATCATGTTGGGATGATGTTGGAAAATGTGAACTTATAGATATTGAAATGGTCATGGAAATGGTGGAGAATGTTAAGACTATTTATTAGCATAGTGTAGCAAGTCAGAGTTGTCAACAGCGATACACTGACAATCGTTAACATTACCTACATTTTGATGTTGGAGACAAGTTATTCCTATGCATATCTCATGTTATGAAATTGATGAGATGTGATAAGAAGAAAATTATTAATCCAAGATACATTAACCCCTTTCAGATTCTTGATGACATCAGGGTGGCAGCCTACATACTTCCACTAAAACCTATCCTATCACATGTAAATAATGTATTCCATGTATCCCTATTGATAAATTACAAACCAAACCCCTTCATGTACTAAATATAGATAAGATACCATTGGATAAATAGATTTCTAAAGGTTACCCATTTGTAAAAATATTAGCTCATAGATACAATTCGTTATGAAATAAAACAATTCACCTTATAAAATGACGAGGATAAACCAATAGTTTAGAGAATCAATGTGGGAACCAGAGTAGGTGATGAAAAAGATTTATCCTCAAGTATTTTAGTGTGGGAAATGAAAAGATAGATGGAATAATTTCTTAAGGGGGATTATTGTAAAGACCCAAGATGTTATAAATAAAATACCCCTTTTGTTTTATTTAAATTTCAAATTGAGTTATATAGTTATAGAAATAATACACACTGTATTATTTTATTATGACAAATTTAACTTAAAATACCGTTAATTATAATTTACATTGGTAACTTAGTCATTTTACAGTTATCACATTATTAGTATAAATATAGGGTTTTAACAAATCCAATTGACTTAGGCCATGTTATGGACATGAATTGTAGGATCATGCCAATGAACCCTATTTATCAATGCTTCTAGTAGAGATAACATCAATAATATATTCATTTGGCCAAGATCAAGATGATATCAAAAAACATAATAATGAGATAAATCATTTTTGGGTGATGACTAAGCTCATTGAGATCACATCCAAAACCATCTATGATGTACCTCCATCTAAATGTGTCACGATCGCACATCATACCCCTTGGGTGTTTACTTTTTTATTAAAGGGAAATTTATGAAGACACTATAAATATGAATATATAAATTATTTTTGTATAAAATAATGAATATATTTTTATCTTATTATTGTATCATGACATATTATTTTCATTTCTATATAATAAAAAAAATTAAGGGCACTGATCAATTTCAATTTAGGAATTTTTTTCAATTAATGGATTATTAAAGTAAATAAAATTATATATAATATTTATTTATTAAATATAAATTATCAAATAAAATTTTTGATTACTAATTGGAAATTTATAAATGTTTAAATATTGTTATGATAAAAAAACCTAGCATTTTATAATAAATGTAGATTTTTCCTTAAAATATTAAAATAATAAACTGTAGATAATTATTTATATATAATTAATAATATTTTTGGAATCTTAATTTTGAAATTATCTGATGGGTAATTATTTATAATTTTATGAGACTGTGGAATTTTTGGGTAAAAATTAAATAGAGTGTAATTATACATTGTGTTTAATGAATTAATAATGACCCAAAAATGATGTAATAAAAACTATGAAATATATAAAAACCCAAAAAAGTCTCATAAAATTTATTTTATTTTAATTTTATTTTGATAATTTTTAATGCCATTATGGATCATCTAAAACAATATTTAAATTTTAATGTTTTAAAATAATATCTTTAAGACTATGAGTCAACACCAAAATAATCAAGGGAATTAATTTATTATGTTTGGAAATTTCAAAATAAAATAATTAAAACCCCTCCCATTTGAAAGAATACAAGGGATAAAAATCATGGGAAGGACTTTGGTTTTGGTTATTTTGTTAAATAGATTCCAAATCCAATGTTTGACAAATTTTAATGAAACCACCATAATATTCCAATATATACCCACCAATCATCCAATTTTTTTCACTAAAAATCTATTTAGAAGACATATAATATTATCTCACCCCTATAGAGTCCTCCAACGGTTTCCCATGCTCTCAATAATGTCTTTCCATGTAGTTGGAGTCACACAAGTAGGTAATTGATTATCACCCCACTTCATTATTCAAGATTCTTTATTTTCATATGCATTAAATTTATAATTAATAATGTAAGGAAATCGATTAAACATTCTATATTATTTCCATTCTTTTCAATAAATTAAATACCACATTCCATTCCATAAAAATAATTTTTTAAAATTTTTATTTAATGTTGTTATGCTTCTAAAATTACACTGTGAGTTTCCAAGAAAAAACAATTTATTAATGAATATCACACCGATTTCTTATCAAGTGTGTTTATCTTTATATGATTATACATATGTTAAGTATGAATTAAATGTATTTATTCAAAACTCTATGTTCATGGACAAAAAATCTGATAAATGATCCCATTTTTATGATATATTTGGAACACATAAGCCTGATAATGAAATGAAAGTGATGGGTACGCTAGGAATATTGTAGCTACGAAATGAATTGGGTAATTTCTAGCCTCATGTGACATCATGTTGTTAAAGGGAGTGAACCTAATTACTTTATGGTAATTTTCAATAATCATGTATAGTTAGTTATTATAGGCATGTGTTTATGATGAAGTTGTTTATGTTTCCACGTTTACCTTGTCATATTTTTTATTATCATGCTCTATCATGTCTCAATTTTCAAATTATTGATTCCAAATATATTTTTGTCTGACAGATATTCTTATTTTAAGACATGTATTATTCTCATAATGTATTCCATGTTTGTTACCTTTATGGGATTTATTACTCACTACCATCTTATGTGTGTCCCCAAGTTGTCCCATAAAATTTTATGTAATAAGAAATATTAGGAGCATGTAAAAGATATTTTAAATAACAATGATTTATTCCTTTTTTATGTTGTTATGTAATGTACATAAATACTAAAAACACTATAATTATCATGACTATAGGATATGTTATGAGTATTGTTATGTAATAAATCAATATTTAATGTCTAATAATGAGAACAGTTTTATATTGAATACCCTTATGCATAGGTTATGTTTACGTATTTAATTGGTTTACCATTAGGGATCATTTTATCCAATCATTTTTAGGTTTCCTTTAACCGTGTTATAAATAATTTTTTTACATCTGGAATATCTATTAAGATTATATAATGGGATGATATGTTTTTTTAGACATTGATTATCATCCATGAAATTAGATGATTGTTTCTCTAGTCTCAAAAAAATACAAATACAATATGGTCCTCATGAATGTATTTTTATAAATTTCAAGAATAATAATCTAAAAATATATAATAATTATTTATTAGATGCATTTATTATTATAGTTATCATCCTAGGAAATAATGAAATTCAATATTTGATAAATCTTATGTGTGATAATTTCATGAAGCACGAGTCTCTAACTAAGGGCATTATGACGAATGTGATACCACATGGGGGTGGTGGTGCTTGCTTTCCAAGAGTTGTTTCCACCTATAGAGAACCTTAATAAATATCAATTATTTTCCAAAATATGTAATTATATATTTATCCATTTTTTATCAATTAAAATTTTATATAACCATTATCAGTAAGGATGAGGAAACACTTGTGATATCCTTAAAGTAATTTTCCAGTATGTGTATAAGAAAATATATTCAAATAATTTTAACATTGAGTTAATTTTATGAAGATATTATGGATTTTTGATAATGTATAATGTTAGTTGTTTCCCTAAAATAACATAACATTATAGATAATTCATGTGGATATAGATCTTTCACTAATATTCATAGGGCTACTAACACAAAAAAGGGATCATTGAGATGAAATCGATCATCACTCACATCATGATAACATATGTTATTGTACATCTAGTTTGAAACCCCAAGGGGATTTTATTTGGAAATTTCATAATATATTATGTACCATTATGAATGATTTCGATATATGGCAACCATGAAGCAACTAGGATAAAAGATTTGTTTCTAAATTTATATTTATGTTTCCATTATTTAATCATTATATAAATGATTATTCGTAATTTTTGGTTTTCAACAATGAATATTGTAGCTGAAACTATGAATTTCGGTTTTTATAACAGGATGGAACCGAATGAATCAATATTTATAGTCAATATTATAGATTAATATTTGACTTTGAGAGAAAACATGAGGATGAATCGATTAAATGTTATTATGATTATTTATATTTATTTATTAAAATATATTATTAAACACTTTCCACATAACCAACTATTGGGATCAACAATTATATCCCATATATATTTTATTGAGATTTCACATAGTCGGTACCCTAGTGGATATATGATTTGGATTTCTATATGATTATAATTTGAGAATAATCACTCTATGGACTTAATGAAATGACAAATAATATGTTAAATGTGTTTAGAAGAAGGGTATATAGTAAGAGATTACTAATGGAAGATGAATTTTTTACTTAACATACTGGATTACAATATTAGCCCCTATAAGGTAATATTAATTAATTAATTTTTAAAATTTCAATGTATGTTCATTATGAACATAAGTTTCCTATGTTAGAAGCATGTGAGGTGAATCAGAAGGGTAATATGAGTAATTTTTATAGTCTTACAAATGAAGGGGACATGATTTTCATATAATAAGTATGGGATATTATAATAGAATTGATTTTTTTAAATATGAGAAGCCTTATTATTTTAATGTTTATGAAATAAAATATTCATAATTTATATAGTTGGAAGATTTATTATAAAATACGATTAAAAATAATTGTTAATGGTTTAGGAATGAAGTTGAATTATTATTATTATTTTTGTATTATAATTCATGGATTATGAAATATAAAAGGACTTTTGAAGATAATTATTTCTTTAATTATTTTTATGAATATGATTAATGATGTTATTGACCAAGAAAAATGAATTAATGGAATTTTTATATTCAATGAAAATAAATTATTAATTTAATATTAACCCTTAATTTGATCCTAATTTTTCGATAATAATGGTCGGATTAAGAGATTATTGAAATAAATAATGAAAATTGGATTGTATTATTTTTATTGTAACTAACTAATGATTTGATGAAAAAGTTTTTATGAAACTATTAAGAGTGTTTCCTAACTTTTTGAGTTAATTAATCAATCCAATAATATGTGTATTATATAAATAATAATGATGATGTATGTCTTCTATAGTGTTACGTTTTAATTCATGTAATAACAATGTTTTATGAGAATACATTTTGAAGGTATTCATATGATTGGTATGAAAAAATAAATAGATACTTAATATTGTTTTAGGGATTGATGATAGATTTATTATGGAAATTTCATTACATTCATTAAAATGATTAGGATTATAATCATTTTCATGGGTCCTATTGATATCCATTTATGTAGTTTTTTAATGTTGATATTTGGATGATATTTTAGGGATTAATTTATTACATCACCATAAAAATATTGTTCATTTTTTATAACCATTGATAACTATTTTTAATAACTACATATAGGAAGAATAAATTATCATTTGATTATAGTCCTTTTTACACATTAGTGCTTCATGAAAAAAGAATTTATTCTATATTTTTGGCAGGAAAAGATGAAATGAAAATTGAGTAATTAAAAACTATGGGATGAAAATTTTCTTTCTATATAATAGAGTGCTACCCCTATGTATATTGGTCCCCTTGAAATGGTTGATCGTATTAAGATTGTATATTTTCTTTCGATGCTTCCACCAAACCCATCTCCGGTTCATGATATTGGTCATGTATTTCTCTAATGTAAGTTGATATATAATCCATCACATATATTGAACTCATTGGACATAATGGTGGAGAATGATATTTTTTATGAAGAACAAATGGTTGATATTACTAATCAAATAGAGAAATATAAAGATAATAATAACTATTACATGGTCACATTATTTGGAAAACACTCCATATTTGGGATTCTATTTGGGAAAGTGATCTTATATTGTATATGTATCCTCATCTATTGTTATAAAAGTGACAAATATCTAGTAAGAAATTAATTTTTAAAGATATAGAACGTAGAACCTAGAGGGTTTATTAAATATATTTTCATCAATTTTTTTTAAATATTTTGGTAACTTTTCATTAAATATTACTTTTATTTTAGAATTAATATTACACAAATTTCAGTTTATTTTATTTAACATGCTAAACTAATAACAAATTAAATGTAACATTATTTTAATAAAGTATTTATTTATATTATATTTTTCTCATAGCATATGGAGTTGTGGGTATTAATAAGATTAAATAAATTTTTTAACCTATATTATTTACACAAGTATATATGATTATTTATTTATTCCCCAATACATTATAAAAAAACAAAACCATTTCATAATAAAGGTAATATTTTTTTATTATAAATTTTTTATGAACAGAAATAAGATTTATCTCAAAAAATTAAATAAATAACATTTTTCGAATTAATTTATTAAAATTTATGTGTATTATATATTAAATAAAATTCATAAAATTACTCATACATGTTTTAAATACATGACTTAATAATAAATCCTATTTTATGCTTAAAAACATTATTTTTATAATAAATCATTTTTATACCTTTCATGAATTTATTTGAAAATATAATTTTAAATATTTATTAAATATAATTTCCAAAAATTGTATTTTTATGTAATATTAGACCAATTAACTTAATTTATGAAATTGATATTTTTTAGGGAAGATACATTTTTCGATTAATTATGAAAAATATTATTCTTTACCAAGAATGTTAATTTTTATTAATTAATTTAGAAACATCTAAATTCTATTAATATTGTGATATAAGAATTATTAGTTAAATAATATATCATTTAATAATGTTTAGGTTATTGAAAACATTTTCATATGAAAATTGTAAATCAAATACTTTTAAACTTTTAAATATATTCCCGTTTAAAAGTTTTTATCCAACTGCAGTAATGGGATTAATATAAAATTACAATTATACACATAAATGAATGAAAAATTGAAAACATTATTACTTATTACTAATTGAAATAATATATATTATAAATTAATTTCATCTTCTTTTTTCCATAATGAATAGTAAATTCATTAAAAATTTCTTAGTGTCTTTGGTAAAAATGGTTATATATGGTATTTAAACTAAAAATAAAATTGTTCAAAAAAACCCAATACATGTTAAACACCCATTTTTTCCATATTTTTACTTTATAAATTCTTGGTACGAGAATGGTACAGTTATGACCCCATGTTCATCTAACAAAATGAGTTTCTCCTTTTTATTTTCGAAAATTACATGTGAGTCTCTCGGCTCACTTACATAAGGTAAACACCCCTCATATCCATTTCAAACATTAAAAATCAATTGATTCATAAATTATCATCCCAAAAAACTTACATATTTCACACCTATAACCCTAAAATACTTATTTTTTATACATCCTACATTATAATCCTTTTTGTAATAAAAAAATTTGGAGAACAGGTTATGTCCCTTATTAAGAATTATATTTTATATTTTCATTCTCGTAATTAATTTTTTTATATCATTATAACATAATAACTTAATTATATTAAATATACTGAGATTTTTTTTATATTTATTTGATTACCTATATTTATCTCACATTCCATCATATATTTTATGATATCATCGTTTTTGGGTACATCAGACTACCACATCCCGAATCAATGTTTTTCGCATTCCATCACCACCTATCACAACTATATATAATGAAGAATTTATTTTTTTATAAATTATTTTTATGATAATTTTATGCTTCTATAATAATGTTATTATATATTCATTATTTCCTTGCATTCCCTAATAATACGTTAAGGTCATTCTTTTATACAGAAGACTACCCCATAAAAGATGTAGTGATTCGATCTTCCCATATAGTTTACAAGGACTGTAATACAAATTATTTTTTAAAAAATGTGATATATATTTCATAAAAATTATTCATAGTATGTATATATTATTTTCATGTACATATATTTATTCATTGATAAAATGGAATCATTGTTTATATGTATGTATGAACTACCATCTCCATGAATAATGTATTTCATTTTCTATCTAAATATTTTAATTATATCTAAAAATTCATATTTACTAATTATAAATGATATTATTATCATATTTTTTATATGTTATATTATGGAAGCAAGATAAAATAATTAGGGCCAAGGAAAATTTAAAATGAAAACATTCATAAAAAGTAAAGTTGTTCTTAACTAAACATTAATTTAACAATGAATTTTAAATAAATAGGTAATAAAGGGTCGTATGTATGCCTTATATGGTATTATATGTATAATTTCGATTCTATAAATTATTTTTATTAAAATTATTTTTATTAAAAACTAGGTTTTAATGTGTATGATGGATGTCGTCACATACGATAATGGCTTAATAAACCCTCTTTTATTTCTAATAGACATATGTAAATTCACCAATTCATTAATGTAATATATTGTATATACATACACTGTGAAATTTTATTTAATCATTCTACTTATTTTGATTATATTTAATGTTTTAATATTATATAATTCATTTTGTTGGGGCTTATGATTCCAATGAATACTAAAGCAGTCAGTGATTTTTTGTCTCCATATTACGTTCTGTGAGACAAATTCCATACTAAGTACCAATTAACGTTTTATGAAGTATATGAAACCATTAAATATATATTATAATGATTAAAATGAAAATTAATGTTTTTTAAATATCCATTTGAGTATACTTATTTAATGGGTTTTATGGTTATAATATTTCTAAATAGGTAAAATATATTTTTTATTATGGTTTCCATTGGACATATGTTATGTCATGATTATATTTTATTTTTGAAGTTGTATATACAACCCCATAAACATGAAATATATTGAATGTTTATTTATTATAATAATTTATTAATTATCCTTTAATTTTATTCATTCATTCAGAATACAATTCAGTTTTTTCAAATGTGGTATTAAATTATCTTATTAATCTCATCATTTATTATGATATCAATTTATTGTGTTTCTAAGGATAAAATATTATGATCGATATCAAAATAAACTAAATAATTTTATTTTATACTTGTTATTTCATGATAATAAATTTTCCCCAAATTTTATTCACATTGTATAAACATTATTTAATATTATACATTTAAATTTTTTAATTCAACAGTATATATTTTCATGGTTATTTTTAATGAAATTGATTTTCAATTTCATTATGTTTTATTTTTTTATACTTTAAATGATATTTTAATCAAGATATGTATTAATTGATTTTAAAATATTCATTCATTTTTATTTGATGTTGTTTTTAAAGAAATGAATTTTTAAATTATATTTTCTTCTAAAAAATGTTTTTAAAGAAGAAAATATTTTTTCATCAATTATATATTAAAAATAAAATTTAAAGATATCATTATATGTTTTGATGGTTATTTTAAATGAAATTTATTTCTATAACATTATATTGATGTTTATCTATAAATAGTTATCTTCAATGTACTTTCAATTTCTTTAAGAACCATTGCATGTGACTTTTCATCCATACTCATTTTATATCTAAAATAAAATCATTGAATGTTACATATTAATTATTATTTATTTTAAATAATGAAAAACTTCATACACCTTCTCCACATAGTTTATTATTATCATGAAAATATTTCAATTAAACCTCTTTCTCTTCAACATGTTATTAATTGAAAATATTATTATGAAGCCAATTATGTTTCCATAGGTTCTTCTTTTATTAAATAATTAAATGATTAATTAAATAATTTTGCTTTCGGTATCAAATATGATGTATAATTAATGTTAATATGTAACATATGTTAATAATTTAATTTATGTAATGGGTGTTACATATTTCACCCTCTAATTAATAGGGTAAGAATTAATATTTTATGAGAATAAAGGTTACAAATGAGTTTATCCCACTACAAAATGATGGTACATTGGAAGTTATTAAAAATATGAAATAGGGTATAATATATATTATTCCACACCCAAAATAGGGTACACTTGCTTTTATCCCATGCCTAAAGTAGGTTCATGGTGGGTTAGCCCCATCATCACATGTTATGAATGTCTTGGTGGGCAGAAAAGATATAATATTTTCCATAATTATATATATTACATAATTCAATATATTATTAATATGTTATTCTATCTACAATAAATTTCATTGATTCATTTACGTTTCACGTATTTTGATATGAAAAAAAATTACATGACTCAGGATCTGAATCATTGATATGCATGGTATGGTGTTCACTTTTTATTCTAATTCTCTCATTCTAATATGAGGAAGTAATGTTTATATATTTCCATCGTTTTCCCTCAATGAACATATTATATGACCCTTTTAAAGGTTTCCAATACAATTTTTATGAATAATGCTTCTAAGGAGTGTATGGATATGAATAATAATTAATTATATATTTAGTGTGGTCGACATTGAATACCATTCAAGAAATAAGAAGATAATGTATATTATATAAAAACACAGTAAAATAATATGGTCATCATGTGTGTATTTTTGTAATTAAATTATTATTCTTTAAAAATATATAATAATTGTAATATCATAATATAAGATCCAATTTACTCATGGATTGAGTCGATGGGTCACATGGCCTCCTCTGTGCTTCAATGTATGTCAGATGATACTAAATTGAAATGAGGGTGTATAGGTGGAAATATGGGTAGAAAGCACTGAAATATCAATGTTGTAGAATGGATAAAATAAGTAAATGGATAACAGAAGAAGTATATATTGGATTCACTATAATGTCAAAAAATATCTAGACATAGAGGAAGTAGATTAAATCTGATTTAATAAAAATAGTCCAAGAATAAATAAAAAATCAATTGAATAATGATATAGAAATACAAAAAGATTTATTCAGATACAATGAACTATCATGGAATGTTGATATACAAAAAGGTTAATCAGTGGTTAAGAATAAACAAAAATATTATTCCAAACTATCAATGGATAAAGAAATACAACACTAGAATCTCCAGTATATGATCAGTCCTCTACTACCATTCTCTATAATATTAGTAATATATATCACGATTCTAGAGTTATCCACTCACCCTTATCCATATCTATAGACATGTAATCTATTCAGGTACCCAAGGAGACCATAGAAGTTTGTCAGATAAATTCCTAATAGGTCACCAACAATAGATTCTAGATATTCCGCAGCTTGTAAACAAAGATAAAATACGGTTTTGGAACATTTAATGGTAAATAATAATAAATTAATAAATACCCTCAAACTCATGTTGTTAGGGGACACCTTCCAAATCATCCTTCTTCCACATATTTGGGAATGAGATTTTGATCACTAACCATATATTTGTAAACATGAATATATATATTTTCTTACTTTATCCACCTATATATACATTGAACATTAAGATATAAGAAGAAATATATATGTATACATAGTGTGGGCTGGATCTAAGCATAACTATTGAATCTATAACTAGTCTAAATGATACCTTAATATCAAGAATGATGGGACATTACTGTAATCTCATAATGAATGTGAGACATCATTCTCTTCACACAAGATGGGTGGGTGATATTTCCTTCCCAACACCCAAAAAATATAAATGTGGATTTTTATCCCCATCACCAAAATAAGAATATATCATTTTGAGACTTCATGATCAACAACCTATATAAAAGAGAGTGAAACACCATGCTCTATGTGTGAACTGACAATCATTCCATCTCCAATCACAATGGTGTAATCGTAATAATAATATCACGTGGAATCACCACCTTGTTATATTAATAAATCCCCATATATAAATTGGTGTCACAATAATATAACCAATATATAAATCATGCAACATCCTGAATGACTATACCACCCATTCTCATTCATTTCATATAATAATTTTAATTCATCTATACAATAAAACACCCATGGAGATATTCCTTTCAACATATACATTCCTGTACATTAATCAAGTCATGAAAATTTGATAATGCGGTTTAACTATTCATATACATGTTTATATTATTAATTAAAAAATTACATAAAATATTTCAAATCATTTTTATATAATATGATCACTTTGGAGATTATTTAGAAACTAAGTAATATTATAATTTAGTGGAAAACCCATTGTCATTCCATATCAAACAATAATACCTTGTTCTAGTTATTTTATCACTAAATTATAATGGTAACTTCAATCCAATACACACAAATGAGAGGATATTGTTGAGGATTTCATCATATAATTACTTAATAATGATCCTAGGGAGTATATCGACATCCATATTTCAATTTGGAATGAAATAAGTAATTCCATGGAAACACATAGAAATAGATGTCATGAGTAACTACTGCATGACTATAAATAAATTTAAACAGTAAGGGAAAGAAACTAGACTACCTTCATTAATTCCATCGATGATACCTTGTACTATGTCATCTATTGATTCTATGTAGTTTGGAAGAAAAATGATGAAAAATCCATCAAACTCAAAAAGGGTAAAATTTTATTTCACCCAAATTGAAAAATGATGCAAAGAGAAATGATGAATGGAAGTAAGAGAATTTGAGATCATAAATCAGTATATTCAACACATTCAAGAGATCTTTATTTTATATCTAGATATAGGATATATAAGATTCTATTATTTTGGATAAAAAGTGTTCATGGGAGGTGGATATAGATCTCATTCTTTGGAATGAGATAAGAGAATGTGGAAAATAGTTGTTATATTTCATTAAGGGTAAAATAGTAATTTCACTCTAAAAATTGGTGGTGCACGGTTTGGCTACATGGTATGGATAAGACATTAAAAAATAGTATTCTTATCACTATCCAAGGAGGAACCACACACAATTTCCCTAAACATTCCCAAATAGTGAAAAAAACACATTCAAGACTATCTTCAATTTTTTCATGTCCAAGTTCCTTAGGTCACATGGTTATAGACAAACCATGCAACCCCTAGTTCTTAGTAGGTTCCCAACATGGTTTGTTAAAATGGTTATAGAAAACTGTATGAAAAGTGTGGGATATACAATATTTAAAAAAAATTACACCCTTAGTATTTTAAAACCCCCATATGCTCATGGATGCTTCCTTTGTCCTAAAAACACATTTACCAATGTAAATCCAAATAAATAGACTAAAAAATGATCCATACCATTATGAAACGTTTGGTCATAACAAACTACCATTGAAAAATAAAATCATATCATATTATCCATATTTGTATAAATATGTACCTTATGAAAAGTGTTTTGAATACCAATCTCATATATTAGCGTCCTGCTCTATAGACACATCATTTAATAATCCATTCTTTCATTGCAAATGTACTAAATGAACATACCAACCATAGAGTTTCTTAATGGTCCTATAAAAAGTTATCACTATATATTCCTTGAATAATGAATCTATAATAATTCCAAATCAGTTTGTAAAACTCATAATGGGAATGAATAATATTTCTAATGATGAGACACGTGAAAACAAAATTCATGGACTAGTAACTCTGAGGATGTTCTATCAGGTAAACCAATTTTCTTAACTATTTAACAATATCAATTGTTCAAACAAATCTTGTCAAAAGAATTAATTTCCTATAAATACATTTATGGCCCAACATAAGTAAATTTTAAGATACCCTACTCTCCGATATCGAACATGAGAGGTATACGACCACTATTAACAGACTACTACTATTTGGACTAAGCAGCCATCAAGAATTTTCTAATCAACTGGACATGTTCTGATATATCCTAGATAAAATGAGGTCTATGAAAAGTTTCCTCCCCTAACTCTAACCAATATAGTTGTTATTGGAATGTCCTTCCATATAAATCATTATATATATCCATATGAACGGTTTCATGAAAATTTATTATAAGTGAACTCAAAATGGGGTATATGTTTCTCCTAGGAACCCTTGATTTCAGTGAAAAAAACATGGATCATATAATATAATCACAAATCAGACTCTAAATCCTTCCATAGATATAGAGCTGATAGGTCATTCTCAAAAAAATCTATGTACAGGAGGACATCTGCATCATCTTTTATGATAATGACATGAAGTGATTATCCTTATCAGAAATGATATATCTTGCTTCTCCATGAAGATGCAAAAACTCGTTAATATATATCCTACATTGAACTTCTAATAATATATCTCTCATGGGTAAAAATTATGTGACCTTCATCAAATGGACAATAACTAACAACACTATATCATTTCAATGAGGTGATTAGAGAAAACATGTTACGAAATCCATAGAAACAACCTCCCTTTTTATCTTTGGAATAGATTAGGGTTGTGAATTTTCTTCTAGATGATGATGTTTCACATTCTCCTACAATCAGGTCAAGCACTGTGTTATCAAACCCACACCTTCACATTTCATAGATCACCACAAATACTAGAAACATATGCGTCGATTCTATCTTAGTGAAACTAGGATATAATTCCCAATAAGAGGCATTGATTTCATACATTATCCCCTCTCTAATTTCAGCTAGAACCCTTACATTTCAATAAAATAACAAGATTCATCATCGTCTATAGTCCAACTAGAAGATGAGTCATAGTCTTAGATACATTTCCATAGTACTAGGCCTTCAGAGTAAAATAGTTGACTCATTCATACTTTCTCTAGATGGGAAGAGTTCAATAATAAGGTTAATATGATAGTAAAAACATGATCATACTGAAACACCACATAAATAATTGAAAATAAAACCATGAGCATTCACCTACAACAATTATGTTCTACTTCCCATGCCAGAGTCATCCAATTTAGAGAATCAACTATAACATTTCATTTATTTGACATATAATAATTCAAAAAATCAATGTATTCCCGGTACTTGACATATTTGTACTACAAGAGATTTAGATCATGATCTATAAATATGAACATGTTTATTTTGTTACTAGTGAATAAAAAAATCTATTCAATTATGTAGTTTCACCAGTAACATAAATCACGAGCTATGTCATCTATCTAGAGGTACATCATTGTGTAATTAATCTCATAATACCTTGACTGAAAAGACCCGTATATAATGAATCATTTTTCCGACATCAAAATAACTCCTAACCTGATAGCTGATGTTTCATAGTAAGTGGTCTAGATCTTACCAAACACCTGAAAATTCATTATTTTTTTAAAATCAACCCTTTCTTTAACTGTTTAATGGATAATTGACAAGATTCATTTCATATTAATTTCACACCCTTTTTAGTTAAACATATATGAGGTGATTCAAGGAAATCGAAATCCTTGAAAATAGTATATGATATATGAAAATCCCATGAAACTCTGAATTTCAATGACATTATTGGGATAATCCCATGAAAATACTGCTCTCACTTTCTATAGGTATACTAAAACCCCTTACTCTAAGATGATATAACCATGTAATTGTACTATATCTACTTATATGTGTCATATACAATGCTTGACATAATACCTGTTCAACCATTGATTATTCAAAAAATATCATGATACATGGATATTTTATTTCACTAGTGTTAATACACTATGTTGTATTCAAAAAATATTAACTATGGTTGAATCTATATACAAGTGGAAATTCAAATACATTGGATCTATAAAATAATCAGTTTAATTTTTTAGATCAAAAAGTATGAATAGGTACCTATAGAGACCAAACATTCTCCAGAAAGCTGTGTGAGGTATGTTTGATGAACTGAAACACCCACGATGAAATCATATCCTCTATTCAATCTCTGAGAACACTTTATCACTTCAGAGTTGATAATAGATTCTATCTATTAAGGGTAGTGGATTCTACTTCTTAATAGTGATACGGTTTAATGGATAGTAATCCACAAAATTCAAGTGGTTTCTATCCACATTCATGAAAAAAGACATTTGAAATCCAAATATATGTTCTTGGGAATATTATAAGGCCCCATCCTTAAACCTTACTTAATATTGAGTTATTACAAGATTACACATTGACGATCTTTTCAGGTTTAGAGTTTTAGAGATTTAGATCATTAAACTTGCATTACATTCCACATTTAAACAAAGTGGTTACATAAAAGACAGTATTCATTCTCCCCATCAACGGAAACATATTTAAAATAAAACATGGATTCTTTCTTGACACATCCTTGACACTATCATCACATCATGTACCTTTCCCTTGACCTGTGAAAAACAGTTCTTAAACTTGGGATGAGCATAAAAAGCTCAGTAATGGTTATAAAAATATGGAAAGGAAACATGAGTTCATATATACATAAGAATGAAATCATACTTTACCCATAAAAAATAGTCAATTTAACATACCCCATCAAATCATGAATAAATAATAGAAATCAGAAGACATAAAAGATAACTTGAGGCATTCATAGAATTCTCACATAGGGAGTAACCCTCTTGGTTACGTTTGGAATACCCACCACAGTATATTCCCTAAATCTCTTCGGAGAAACCATAACATTTCACTCCTTCGCGTTACCCAATGCATTAGAGATCTATATCGGGCTCACCCGCCCTTAGTTTATCATGGAACCACCCATTTTCATAACAATTCCCAAGAACCATAACATAAACGTATCACATAAAACATGCATAAAAGAAAACATAACATTTCCACATTTCAATTACAATATAACATTTTAGTATATTGAAATAATTAATCCATTCAAAAGGAAACAATTTCCAAAACCATTTAAATCATTTAATAAAGAGATTTTTGAATCAAAGTGTCCCATACCACCTTGAACATTTTAAAATTTTAAACCATTAATATCCATATAAATAAATCCTTAAAAGTATTTTGAAAACCTGGATATTAATAAGAACAAATAATTAAAACATTAAAGAAAAATTTTAGTTAAAGGGGTTTTACCAAAATTAGAGACACTTGAATATAATATTTGAGGAATAACATTTAGTCAAAAATTTATAATATCATGAGAATAAATGGATTCATGATATAATATTCCAAAGGACAGTATATACACCATATAAGAGTGAATTGGTGCATAACAACAATGAAGTCTCAATAGAAATGTCAAATGTGATGAAATCCCTTATAAATATAGTATCCTTAAATTAAGGATAAATAAATCTCAAAATTTTGTGTGAAAAATATAAATACTCCAAATATAAGTGGATATTATGTGTAAAAAAAATAAAATGTCATTCACACATATTCAAAGGATGACATATTCAATAACTACATGTTGAACCCAAAGAAATCAAAATTGGGTTAAAAAGTTCCCTTGATATCCAAACGGTGTCACATCAAAATGAGTTGATGAGAGATAAAAAAAGTTATCTCATCACTTGGACATAAAATTTACATCAATAAGGATATATGATAACACATCCCAACATAACAATATATAAAGTAAAAGACACAACAAAATAAGTCTTTTAAAAAGAGAAGGGTGAAAGGTTCCCTTACCGACATGGGTATCTTTCGAAACATACACCTCGTGAAAGAAGGACAATAAAACATTGATGTAAATACTAATAAAAGAAATTAAATTAAAAAATGAGTAAAATAATGGGCAGTACATACACCACTCATAGGAAATTATGGAAAATGTAGCATAAATCTGACGGGAATAAAAGTGAGATGAAAAATCCCTTACGAAAACTCGGCAGCCTAACGACGCAACATAAAACATAACAAAATAGATTGATGAGATAAAATAGTGTATCTCATCATATTAACTAAAAGTTTATAGAAATAGGAATATAAAATAACATCCCCCAACATAAAAAAGTGGAGCATAAAAGAAGTGACATAAAAGGGAGTACTTAAAAAGAAAGAGAGGGGTTAGATCTCTTACGAAAATTTGGCAGCCTAACAACGCCACTCAAAACATACAAAATGGATTGATGAGAGAAAATAGGGTATCTCATCACATGAACATAATAAATTACAGTAAGATTAATATAAACTAACAACCCAATAATAAGAAATATGATCTTTAAAAGGAATGACATAAAAGAGTGTACTTAAAAAGAAAGAGTGGAGTAGGATCCCTTACCTCAAGTCCAACTTGTCTTGTTCATTTCTTTATATTCCTGAATAATAAACATTGGTCAATTAATAATTTCCTAATTACCTCCTTTAGATATTATTATTCATTTCATATCACATATTATAATGTTATAATAATTGTTTAATAATGTTATTCCATATCAGATGTTTTTGCCGATGTTTGGTACATGAGTCAAAAATGAACTTGTTTGAAAAAAGATTACCCATGTAGTTATAAGTAAATAATTTCCAGAATAGTATTAATGATTAAAATATCATATATATCCAGCAAATATTCATTTTATACTATTCCATATCATTTGGAGATAAAAAACGAAAAGAACTGTTAATGGAGACGGTAGGCCGTACGTACGCATGAACGCTACTTTCATTTTTTGTCATATTAATGGAATTAAAACAAAATGAGATATATATATATATATATGTTATAATTCAAGAATGATATCCATAATTTAGATGTAATATATTAAATATATATCCATTATATATATGTACATATAATATTACATAACATTTTGAGATAAGAAATGAAATGTACCGTTTATGGAGATGGTAAGCCGTACGTACACATGAACGCTACATCCATTTCTATTTCATATTTAATGGAATTAAAACATAATGATAAATAATAGTATTTTAATTCCAGTATGGTATCATATATAATATCATTAAATATATCCTTTATAAGTACCACATATGGTATTAACGAATCAAATCACTTTGAGGGGGCAGTAGTCCGCACTTCCTTAAATGAAGATACCACATTTACCCATAATGGAAACCATAACGGTACGCCATAAATGAAAAATACAGATTCTTATATAAAACAGAAACATATTAGACATCATATATAAATATAGTTTCATCTTAATGGCGACCTTTGATGGTGTTAGAAGAATGTTGAACAATCATCGTTTCGGGAGGTAGAAATTCGCCATCCACAGAAACAATATGTTCTTTAACCATTAGATGTAGGTGTATATAAGTGTAGATCGAATCCATCTTATAAAAACATACTCGTATATTGAAGATACTATATTTGTTACAAAATAAATGAATAAAAAGAGTTTAAGGGGTTGGAGAAGCAAAATAAAAAAAAGGACACAAGTGAAGACATTACCTTAAAATCGGGTAACTCCCTTTGGTTTGAGTTCAAAGGCATCCTTGGGAATACTTCTGCCAAAATTAGGCTTCAAGGAGTAATATAGGGAGGTGTAGAGACAAAATGGGCAGGGGTTGGATGAGCCAAAGGCTTTGGGAGTGTGGGTAAGGAGGTAGAGGTGGGGGCCTTTTATAAGAGGGGAGGAGGGGCATTCTTGTAATGTTACAAAATGTTACTTTATTTTCCGGAGCGTTTCAGATTTTAAAGGTACCACATTGATTTATTTCTAGGATACGGTGATAAGGGTTCTAAATCCACTCATCCAAGAGGTTTTGGACATGTGTTGGTCTTAGATCTTATAATATCATTCCATTTTATTTAAATCATTAAATATTGAGGTCATCGCTTCATCATCATAATTTATTTAATGTATAAAATTTATAAAACAAATACTATGATGTAGGAAATCGTTTTATCTTTCCAATGAATATTTATAGTAAAAAATATGACTTGTATAATCCCATGTAAAAAATGTTTTAGTAAAACATCTCATGTTTCTATCATTTTTACATTAACATTAAATAAAAGGATATTTATGTCATTTCCCAACCAAAGTGGCTCCATGGGGTCCCCAAGTTTTCCCATGGATTTTCCTGATCGTCCATGACACAACCAATGAGGGTAGGACATGTTTATAGGTCATTTTATTTCATGAAAACATTATTCTTACCATAAACTACACTAATTACCTCTAATCGCGATTAAAAACTTAATAAGTTACTATTCACCAAAAAATTATTTTTATCCCATTGAACCACATTCTACTTTATAATGACAACCATGTATGTCGGATTTTTGAAATTCAAAACACAAAGATGGAAAATTTTCATTTAAACGGAAAAATTAATTTTTATAAGTACCACTTAGTGGTTTCACTATTAATCAAAAATTGAAGTTTTTCAGATAAATCCAAAAAATTAACCCTAAGCTATATTTAATATTCTGAATTCAAAAATGAAGTCTAATTTAAAAAATTCAAAACATATAAGTCACATAAATTAGTTTAATAATTAATTCCCGTTGTCATAGCAAATAGCGTGTTTTTCTGAAACAATAAGTATCAAAAGATTGACACTAGTTTAAGTCTGATTTCAAAGTGAAATTAATTTCAATGACCACTATTAGATTTAATGGTAAATATATATTCTAATTTAACATTAAAACCAATTCAAAAGATAATCTAATCATATAAATAAATTAGATTAAAGAGGTTTTGAATTAAAATACAACATTTTACACTATTCATTAAAAAAATGAACTTTATCAGAAAGATACCAAAAATTTACACAAAGTAAATTTTAATGTCCCAATTCTTAAGAAGAGTTTTATTTGGTCAAATATAATGTATAACAGTGAACAAAACTATATTTAATGACGGTTCTCCATCAAAAGTCTATAAGTGAACCTTTAGTGAAAACTAAGGCATATACGCCTAAAATTGAATTCTTTCCGTATTTTAAGCCATTATATTTTATTGGATAAATGTAAAAACATTTATAAACATATATATTCATATTTTAGTTATTTATATCCATTCCCACCAATACAACGGCTACATGTTAACCACCATTTAAAATAATATTATTTTAATATTGGAGTGCAACGTAAGATTCCCAAAAAACTCGTTGTTGCATGTTGGGTACGCCATCGAGCATAGAGTCCCATTTAAATTCATATTAATATTTTATTCACAAATATGGATAAATATGGAAATTTCATATTCTTTATTTACCTGGGGTGTTACATCCTTCCCCTCTTTTGGGAATTGCATCCTCGCAATTTTTAAATTTGAGCTTGGAAACATCCTTGAAAGTCCCACATCGGAATAAGAGTCGGTAAGACAATCACTTTAAAATAAAGGAAGATAAGTACAGAGGTCACCCAAGTTAACCCATACTAGGATTTAATGTAGAAAAACATGGACATGGAAGAAAAATCAAAGGGTCATGTTCTTGAGGGAGAGTGATAGTAAACATGTCTAGGAGAAAGTTAACCATAAGAAAATCACAAACTTGTGATGGGTTAAACAGTATTCGATTCCCTAGTAGGAAAAGTTAATAGACAACATTTTTGTTTTAAGTTAATTTTTATTGAGGAATTTATTCATAAGGAAACATAATCACTTATCATGTAGACTTTAAAATTTTACTAGAATCCTTAATCAAACTCATATTTTTTCCAAAAGACGAGTATTTAGGGAGACTTGTTCGCATTAAGAGTACTATAATCAACTTTAAGAGAATCACCTAATCCACAAAAGAGAACTATATACTTCCCATGTCTTTAGGCTTTAACCAAAACCAAAACAAAAAATCTTATTACAAGGTTAGATAATCCAGAAAAGGATAACCCTTTAAAAAGAAAATCTATGCTAAATCTCCAAAATTTGTCCAACAAAACCCAAAGTTCAACGAGGACTATCCTATAAAATAATTTTCCATAAAATTCCCCAAAGTAAACCAATCTAAGATTGAAACCCAAATATTTGAAGGATTTAGTCACATATTCTTCCAAGTTAAATCGTAACATTTATCTCCAAACAACATCAGTTTCTCCTAAAGTCTCATATTGAAAAGTAATTAACCTAATCACATATCCTCCATGAGAGGTTAACACAAAATCAACTTACTATTAATTCATAAAATCATATAACTAAAACGAATCAGTCAAAATAACCAGGGACTTCACGTAGTCCAGTGGTAGGCGATAAATACCAGTCGCACTTTAGTTTTGGGTTCGATTCCCGCAGCTTTGTCCGACGCGACGGGAAGTCACACGGTCTGCATGTTGTCCTTTTTCCAAAACTATATAATTCTCAAATCATTCCCCCAAAAGGGATAAAATCATCAAAAATAACCATAAAATAATTTAACCTCAATTTTATCTCATGCCTTTCACTTCAATCATAACATATATTAACCCATAATTACCTCAAAAGTAAGGATCATATAAACCCAAATGTTTCTTTATAACTATGTCCACAAAAAAAAATAACTATTCCTTGAATAAAATTTTCATATATTAAACATCAGGGTTACACATAATATAAAAAGTCTTCTAATGTAACCCCATCATCAAAAGAGACTTAATACTCTTATGAATTTAACCATAACTCTTTAAGCCCTTATATGTTGACATCTTACTCATTTAACAATCTTCATGATCCATTAACCATTCCTTTCCAACTTATTCTGACATACCTCTTTCCTACAAACAAAATCATGAATCATATCCTATGATTCCAATATAGGAAAACAATAGTCATGAAATAATACATACCTTTTATTGGTCCTTGTCAGTTTCTTCATCCTCAATTAGAATGGCATTAGGTATTGGGAAACGAAAATTTGTACGCTCTTGGTGATCCCATTCACGAAACTTCTTCATAGGACATGTGTTTTCATAATGACCATGCACACCACATTTAAAACATTAAATTGATCCCTCAGAAATCATTTCTTTCCCTTTCCTCGAGTCAACTGGATGTTTCCTTTTTCCATGGCAGGTTCTTGCTTTATGACATTTATTTCCACATCTATAGCATATTTCTGTCCCTTTGAAACATTTTCCTAGGTGTTTCTTTCAACATCTTTGACACATAGGATTTTGAACACACTTACCTTTATGATTATTACATGTACTTCCGTAGGGATTTGTTTCTCGCATATATTATGCCTTAGAAAAAACACCAAGGATTAGGTGGTCAATCATGACTCCAGATAGTTGGTTGAGGATAATCACAAGAGTTCTCATTGTAGATCCCATATCATTCAGTTGGTTGCTCAAAAACTATCATAGTTTCCTTCACATCCACTGTTACTTTGGTGCCTGCTAGTTCCAGCCATTTACTAAAACCAAAAAGTTCAGTGTGAGTATATCAATAAAACAATCATGTACTAATGAGGAAGATAAACTCTAAGATATACGTACTCATTAACTTTATCTAAAACTAGGACTCTTTCTGAAATCCTAACCATTATGGTAATGCCACTTATGCTTAACGAATACCCTAACCTCTAAAGTTATCTAAACCGACCTATGATACCAACTATAAGGCCACAGCTTTAAACCATACTTAATCTTGAGTTATTACAAGATTACAAATTGAGGATCTTTTCAGGTTTAGAGTTTTAGAGAATTAGATCATGAAACATGCATTACATTCCACATTTAAACAAAGTGGTTACATAAAAGATAGTATTCATTCTTCCCATCAACGAAAACATATTTAAAATAAAACATGGATTCTTTCTTGACACATCCTTGACACTATCATCTCATCATATACCTTTCCCTTGACTTGTGAAAAACATTTCAAAAACATTGGATGAGCATAAAATGCTCAGTAAGGGTTATAAAAATATGGAAAGGAAACATGAGTTCATATATACATAAGAATGAAATCATACTTTACCCATAAAACATAGGCACATTAACATACCTCATCAAATCATGAATAAATCATAGAAATCATAAGACATAAAAGGTAACTTGAGGCATTCATAACATTATTACGTATGGAGTAACCTTCTTGGTTACGTTTGGAATACCCACTACAGTATATTCCCTAAATCTCTTCGGATAAACCTTAACGTTTCACTCCTTCGCGTTACCCAATGCATTGGAGAGCTATATCGGGCTCACCCGCCCGTAGTTTATCACGGAAAAACACTTTTTCATAAAAATTCCCAAGAACCATAACATAAACGTATCACACAAAACATGTATAAAGGAAACATAACATTTCCACATTTCAATCACAATATAACATTTTAGTATATTGAAATAATGAATCCATTCAAAAAGAAACCATTTCCAAAACCATTAAAAACATTTAATAAAGAGATTTTTGAATCAAAGTGTCCCATACCACCTTGAAGCTTTTAAAATTTTAAACCATTAATATCCATATAAATAAATCCTTAAAACCATTTTGAAAACATGGATATTAATAAGAACAAATAATTAAAACATTTAAAGTGATATTTTGGTTAAAGGGGTTTTTTAAAAATTAGAGACACTTGAATAAAATAATTGAGGAATAAAATTTAGTAAAAAATTTATAATATCATGAGAATAAATGGATTCCTGATATAATATTCCCAAGGACAGTATATACACCATATAAGAGTTAATTGGTGCATAACAACAATGAAGTCTCAATAGAAATGTCAAATGTGATGAAATCCCTTATAAAGAAGGTATCCTTAAATTAAGGATAAATCAATCTCAAAATTATGTGTGAAAAATAAAAATACACCAAATATAAGTGGATATTAAGTGTAAGAAAATAAAAGGTCATTCAGACATATTCAAGGGATGATATATTCAATAACTACATGTGGAACCCGGAAAAATCTAAATTGGGTTAAAAATTTCCCTTGACAGCCTAACGATGTCTGTAACATCCCAGGTAATTAAAGAATAAAGAATTTTCATATTTATTAATATTTACGAATTAAAAATTAATTTTAATTAAAAGGGGTTTCTACATTCGATAGCATACTCGATACGCAACGATGAGTTTCATTGAAAACTTACGTTGCACACATGTAATAAAATAATATTATTTTAAATGTTAGTTAACAAGTAGTCGTTGTACTGGCGGGAATGGATAGAAATAACTAAAATATGATTATATATTTTTTTAAATGTTTTTACATTTACCCAATAAAAGATAAAGGCTTAAAATAAGGAAGTAGTTCAATTTTAGGCATTTATATCCTAATTTTCACTAAGGGCTCAATTATCACCTTTTGATGGCGAACCGTCATTAAATATAGTTTTTATCATTCTTATAAATTCTATTGGACCAAAAATAACTCTTCTTTAGAATCGGGACATCAAAATTTACTTTGTGTAAATTTTTGGTACCTTTCTGATAAAGTTCGTTTTTTAATGAATAGTGTAAAATGTTGTATTTTAATTCAAAACCTCTTTTTAATCTAATTTATTTATATGATTAGATTATCATTTGAATTGGTTTTAAAGTGAAATTAGAAAATATTTTTACCATTAAATCCAATAGTGGTCGTTGGAATTAATTTCACTTTGAAATCGGACTTAAACTAGTGTCAATCTTTTGATACTTATTGTTTCATAAAAACACGCCATTTTCTCTGACAGCGGGAATTAATTATTAAATTAATTATTGTGACTTATATGTTTTAAATTTTGTAAAATAGACTTCATTTTTGAATTCATAATATCAAATATATCTTAGGGTGAATTTTCGGTAATTTTCTGAAAAACTTCAATTTTTGATGAATAGTGAAACCACTAAGTGGTACTTATAAAAACTGATTTACCATTTAAATGAAATTTTTCCATCATTGTGTTTTGATTTTCAAAAATCCGACATACATGGTTGTCATTAAGAAGGAAAATGTGGTTCAATGAGATTAACATAATTTTTTGGTGAATAGTAACTTATTAAGTTTTTAAACGCTATTAGTGGTAATTAGTGTAGTTTAAGGTAAAAATAATGTTTTAGTAATATGAGATGAGCTTGACACATGTACTACCCTCATTGGATGTTTCATGGCCGACCAAGACAAGACATGGGTCAACTTGGGGACCCCATGGAGCCACTTTGGTTGGGAAATGACATAAATAACTTTTTATTTAATGTAAAAGTAAAAATGACACAATCATAATATGTTTTACGAAAACAATTTTTACATGGGGTTATAAAGACCATATTTTTTATTATGAATCGTCATTGGAAAGCTGAGAAGATTTCCTACATCATAGTATTTTTTTTACAATTTTTAGACTTCAAATAAATTAAATTATTTATGACATCAAGATGACGCAGTAATGACCTCATTATTTAACGATTTAAATAAAATAAAACGATAATGTAATATCTAAAACCTACACCTGTACAAAACCTATTGGATGGGTATATTTTGAACCCTTATCACCTTATCCACCAATTATATCAATGTGGGACCTTTTAAAACCGAAACACATTTTCAAATGAAGTAATATTTCTTTACTTTCCAAAAGTGCCCCTCCTCTCCCCTTATAAAAGGCCCCCACCTCTACCTCTTTTTCCACACTCCCTAAGACTTTAGCTCGGCCAACCCCTGCCCATTTACTCTCTCCACATCCCTATCCTCATCCTAGACGATTCTCGTTGGGCATAATCCTTTCAATGGAAGCCTTTAGGCTCAAATCAAAAGGACTTACACTTTTAAAGGTAATTCATTATCTCTTGTTCATTTGTTTTATTTTTCTTCTCCAACCCCCTAAAATCTTTTTATTTACTTATTTTGTAACAACACCAGTATCTTAAATATACTAGGATGTTGTTATAAGATTTATTCGAGCTACACTCTCACACAACTACATCAAATTGTTAAAGAACATACGTTTTCCGTGGATGGTGAAATTCTGCCTCCCGAAATGAAGATTGTTCAATATTCATTTAACACCTTAAAAGGTGGCCATTATGATGTCACTATTTTTATATATGATATATAATGTGTTTATTCTTTTCTTAAGATTTTGAATTTTTCATTTATGTCATACCATTATTGTTTCCATTATGGGTATACACGATATCTTCATTTTAGGAAGTGCGGACTACCACCCCCTGAAAATGATTTGATTCGTTAATACCATATGTGGGATGTGTAAAGGATAAAGTTAATGATATTATATATGTTATTATACTGGAATTATAATATACTCTTATATCATTATGATTCCATTCTATAATATATTAAATAGAAATGAAAGTAGCGTTCATGCGTACGTACGACTTACCGTCTCCATGAACGGTGCATTTCATTTCATACCTCTAAATGATTATGTAATATTATAAACACATGTATATTCTGGATATATATGATATATATGATATCCAAATCAGGAATGTCATTCTGGATATAACTAACCTTTGACCAAATTAACAACATGTAAGTGTAAGAAGTCTATTTTTGACTTAAGAACCAAATACCGACAAAATGAACATTATTAACTTAAATGATTACATGATGTTAATAACATGGTATAAAAGGAATAATGAACATGAAAATGGTTCTTAAGCAACTAGAGATTAAATCAAGTTTATTATTCAGGAGATTAAAGAACGACTGAGTTATGTCGGACCCGAGGTAAGGGACTTCGTCTCAATCTCCTTTCATTGAGGCATATTTCGTTTTATACACAACTTTCTTTTATACGGTGTATAAACCCCTTTTACTTTTACTTTTATACCAAAGGAATCTTTTTTTACGAATCGTTTTACTAAACAAAAAAAAGGGATGTTGTTTTTACGTACGCAGTGACACCGACCTTTTCCGCCGCCGCGAGTATTATTTGGTCTTTGGCTTCCTCAACAATCCATAATGTTTTTAAAATAAAATAAATACCATATACTCTTTTATGTATTTTGGTATTGAAAATGGTTTTGATAAAGGATTCTATTATGTCAATATATTATTGATATATTGTTATTGAAATGTGGAAATGTTATCATTCCTTTATATTGGTTTTATGTTTTATGATTTTATATTGGTATTTGGACATTTTAACGGGTGGTTACGTTATAAACCATATGACGGGTGGTGCCATGAATACTAGGACAGGTGGTTACATTATAACCTCCAATGCATTGGGTATGGAATTCGGCCGTATGGCTATTCCATTATGTATGTATGGAAATTGGCCGTATGGCTATTCCATTAAGTGATATGTGTGGAAGTCGACCGTATGGTTATTCTACTTAAGTATGTTTATGTTCCAAGTTACCTTTATATATGTTATGTGTTCTTTATATGGGTTTTATGGTAATCCTTTAGTTACAAAAAGGTAACTAATGATACTTTATTCAGTGAAGAGTTTTTACTACTTCATGAAGGTGAAGGTATTACTTTGATAGAGTATACATGGTTTACTTGATGTTTGAAAAACTAACAGTTTTCATTCTTTGTGTATCCCTTACTGAGCGTTTTATGCTCACCCCATGTTTTTTTGAAATGTTTTTCACTGTACTTAATGTGGAATAATGTCAAGGATGGGATCAAGGGAATGTCATGCTATATAAAACATGGAACTAGACATGTTTCTTTTAAGAGTTTTTTTATTATGGAAACTTAGTAGAAGTGTCTACCTTTTAATCTTTTGAGATGTAATAGTTATGTTCTAATTCTCTAAAACTCTAAACCTGAAAATATCCTCAACGTGAATTATTCATTTAATACAATATTAAGTAAGGTTTAAGGCCGGGGCCTTTTAGTTGGTATCAGAGGTCGGTTTAGACAACCTTAGGAGTTAGAAAAGTGTTAAATTATAATATGATTGAAATGTTATAGCATTTACAGATTACCATGTTGCTTCAAAAAATATATGTCTGTGTTAAGAATTTTTTTTCATAATGGAAATAGGGAAGTTTTTCAATGAAGGCATACAGAGTTGAATGACTTTCTGAATCAGCAATCAGAGATGGTCGGAATCAGAATTGATCAGTTTAATGCAGTGGTGACTCAGTTGAGTCAGGTGATAAATGGTGGTTGTGTTCACTGAAGATATTTTGGTGTTTTCTAAAAGTAAAGAGGAGAATGAATGACATTTAAGGGTTATTTTTCAAACCTTAAAAGAAAATAAATTGTATGGGAAATTCAGAAAGTGTGAGTTTCAGATGCAACACATTTCTTTCCTGGGTCACATTGTTTCAAAAGATGGCATAACTGTTGATCCTACTAAAACAAAAGTTGTTGAAGAATGGCAAATACCCACAAATGTAATCGAGATCCATAGTTTTCATGGTATGGCTGGTTACTATCGATGGTTTGTTGAAAATTTTTCACGGTTATCTAGTCTAATGACTAAGATAACTCGTAAGGGTGTTAAGTTCATCTGGACAAAAGAATGTGATGATTGTTTTCAGGAGTTGAAAAGAAGATTAGTGAATGCTCCAGTTTTGGCACTTCCTTCCAGGAATGGTGAGTTTGTTATATATAGTGATGCTTCATTGAAAGGACTTGGTTGCGTCCTAATGCAGAATGATCAGGTAATTTCTTATGCTTCACGACAGTTGAAAACTAATGAGGTAAATTACCCTACACACGATTTGGAATTAGCTGCTGTTGTCTTTGCTTTAAAATTTTGGAGGCATCATTTGTATGGAGTAAAGTGTGAAATATATACTGATCACAAAATTTTAAAGTATATATTCACTTAGAAAGAATTGAACATTAGATAGAGGAGATGGATGGAATTAATCATGGATTATGATTTTACAATTCATTACCATCCGGTAAAAGCAAATAAAGTGGCTGATTCTTTATGTCAAAAAAGTAATGCTTCATTAGCAATGTTATGTTTGGAACGTCATACTTTGGTTAAGGATTTGATGAACTTTGGCATAGAAGTTGTTGGTGCAGGATGTTCTTCTGTTTTGTTTCAGGTATCAATGAGATCATCTCTATCAGACAGAATCAAACAAGCACAGAAGCGAGACAGTGAGTTGAAGAAAAAGGTAGAGCTGGTTCAGAAAGGTAAGTTTCCTGAATTCAACATTGATAATGATTGTGTTTTGAGGTTTGGGAAGAGATTATGTGTTCTTTGTGATTCACAGTTGAAGAATGAGTTGTTATGTGAGGCTCATAGTTCCCCGTTTTCAGTTCATCCTGGCAGTACTAAGATGTACCGAGATCTGCAGGAGTATTACTGGTGGGATGGAATGAAAATAGATATTTCTTATTTTAATGTGAAGTGTCTGACTTGTCAGCAGGTTAAAGCAGAGCGACAGTTACCGAAAGGGATTATTCAGCCCTTACCAGTGCCAGAGTGGAAATGGGAAAACATATCGATGGACTTTGTTGTGGGATTACCGAGGATATCTTGAGGTAATAATGCAATCTGGGTTATGTTGATCGCTTGACTAAATCTGCTCATTTCCTTGCTATACGAGATACTTTTTCCCTAGATCAACTTTCCCATTTGTATCTTAAAGAGATAGTCAGGTTACATGGAGTTCCACTCTCCATTGTATCTGATTGTGATCCCAGGTTCACATCTAACTTTTTGAAAGGCCTTCATAAGTCGTTGGGTACTGAATTAAATTTTAGTACAGCTTTTCATCCTCAATCAGATGGGAAGTCAGAATGAACAATTCAGACCTTGGAGGATATTCTACGAGCTTGTTCGATGGATTATCAGGGATGTTGGGACCAACATCTTTCTTTGGTTGAGTTTTATTATAATAACAGCTTTCATTCCAGTATAAATATTGCACCATTTGAGGCATTATATCAGAAGCAGTGTCGAACTCCATCATTTTGGGATGAACTGGGTGAAAGGAAGCTGATGGGACCATAATTGGTAGAAGAGATGGCAGAAAAAGTTCAGTTGATTCAGAAGCACATGAGAATAGCTCAGAGTAGGCATAAGAGTTATGCGGATAACCGGAGGAAGGATCTATCTTTCGAGGTAGGTGATCATGTTTTTCTCAAGGTTTCTCCTTGGAAAAGTGTGATGAGATCTGGTAAGAAAGGAAAGCTGAGTCCATGGTTTATTGTACCATATGAAATTCTAGAGAAAGTTGGATCAGTTGCTTACCGGGTGGCTTTACCTCCGAGTTTATCTCACGTACACAATGTTTTTCATGTTTCAATGTTGAGGAAGTATATGCCGGATCCATCTCTTCTTTTGAGTCCATAGGTAGTTCAGCTGGAGGAGAACCTATCTTATGAAGAACAAACAGTCCAGATTCTTGACCATAGGGAGCAGGTGTTATGGAATAAGGTGATTAATCAGGTAAAGGTTTTGTGGAAAAACCATGTGATTGAAGAGGCAACATGGGAATCTGAAAATGCTATAAGGGATAAATACCCCCACTTATTTTGATAAGTGAATAAAATTGAGAGGACGCAATTCCCAAAAGGGGGGAAGGATGTAACATCCAAGTTAATTAAAGAATAATGAATTTTCATATTTATTAATATTTACGAATTAAATATTAATTTTAATTAAAAGGGGTTTCTACGTTCGATAGCGTACTCGATACGCAACGATGACTTTCTTTGAAAACTTACGTTGCACACAAGTAATAAAATAATATTATTTTAAATTTTAGTTAACAAGTAGCCGTTGTACTGGCAAGAATGGATAGAAATAAGTTAAATATGATTATATATGGTTTTAAATGTTTTTATATTTACCCAATAAAAGATAAAGGCTTAAAATATGGAAGGAGTTCAATTTTAGGCATTTATACCCTAATTTTCACTAAGGGTTCACTTATCTCCTTTTGACGGAGAACCGTCATTAAATATAGTTTTGATCATTCTTATAAATTCTATTGGACCAAAAATAACTCTTCTTTAGAATCGGGACATCAAAATGTACTTTGTGTAAATTTTTGGTACCTTTCCGACAAAGTTTATTTTTTAATGAATAGTGTAAAATGTTGTATTTTAATTCAAAACCTCTTTTTAATATAATTTATTTATATGATTAGATTATCTTTTGAATTGGTTTTAAAGTGAAATTAGAAGATATTTTTACCATTAAATCCAATACTGGTCGTTGGAATTAATTTCACTTTGAAATCGGACTTAAACTAGTGTCAATCTTTTGATACTTATTGTTTCATAAAAACACGCCATTTGCTCTGACAGCGGGAATTGATTATTAAATTAATTAATGTGACTTATATGTTTTGAATTTTTTAAAATAGACTTCATTTTTGAATTCGTAATATCAAATATATCTTAGGGTGAATTTTCGGTAATTTTCTGAAAAACTTCAATTTTTGATGAATAGTGAAACCACTAAGTGGTACTTATAAAAACTGATTTTCCGTTTAAATGAAATTTTTCCATCATTGTGTTTTGATTTTCAAAAATCCGACATACATGGTTGTAATTAAGAAGTAAAATGTGGTTCAATGAGATTAAAATAATTTTTTTGTGAATAGTAACTTATTAAGTTTTTAATCGCGATTAGTGGTAATTAGTGTAGTTTAAGGTAAAAATAATGTTTTAATAATATGAGATGAGCTTGACACATTTCCTACCCTCATTGTATGTGTCATGGACGACCATGAAAAGCCATGGGTCAATGTTGGGACCCCATGGAGCCACTTTGGTTTGGAAATGACATAAATAACTTTTTATTTAATGTAAAAGTAAAAATGACACAAACATAATATGTTTTACGAAAACAATTTTTACATGGGGTTATAAAGATCAGATTTTTGATTATAAATAGTCATTGGAAATATAATAAGATTTCCTACATCATAGTATTTTTTTTTATAATTTTTAGACTTCATATAAATTAAATTATTTATGACATCAAGATGATGCAGTAATGACCTCATTATTTAACGATTTAAATAAAATGAAACGATAATGTAATATCTAAAACCTACACATGTCCAAAACCTATTGGATGGGTAGATTTATAACCCTTATAACATTATCCACGAATTATATCAAAGTGGGACCTTTTAAAACCGAAACACATTTTCAAATGAAGTAATATTTCTTTACATTTCAAAAGTGCCCCCCCTCTTCTCTTATAAAAGGCCCCCACCTCTACCTCTTTTCCCACACTCCCAAAGCCTTTTACTCGGAAAACCCCTGCCCATTTAATCTCTCCACATCCCTCTCCTCATCATAGAGGATTCCCTTTGGGCATAATCCTTTCCAAGGAAGCCTTTAGGCTCAAATCAAAAGGAGTTACACTTTTAAAGGTAATTCATTCTCTCTTGTTCATTTGTTTTATTTTGCTTCTCCAACCCCCTAAACTCTTTTTATTTACTTCTTTTGTAACAAAAACAGTCTCTTAAATATACTAGGATGTTGTTATAAGATTTATTCGAGCTACACTCTCACACAACTACATCAAATGGTTAAAGAACATACGGTTTCTGTGGATGGCGAAATTCTGCCTCCCGAAACGATGATTGTTCAATACTCATTTAACACCTTCAAAGATGGCCATTATGATGACACTATTTTTATATATGATATATAATATGTTTATTATTTCCTTAAGCATCTGTATTTTTCATTTATGCCATACCATTATTGTTTCCATTATGGGTAAACACGATATCTTCATTTTAGGAAGTGCGGACTACCGCCCCCTGAAAGTGATCTGATTCATTAATACCATATGTGGGATGTGTAAAGGATAAAGTTAATGATATTATATATTTTATTATACTGGAATTATAATATACTCTTATATCATTATGATTCCATTCTAAAAAATACGAAATTGAAATGAAATTAGCGTTCATGCGTACGTACGGCTTACCGTCTCCATGAACGGTGCATTTCATTTCTTACCTCTAAATGATTATGTAATATTATAAATACATGTATATGCTGTATATATATGATATATATGATATCCAAATCAGGAATTGCATTCTGGATATAACGAACCTTTGACCAAATTAACAACATGCAAGTGTAAGAAGTCTATTTTTGACTTAAGAACCAAATACCGACAAAATGAACATTATTAACTTAAATGATTACATGATGTTCATAACATGGTATAAAAGGAATAATGAACATGAAAAAGGTTCTTAAGCAAGTAGATATTAACTCAAGTTTATTATTCAGGAGATAAAAGAACGACCGAGTCAAGTCGGACCCGAGGTATGGGACTTTGTCTCAATCTCCTTTCATTGAGGCATATTTCGTTTTATACACAACTTTCTTTTATACGGTGTATAAACCCCTTTGACTTTTACTTTTATACAAAAGGAATCTTTTTCTAAGAAGCGTTTTACTAAACGACAAAAAGGAATGTTTTTTTACGTATGCGGTGACAACGACCTTTTCCGCCGCCGCGAGTATTATTTGGTCTTTGGCTTCCTCAACAAGCCGTAATGTTTTTAAAATAAAATAAATACCGTATACTATTTTATGTATTTTGGTATTGAAAATGGTTTTGATAAAGGATTCTATTATGTCAATATATTTATGATATATTGTGATTGAAATGTGGAAATGTTATTATTCCTTTATATTGGTTTTATGTTTTATGATTTTATATTGGTACTTGGACATTTAAACGGGTGGTTATGTTATAAACCATATGACGGGTGGTGCCGTGAATACCAGGACGGGTGGTTACGTTATATCCTCCAATGCATTGGGTATAGAAGTCGGCTGTATGAATATTCCATTAAGTATGTATGAAAATTGGTCGTATGGCTATTCCATTAAGTGATATGTGTGGAAGTCGACCGTATGGTTATTCCACTTAACTATGTTTATGTTCCAAGTTACATTTATATATGTTATGTGTTCTTTATATGGGTTTTATGGTAATCCTTTGGTTACAAAAAGGTAAGTAATGATACTTTATTCAGTGAAGAGTTTTTACTACTTCATGAAGGTGAAGGTATTAATTTGATACAGTATACATGGTTTACTTGATGTTTGAAAAACTAACAGTTTTCATTCTTTGTGTATCCCTTACTGATATTTTTATGCTCACCCCAAGTTTTTTTGAAATGTTTTTCACAGGACTTAATGTGGAATAAGGTCATGGATGGGATCACGGGAATGTCATGCTAAATAAAACATGGAACTAGACATGTTTCTTTTAAGAGTTTTTTTTATTATGGAAACTTAGTACAAATGTCTACCTTGTAATCTTTTGAGATGTAATAGTTATGTTCTAATTCTCTTAAACTCTAAACCTGAAAAGATCCTCAACGTGAATTATTCATTTAATTCAATATTAAGTAAGGTTTAAGTTCGGGGCCTTATAGTCGGTATCAGAGGTCGGTTTAGACAACATTAGGAGTTAGAAAAGTGTTAAATTATAATATGATTGAAATGTTATAGCATTTACAGAATACCAGGTTGCTTCAACAAATATATGTCTGTGTTAAGAATTGTTTTTCATAATGGAAATAGAGAAGCTTTTCTATGAAGGCATACAGAGTTTAATGACTTTCCGAATCAGCAACCAGAGATGGTCGGAATCAGAATTGATCAGTTTACTGCAGTGGTGACTCAGTTGAATCAGGTGATAAATGGTGGTTGTGTTTACTAAAGATATTTTGGTGTTTTCTAAAAGTAAAGAGGATAATGAATGACATTTAAGGGTTATTTTTCAAACCTTAAAAGAAAATAAATTGTATTGGAAATTCAGCAAGTGTGAGTTTCGGATGCAACACATTTCTTTCCTGGGTCACATTGTTTCAAAATATGGCATACTGTTGATCCTGCTAATACAAAAGTTGTTGAAGAATGGCCAAGACCCACAAATGTAACCGAGATCCGTAGTTTTCGTGATTTGGTAGGTTACTACCGAAGGATTGTTGAAACTTCTTCATGGTTATCTAGTCCAATGACTAAGCTAACTCGTAAGGGTGTTAATTTCATCTGGATAAAAGAATGTGATGATTGTTTTCAGTAGTTGAAAAGAAGATTAGTGAATGCTCCATTTTTGGCACTTCCTTCCAGGAATGGTGAGTTTGTTATATATAGTGATACTTCATTGAAAGGACTTGGTTGCGTCCTAATGCCGAATGATCAGGTAATTGCTTATGCTTTATGACAATTGAAAACTCATGAGGTAAATTACCCTACACATGATTTGGAATTAGCTGCTGTTGTCTTTGCTTTAAAAATTTGGAGGCATCATTTGTAGGGAGTAAAGTGTGAAATATATACTGATCACAAAAGTATAAAGTATATATTCACTTAGAAAGAATTGAACATGAGATAGAAGAGATGGCTGGAATTAATCAAGGATTATGATTGTACAATTCATTACCATCCGGTAAAAGCAAATAATGTGGCTGATGCTTTAAGTCGAAAAAGTAATGCTTCATTAGCAATGTTGCGTTTGGAACGTGGTCCTTTGGTTAAGGATTTGATTAACTTTGGAATAGAAGTTGTTGGTGTAGGATGTTCATCTATTTTGTTTCATGTATCAGTGAGATCATCTCTATCAGACAGAATCAAGAAAGCACAGAAGCGACACAGTGAGTTGAAGAAAAAGGTAGAGCTGGTTCATAAAGGTAAGTTTCCTGAATTCAACATTGACAATGATTGTGTTTTGAGGTTTGGGAAGAGATTATGTGTGCCTTGTGATTCACAGTTGAAGAATGAGTTGTTATGTGAGGCTCATAGTTCCCTGTTTTCTGTTCATCCTGGCAGTACTAAGATGTACAGAGATCTACGGGAGTATTACTGGTGGGATGGAATGAAAAGAGATATTACTGATTTTACTGTGAAGTGTCTGACTTGTCAGAAGGTTAAAGAAGAGTGGCAGTTACCGAAAGGGATGCTTCAGCCTTTACCAGTGCCAGAGTGGAAATGGGAAAACATATCCATGTACTTTTTTGTGGGATTACCGAGGACATCTCGAGTTAATAATGCAATCTGGGTTATTGTTGATCGCTTGACTAAATCTGCTCATTTCCTTGCTATACGAGATACTTTTTCCCTAGATCAACTTTCTCGTTTGTATCTTAAAAATATAGTCAGGTTACATGGAGTTCCCCTCTCCATTGTATCTGATCATGATCCCAGGTTCACATCTAACATTTGGAAAGGCCTTCAGAAGTCATTGGGTACTGAATTAAATTTTAGTACAACTTTTCATCCTCAATCAGATGGGCAGTCAGAACGAACAATTCAGACCTTGGAGGATATTCTACGAGCTTGTTCGATGGATTATCAGGGAAGTTGGGACCAACATCTTTCTTTGGTTGAGTTTTCTTATAATAAAAGCTTTCATTCCAGTATACAGATGGAACCATTTGAGGCATTATATGGGAAGCGGTGTCGAACTCCAGCATTTTGGGATGAAGTGGGTGAAAGGAAGTTGATGGGACCAGAATTGGTAGAAGAGATGGAAGAAAAGGTTCAGTTGATTCAGAAGCACATGAGAATAGCTCAGAGCAGGCAGAAGAGTTATGCGGATAACCGGAGGAAGGATCTATCTTTCGAGGTAGGTGATCATGTTTTTCTCAAGGTTTCTCCTTGGAAAAGTGTGATGAGATTTGGTAAGAAAGGAAAGCTGAGTCCAAGGTTTATTGGACCATACGAAATTCAGGAGAAAGATGGATCATTTCCTTACCGAGTGGCTTTACCTTCGAGTTTATCTCAGGTACACAATGTTTTTCATGTTTCAATGTTGAGGAAGTATATGCCAGATCCATCTCATGTTTTGAGTCCAGAGGTAGTTCAGCTGGAGGAGAACCTATCTTATGAAGAACAACTAGTCCAGATTCTTGACCACAGGGAGCAGGTGTTACGGAATAAGTTGATTCATCAGGTAAAGGTTTTGAGGAAAAACCATGTGATTGAAGAGGCAATGTGGGAATCTGAAAATGCTATGAGGGATAAATACCCCCACTTATTTTGATAAGTGAATAAAATTGTGAGGACGCAATTCCCAAAAGGGGGGAAGGATGTAACATCCTAGGTAATTAAAGAATAAAGAATTTTCATATTTATTAATATTTACGAATTAAATATTAATTTTAATTAAAAGGGGTATCTACATTCGATAGCGTACTCGATACGCAACGATGAGTTTCTTTGAAAACATACATTGCACACAAGTAATAAAATAATATTATTTTAAATGTTAATTAACAAGTAGTCTTTGTATTGGAAGAAATGGATAGAAATAACTAAAATATGATTATATATGTTTTTAAATGTTTTTACCTTTACCCAATAAAACATAAAGGCTTAAAATATGGAAGGAGTTCAATTTTAGGCATTTATACCCTAATTTTCACTAAGGGATCACTTATCACCGTTTGACGGAAAACCGTCATTAAATATAGTTTCGATCAATCTTATAAATTTTATTGGACCAAAAATAACTCTTCTATAGAATTGGGACATCAAAATTTACTTTGTGTAAATTTTTGGTACCTTTTCGATAAAGTTCATTTTTTAATGAATAGTTCGAAATGTTGTATTTTAATTCAAAACCTATTTTTAATCTAATTTATTTATGTGATTATATTATCTTTTTAATTTTTTTTAAAGTTAAATTTGAAAATATTTTTACCATTAAATCCAATAGTGGTCGTTGGAATTAATTTCACATTGAAATCGGACTTAAACTAGTGTCAATCTTTTGATACTTATTGTTTCATAAAAACACGCTATTTGCTCTGACAGCAGGAATTAATTATTAAATTATTAATGTGACTTATATGTTTTTAATTTTGTATAATAGACTTCATTTTTGAATTCGTAATATTAAATATAGATTAGGGTGAATTTTTGGTAATTTTCTGAAAAACTTCAATTTTTGATGAATAGTGAAACCATTAAGTGGTACTTATAAAAACAGATTTTTCGTTTAAATGAAATTTTGACATAATTGTGTTTTGATTTTCAAAAATCTGAGATACATGTTTGTCATTAAGAAGTAAAATGTGGTTCAATGAGATTAAAATAATTTTTTGGTGAATAGTAACTTATTAAGTTTTTAATCGCGATTAGTGGTAATTAGTGTAGTTTAAGGTAAAAATAATGTTTTAATAATATGAGATGAGATTGAAACATGTCCTACCATCATTGGATGTGTCATGGCCGACCAAGACAAGCCATGGGTCAACTTGGGGACCCCATGGAGCCACTTTGGTTGGGAAATGACTTAAATAACGTTTTATTTAATGTAAAAGTAAAAATGACACAAACATAATATGTTTTACGAAAATAACTTTTACATGGGGTTATAAAGATCATATTTTTGATTATAAATATTCATTACAAAGATAAAATAATTTCCTACATAATAGTATTTTTTTATAATTTTTAGACTTCAAATAAATTAAATTATTTATGACATCAAAATGATGCAGTAATGAACTCATTATTTAACGATTTAAATAAAATGAAATGATAATGTAATATCTTAAACCTAAACATGTCCAAAACCTATTGGATGGGTAGATTTCGAACCCTTATCACCTTATCCACGAATTATATCAATGTGGGACCTTTTAAAACCGAAACAAATTTTCAAATGAAGTAAAATTTCTTTACTTTCTAAAATTGCCCCTCCTCTCCTCTTATAAAAGGCCCCCACCTCTACCTCTTTTCCCACACTCCCAAAGGCTTTGGCTCGGCCAACCCCTGCCCATTTACTCTCTTACAATCCCTCTCCTAATCCTAGAGGATTACCTTTGGGAATAATCTTTTCAAAGGAAGCCTTTAGGCTCAAATCAAAAGGAGTTAAGCTTTTAATGGTAATACATTCTCTCTTGTTCATTTGTTTTATTTTGCTTCTCCAACCCCCTAAACTCTTTTTATTTACTTATTTTGTAACAACAACAGCATCTTAAATATACTAGGATGTTGTTATAAGATTTATTCTAGCTACACACTCACACAACTACATCAAATGGTTAAAGAACATACAGTTTCCGTGGATGGCGAAATTATGCCTTCCGAAATGATGATTGCTCAATACTCATTTAACACCTTCAAAGGTGGCCATTATGATGTCACTATTTTTATATATGATATATAATATGTTTATTATTTCCTTAAGCTTCTGTATTATTCATTTATGGCATACCATTATTGTTTCGATTATGGGTAAACACGATATCTTCATTTTAGGAAGTGCGGACTACCGCCCCCTGAAAGTGATTTGATTCGATAATACCATATGTGGGATGTGTAAAGGATAAATTTAATGATATTATATATGTTATTATACTCGAATTATAATATAATCTTATATCATTATGATTCCATTCTATAAAATATGAAATAGAAATGAAAGTAGCGTTCATGCGTACGTACGGCTTACCGTCTCCATGAACGGTGAATTTCATTTCTTACCTATAAATGATTATGTAATATTATAAATACATGTATATGATAGATATATATGATATATATGATATCCAAATCAGGAATGTAATTCTGGATATAACGAACCTTTGACCAAATTAACAACATGTAAGTTTAAGAAGTCTATTTTTGACTTAAGAACCAAATACCAACAAAATGAACATTATTAACTTAAATGATTACATGATGTTCATAACATGTTATAAAAGGAATAATGAACATGAAAAAGGTTCTTAAGCAAGTAGAGATTAACTCAAGTTTATTATTCAGGAGATAAAAGAACGACCGAGTCAAGTCGGACCCGAGGTAAGGGACTTCGTCTCAATCTCCTTTCATTGAGGAATATTTCATTTTATACACAACTTTATTTTATACGGTGTATAAACCCCTTTGACTTTTACTTTTATACAAAAGGAATCTTTTTCTACGAAGCTTTTTACTAAACGAAAAAAAGGAATGTTTTTTTACGTACGCGGTGACAACGTCCTTTTCCGCCGCCGTGAGTATTATTTGGTCTTTGGCTTCCTCAAGAAGCCGTAATGTTTTTAAAATAAAATAAATACCATATACTCTTTTATGTATTTTGGTATTGAAAATGGTTTTGATAAAGGATTCTATTATGTCAATATATTTATGATATATTGTGATTGAAATGTGGAAATGTTATCATTCCTTTATATTGGTTTTATGTTTTATGATTTTATATTGGTACTTGGACATTTTAACGGGTGGTTACGTTATAAACCATATGACGGGTGGTTCCGTGAATACCAGGACGGGTGGTTACGTTATAACCTCCAATGCATTGGGTATGGAAGTCGGCTGTATGACTATTCCATTAATTATGTATGGAAATTGGCCATATGGCTATTCCATTAAGTGATATGTGTGGAAGTCGACCGTATGGTTATTCCACTTAAGTATGTTTATGTTCCATGTTACCTTTATATATGTTATGTGTTCTTTATATGGGTTTTATGGTAATCCATTAGTTACAAAAAGGTAAGTAATGATACTTTATTCAGTGAAGACTTTTTTATACTTCATGAAGGAGAAGTTATTACTTTGATAGAGTATACATGGTTTACTTGATGTTTGAAAACTAACAATTTTCATTCTTTGTGTATCCCTTACTGAGCTTTTTATCCTCACCCCAAGTTTTTTTGAAATGATTTTCACAGGACTTAATGTGGAATAAGGTCAAGGATGGGATCAAGGGATTGTCATGCTATATAAAACATGGAACTAGACATGTTTCTTTTAAGAGTTTTTTTATTATGGAAACTTAGTAGAAATGTCTACCTTGTAATCGTTTGAGATGTAATAGTTATGTTCTAATTCACTAAAACTCTAAACCTGAAAAGATCCTCAACGTGAATTATTCATTTAATTCAATATTAAGTAAGGTTTAAGGCCGATGCCTTATAATGTCACATCAAAATGATTTGATGAGAGATAAAAAAAGGGTATCTCATCACATGGACATTTAATTTACATCAATAAGGATATATGAGAACATATACCAACATAAAAATATGTAAATTAAAAGACCCAACAAAAGAATTCTTTTAAAAAGAGGAGGGTGAAAGGTTCCCTTACTGACATGGGTATCTTTCGAAACAAACACCTTGTGAAAGAAGGAAAATACAACATTGATGTAAATACTCATAAAAAAATTATATAACACAATGAGTAAAATAATGGGTAGTACATACACCACTCAAAAGGAAATAATGGAAAATGTAGCATAAATCTCACGGGAATAAAAGTGAGATGAAAAATCCCTTACGAAAACTCTGCAGCCTAACGACGCCACATAAAACATACAGAAATGGATTGATGAGATCAAATAGGGTATCTAATCATATTAACATAAAGTTTATAGAACGAGGAATATAAAAGAACATCCCCCAACATAAAAAAAAGAGGATCTTAAAAGAAGTGACATAAAAGAGAGTACTTAAAAAGAAAGAGAGGTTAGATCTCTTACGAATATTTGGTAGCCTAACGGCGCCACTCAATACTTCCAAAATGGATTGATGAGAGAGAATAGGGTCTCTAATCACATGAACATAAAAAATTACAGTAAGATTAAAATAAAAGAACAACCCAATAACAAGAAAGATGTTCTTTAAAAGTAATGACATAAAAGAGTGTACTTAAAAAGAATGAGTGGAGTGGGATCCCTTACCTCAAGTCCAACATGTCTTGTTCGTTTCATTATATTCCTGAATAATAAACTATGGTCAATTAATAATTTCCTAAGTACCTCATTTAGAGATTATTATTCAGTTCATATCACATATTATAATGTTATAATAATTGTTTAATAATGTTAGTTCATATCAGATGTTTTTGTCGATGTTTGGTACATGAGTCAAAAATGAACTTGTTTGAAAAAAGATTGTCCATGTAGTTATAAGTAAATAATTTCCAGAATAGTATTAATGAATAAAATATCATATATATCCAGTAAATATTCATTTTATACTATTCCATATCATTTGGAGATAAAAAACGAAAAGCACCGTTCATGGAGACGGTAGGCCGTACGTACGCATGAACACTACTTTCATTTTTTGTCATATTAATGGAATTAAAACAAAATGAGAGAGATATAAATATGTTATAATTCCAGAATGATATCCATAATTTAGATGTAATATATTAAATATATATCCATTATATATATGTACTTATAATATTACATATCATTTTGAGATAAGAAATGAAATGTACCGTTCATGGAGTCAGTAAGCCGTACATACACATGAACGTTACTTCCATTTCTATTTCATATTTAATGGAATTAAAAAATAATGATACATAATAGTATTTTAATTCCAGTATGGTATCTTATATAATATAATTAAATATATCCTTTATACGTACCACATATGGTATTAACGAATCAAATCACTTTGAGGGGGCGGTAGTCCGCACTTCCTTAAATGAAGATATCACGTTTACCCATAATGGAAACCATAAAGGTATGCCATAAATGAAAACTACAGAATCTTAAGTAAAAAATAAAAATATTAGATATCATATATAAATATAGTTTCATCTTAATGGCCAACTTTGATGGTGTTAGAAGAATGTTGAACAATCATCGTTTCGGGAGGCAGAAATTCGCCATCCACGGAAACAATATGTTCTTTAACCATTAGCTGTAGGTGTATGTAAGTTTATCTCTAATCCATCTTATAAAAAAATCCTAGTGTATTTAATATACTGGATTTGTTACAAAATATTTCAATTAAAATAGTTTAAGGGGTTGGAGAAGCAAAATAAAACAAAAGGACACAAGTGAATACATTACCTTAAAATCGGGTAACTCCCTTTGGTTTGAGCTCAAATGATTCCTTGGGAAGACTTCTTCCCAAAGTGAGGCTTCAAGGAGTAATATAGGAAAGTGTAGAGACAAACTGGTCAGGGGTTGTCCGAGCCAAAGGCTTTGGGAGTGTGGGTAAGGATGTAGAGGTGTGGGCCTTTTATAAGAGGAGTTGAGGGGCACTCTTGTAATGTTACAAAATGTTACTTTATTTTCAAAAGAATTTCGGATTTTAAAAGTCCCAAATTGATGTATTTATAGGATAAGGTGATAAGGTTTCAAAATACACTCATACAATATGTTTTGGACATGTGTAGGTCTTAGATATTATATTATCTTCCCATTGTATTTAAATCGTTAAATAATGAGGTCATCGCTACATCATCATGATGTCATAAATAATTTAATTTATTTAATGTCTAAAAATTATAAAAAAACTACTATGATGTGGGAAATATTTTTATCTTTCTAATGACTATTTATAGTCAAAACTATGGCTTGTATAACCCCATGTAAAAATTGTTTTGGTAAAACATCTCATGTTTGTGTCATTTTTACTTTAACATTAAATAAAAAAATATTTATGTCATTTCCCAACCAAAGTGGCTCCATGGGGACCCCATGTTGACCCATGGATTGTTTTGGTCGGCCATGACACATTAAATGAGGGTAGGACATGTGTCTGGGTCATTTCATTTCATTAAATTATTATTCTTACCATAAACTACATTAATTACCTCTAATCGTGATTAAAAACTTTTAAAGATACTATTCACCAAAAAATCATTTTTATCCCATTGAACCACATTTTACATCTTAATAACAACCATGTATGTTGGATTATTGAAATTCAAAACACAAATATGGAAAAATTTAATTTGAACGGAAAATTAGTTTTTTTAAGTACCACTTAGTGGTTTTACTATTCATCAAAAATTGAAGTTTTTCAGAGAATTCCCAAAAATTCACCCTAATCTATATTTTATATTCATAATTTGAAAATGAAGTCTATTTTAAAAAATTCAAAACATATAAGTCACATTAATTAATTTAATAATTAATTCCCGTCGTCAGAGAAAATAGCGTGATTTTATGAAACAATAAGTATCAAAATATTGACACTAGTTTAAGTCTGATTTCAAAGTGAAATTAATTCCAACAACCACTATTGGATTTAATGGTAAAAATATATTCTAATTTAAATTTAAAACCAATTCAAAAGATAATCTAATCATAAAAATAAATTAGATTAAAAAGAGGTTTTGAATTAAAATACAACATTTTACACTATTCATTAAAAACGATCTTTATCGGAAAGATACTAAAAATTTACACAAAGTAAATTATGATGTCCCAATTCTTAAAAAGAGTTTTATTTGTACCTATAGAATTTATAAGAGTGAACAAAACTATATTTAATTACGGTTCGCCATCAAAAGGCGATAAGTGAACCTTTAGTGAAAACTAGGGCATATATGCCTAAAATTGAATTCTTTTCATATTTTAAGCCATTATCTTTTATTGGATAAATGTAAAAACATTTAAAAACATATATAATCATATTTTAGTTATTTATATCCATTCCTGTCAATACAACGACTACATGTTAACTACCATTTAAAATAATATTATTTCATTATTAGAGTGCAATGTAAGATTCCCAAGAAACTCATTGTTGCGTGTTGGGTAAGCCATCGAGCATAGTGTCCCCTTTAAAGTCATATTAACATTTTATTTACAAATATGGATAAATATGAAAATGTCATATTCTTTATTTACCTGGGGTGTTACAAATATAATTTTTTAGCCTCTTGATCATCCATCAATTAATGGAGATCCATAATATCTATTAGATCCATCATTTACAGAGGAATGACCAATGGTTCTCTTAATCTCGGCATCTCAACATTGAATTATACCTCAAAAACATTGGGTATCCCAGAATATTATTTTGTGAGTTATTAAACAAAATGATCCAATATAGAAGGGAATGGATAGGGTCATAACCCCTAACCATCAGTGAATAGACTGGTATTAAGATCAATCACTCTACACAACTATTGATGCTCATAACCGACTTGAGTCACTAGAACTCCCCATTCTACCTTTTAAACATACATGCCACCCTTCAGAGAGGTGTACATCGCCCATCAATGTTATTATTCAATATGAACTCAATAAGAAACATACTAGTTCATCAATTTTGAAAAATTAAACCTTTTAACTTCGACTATGAATATATTCTATATGAAAGACATCCTCCTATATCAAATGATCATTTTTTACAATGTTGTATAATCTCGTATTTGATAACCAACTTGGAAACAAGATTCATCACACCACAGAAGTAATATATCATGAGGCCAAGAGTATCTACAGTCATATCGTATATATAAAAATGTGTTGATCCAATGTCAAATAATTTGTACACTAAATTAGAGGCTAAAATAATAGTATATAAAATAGTATATGGTTTGTTTCTCTCCACCATAAACGTTAGATTCACATAATGAACTTGGAAAGAAACATGACCATGATTCAAAATGTGATTTCCCTGATCAATTACACTATAATGGTGTTAAGAATCATGTCCATGACTAACTATTCATCAACCAACTCCTCTGTTTGAGGGGATGATAGTATTTCAGATTCATTCCTATTGTGATACAACAACCCCAGATCTAGAAGGTGGTGTAGTAATAGATCCCTGATCTCAATGAACTAAGGAAAAATTCATCCAAAATCATTGGATAATACCCATCAATATATAAACAATGAATTACACTATATCCAATTAACCATGGTGTTTTTATATCCATATTTTCCACATTAATGATAGATACACAAATATTATTATGAGCTATCTATATACTGATACCCCCATAAGAACCCCCTATATAAATTATAGTTCTTCTGGATGAAACATTGGTTGATCTATGTACCGAACACCTCTATATACCCCCATAAGCATCATTCAAAATTTACCTCTAAAAAAAGTTCTTTAAAACTAAAAATGTAATATTGGTCATCCTAAAACTACTGACCTGTGATCATGTGGTGTATTCCATCCGATCCTCAAATCACAATGCAGTCATAAGACCATCACCAACATGAGTTAGTGAGAACACTAGAAGATCAGTAAAATGAGCATAATACTCCTTGAGAGTCATGGATCTCTTCAATAGTTTGGTGAAATCTCTAGAACAATCATACCTTAGAGATTGTGAATGTATATAGTAATAATATATTATTTTGAAATCTTCTTATACAATACGTCTTTTTTGTTATACCTTAGTGATAACATCTGATTATTCCATTCAATTTTGTTGATTATATATGGAATTTCTTGAACCTTTTCTCTTAAGGAGTACCCTAATGGTCAATGATAAAATAATGTAATCTAAACATGACTCATAGTAATGTGGTCCTCTATCCCCTGAAATGGTGGGAGGACACTATTGATACTTTATAGTCAACGCTTCCACAGTCTGGTTTAGGGGAGAAACATATTGATTATTCTACATGATGAATAAAACTAATTCATGAAACTATGCATCATTTCCCATATCAAGAATGGGATTATGTTCCATAGGTTGTACTAGTGGAGGAATCAATGGAGGATAATGCCCCACCACCTCAAGTTCATGTTCACATTTCCCTTAGGGAGTGTAAATCGATGTTTCCCTCATGGCATGAGACTACAATTCAAATCAAATGGATCACACAACAATTTAATTATTGTAATGATTTTTAGATTGATAACTAGTATAGGTTCATATCATTCATTTGATTATAACACATTTCTATTCCTACTACAAATTCAAAGCTAATGTGATGGAAAAAAGACTATAACTATACATAAGAGAATAAAGGACTCTTATTTACCCACTTCTAAGTCTAGGTCTGGGTATGGGTATTATATCACACATATAAGAGGACCATTTCATATAATGTTTTTATAAATATTAAATTTTTACTTATTTGTGTAATTAAATAAAAAATTTTATTGGTGAACAAGGTATTTCACCATTTTATATTTTTAAGGGATCATTCAAATTAGAAGGTGAGGTTCACATTATACTTATCATGGCACATTCTGTCCCATGCAACCAATGGTCTAGGACACAATGTTCTATAAATAACCAATCATGGTGTCTACATTAACCAATCTGGGAAAACATTTTTATATTATGTAGAGAAGTTAAATTTTAAAATTTGTTTCATTAGCCCTATAAAAAAATTTCATAACATTTTATTATATAATATTAAGCAATTAATAATATACAAATACAATAGACACATAAAATTAACATGGAATGTCCAAATGTATAGGATATTATTTCAAATGTTCTAATAATTAAGTGTGTAATGAATGTCCCAATTTCATTGGGATTATGTAATATAAATTACATATACATAAAACTAATATGAATAAAATTACATTACATGTGTGTCACCCATTGGTGAATGTTTTTCATATTTAATAGATAAAATCAATAACTGTAATAACCCGTCATAGGAAGTTTGGGTTTCTCATATGCTTTGGTTATTTACCCACAAGATAATGATTATTACCAATTTACATTGTCTCCTAGTATGATTTTAATAATATAACATTATGAAAAAAGGAATAGAACTATTTTATACCACATTTTAATGACCTGAATAGGGATCCACATAACTTGTACATCAGACCAATTGGTCACAAAGCCTCATGTGTGCCTCCCGATACACCATAGGACCCCGAATTGCAGTGAGAATGAAAATGTGGTGTGGTTGGGAGATAGTACCAATATATCAATGTGAAATGGATGATTCAATTTATAAATTGACAATAACAAGAGAATATATAATAAATACTATAAGGACTAGAAAAATAACTCACTATAGTGGAAGCATAATACAAAAGATATATTAAAAACCTATTGATGTGTAATTGTCACAGTAGTTGAATAATGATATAAAATTAAAAAGTGGATAAGTAAAATAAAATGTAATTCTTTGGAATAATGATATACAATAGTTGGAAAATGGGACATGCACAAACAACATGATATAAAATACTACAAAAATAATGAATGACTTCCCTACTAGAATCATAAGAATATGCTTAGTCTTCTTCTCCCATACTTTAGAATATATATAATTCACATAATGATTTTGTAGCAGGGTGAATTCCCTAATCCATACCTATTGACAAGTAATCTACATAGGCACAAAAGGCCTATTGATTAGGGTGTCAAATAATATCACAGTAGGCCACTACCAAAAGAGATTTAAAATTATATTTCTAGTGAACATAAAGACAATTGTGTACTATAAAATCCAAAAATAAATAAATCTTAATAAATAAAAACTCACAAGATTAGGTTCTTATGGGACACTTATTGGATCTACCATCTTCAGTATATGTAAAAATGAGAGTTTGATTCATATATATATATATATATATATATATATATATATACGGTACCTTAAATATATATTAATATAACTATATATCATGTCCTCCTATATGAACTAATTATGTAAGGGTACGAGTAGTCATAAACCAGGATATAAGATGTTCTCTGGACTGAGCCATAACTCAGTCATTATAGTAGTCTAAACGAGCCTATAAGATCATGATATATGTTACATGCCCTAAATCACATAATGATTGGGAGACATCATGCTCATCAAATGAGATAGTTGTGTTGAGACATCATTTGAACAACCTAAATATTTGATCAGGGAACATTATTCCCATCACCAATAGAGCAGTATTACAATGAGAGATATCATTATCAACACCCTATGAAAGGGTGAGTGAAACACTATATTCAAAAAGCCATGTAACCATTATTCCATAGCCCATCACAGTGGCATTATCATAATAATATTAAAATTATTTTGAGGCATAATATTTTAATAACAATCAACCCCAAATATAAATGGTTTTCATAGTGATATTGTCTATATAAAATTCATTCATAAAACTAAATAGACATACCACCCTTTATCAATAATTTTAATTATTACATTTAATTAATTTACTAAATCAAACCATAATGATGAGAATACAATTATTAGATACTTTCCACTAATTTAATGAAGTCATTGAAAAGATCTTTTAATGTTAAAATAAACATGTAATGTTAATATTAACATTTAGTAAATTAGGTACAAGGGGAAAATTACATTTCAAATATTCCAAGAACAATGCATTTTCTTTTAAAAAAATTGAATCTTATTAATGATTAAGAAACCCATTTTAATTCCAAGACAAACACATAGAATGTGTTCCGACCATCATATCGATTAATTAAAAGATTCGTTTAAATCAATCACACCAAAAGGGGTGTCTTAATTTTAGGATGACAATCTTAAATTTCATAACAATGATACATGAGAGTATAACGATATTCATACATCAATTATTAGTCAAGGAAATCATTTATTGTAAATTCATGAAAAGTAAAACATGTGGACTAATGAGATACTATGAAATCAAATACATTTGGAGGGAATAAAAATATAACACCATCTATAGGGATATTGGTTTCACCTAATATGATATGAACATCATATTTTAAATTCTTTGGATAAAAAATGAATAATGTTCCTACTCCCTTAAAATATTCCAGAAGGGATTCAACCTAAATGGTGCAATGAATATTATGTTAAATGAAGAAAATAAGTAAGAGGATTAAAATTAATACCTCAACCCACTTAATTCTTCCTAAAGTCTTGATTTTCAATTCATATATATGAGATATCAAGATACATTGTTGGATGTGAAATTTTTATCCAATGATGTGGTGGGAGAGATTATCTAATAGAATGAGAAAAAATATTATTTTTTTAATTTAATTATGGTTAAAATAGTAACTTCACCCAAAAAATTCTGGGTTCATGGTTTGGCTACAAAATATGCCTAAATGAGGTATAAAATGTTCTCTATTCTATGTCTATATGGCACCCTGCATGTTAAAGCCATATGTTATCTCTTACAATGAACAAACCATGAGAACCCCCTCTATTATGATTCTATAAAATTTTGGAATGGTTGTCTGCCTTGGATAACATGGTTATAGAGAAACCATATGGTCAATAATGATCAAAAGATTCCCCACACAGTTACCATACATGGTTAGTACTAACTATTTGGTAACCATGCTACATACCCTATTATCCAAAATTTTGGAGGTCTAATAACTGAATAAGACCTATATGCTTGTGGAACCTTCATTTGGATATACATCATGTTTACCATGATAAAAATATAATTTTTATTTAAAAATATGATCCATACCATTGTAAAAAGTAGTTTCCTTACAACAATTATTCCTAATAAGCCATGTTCATTACAAATGATTCACTAAAATAAATTAATAATATATCACATAATTTAAAAAAGTAAAAAAAATATATTCATCCTAAATTTAACACTTACCAAAACCATATTGGTAAAAATAAGGAATGGTAAAAAAATGAATAAACAATCATGGGTAAAAATAATGCATTTATATCAAAAATTCAAAAATATCATTGTTTTTTCAACATAGATAATTGCATTAATAAGTATCGTTAATATTATTAAAAATAAAACTAAAAAATATTGATTCCCAAAGATTATGATCATTTGATCAAATATTACTCAAAGATAAACTTATGAAATATATCATAATAACAACAATCACTCCAAATGTATCATTCTCAAAATTGTTGTGACAAAACTATATAATCAACAAGATATTCTAGTCATTTCTATAAATTTCCTAAATCACCATAAAAACACATTAAAATCATAATTATTCAAGATGATAGTTTAACCAATATTCGTTATATAAAATACGTCATTATAAAAAGACAATTCTCTCAACAAAATTATAAAAAATTTCATTAATATTTATCTTATTCCAAAATATCATAAACATCTTAATAACTAATTAAAATTTCAATCATTTTGTTATATTTAAGAATAAAATATGTTCCAAAAATTAATCTTATTTTATTTTTCAGGTCTATCACATAATGCCCCACTAACTTTGAAATCATAAATTCCATTTGTAGGTATTTAAAATTAGTTTTATTTAAACTATGTATTAAATAATTATAGCCTTATTGGATTAGATATGTTCAACTATTAACTAAAATTATATCATTTAATTCATATAATATTCCACAAAAATATAATGAACAAACAAAAACATGTTATTAATCTTCAAATCAATTTGTAAGAATTTTTTTTTCTATATATCTCATTCTTCTATAAAATATAATGATAAATATTTAGAATCTTGTTTCAAACATCAATCACATGATAACATAATGTTTTCTTTTTCAGATTATTAATATTACATTAAATGAGATTTGAAAATGTTATCACCTTTTCACAACACCACTTTTCAAAGTTATTTGATATTTATTATATATGATTTGGTATTTTATAAATAAAATATTCTATAAAATATTCATGAGGTGTTTCATAATTCTCATAATTTTAAGAACATACCAGAATATCATTGATAAACCCATCTAAAATTTAAAATTTAATTTTTTTACCTTTATTAATGTTTTTTCATATAATTTCATAATACGATTCTCATAAAAACCATTTTTTTAAAACAGATTACATGATTCATCAATATCTACGCAACAATGTTTTATACATACAACATATGAAAATAATAAATAATATAAATCTAGACATCATATTCTCATTTAATGTATTGTATATCCCATATGTCTTTCAACATGATGTCTATAAATAAATAAATGAAAGAGTAATGTTTGTTGTAGTATTTTTCAATTTCAATGATATGGGTGAGTTGATATTTTAAATTAAAATAAGAGAAATATATTTATCCATAGTAATTTTGGAGAAATAATAATTAGTTTGAAATAACATATAGATTATTGTATGTGATTTTGATGTTCAAAATGCATTCAAAATAAATAAAACTAGATATTTCTATGATAGTGATGATTAAAAATTATACAAGATATAAGAAGGTTGTTTGTGAAACAGTACCTTTACTCATTATAAATTTTTCTTATTCTATTTAAATGATAACCATTAAAATAGTAAATGAATGATATGTTTTCAAAATCAATGTTTCCATTCAAATTAAAATACCTAGAGAAAATATATAATAATTCTACAATGTAATAAAAAAAATAGTCTAAAAAGTTCATAATTTATAATGATTACACCTCCAATGTTATCTCATACCATTGCACTTATATCCCATATAATGCAATAACATTATTATGAAATTTTCTTTCACATTTAACATAATGGTTTTTATATATAAAAAAATAATAATATGAAATATATAATATCATTAATCCAATTAACATTCCAACACATAAAACAAAACAAATTGCTGACTACAACTACCAAAATATTAAAAACCTTAAACATATTTTTTTTTGTATTCATAACTTGTAAGTTAGCATCATATAAAAATGTAATTATCATTAATGTTATCCAAGCTATTCCTTTGATACAAATTATAATTAAAAAACCATAATAATTTTCTAATTTTTCATTTTAATTCACGAAGCCATTTTCAAATATTTTGGGTTGATTAAATTTTATATATTAAATGAATTATTCTATCACGAATTAAATAAAATTCACTAAAATGTGATCATAACAAATTATTATTCATTTTCTCAAAAAATAAAACTTTTAAGATATATTAACATATTTTATCATGTAATTTCATTACAATTTTAACCTAGAACGTACCCCTATGGTTATTGATCCATAATAATTTTGAATATAATTTTAATACAAAAAAAATATGTGCACTAAAAAATTAGTAAGTGGAATAAAATATAAGAAATATAATCATTATTTCATGAATTCTTATATAAATTTTCCCCTTTAAAATAAAATTTATGGACAAAATAATGATTTATTTACCAAATAATTCAATATCTCTATCCAATGATTCTCATAAAATATTTAATATTTATCTTTAAAGGAAAATATATAACTCATAATATATTCTCATGAAAACTATGTTAAAAATTTTATTCTTTTACCCCTTTTGAGTTATAAAATCCATTCCAATAAACATAAATTCTTTTATATAACATGAAAAATCATGATATATCTATAAAAACCACAATTAATGTAAATAGATCATCTAAGTGTCTCAGAAAGTATTTTATAATATCACTATTAAATATGGTAAAATTTTAATACTTATTAATGGAATAACCATCATGAATTAAAATAGAATAACATACATTATCAATTACAATAATATCATAAGAGAAAACTAATCAGTTAAATATATCCCATTAACCAGTTTATTAGAGAGACATAACGGCCTCAACCATCATAGTATTACAAAAGAAACACATATTCTTGAATTATAATGTAACCATCAATCCATTGTTTATAACAGAATCACCTGTCATAAAAGACAAATATTAAGAAATGTTACATTATCATAACAGATGAATTATTTCATAAATATAAAAGTATTATTCATAACCATAATAATTTTATTTATGTATATCAAAATATCCATTATATTTAAAACCAATTTATATAATAAATATAACAAACTAAAAGTTAATTTTTTAAGAAAGGAGGAAATATTTTAAATGAATTCAATCATGAATTAAGAGTATGGAAAGTAGAAAAAATTGATGATGTTGAATACATTTAAATATAGCTTTTTTATCATATGTAAATAAATTCATAATATTTTATATAAATTATAATAAAATATTCTATTTGAAAACATTTTAATGAATGTGAATAGTGAAAAAGTCATTTTTGATTCTTTTCTTTATATATAAAGGCATGATAAGTCTAATTTAAATATTAATTTTGGTATAATTATTAAATTTTTATTCATTTTTAATTCAATAATTGTATGGGTTTTGATTTTTGTTCAAATGAATTTTAAATTCTTGACTAATAAAAAAATGATAATAAGTAGAAAAAAGATGGCATTAGATGTCATTTGTAACAAACCCAATGTGTAGTACTCATTAACAGCATGACTGAAGTACCAACCACAAACCCCTCATGACATTACATAATGTGAAGAACTTACGTTATGTGAACATAGGCAACACAATTTTTAAAATTAAAAAATAAAATTCCCACTGTGAGTTAATAAAAACACGACATGAAGCGTTTACATGATGTGTGATATTTTAGATCCATCATAATCAAATAGATTGGTAAATTTTTTGAAGTAGATTTCACATATTATGTTCCCTATGTATATCATTCTTACATGTTTTTAAGTATTCAATTGAGCAGAAATTAATTCCAATACATGATGTGAGGCATATAAATGTCATTTATTTTTATGCAGATTTATTTTTTGTTGTTTCTCACTAAAAAAGAGATAAAGTGAGATATGTATATCCCACAATTAATCTTTTATTTTCAACATTTTATTTTATAAACATAGTTTTAATTAATTCCTTTTTTATTATCAATTATTTTTTTCCATCAAATTTCTATTAATGGATCATTGAAATTTCATTTTGGTTTGGATTATCGATTTCAAATATATTTTCCATTTTTCATAGATGCTTCTTATTTAATCATTATGTATTCATTTTCAGAATTTGTTTTATTGGATTTACATTTTTTTTCATGAGTTATTCTTTTTTTAAAAAAATTTAGATTACTTATTTATGAATGCCTTTATGATTATAATAATCATGTTTTAAAATCCCTTTCTTTCAATCAACAACATCATGCGTGGATAGTCTACAGAGGTTTAGGGATCAATTTTAGGGGTTTTGGGAACCTAATGAATCTATATATTAAACCATGGTAATCATATTTATTGTAATTAGTTATGAAATAATACTCTATAAATTATATTTCCCAACCATGACAACATGTGCTGCGATTGAATAAACCTAACCTAATTGTATTTGAAATGGATATGACCATTATCATATTATTCTTTCTGTAAAGTAGTATTGTAGAATGCATCTATTTTTTTATATACAACTTGAACAAGGGATAGTTTTAGTATAGTTTTGTCCAATTTGTTTGACCAAAACCAATTGCTAACCCTTACACCACCACACAGCCTAAACCATAAGACTATCCCACACTAGATTTTGGATTATCATGGTCCTAATTCTCTAGAATTGACCTTGATAAATTCATTTTTAACTAAATTAAATCCCAAATACCTAGTTAATGATTAACCCAATGTAACGCCCTAACCCTAGTTACCTAGAGTCGGTTCCATATTACACAACATTTTCCTGATCACATGGGATCATATCCTGAAAGAAGGAACTTTTTAGTTGCCTTACATATACTAGATACATACATGAGTTTTATATTACATCATAATATAAAAAAACAACATGGTGTCCCATTTGAACACTCTTATATCCCTTAACATATTCATATAGGTTAATCATAATATACCTCTTTGCATCCTTGGAAAAATTAAATATAAAAAGGGGTGGGCTCAGATGCTCAGTATGTATAACAATATAGAGGAAACAATCATTAATTACCATAAGCATTTAAAGAAAAATTATAAGACTAAAACTCAAGCTTTTAAAACATAAACATCACCATAATATGGAAAAGATAAATCAAATAATTAAATATACACATTCACATGGATATTCTATTAGTCGAATAATCACATGTAATATCAATAGCCAATTTCTTAACGATGAAATGCATAATTCTATACATCATAACCATATAATCAATGCATCGTTCCTAGAGAAAAAATAATATTTTGTCAAGAAATTTTCCCAAGACACTAGTTAGTTACATGAGACATTCAGATTCATCAAGAAGGTATAGCAGGTTCCTCCACCACTTACTAAGTCCAATGCATTCCTCAAATTAAAATATTGAAACGTAACATAAACACTCATATTAAAACTAGAATATGAAATGTCAATACATTAACCATAAACCATGAATTGTATAAAAATATCTCATCCATAATAAAAAATAAATAAAAAACATCCATACAATATGGAAGATTGTATCAAAATTAATCAACTTCAAACAAGCGTAAAATTAAATAATTGATGTTGAGATTGATGAAATAAAAACTATTTGAGAGAAACATCTATTTATTATTTTGAAATCATATAAAAGGCATTTTATTTTAAAAGAAAACATTTATTTTGGAAATATATTTATAATATTGTTAGGGATGCTTCAAATGTGTTATAATGGAAAAAAATTACTACAGTCAACGTATATGTTACGAAAACATTCTTTCAATAATTTTTTTTGAAAAAGACACAAAGGACATCATTTTGAAAAGGAAAGAAAGATTCCTTTATAAACATATAATAATAAGTAAAACAAGGGTATAAATTACATTAACCCTTGGTGTAGTAATTAGTAAAAATGATATGAAATTAATTTTTAAGAAACACGTATGTGGTTGATAAAGATGTCCCAGTAGATACTCTTATATAAACAACCTCAAATAATGAAGAGATTGTATAATTATCCCATACCTTTTAATTTTACTTGATAGAGGGTACATTAACCTCCTATATAATTGCTAAATAATTTTAATTAAATTTTACAAGAACTAAAACATAAATATATTATCACATATGATTTTCTAATATTTCTTTGTTAATAATATTTTAGTAGAATCATTGTTTAAGGTGTTAACTGATTCATATTCGTTTATATAATTGGTTACGTAAGCTATGTTTGTTATTAATTGGATGTAAATGATTCATATCCAGAATTATTTTAAGTACAAAAACGTTTTTTAATCATAAAATGAAAATTATAATTGAATGGTTATGAATGGGAATGAATTTCATCGTGATTGTGGTGAGAGTAATCTGTACGTATGCACGAGCGACAATATCTTTCAGTTTATTGTGAAATAACATGTAATTAAATGGTATATCAAATAAAAATAATCATTTAAAAGTTATAATTTTTATTTACATCAGTTATACTCATTATTATACCTATAAAAATAATAAAGTGTTCGAATAACAGACTACACCATGACATGGAGACGGTAAGTTTTACTTACACGTGTGTGGTGACTTGACATTCATAGGATTATTAGAATAACGAATATGGTTGTGTGATATTATTAATAAAATCATATTATGTATAAGGAACTAAAGTTATAATTATATTATGGAAACAAAAAAACAAATAGGAATTCAAAGATGAAAAGAACTTTGAAAGAAGTGGTGAAATTATTACCTCTTCTTCAGGTGTTTCCTTTTGAGTTGATTAAAAGGACTACTTAGGATGTCTTTATGATCAATGTAAGGTCTCTAGGTCTAATTTTGGGTAGTTTGGAGGATATTTTAGAAGTTATGTCTTAAAAAATGGTGTTGGATGTGTGATTTTGAGAAAAGGGGATACACCCTTTTATAAGAGAGGTGGTGGTCACCTTAGGAAATTATTGAAATATTATTTAATTAAACAATCATATTTAATTTATAATGGCTACAAAAAAATTTAATTTGAGGATAAGGTGGGGATAGATCGAAAACCTCTCAACCAATAGGTTTTATACAGGATTATGTCACTATATTCATGTTTTCTTTTACATTAAATTATTAGTTAAATAGTATAACGTTTTCCATGTATTCTTGTATCATTATAATAAATGGTTAATAAACTGACAATAAAAATCCATGAGAACCCCATGTAGTTAATTATTGATACATATAACCTTATATATGTATTTTGGGTGAGTCTAATATTTTTAGAAGTAACAAATCAAATAATAATACATTATTTGTTTTAGAAACTCAATTATGTAAATTAGTACACTATTTTGTATTTGGATTTTGTGATAGTCATTAAAAAATTATCATTTTGAAAAAAAAATTAATCAAATATAACATGTCATATTTACCTATAAAATTAGTATAATTCATCATAAGTCTTAATTTACCTTTATTTTGATATTTATAATATCTTTTAATTTAATCTTTCCATAATAAATTAATTATTGCATCATCATTTCATCATAAATAAGCATTATTATTGAATGACTAAAATTTATAAAATAAAATACCATTTTTTATTAATTATTTTTTTCTTTCTAATCAATATTTAGAGTCTAATTTATCTTATATATAACCCTCTATTAAAAAAATTTAGATATTAAACATTGAATATAACACTATAAACTCTTTTTTAAAAAAATTAATAATAAATGTTCTAATATAATCAATTTGGACTGAAAGGATCATATTTTATCCCTAAGATTTATTTTAGTTGAAATACACAGATCCAATAGAATTTGGACATGTGTTAGGGTAATTATAATATCAATTTTACCTTTAATTACCATGTTTATTTTTTAACAGTGGCAAATAAAAGAAAAAATATGATATTCACACAAAAAATATTTTCATCATATTGAACCACATTTTACTTATCGATATCAACCCTGAATCATGGATTTTTGAAATTCAATTTATATAAGTAGTAAAATTACATTTTATTAAAATTTGAAAATGATCCTAGAAGGTGGTTAAAAGAAGTTAAAAGGCTCATTAATATTATATATATATAATATTATTATAAAATAACTCAATGAATTAAATTGAACATATATAGGAATTATGTATCTATTTTTACATAATATAAATTTATATAACAAAATAAATATATAAATAAAAAGATATTTTTACAAGATAACCTAGTGTTTTTCACTATTAATCAAAATTTTAATATTTTCAAAAAAATACAGAAAGCATTACCCTATGCTAGTTTTGATTTTATAAATCCATAAATGAATTCCATTAAGAAAAATAAACTTTAAAAAATTTTGAAATGTGGGTATTACTATTAACAACAACTTGTTTGATCGGTCATGGTGTGTTAAAACTACATATAGAATACAATGAAGGCTATTACATTATTCATAGAGGAACATGTTGTGGAATATTGGGGTGTACATTATCCCATATTTAAAATAATTTCATATTTGAAATTTATAAACTATTGTTGTATTAAAAGATTATAGGTCATTATTCATCATAAGTTCCTCAGTATCCAACATTTCCTCTTCCATCTTATGATTTCTTCATAGAACATTCAATAGAGGAGTCATCTGGTTTCTCAACATTTGTTCGTTGGAATAATGAATTATGATAGGCTCTTTGCAATAAGACAGGCCAGGTGCCAGTTATATTTCTTCATAGATGAGTACATGCATTGGGTCAAGCATGTATTATCTCAACAGTGATTCGTGGAACACATAATGAAATTTGGTGAGACTTGGCGACATTTCCAAATGATAAGCTACAACTCTAATTCATTCAGGAATTTTGAAAGGGCCGATGCAACCTTGACTTAATTTATCCTTCTTACCAAAATGTATGACACCCTTCCATGGATATAACATCAATAAAACATTATATCCTACTTGAAATTCCAAATCCATCCTTCAGTTATTAGCATAGCACTTTTTCCTACATTGATCTTCTTAGATGTGGTTTTGTATAAGAATTAACTTTTCCATTGTTTCCTCAACATGTTTTGGGCCTACGAGTTTTCATTCAACAACAAAATCACAACAAGTTGGTGTGTGACATCTCTTTATATATAACGATTCATATGGTGCCATATAAATACTCGAATGGAAGCTATTGTTTTAGGAAAGTTCTATTAGAGATAAATAATTATCCCACAAACTATGAAAGTTATGTGATCACAATCTTAACATTTTATTTAAGGTTTGAATATTCCACTCTAATTGTCCATCAGTTCTAGGGTGGTAGGAAGTGCTCAAATTACGCTTAGTATCCAAGGAATTCAAAAGACTTTTCTAGATTCATTATGTAAAATGGGGATCGTTATTAGAAATAATCAATAGTAGTACTCCATGAAGTCTTACAACTTCATTAATATATATACTTTCTAGATGTTCAAGTTGAAAATCTTCTCTTATAGCATGAATATGTGATAACATGGTAAGACGATCAATAGTAACCCATATTGCATCATTCATTCTAAGAGTCTTTGGTAGTGAAATGAAAAAGTCCATCATAATATAATCCCATTTCCACTTAGGTATAGGAAGAGGTATAATGACTATTCTAGGATGTTGTCTTCTAGCTTTTAGTTGTTGAAAACCAAACTTCTTGGTATATAATCAGCAATTTCCTCTCTCCATGTTCTCCCAAAAAAAAATTTCGTTAAAATATCTTTAAATTTTATTGCTAACATGGTGTATAGAGAAGTTGGAGCAATGAGAATCAACCAAAAATTCACTTTTTTTATCACGTTTGTCAGAAACACAAAGTCTCTTCCCAAATTTCAAAATCCAAGAACCATATATGAAGTAAATCAGACTCTCGTCGTTCACAATAGTTTTTTTTAAAACTCCTCATCATTAGTCTGAGATCTTTTTATCCTTTCTAGTATTTATTTTTTGGAAACCATTTGAAAATGTATTGAAGTTTCACCTTCCATGATTATTCCCATATCCATCATTACTAGATACATTGACATAGTATCCTTTTCAACTCTAATCTTGTTCAAAACATAATATTCATTTCTGCTTAAAAATATGCCACCTTACATCCCATCCTTGGGTGGTAATGTATAGGAAAATTATAATCCTTGAGTAGGTCAACCCATCACCTTAGCATCAGGTTGTGTTCGTTCTGTGAGAAAATATACATAATACACTTGTGATCAGTATATATCTATGATTTATCACCATTATGATAGTATATCTATATATTCAATGAAAATATTAAATATAATAACTCACAATCATGAACGAGATAGTTTTGTTCATTAGGTTTTAGCTATATTAATTCATTGGAAATAACTCTTTCATTTTGTATAAGGTTGAAACCATGTCCTTTCATTGAAGCATCATAAAAAATAACAAACCCATCATTACCTAATGGTAATGTCAATATAGGAGCATCAAATAGTATTCTATTCAGTTCATCAAAACAATATTCACCTATTTTTTTCCAAACAAGTTTAACCCGTATATGCATTATCTTGGTTAATGGGTTAGCCAATTAGGAAATATTCAGGACGAAGCACTGATAATAACATACAATATAAAGAAAACTATATAACTCAGTTACACTTATTGGTGCTGGCCATTCCTGTATTTCTCTTTTCATAGATGGATCAATAGAAATTCCATTCTTCATGAAAATATGGCCAAGAAAATAAATTTCTTGAATCCAGAATTCACACATTCTAAATATCCAATATAATTTATATCTTATTAGGGTTTTCAGAATAGTGCGCAATATATTTTCAATATATTCATATCTTTTTCAATATACCAAGATATCATCAATAAATACCACTAAAAAGTCATCATGATATTCTTTGAAAACTCTATTAATTAAATTCACGAAAAAATAGGGTGCATTAGTTAGTTAGAATGTTATTACTATAATATTATAATGCACATACCTGGAATGAAATACGGTGTTCAGAATGTCTTCCTTCATCACAAACAACTGGTTATATCCAGATCGAAGGTCAATCTTTAATAATATTATGATCCATGAATTTTATCAAATAAATCATCAATGTGAGGTAGGGGATACTTGTTCATTGTTGTTATAACATTGATCTCCCTATAGTCAATAAATAACTTCATAGATCAACATTTCTTCTTAAAAAAAGAACAAGGGCTCCACATTAAGAAACACTACGGAGAATAAATATTTTATTATTGAATTAATCTAGTTTTTAATTTAGTTCCACTAATTCCACAATATCCAATCTATATGGGTTCTATGATATGGGCATTGAACAAGGAATTATGTCATTGGAAAACTCAATTTCTCATTCTAAAGGATATCAAGGTGAATACCTTGGAAACGCATCAACATATTCTTGCACAATATGTAAGTATTTTATTTGAATATTCTTTTCCTCATCCATATTAATTTCAATATCTTCCTCCCCAATAATTGATTTTATTACAGCTACTAGGGGTGGATCCAAATAATAATCATGTGGTTTCGTTTCATCTCTAAAGATAATTTACTCTTTATCATCATAAAAAATTGTATCCTCCTTCTTTTTATAATAAATCTGTTTATCAATATATGAAAGAAAATCCATATAGAGCATTATATCAAATTCAATCATGGGTATGTAGATGAGATCAGAAGATAAAGAACATTTATATTCTATAATGGGGATTGATTCACAAAACATTGTTGCAATGATACTCCCATTTGAAATTTTGACTGACAATAACATTGTTAAATAAAATTGGAAATATCTAATTTGCATTGAAAATTAGGATGATATAAAACAATGCGATATCAAGAATCAAATAAAGCATTATCAAAATTTATAGAAACCATTAAATTACTTGTCTCCACTTCATTCAGAGTATCAATTTCATTATTACTGATCACAAAAGCAGGTCCATTCTTCCCTGGCCTTTTCTAAGATATGTTTACATGGTGTATATAACATTCATTTGAATAATAACCCATATTTATATAATTGTAGCATTCAAAATTGACAGACAGTTTCGTTCCCTTACAATCACGAGCTTGGTTACTTTTTTTCACCGCACTTGTAACAACCTCTCATTCCTCTAATGAAAGTATCAGGGTGTTTCTTCCCACATTTGTTGTAGGATATAAATTCAACATTTCCCTTCTTCCCCTTATTTCCATTTCTAGATTGTTAAATAGATCTCTTCTACTCCTTCATTTCTTTAATGTCACAAAACTTAGAGAATTCATTTTTATTATGGATTAATCATGAGACAATATCCTTGTATGATGAGACGTTTTCTGAGACTAATTCTCGACGAAGAAATGTATTTATCCCATAATAGAATTGATCTATGTCACTCCTGGGGTTATATATATAATATGTTGCATGCCTTTCAAGCATGGTGAAGTTATCCTCATTCTTTGCGTCATTTTTATCTTCTTTTTTCCTTAGACTCAGAAATTGTCCTTCTATATCTTCTTGATGGTCATGAGGGAAATATTTTTCTAAGAAACGATCTTTAAACACTATCAATTCCATATTTGTAACTTAATAATTTTCCTTCATGTTTTGAATTAATTTCTTCCATTGATCTGCATCTACTGTGAGGCAATAAACTCCCATGAAAACATTTTCCCTTTTGCTACTCCTCAAAGCATTAAACAAATTTCTATGAAAATTATTAATTACTCAGCTATAAATGGATCGGTAGACCCATTGAAAGATGGTGTTTACTACCACGTAAAGAAGTCTCACATTGGTCCTCTGTATTGTGGATCAGGGTGATCCATACAGGTAAGTTTATTATTCATAACCTTAGTGAGTTGTCTAAATATTGTTATAAGTTATTCCACATTGGTAGAATCACCAACTCCACTATAATTAACATGAGTAGGAGCGAAATACCTACATGGATTGTGTGAAATTATAATGTTTCTATTCGTTCCAATATTCATTATTTCTAAATAATTGCAAACATTACACTAGTTTATGAATTACAATACATAATTACAAAATTTTAAAACACATAACATAAATTAAACAGCATATGGATATAATCCAAAATCATAAAAAAAATTTGGGGAGTTATATCTTGATAAATCCTTCATAATGGTTTGTAATGAAAATGTGAATTATCCCAATCATATACCCCTAAGAGTGTCATAACCAATAGTAAAACAAGGCCAGTTGTCATGTTCTAGGATACCCTAGGAAAATCCTGAAACTACATGTTGGAGTATTCACTCCTAGGACTATCTGTGCCAAAGCTTCGTATACTAGCTGTTTTCTTAAAAATGATGCATTCTTTCTAATAATCACCAAATCTCTACAGTACCAAAATTCTATGAATTTATTTTATACTAATCCTCAATTTCTATCTTTGGGTAATTTTAATTTATCGGAGCTTTTCTAAATCTAGAATGCATGGTTTGTACTAAACATCATCAGATACCAACTATAATGTCGCGACCCTAGTTACACAGAGTCGGTGAATTATTACATAACATTAGCATGATAAAATGGGATCATGTCCCAAAAGACTGAATAGTTTAGTAGCCTTTGAAGTACTTGATAGATACATACGTTTTACATTATATAATGAAATTAAAAAAACTACATTGCATCCCCATTGAAAACAATTATATCCTATATCCTATTCCAGTAGGTTAATTGTAAAATACTTCATCACATCCTCGGAAAAATAAAACATAATAAAGGGGTTAAATTAGATGCTCTGTAAGGAAAACAATATAGAGTAAACTTGAATAAATAATCATAAACATTTAAGGTAATTTAGAAGACTAAAACACAATCCTTTTAAATATAATATTCATAATAATATGGAAAAGATAAATCAAATAATTCTATTTACTTATTCACATGGATATTCTACTAATTAAATAATCACATGTAATATCAATAGGCAATTTCATAATGATGGAATGCATAATTCCAGACATCATAACACCATAGTCTAGCCCTTTTTCCAGGACTACAAATACGATTTTGTCAAGGACTTGTGCCAAGATAATAGTTTGTCTCATGAGACATACCAATACATCGAGGAGCTATAGCAGCTCCATCGGTCAATTTATATTCAATTGGGAATTATTTGTTATTATGCTCTTGGTCAATTTTATATAGTGTATTTAAAACCATATGAATTCTAATATATTAAATTTAATATATTTAATGATAATAAATGTTTAAATTTGGTTTTATATTTCAAGGATCTTATTACTCAAATGTTATTCTATTCCTAAGTGAATTATTTAATCAATTGTTGTTCATTAGGTTAAACTTTTGTATAAGTTTTCATATTATACCTATAATTTTTCTTAAATGAAATATGATTAAATATTTATATATATACACAATTACTATGAGGATTGAATTTTTTCAAACATACTTATATCATAAATTTATTTTCCCTACAATGGTATGATCTTTTATTTGTGTTTCTTGTGTGACTTCTATATTTGTGAGATATATTCCATATTAATTAATTATATTTTTTGTGTGGGGTATATATCCCATATTAATGTATTTAATGATTCCTACCATAAAATTTTGAGGATTTAAATATGCATTTGAGTATATCCATTTAATGGGGATTGTGGTTTCGATGACAAAAATATCTGTGTTAGATATTTTTTAAAATTTTCATTTTCTGAGAAATTTATTATGTAATGCACCTATAATCATTTAAAAAGTGTAGATACATATCATTTAAAATTTTATTTGAGGAATTTTTTATTTATCATGCTATTATTTATTTTTTTAAAGTTATTCCCTCAGGGAATATATGATTCAAATGTTTCAATGTGGTATGGGACACTTAGAAACGTTTAAATATTATTTCTTAATATAAATGATTTTAATGAACTTTTAATGTGTTTTTTATATATAAAATTCACCAATAATTGTTTTAAATTATCTTATTCAAGCTATATTTTTTATTGATAAAATCATATTTCAATCATTGGTAAAATTTTTATTGTTTTAAGGTGACTATTATATAAGGTTTTGTGTTTCACTAGCATAACCATGTTTTCAAATAGATTGTTGTGGAAATAGTATCCTTTTCATGGGTTAATCATATTCTAAAAATAATGATAGTTTTTAAAATTAGTTTTGATTAATTATATATGTATTATGTTTGTGTATATTTTGAATTATTGTTTCAACCACTTAATACTATGATAAATTTCGTAATGATTATTTTCTCGTTAGAATTTTATTGTAATTATTTAGTATAGTTATTCCAATTTATAAAGATTCTATAAGGGTTCAATTTGATTATGCTCAAAGATATGAAAAATTAAAATTTATTATTGATATTAGGTTATAATGTTTCTAATGATTGAGATATATATCTCATGTGTAATGCTTATTGATATGATGGATCTTGAATTGTCCATATTTTAATATTCGACGATCGATGTATTATGGGTATCAGTTATTTTAGGAATACCTGATGCAATTTGGGTAAGTCATCATTACCTTATGTAACATTATTCATATTTATTACATTTAATTGTTAATTCTTATGTTAAGCCTTACTGAGAATTCTATCTTCCCCTTCAAATGTTCTTTTCTCTGAATGTTATAAATATTGGTGTTGAATTTTATATTTATACAAAGGATTTTACCATAATGATATCATCGAACAATTGTGAAATAAAACATTTTTGGTCAAATTGAATAATTTATTTATGGTTGAATTATGGATTTATATTTATATAATATGATAATGTGAGGTTTTATCCGAATTCTATAAAAAATTCAACCTAAACAGTCCTTATCATTGTATAGGACACAATATTTCATTTTGATGTTGTATGTTATAGATGAATATTTTTTTAAAAATTGATCTGTATCAATGCCCAAAATTTTAATTTATTTATTTCAAAAATGGATTTAGGGGTTGGAATTTTTGGCTATAATATTTATTATCAATATTTATATTATATAAATTTGGAGATTATGATGATTTCATATGATGCTATATTAATGGTTTTCAATACCATAGTAATAATATAACATTTAGTTTTTTCATGAGTTTGATGTCATTGACAAATCATTTAAGGGTTATTATTAATAAAAATATATATTTCATTAATGATATTTCTAGAGATATTTTTTGGGTCATGGTATTTGTAAATCCTTTGATAAAAATGTTTTTTTGGAGGAAGTAATTTCATGAATAACTAAAAAAGAGACAACATTTGTTCTCAGGGACATCTCATCATTTCTATTATGGAATTAGGGAATGAACCCATGTGAGAGAAATTATAATGGTTTCATGCACTACCACTAATCTACACAAAGGTCCATGTTAGGATGACTTTTTCTAAATATATATTTTATTTTAGATATACAAGATATTATATTTGAAAAATAATAGTTGATTTCTCTTAATGAATATATCATTAAATACTAATAATATTTTTGATTCAAACATAGTTTGGAAAGGTTTTAAGAGTATTAAGAATATTTATTTATGGAATAATATAATTTAAGCTTTGGTAATTAATTTTTAATATTTTTGTATCATACGATGGTTTATTAAATTTTGGAATTTTCATACTATGTGCTAATAATTTTGGGTTTGGTTATTATCTAAAGAGTAATGGAATAGCATTAATATCAACTTTATGGTTAGGTACTAATTCAACTTTTATTCAATTTCATTAATATATTATAATAATTCTTCAGTACTCATCACTAGGAAGAAGATGAATTTTTGCTAGAAATTGATGAAAAAATTATATCATTCACATAAAGTAAGTTTATTTCTTTCTATTCTATTGGTCTAGATTGTAACTGAAATAAATATTTCTAGGAAAATAATCATGAAACAATAATTATTATCTATGTTAATTCAAATCCTATTATCCAATGTTCTTTTTTATCATCACATATTTAATTTTTTGAGGAACTTATATTTATATTGATCATTCACATATTTTTGATCAATAAAATCTATCACTATATCTAATTATCTATTATTTTCCATAAATTTATCGAATTTTCTCCATAGGTGGAATACTAATAATATATTAATAATGGAAAATTTTATGTTTTCCACTTTCTATTTTTATGATGATTTTTTATTAACTCTTCTGACAATGTTGTTTTCAATAAAGTAACTCTATAAAATATAATCCAATGATATACAAGATAAATTTCTTGGGAAAAATTCATGTTATGTGGGTAGGATGTTACATCTCTTCATTTTATGTAATATATTCATTAAAATAAATTTAAATTTCATTTTTAGATTGTGTTACATGAAATACATTGTTTTTTGTATATCACACCCAACACCATGTAAATTTTTTGGATCACACAACAATGATTATTTTGTTGATTTATGTTATATGAAAGTAAGAGAATTTCTTGATTATAATATACAATTAATATTATTAATTTACAATAACAGTTATCAACTTACTGTTGAAATTTAAGAAGTGAAATTAATTAACTATATTTTGAACAAAAATTTATAATAAATCTTTATAAAATCAAATCTTTAGTTAAAAATTATGTAGAAATTAAAATAAATACTTGTTTGAATATAAATGATGAGTTTATATGAAAAATATTTTTATGTCCTGAAGGAATTTTATATTAATAAATTATATTAATCACTATTCATGTAAACTATTAGGGATATTATAATTATATATATTTAATCATTGTTTGAAATTAATCCAACATGTTTGATTGTGTTAGGTCGCTAATATATCAAATTTTATGCATAAAAATATATTAAAATGTAGTTTTACATTTTTTAATGAAGATCCTATTTTTTATCTACTTTTTAATCCTTTATAATTATTATTTGAAAACATATAATACATTTTTGTTTTTGAATTTCATATTTTTTTCGTGGATTTTTGGTATTATTATGTGAACTTTCATATTTTGATAAATAGGGAATGCCACTGCTTTTTAATTGAAAACTATTTGTATTTAGAATAATATATATTTTTCAAAATAATTTTTAATTGTTTTAATTTATAATTTCATTGAATTGATATCCATAAATCCAATTCAGATAATTTTAATCATTATTCTTGTGATTTTATATATAAAACTAAGCTAAATTTCGGACATTTTCACTTTAAATTCTTGTTTTTTCATATCGTCTGTGGGATTAATATTAAAATAATTTCTACCATTTTTAATTTACATTTTGAATAAATTATTCAATTTCTTCAATAAGTATAATATATAATGTATAATAGGGTAAATTTATATATTTTTTTAAAAAATTGAATGTAAATAAAATTAATTACATTGTCTAATATTAATATTAGTTTACTTAGTTGTTATACTTCAATCATCTATTCAAAAATGACCTAGAAACATGTTCAAAACATAATATATATATATATATATATATATATATTATTCAACCATATCATCTCATTTATATAATTAGTATCATGATTGGATGCAAATGTTGTATGAAATGTATTTTGATACAATTTATCTTTTTATATTTAAAAGGAGATCACATACCCTCAACATAAAAAGGCACTCACACTCCTACATTTTTCACTAATATATATCCATTTAAAACATTATAAAACTAACAAAATAAGCTCAAATAATTCATAAAATTACCTAAAACTCATCATTTTTTTATAAATCAATCAATCGAAGCCCTTTTGTTCAATATGAAAGGAGTTATCTGAAATAGAGGTAACATTCTAAATCGTTTATTCATGTTTTATTCAATTAGAAGCCCAATAAACCATTTTTATAAAATTATAATATAATAAGCTATGTACGGAAAATATGATGAGAGTTTTGGATGTTTAGTTTCATAACTACTCCTACACAAACATCTGTTAAATGAGAAAACAACCTTCCCATTTTTGTGTATAGATAATTACCACCTCAAAAAAAGATGTCCTTAATTATTTCCTTTCCCCCTATCATGATAGATAATTATGATGAATGCACTATTTTTATATCATATATATGATATTTTTTTATATTAATATTTTTTCTATTTATATATGACATATACATTTATTCTATCCATTTTTTATAAATATGATTAAATCGTTTTTTGTACTTGTTGAATACAACCCCTTCAATGAGATGTGACAAGTTCAATCATTTAGTGGAATGTATTAATTATGGGTTTAATAAAAATATTAGATATAAATGATATTTATATTTAATTTATGAAATAATAACATTTATTTATATTTTAGATCTCATTTTTTTTATTTCAAATTTCACACAATAGAGAAGTTATAACATCGTTGTTGGGTTTGTGGACTAAATGCACCTTGACGTGACCAAAATTGTTTTTACATTATAATAATTTTATATATAAGTATATATGAATTAAAAATGGTATATATGATATAATTATCATTTTATATTGATAAAATTTTGTTACCTTCTTTCCATAATGATCATTTAAAATGAGATCATTACTCAGGCAATCATATAACCTATAATCTCTGAGAATTTAAGATTGGTAAATTTATTATAATCATACATAAAGATTAGTTTAAAAATTATAGTTGATGTATAAATATGATAATTATCTGATTATTATTATTATTTATATGTCTATATATAGACACTATTGATTTTAGTCGATCTGTCAATGTCAGTTTTGTCCAATAAGATGAATATGGTCACAAAATCTGTTATTGTTTAAATAATTTCATACAAAATGGTTATAAGTGAAATAAATGTAATAATAAACTCCTAATTTTGTATTATTAAAGATAAAAATTATAAAAATTATATTATTCAGGATAATTGATGAAAATATTGACAAATCGAAATCAGGATATTGGGTTTTTTTCTCAATATTTATTACAATGACTCTTTGTTGTTACTATCAACACAGTTACTTTTATTTAGTGTATATAAATCCCTTTGAAATTTAATTTCATGATTTGAATTTATTTCATGATATTAAATTAATAAATTGATTTTATTATTTCATACATATCATCATTCTAATGTTACTCATGTAGTGATGGAATTTTTAACTAAATTTCTATTCATTGGGTTAGGTTAAACTTATTTTCTCTTGGTTATTAGTTTACAAGAATATGTGAAAAATAAAATATGATAATATTATTTTTTATTTACAATATTATTTCATTTATTCACATTTATCACACAAACTTATATTATATATTTATTCTTTATCCATCGAGATGATCTATTATGGGTTTTTTCTAGTATAACATTAATTTCTATGATATGTATTAAATATTGAATTTTTTTTGTGACGTATATATCATTCACATGAATGTATTTGACGATTCATATATATAAATTTATTGTGAATTATATAACAATTTTAATATCACTATTTAATTCAGTTTATTTTGTCATTGTTACGAAAGCGTTAATGGACTTTTGTTACAGATTTCTGTATTTTAGACATATGTTATGTTATAAAACTATATTATTCTTCAAAATGTATATACTTATCCATTGACATGTTATATCATTAATATAAATAATCTCATGATATTATATGTTCTATTTCATTTTATTTCATCATGGTTTTTATGGTTCAAATGATTTAATGTGGATTGAGGCAGTTTTGAATTTTTAAATATTATTTTACTCATGAATGTTTTTAAAACCTTATAACGGTAATTACATTAATTAATGTCAAAAAAAATTTGTATTAATTATCCTCCAATGTGTTATTTTTTTATTAATAACATCCCCAATTTTTCAATTGAAGAAATTACTGTTTGAAATATATTATTATGGAATTTGTTTCATTTCCACGTGTTCACCAAATTTTAAAATAAATGATGTGGAACCCAAACTTTTCCCTGGTGTAATAGTATTCATAACCAAATAATGTTTTTTTTCAATGTTTTTTTAAATTCATTATGGATTCATTTCATGGAAATTTTATGTGACTAGTGTGCCCAAATATTGTTGGCTGGATTATATGATGGGTGCATCCAAATGGTGCTCCAATGAATTGGTTTGTGAATCCTTTCTATTGAAAATCATATTAAAAATCAACCATATAGTTACATTTTAAGGGTTCCGTTAGGGTTAAATGGGATGATATTCCAAGATACAAACAGGTTTTCTTTATCTTATATATGTATTGATACTTTTTATAGTGATCAAGATTGATATCACATGGCTAATAAATATTGATTTTGATGACTATTTACATTGCATTTTCTTCATATTTAATGATCCATGTGTTGATTGGTATGATTAATTTTTTACATTCTCATGCCCTAGAATTGTGTAATCATTATCTTATGCACTCTTATTCTTATTGATGAAATTTAATTGTTTATTCTTATAATTACCTTTATAGATCATTTAATATTACCCTTCACATGTTTCATTTTAATAATGATTTATAGAATCATATTAAACAATTTTTGGATACAATGTATTTCACAAGGATGATATTAACCAACTTTTATGACATGAGAAAATATAGGTTAAATATGAGATATTAAATTTCAATGAATTAATTTTCAATGTTGATATTAGTTTTTTATGTAATATTTTTTTTCTAATTCAAAAAAATATATAAATTTAAATAGTCTGTGAGGATATCCCTGATCAATGTTTTCTATTTCATATGATAGTGTTTAGATGAAAAATTCCATCACAATTACTAGTATCAAATCTGAAAATGTACTATTTTTGATTTGATCAAAGGATCTGGGAATTTATGTTTTGGTTTATTATATGATGTATGGATTTTACCTATGAAATTATATAAGGTATTACGACATGTTGTATTAACTATATTATACACATCTACTGAGGTATAAACCCGTTTAGGAAAATATAAGTTACCCATGATCCTTTATAATAATTCTTCTAAAATTCTCATTTGTGGTAGGTAAATCGATGACCACCATAATTAGGAATCAATCAAGTGTTGTGGGTATCTTCCTTGAATCCCAAGTGGATTCTCTATAATAGATTGTTGATAAATTTTTGTTTATATATCAGCCCCACTACCCCTGATAATTTAATTGGAATCCAATCCTATATGATTTTTGGATGCCAACACCCATACCAGGACTAAATGGATGGAATTGTTGAACCCTAACACTATGATTTTAAATAAATCAATTCAAATATAGTGGTAAAATAATTACAAAAGCCTCAACCAATCCATCAAAACAAATTAGTAGTATAAGTATAGGCTTAACAAAAACAATTACTACAACCCATTCAGTAATATAATCAGTAGAGGACTATTCATGAACCAAAAAGTTATCAGGGTCCAATAGGTTACCTAGCTCAACATCTAGCTCCTCAACAACTACAATAAATAAATCGAAAAACATTTCTCTTAAGATCTCATCATAAATTCCAACCAAATAGATAGAGACTTCCACATCACGTCCCACTAACTCTCTTAGTTTTTTCAAAAATTGAATCAGAAAATGAATAATATTGAGATGAAAATACAAAACCAAATAAATACAATGGATATTCTTAATATCCAATTGTGTAAAATATCAATGACCTTACAAGGTCGATGACTAGGAACATTATATAGATTCACTATGATGTACCAAAGAGGTGAAGAAAAATAAGTGGTTCTCAAGTGTGGTTAAGATTTACAAATTTTTAAAACATGAAAATACGAGGAAATGAAATTATAGGAACCAATAAAAAGATAAAAATTCATTAATGTGGATGAAAATGATAACATAAAATATGATGGTTGAGAATAATTTTAAGAATCATAATCTACTGAAATAATTGTGATAAAATAAAATTTTGAAGAGGAAACGATATTTATAGGACCTCCATCATTCTAACCCCATATTCCCTTACCAAAACTATGAGTGAATAAATGATTGAAGGGAAATATTGGATGCTTCTAGTTATGTTCAAACAATTACATGTCACCATCCCCTTAATAGAAGCCATCACACATATTCCTTCTTATTCCAAATTCATAAAATAATATCATTACATCATAAGTATGATGGATGAATTAGGATTTGATTCATTATATAAGTAATATTCATCGATTATTTATCAATACCTTGCCCCTATAATCTAGGACCCTCTTTTCTTATTTATTTGATTCAATATCATGGATTAAAATGACATAAGATAATTTTTTTGACATTGGAATATAAATTATCCTCATTAAAATTACATTATTCATTAGGAATATGATAAAACAAATAACCCAACATGATTGGATCCTCAAATGGATGATCAACCAACCATTTATCCTCAAAAACTTCCAAGGGATTTCTAAATCAAATGTAGAGATTTTATCTTTCAGGCAAATTTCCTTATCCTGGTCATGTCTACTGAATTTAATGTTCTTATTATTTTAGTAAATCCTTTTTTATCTTATGGGAAGGCATTGATATACCTAATTCAAGGGAGAATTATACTCATAGTTAGAGATGAAAATCATATCTCTGGCATAGAAAATGCTATTGTTAATTGAAATTATTCTAATTTACTATCAACAAATCATTCTTAAAAATGTGGGAGATTAATTCATGACCATTGAGGATGATATATATATATCCCCCTATTGAAGCTAAAAGAAAAAAATTATAAGAAATAAAATATTAAATATTTATTAACATTGGACATTATCCCACCAATCCTATTCTCAGTCATAAATGAAACAACATAGGAAATAAATCCTCTCCCAGGAAAACTCAAGTACATGTTCTTAGGGACTAAAAAAATTAATCTATTTAGTAATATTTCAAATATGTCATGAATATAAGAGTTAATGTTAATTGAAGTCAAAAGATGTAGACGATTACTATTTCATGTGGAATAAATATCCTAAAGGGGATAAAACTAAAAATTAACAGCATTAATTTTTTTGTGGAAGAAGGTGAAAAATCCCAACACTAACAGTAGAGGATATAGACCCAAAACATTGAAAATGGCTGTTAAGAATGATTTTCTACAGAAATAACATTTTCAATATCTGATATTGAATGGGTGATTCCACTACCAATCATTCAAATAAAGGACATCCTAACCATTATGAATATTTATGAAGATGATATTATCTCTAAAAATAAGTCAATGAATGGTTTTTATGAATAAATTATTGTCACCTCATATGAAAACTAGATAAAATCATTTTTAAATACCCTTTATAGATCAAATAATGAAATTACAACCCGGAAACACATTATAATATTTCCTTGATGGATATTCTGGATACATCAAATTTGTCAACTATCAAAGTGATTACTCTAATACTATATCAAAATTACCTTTAGTAACATTTTTGTATCATTAAATATCATTTCTTAGGTTTAATGCACAAAAAATGTATTCAACATTTAATGATAGTTACATTCCATGACATGGAAGATGTATTTTTTGGAGATCTTTGTTGTTGATTTTTCAGTATGTGGAAAATACTTAGAGGTATAGAAGACTAATTGAGACCCTACAATTAAATTGTATATAGAAAATTACATGGTATTAAATTGGTAAAAAGTCACTTCTTATTCCATGGATGTATAGAACAAGGAAATAAATCCTTAAATGAAGAGATATAAGTGGATCCATCAAAAATAATAGTAATAAATAGATTATAAAATACTATAATATTGAAATGAATATCGATAATTCTCGGATACCAAACATTATATAACTACATGTATAAATATATTATAGAGGTAAACTATTCCTTGATACAAAAATTATTGACGAAAAGTCCTTTTGAGTTCACTGATGACATTTTCAGTGAACATATGATGATCAAAATGATACTTCTGGAAGTCTTCTGTGCATTTAGAATTTTCAATCATACCTTGTACTATTTAATGTATTGGTATTCATTGATCATAAATCACATAAATATATATTGAATGAAATGTATGGAAATCCACATCAAATATAATGGATCCTACTGACAAATTTGTTTTTCATAGAAATAATGTTACTAAAAAGAACTGAGAGAAATATTAATGATAATTTATATAAATCCCCACTATATAGAATTACGGATTACAATAATCATGAAATCAAGGATGATTCCATAATGAATCCAAATTCATGATTAATACCCATTATTGACAATGGTTCCAATATAGTTAAAATTGCCTCTAATGGTATTGCTCTACCAAGACCTCACCTATCACAAGACGAATCAATTTTTAGTCACTAATCAGAAAAACTATTGGGATGATCCATTAATTTTGAACCATTATCCATTTGTATTAATGTGGTTTTGTATCCCAGAACATGAAGAACAAAACATACACAAAATGTGTCATACTTCACCAATCAGAGGTAACCAATGACCAAAATTTTCTATGAATAAAATCCTTAAAATTAGTTTATTCTTTTCCATGATTCACATGGAACATGGAAATTTTTTCAATACTATAATTAGTTATATCCGATATGAACCATAAAGAAAATAAAAAAATAAAATTCAATAGAATAATCAATAGTTATGAATGTATAGAGTATTGATTTTAATGTACAGTTATATTACCATAATAGTATGTTTTATATCCTAATCACCATTGACTATGTATCAAATGTTTAGAATAATAGGTGACCACTAAGGCCATAGTTAAATTTATATTGAATTTATTTATGAATTTTTTTTCTCCATTATTATTATGATAATACACATTAGGGGCCCATAATTGCATTTAACAAAAAATGTATTGAATATATTTCATGGAATGCATTGAATTATTATGACACTAGAACTTCCTACCATAAATAAAAAAGAAAACATATAAAATTTTCATGTAGGAAAATTTAAAAAAATTAGAGATAAGATAGTTGTATAGATTATAATGGATCAATTTTAATCATAGATAAATCACATTATTCATATCACATATCATATGGTACATCATTTGACACTACACCAATAAAAATTGAATATGTAAATTAGTTGTACATATGATTGGAGTTACAGAACCGAACTTAGTGTGAAATAAACTATTTAAAAATTGATTATCAAAAATTTGGAGCTTTTGGAAAGATCTTAATATACTATCCTAATAAATTAGGATGGAAGATTTTGATGAATCTTGAATATGTAATGAAAATTAAAAAAAATCCATTGAAAAATAATCGTGTGCGTAATATTTACATCGGAGCATAATGTTTTATTAATCCAATTGATATTTATATTATACCATAGAAAGGTAAAAACCTGATATGTTTTTATTAATGATGTTATTAGAATTTTCACTTATGGATCCATTGAAATAATGAAATTAAGAGAAACAAAATTCACGGTTCATGTGAAAATGATAAAAATAAACCTACATTCATTCAATAAAGATTTCATGGTCACTCGTAAATTCAATTTGAATAGAAATGAGTTCTTCACTTAATGTTTAATAATGCATATTTGGGAGGAATACATTGGTATGAATAATATGTTAGAATAAAATTTCACGTTATAATAAAGGATTTCGTCATGCTAGAGGCAATGGAAGTTGGTCCTATTAAAAAAAGGGTAAAAGTTTCTAAATACACACCATGTATCCAATACATGAAATTTATTTGTTCTGGTCCCAAAAAATGAGTATTATTTGAAATATATAACATAAATTAAAGGTATAATTTGGACCAATTTTAAATTACATTAACCCAATGTTCATTCCCACATCTCCTTTCTCACATCGCCACTCATGTGTGACATCCACACTCAAACACCTTTCTTATATTGCTCCTTTCCATGCATCCTCCATTTTTCTTCTACATATGTATATTCAATCACATCCTCCTCCTTATTCTCTACCTTCTCTCATTATAATGGACATAACTAAATCTATTCCCTCATGTCCAAAAAAATCCGGCCTGATCACGATGAGTCACCTCTACCACACAATAGGCATATGGATCATCCACCACCACTGATTGCGCATTCCTCTACCACATTTTCAATAAACAATGGTTCTATTTCATTCTATAAGGTCTCATAGTCTTCATTCAATAGGTCATAGAGCATTTCAATCTACCACCTTCACCAATTCATATACATTCAAACACCTAAGATCTATTTATGGTAGGTACGATGATGAATGACAAAAACACTAGCCTTCTAGTTCATGTGAGGATCCACATAAACCAAGAGGTCCTTCACCTCATCAGCTAGCTATACCGCTATACCATTACCAAGGTGTGTGATGAGGTCTTAATGACTTGTTACCCAAGTTCTGATTCAAATAGGATATTCCCATTGAATTTCCATATTTGTACTCTTAGGAAGGCCATGGGAGCCCACCCTTGGTAACTATGGCAACATCCTTCAAATTTACTCTGGCAATTTCATCACCTCCCACTTCTTATTGAAAATATATCTTGACTCTAATAAGCTAGATGATTCAGGGATATAGGTGAGGATATAATAATAATCGTATTTCCTCTATGAGCATTTCATGGAAAAGATCACCCAACATCATGATGCTTCCCTTCAAATAATTAACTATGATTTAACTCACACTTAGAGGGATCGAGGTGATGTTATTGGGAGTGTGTGATATAGAGAGATGTTCCTTCATTCATCATACAAGGGCATTACATCCATCAGCAAGGATACACTAATTAAAATCTTACACTACTCTATAGTGAGGGAGATACAAGTTAATTTTATGGGAATCTCTTTCAATACGCTTTTATTTATGAATGTCTTCATTTTCGACAATAATTGAACTCACAACTCCCTCACTATGATAGAGAGAATATGCCTCCTTTTCTTTTATAAGATGTGGATTATAATTAAGGGAGGTAGAATCTAATGTTGGGTGCTGACAAATGTATAGGATGAGGGATGATGATGTTATAGCAACTCAACATGCGACCTCCCTAACCTCACATTCCCATGTCCCTCCACACCCCACTATGACCACAACCCCAACCTCCACCACAAAAATCACCCTCGCTGAATCTACATCCCATTAACTAATTCCCAAATACCTATCCCTCTTTCTCCAAGCCATCATAGATTACTAAATATAGATTTTCCCCGTCTCTGCATTCCATAAAACGACGCACATCACTTTCCCAACCCATCCCCTAAACCAGTCCCTTCCACTTGTCAACCACATTCAACCATGGATGAGCTAACTCCTTTCTATATGAACCCTACATCCTAGAAAGTGTACCTATTGGAGTAGTATAGATAGGTAAAGAGTCATTCAATTAAATCTCCATCAATGGATTATCATATCAATAACGATACAAGACTCATGGTTGTAGCACAGATCGACAGCTAACATCCTCTATTATTAACTGATATTTCTACCAACACCATGAAATATACTATGGAGGATGGTTCCCAATCCCATTAAACAATCAATGGAATCGATAGGGTGTTTTTTTTTTCAAATTTCCCACTATTTAGTAGGGGACTTTGTATGTCGATATCGGAAACATTAATTTTAATGACCTGTTATTTCCACATACCCTCGGTCATACTATTTATAGGTTTCCATTTTAGTACTATGTGTATTAAATATTCAAAAACACGTGATTTCATTTATACATTGATGATATACCATTTTTTCATAAACATTTTGTTGGATACAATCCATTTTACATCTCCATTTCCTTTTACATGTCTTTTTCAACATCTTGATATGTTGTCCCTAATGATCCTCATTGTCCATCATTCGGTAGCCCCCCCCCCCATGAGATCTATCTACATTTTACATACTTTTAGAGGTAGATTGAGGTTATCACAATACACATCCATTCCCATGAGAATCCACCTACTCGATAAGAATGATTTTTTATGCCAACTGAGATTCATTTATGATGCTATACATGTGAGTCTCATCCATCAATGAATCCCCATGAACTCAATTACATTTCTTATAGTTATATAGAGATATAATACCTATGATTAGATTAACAACAAATAAATTATTCCTTCTTCCATCCATAAACCTATTGACAACATTGCTGATGATTTTTTGGGGAATCAAATTTTTATGTTTTCATCAATAATATTACGTGATTAGGACATTTTTTCCTAATTCTATCATTTTTACCACAAGTCAACAAAAAAATTTAATGTACTCTCTAATTGAATTTATCTGAGTTGTGTTCTCCTATATCAATTATAAGTAGATGCCTATATATCAACATATAAATTGTTTTACCCATATGGTTTATGGTTTATCTAGTGTTAGTATTTTGTTTCAAAAAATATCTATAGGTAACCAAATATTATGTCACCATATAACATGTTTCACCATGGAATGACATTCACTATACGGATATATCGATACCCTTTTTTTAAATCACACATTCCATTTCTTTTATGTCAATTATTTTACTTATATCTCATAAATAATTATTCAAAAAACTGTTCATAAACTATCTCATTTTATGTTTGGGAGATTCATTGATGTACATTATTTTCCATAAACGTAATTTATATCTAGATTTCACCTATCATTGAGAAACTTTTCGATTAATGAATTCATTAATAATAAAATATCATTTTAAATTGTTTTATAAAAGTAAAATACATGATAGATTTTATAGAAACCCATGTTTTTTTCTCATTTCCATTTTTAGAATGATTTATGAGTTAGTTATTAGAACTCAAATTCTATATTTTTGAAATTGGTTTGGATTAAATTATTACAGAATACTGTACCCTATTTGATTGAAAATTACTTTAGTATACTACAATCCCCAAGAGGATTATAAAATTACACAATCTTATTCAAATATATGCATATTTATAGATATATAATTTGAATAACATTCATATCACTACTTATATTGAGGTATTATAGAGGGTATGATTGATGAAAAAAAATATAAATGATTAATGTCATTTTTGTGACCCACAATTTTTTAGGACCCACATGAAAATATTTCATTATTTAGACTGTAGTATCAATGAATAACACTATTAGGATAGAGTAGTTTGATGCCTATTATCACATCTTACCATGTTCATTGTAAGTTTCAATAATTTTAATAGAAAAAATGGGGGGGGGATTTTCATTTCTGATAGACATAGGATGTTGATATTGAAGATATTTATCATGAGTCTATCAAAAAATTTATACAATTTCGTCAGTCATTACTTTCAGAATTTTCTATTATTAGAAATATCATTTAAAAAAAATATATATTAAAAAAATAATATTGTATTGTGTATGGGGAAGGTAAAAATCACATTTACCAGAGTTATGAATTAATTAATGTATCATATGTGATTAGGTGTTAGATGAGAGGCCATTCGTAGATATGATTTTTATCATATGTGATCAGTGTTACCATGCATTTTACAATAGATTTTCAATCTTTTTTGAGGTTGATTTTTAATATTTTCCCACTGTCCCATATCCTCGGAGAATTTTTAACTTCATTGTTGAATACCTCATGATGGATATTTTTTCTTTGTGAAGTAGATATTTTATAACAAATACAATAAAAATTTGGAATATTTATTCATTGTATCATATAAGTGACATTATATTTTACCATGATTGGTACGAAAAAATTTATTATGTTAATTTTTAAAGGTGTAAGGGATTGAATAAATAGTTATAAACTTGAAATTATTGGAATAAATAATATAAGTAATGAATATAAATATGATGAATACGAGATTTTTGAAAAAAAAAATCAATCTGAATGGATAAATTTTTCTGCTACGAAATTATTTTATATTTTTATTTTTAATTCATGTTTCTTATGATAAATGTTGTTTCATTTGGAATGACTAATGAGATACTTCTTTCTTGAGGAAAATAAATTGATCCATTTGTGGTTAAATTGAACATGTCTATTTATATATAAATTTTTCACAACATTATTTACATTATATATATTTTTATTCAATAATTCACTCGGTTTTTCTATAGTAATTGTGAATTTTGGAATAAAATAAATAAATAATACAATGGGGAAAAGGGGGGTTTTCACCTCAGGAATAATAAACATGATGTTTATTCCACATACACAATATGATATAAGTTCAAAAAATAATCCCTTATTGGCATCACATTATGATTTTCTCTTACATGATTTGTATAAAAATTATAATTTAGAAATATTTTAGAGTACAAATCCTAATAAATCATTATAATATATACAATGTGCATTGTTTACATGACTTTTGATTTTTGATATCACAACCAATAATATAAACAAGACAATTTTCATGAAACTATTGTGGATATGATGTACATGATGTCCAAAATTCTTATATGTCATGTATGACTTGAGATAGAAACTCGTAAATAGAATACATTATGTGAATGTTTTAAATGATGTAAACCATTCAAGCCTAGATATTTCAGGGTGTAATCCATAGACATAGGAGCTCTAGAGACCCATATCTTTTAATTTAATATTATTATATATTCATTTATTTCTTCTCTGAAATATGATTTGTATCCTTCAATTATGTTTTTATAAAATATATTTTATTTTTGGTTCTATCATACAACCTTCATTTGATTATTTTGACTCCTATTCTATTTCGATGCTCATTTCTGATACTATTCTCTATTCTTTATCGATGCTTAAAGTTTCTCTTTTTTTCATCATTTATATAATGTGTTTGATATAGTTGCATTTATTTTATTTTATTTATCTTAATTCATTATTATTTTAATCATTAATAAATATTTCATAATTTAATTATAAGTATAAGTATCAATTTTTATAATCATTTTATTTAGATCAACACTATCAATGTGTAACTAATCATTATAGGGCAATGGGTTAAGAGTATTGGTGTTTCAAAACAATAAAAATAAATGGGTAAACAATGGAAACCATGTTCCTTGTAATTATGTAAAAAATCACTATTCATCTATTTTTATTTCATATCCCTGACCATTAGTTGAGAATTTGGATGAACCTAACCTAATTATATTAGAATAGTCTATGCCAATTAGCTAGCCACACATTATTCAAAGAATAAAGCATAATAAATCTTGGGTTTTAGATAGACCTAAACCAAGTAACATATTTACCATATATAGATCTAATTATTTCAACCAAGTATAATTTTTCCCATTACATTTCTTTGAAAACTATCCCATTAACAATCCCAAGCCAGATTAAGGATTATATTTTTCAAAAATCCTTGAAAATGTTATTAAACCCTAAAATTATCTAAATTAAATCTAAAATTCATAGTTATAGGATTACCAAATTTTGATTAGTGAACATGAATAATACATCTATAGGGTATGAATTATTAGGTTTATTGTCATTCAGTTGTTCATGTGGGTTCAATCCCTTATTACCACATTACTACGCCCTTCTAGAATGTGATGATTAGGAACAATAAATATCTAATCTAATCATAGGTCACATTTATTAAATTAAACATCTAGTTTCATCAATACATCAATAAAATAATTTTAGTAATACATAAATGAATGATAAATATTAAAAATTAATTCTTTAAATATTTAAATCAATGAATTGAAGGTATAGTGTACAATTCCTTTACATTGATTCATAATTTTTGTTCATTATCTCCATTAATAATAAAATTATAGTACTTATTTACTAGCTATAAATCTTTTTTCATTTATATTATTTCTTTTATTTATCTTACTATAGTGTTATAAATAATTACATAATCTATTAACTTTAGTCATATGTTTTGGTGATATTTGACTCATATTGAAGACAAGTCTTGTGTAGGTTGACTATGGTCAAATAGTATATTATTCCATCATCATCAAAAAAATTATAATAAACCTATACAAAATTCATTAGTATATATTAATTTTTAAAAAAACCAACATATATGGTTTTAATAAATGAACTATGATACAATCATGGATATTAATGGTCATACATAAGCATGTGTAATGTCTAAATTTTTTGATTATCATGTTAGAAAGAATATATGAATTATATTTTCATTCCAAATTTAAATTTATATTAAAAATTCCATATTATTAGTTTAAATTTACTCTTTTATGAGATCCATGTAATTAGGTAATGAATAAATAATGAAATTTCATCACGTTGATGGTAATATACACATATGTAAAAAGAAAATTATCATTTTTCCATGAATATAAAGGTAATAAAATAGATGAAATAATAAATTTATATAATGATAAATGTTTTATACAGATAATATATATATATATATATATAATACTTCTTTATAATTAGCCCCGATATGAAATGATGTACACCATATTACATCATTTCACATGTAGGAGGTCTATTGTTCACTTGAAGGATACATTTCTTTCCCATATGATCTAAGAATGAGATGGATAAATGTTATTCAATTAAAAATAAACATCTCAGAATATTTAATATATTGTTTTTTATTTTATATTGTTTCAAGAATAATAAAATGTTGTAGAAGAAGAAATTTAATTAAATTTTCCATCTAGTAATATCACATCATTATAGAAATTCCACTATTTATGTATACCTAAATCATTACATGGTTGGAATTCATATATATCCTAGCCTAATAGGATATTGAGAGTGACTATATTAAGGTAAATTGGTTATTCTTAGATGAATAAAAAATATTTTTAGGCATGATGAAAAGTGTGGAGGATGTTTCAATTTATAAGTGATGGGAGGGACACTCTTTGAATTACATAAAACAATAAATTAATATAAATTAATTTTTCCTTGAAAAAGGACTAAAAAAGTTATAATTACTATATTAGATGACTATAAGATTGAATAAAATCATCTAATATAATTTGAAACAGTATATATTAATTTTTACCCTTATCAATTTTATTTAATCAACTTAAACCATTTAAAAAACGTGAGAATACTGTTTTTCTCTTTTGAATAAATAAAATAACAATAAAAGGAAAAATGACAATAAATGGCCCAAGGAATAAATTTTAATGCTTATAAAAATAAATTTTATAATGTTATAATTTTTAGTAATTTAAAATTATTTAATAAAATATAATATGCTATAAAATATCATTATTTTTATTATTATATCAATTAATATTATTCTATTTTCTAAATTACATGGTAGATGTTTACTTATAATATTATTAATTAAAAATATTTTACTATGATTTTACAATAAATATATTATAAAAAAAATAATCTCAGATTATTTTATTTCATTTATGTTTAAAATTATTTTTTATCTTTTTGGATTAATATATTAATTTTTTCTTCATTACGTAAGATATTATATAAATTATTTAACAACTAAAAATAAAAAAAAGACTTCCATTAATGAAAATTTATCATTATAATGATAATTTTTAATATAAAACATGTTTCTTTTATCACTATCAAAATATATTATTTATATTAAAAATTGAGTGGGGCATTTTCGACATTAACTTTTTCTAAAATTTAATAAAGGTACTGATGGATGAAATATGGAAACTAGTTGACGTATATTAGATAATGGTATTTAAATTAATATTTCCCACCCATAAAATATAACGATTAAATGATTTAAAATAATATTTTAATTCATCTCATATTTTTTATGACATTAATTATTTGATTTACCCTTACCGTGGTGATAAATATTTACTAAAGTAACTGTTAAGAAATACAAAAAATGGAACTGAAATTTAGACCACATCATTCAAACAATATAATCCAAATTTTATTATTGAATTTTTGTATGTTGAAGAAGTTAATATATTATTAATATGACAAACACAACATAAAACATTTCTCTAGGAGAATTCCTCTTAGGAAGAAATTTTTTTTTCTACAACAAAATTCTCAATAAAATCCATTCAAATGAAATTAAATATTTATTCATAATTAATGATATATAATTTAACAGTGAAACTATTTTTTTATATGAAACATATATTTCTATATTCTTTAATAAAATTGAGAATAAAATAACCACAAATATTTTTTCACAGTTTAGTGTAAAATATATGATTTATGAAAAACCCATTATTATAACACTATGATAAATATGGAATAATGATTTAAAAATTTATAACTATTTTATAAAAAAACACATAATAATTATATATAAATTAATTATATTATCATGTTATAAAGAGAAAAATACTATTTGGGATGAAAATAAATTTTTAGCCTTAATATGAATTTTAAAATATAATTACTCATATTAAAAAATGTAATTAAAATAGTATTATTTATTCATAACTCTATATATATATGTATAAATTTGTACAATCATATTCATACCGCCCAATTCAACATATAGTATATAATAGTTATATTTAAAAAGAATCATTGTTTATTTAATCTCAGAATTGTGTATATTGTATGCTACCGAATGTAAAAAATATTATAAAATTAATGTATATTACATTAACATTATGTCATACAACAATTTATTATAGATTAATATCAGTTTCAATAATCATCATGCGTTATATCTGGATAATTCACTAGTACAAGCTATATCGGGGTCACCCATCATCCTAAACAATTCCAATAAACCATAACAAAATACAAACACATGAAATCATGAATCTACCAAACTATATTCATTATAATATTTCATATTGATAATTAAAATAATTCCATATATCAAAATATTTGTTTCATTTAAAATAACATTTTAAAATAACCACAACAATGAGAATAAAGATTGTTCATTAAGTAATTATTGAAATATATTTTTGGCATAAAAAAAATTATATTAATGGTTAGGATAATGAGAGAAACATATAAAACAATATTATTTAAACTATAATATAATTTTTCTCATTTTTAATTATTATACATAATATATTAACAATGATTCGTATTAAAAAATGAACAATTATAATATAATGACATAAAAATGCATTTTATATTTCATTTTTATAAATATATATAAATCTAAAAGATGATTTTGAACATTGTCATTAAATGTAATTTTTATAAAACAAATCATTATGATATTTGAAATGACGATTTATGTTAATCTATTCATTACATTTGGATTCAATTTTCATCAACATTAATCATATCCCTCAAAATAATCTTTAAAAAAAATTATTTGTTGAAATCCATCTAGTTTAATCCCTTATAATAAAACCATTTACATTGGTTATATCATTGACATATTATATTAAATGAACATTTTTACCACATCAGGTGTGTTGATGACATTATGTTAGTAATTTCAAAATAGAATCAATATGATGCACATGATCAACAACATCGTTATTTAATAATTTATAAAATAATAATATTTTTAAATATAATTTTTTAACAAATTAATTATAATTTCCAAAAGAACCAAAAATTATGGATATGAAAAATTAATTATGTGAAAATAATTTTCATAGTAGGTTCTGCGTACGCATGAGTGACATTAATCTTTTTCAGGGAACTTGTGGGTTACATGGTAATAATTATTTTATCAATAATTATTTATTATTTTATAATAAATAAAATATTCTATTTTTAATAATCTCATATATACTATCCGTTTATAGTTCTTGCAAAAAATGAGTCACATCGCTTTGTGGAGGTGGTAAAACACAGGAGTACTTGATGGATGTTTCATATTTTAATTGATTGAAAGATAATAGAATAGATGATATATAGTCTTTCAAAAACGAAAAATATATTTGGAATTTATATACATTATTTATATCATTTTAACCTTTTGTCAAAGGAGTTTATAGAGAATTACTTTAATCAATTCAGGTGGTTCTATTATCTCTTCCATACAAACAACGATCCCATTTTCCATTTGACAAAGGAGTAGATGTGTAACACCCTGAGATTTTATGAGATATATTATTTTTAATTTCTTTGATGTCTTCTATTATACACTACACCATGATAATCATGTACTATATGCAACACCGTAATATCTTGCAGTATACGCAACTCTATTCTTGGCTCGTGTTACACATAATTTCAAGTTCGTTTTGTGGAAATTATTCTACACAACATTATGTATCGATTTTGTTTAATGTATAAATGAAATATTTTTTGAATATGTTATACACAACACCAAAGAAAGATTTAACAACATTAACCCTTTACTTGGATTGCATTACACGCAATCAAGACCTTATTCGATAGCATGTGTAGTACGCAATACAAAGTTTCACTGAACGAGATATTATTATAATATTATTATGACCTAGAAATTATGAATAGTAATACAATCTTTTTGAAATTTTTTTAATTTTATCTTTCAATTTTTGATGAATAGTGAAATCACTGGGTTACTATTTAAAATCCAACTTTTTATTTAACTAATTATTTATTTTATTTAAATATATTTTAGGTCAAAATTGATTCATAATACATATATAAGTTCAATGTAATTCATTTCAGTCAATTTATAATTACTTTAGAGATATAAAAACTTTATTGAACTTCTCACCGTCCTTTACCGACCTCCTAGGTGAATATGAAAATTTACATAAAACTTAATTTTACCACTTTTGTGAGAGTAATTTCAAAAATATGATAGAAACAGTTAATATCAAGGAGTAAAATGTGGTTCAATAGGATAAAAATAAATTTCTTGGTGTATTGTAACTTTTTACTTTAATTTACCACAGATAAAAGTAAATAGGATAATTGAGGCTAAAAATGATATTATTATTACCCTAACACATGTAGTAATTATATTAGATAAGTTTAATTCAACCAAAAAAAAACATTAGGAACAAAATATTTCCCTTTAGGTCCACTTGGATAAGATTAAGACACTTATTATTATTGTATTTAAAGAAGAGTTAAAATAAATAAATTAATGTTTAATAACTAAAACATTTTTAATATAGGGTTATACATAAGATAAATTCGACTATAAATATTCATTAGAAATAAAAAAATCTTTCCTACATAATGTTATTTTATTTATAAATTTTAGACATTAAATAACTTAATTTATTTACGACACAATGATGATGTAGTAATTACCTTATTAATGAAATATTAACATAATTGATGTTATAAATTCCCAAATAAATGTAATTTGAGAATTTTAATGAATTCCACTAATTTTCTAGGTTAATTTTACATTTTAGTGTTTATTCAATTAACATTTTATAACTAAAAATGTTGTTATTATTTTCACAAAAATCAATTACCAAATAGTGTCAAAATTGATATAAAACAGTTTTTAAAAAAAATATTATATTATAAATTGTTATTATATTTCTAAAAATATAAGTTTCGGAAAAATGACTTAGATAAGGTTATATATATTAATAATGAACCACTTATGGTTCTTTTGTCTTGATATAGTATGTTTATTAACCATATAGTGAAAAAAACAAGAAGACACGGTAAAAGTTAAATTATATAACATAGAGTTAAAGCTAAATGATAAGGTTAAAATACTAAATTAAACATGTATAAAACCTATTGGTTGAGAGTATTTATAACCATACCCCATTTATATTTGAAATAAATCAATTTGGAGCTAATATAAACCTAATATGACTTTATTATAAAATAATATTTTATGTGTTTCTAAATGTACCCCTCTCCTCCCTTATAAAAAGGGCACCCCTTCCCTCTTCTCTTCACATCCATTTGATCTTTGAAGCTCAGAAAACACTTGAAAATCCTCTTCTAAAAATCTCTAGTTATATCATGTATGTTATGGTCTTCTCAAAAGACCAACTCTAGGGCCCTAAGAAAGAGTTTAAATGAGGTGCGTCGAGGAAGAAGTAATCTCTTCTACCAACTCTTTCAAGTTTCTTTATTTTTTGACTTCCCCTTTTTTAGTTTTTTCACTTTAGAGTTATAACATCAGTATTTACTTATATACTGATATAAATATGAAAGAACCCTTTTTCACCTTATATCTATACTATGGAAAAACGAAATCACAGCACGTGCATACGTACAGAATAACGTCTCCAGGCCGTGGTGTAATCATCTTTTCCACCACCACCTTACTTTGATGGGTATAATGGTGATAATAACAACTATATATGATTATTATAACATCATACTTATTCTAAGATATTATATCATCCACTCCAGTTCCATTCAATAAATATGGGAACGATATCATCGCTTGTGTGTACGTACGGATTACCGTCTCCACGACGAATGAGATTCATTTTACATGTTAACAATTTAAGAATGATTATAATGTATATATATTAAGTAATAATTAAATATATGAAATTATAATTCTACTGGATTTATGTATATATATATATATGTCATCTACTTAATTGTATTCAATTCAAGAAGGAAATGAAAAATAGCATTCATGCGTACGTACGACCTACCGTCTCCATGAACGGTATATTTATTTTAATTTATCGATCTATTATATATATTTATATTCTGAATATATAATATATATAAATCATGTTCTATATTTAGAAATTAATTAGTCATGATCTAAGTAGTCATATTAATAATTACAAGTCAAAACACAGATGATAAATGAAATGATATTACCCAAAACGCTGCTTTAACTTGGAAATGACAAATGAACAGATAATATAAAGTCGTAAGTGAATCATATATGATATCATAATTATTATTATGGTTCTGTAATAAGTTAATAATATGTTTAAACCCGCTATACAGGAGTCTCAGACACATATAGAAGAAATATGACATAAAGTATGGGATATTTATTCAAATGTCATTCTTATCCGAGATTGTAATTCGTAAGTATTTACTGAGGTTATTTTTATTATCCATGTTCATATGTTATCCAAAGGTTTTCATAAAATGTTTACATTTATTCCATGTAATTTTAATTTCATTTTTACCATTTTTTTTACTTTTACCACATCGTATGGAAGGAATCTTTCTTTTTTTACCTTACGAGATACTTTGTGACTTTTTTGGAAAAAGTACGAGAAAAATGTTTTCTTAAATTATATGGCATGAACGGATATTAACGGTTTCATAATGACTTATTATCATGAAGATTACTCTACAATATTTAATGATTATTTTCAACAAAATCCTTTTATTTTAAAATTCCATGGCATTTTGTGAAAATAAAATGATTTTGAAGAAGAAAGGATATTTTCCTACAGAATTCATTTCAAGTGTTTTATCAAAACCATTTTCCATATAAGATTGAATTATTTCATATGTGTTTGATATCCATATTTTTGTATGGATTATGTTATAATGTGATGATGTTTATGAAACCCATTTTTATTCATTGGGTTATGATGAGTGATTTATGATTATGTTCTGGCATAAGTAAGAATGATTTCATTATGAGATGGGTGGTACCTATATGTCCCTCTAATGAATTGGGTAAAGATTTATATCTCATGAGATAGAAATGTCTGGAACAGTACGTTAATCTGGTTTAGTGTTACAGGAATAAAATGAGGAGTGAACTCGATTTAGAAAGGTACTTTTTCCACTAAGATGGTCTTGGCAGCAATTCCTTCGCTTCTATGGAAATCATATCATGTGCTTAATGGTTTTCCACAATTAAATGGTTTATTCCAATGCTATTTTTTCATGATTAATGTTCCTTTTTGACATATGTCTTACGTACTACTATGATTTAGGTCACAACTCATGATTTAGATATGTAAACATTATGTTCATGTTTTGTAGTTCAAATGTATATGGTTTGTTTTATTTTCTCCATGCTTACCCTTACTTAGCATTTGATCTCTACCTTTATAGGATTTATTTTCCCCAGGATACAAATAAATTATTTAGCTAAGAAAACAAACTGGGCTTCCCCA